>JALIGW010000002.1:246957355-247557355 GCA_023053685.1 Diadophis punctatus similis | reverse complement strand
TCTGTTATGCTTATAAAGAAGTTATTGAATTCAGCTGAACCAGTCATCTCTGTGAGCTTCTGGTTTTATTTTACAATGAACTTTAATCCTCCCTCCCTCCCTCCTTTCTTTTTTAAGCTGCCTGAGCAGGGGTAAAATTCACTTACCTTCCCTACCAGCTTGGAAATGTGCATGCCTTTGCAGGCTGCAATGAGTGAGACATCTCCCCCTGCCCCCCCTACACACACACAGACAGACAGACAGACAGACAGACAGACAGACAGACAGACACACACACACACACACACACACACACACACACACACTCTTCCGTGAGGGTAGGCTGCAAAGTGCAAACTAACAAAAGCTGTTTTTTTGCAATACTTGTTTCTTTTTCTCAGGCCCCAGACTCTCCCAATCTTTTCCTCTCCAATGTCACAGCACCAGGCTGCAAGGAGAGAGATCTTATGTATGCACACATGCATGCGCACACACATGCACGGAGTAGCTGAGGGTCACACACAGAGGTCCGTCAGGCACAGAGGCAATGACAGGGGAAGCAGCCATTATTTGCAGTTGCCTGGGATTCATCCCCGGGCCCTTAGGTGGACTTGTGGAAGCGGCTGCCATTTTGCCACGACTGCCTAAGGGACAAAATGGCAGCTACTTCTGGTTCATTGTCATGCAGGAGAGGGAGAAACTGCTCTATTTTACTACCTTAACACTGTGCGGACATTAAAAATTATAGAGCTATCTCTCTTTTGAATTCGGATTATAAATTATATCAATTATGACTGAAAGTGTAAAAAAAATTCTTAACAAGAGTATACACCAAAACCAAAATGGCTTCTTACCGAAACGGCAGATCAAGAACAACTTGAGAATAATAATGAATATGCTTGGGTATTATGAGGAACATCCCGAAAAGCAGGCAGCACTGGTTTTCCTTGATGCCCAGAAAGCTTTTGACAATGTTAATTGGAAATTTATGATTTGGTAAATTGATACAATGAAATTTGGAATGAAATTTACAAAAACAATAGAAACAATTTACTCAAAACAAAAGGCTAGTGTTATTGTGACTGAGGAATGTACTGAATTATTCAATATTGAAAAAGGGGTAAGACAGGGATGTCCACTATCTCCTCTTCTATTTATATTAACTTTGGAAACTTTATATTAACTTTGGAAACTTTATTGATAAAAATTAGAGAAGAACAGGAAATTAAAGGATTAACTATTAGAAAAGTATATAAAATTCAAGCCTTTGCCGACGACCTAGCATTCGTAATAGAAGAACCACTTGAATCAAGACCCAAATAAATTACAAAGATCGAAGAATTTTGAGAAGTAGCTGGACTTAAAATTAATAAAAATAAAACAAAAATTATAACGAAAAATCTTGCCAAAATTCAGGATAAACAATTGGAAGAAATAACAGATATGCAGGTGGTTAAAAAAAGTGAAATATTTAGGAATTTGGCTAATGGCAAAGTGCTCATCAATAAGATAATTATAACAGAATATTAGTACAAATTAAAAAAGACCTAGCAAATTGGAAAAACCTTCAACTATCATTGATTGAAAGAATATCCTCAATTAAAATGAATACCTTACCAAGATTGTTATTTTTATTTCAAGTAATCCCGATAAATCCTGGGAAAACCTTCTTTGAAGATTTAAGAAAAACAACCTCAAAGTATATTTGGCAAGTGAAAAAATCCAAAATAAGATGGAATTTATTACAGGCTATTAAAGAAAGAGGTGGCCTTGGACTTCCAAATTGGCAATTATATTATCAATCAGCAGCATTAGTATGGATTAAGAGCCGAGATGGTGCAGTGGTTAAAAGCAGCACTGCAGGCTACTGTTAGTTCAGCAGTTCAGCTGTTCAAATCTCACCGGCTCAAGGTTGACTCAGCCTTCCATCCTTCTGAGGTCAGTAAAATGAGGACCCAGATTGTTGGGGGCAATATACTGAACTCTGTAAACCGCTTAGAGAGGGCTGTAAAGCACTATGAAGTGGTATATAAGTCTAAGTGCTATTGCTATTGCTATTAAGGAATGGATAGAGCTAAAAAATAAGAGAATATTGACAATAGAGGGACATGATCTTCAATTCCATCATCCCCACCATGATGACATGACTGCATTTTGGGTGTTCAACAGCTGGCTGACAGTTACAGCAGCTTATCATTGTGACCCCAATTTATGACATTTTTCCTGGTAATTGGTGTTTACGTCTGGCAAGGTGCCCCATAGCAAACAATGGGTTTGTTTAACCACCACAATGTTTGCTTAATGACTGCCACAAAAGTCATAAAATGGGTCTGGTCATATCATAACTCGCTTTATGAACATCATGACTTACGACTGAAATTATGGGCTCAATTATAGTCAGAGACAGAGGAAAAAGTGTGGAGAAAAGAACAACAAAGATATAGGGGACCAGAGGCTAAAATATCCAATGAGCGGTTGCAGGTACTGGTTTGTGTAATTTAATGCAGAGAACGGCTAAGGGTGACATGATAGCAGTCTTTCAATATCTGAGGGGTTAAGTCCCAATGAGAGACATGAGGCGAGGCTAGTGACTTCAGCTCTTTATTGACAGTCAGCAAACATCCAGCATGGTTTTTGGCAGGGATTTAAATAGGCAGCCTGGTCAGCCAGGAGCCAATCAGAAAGTACCTATTCAAATACCGTCGGACTGGAGTGAAAACTTCTCCAGTACTTCAATACATAACAGAGGGGCTGACACAGAAAAGAGGGGGTCGACCTATTCCCCAAAATGCCTGAAAGTAGGACAAAAAGTAACAGAGGGAGAATTATATTTAACAAATCCAACCTAGAATTAAGAAGAAATTGTCAGTGAGAACAATCAGTGGAACAGCTTTCCTCTGCAACTTGTGGGTGCTACATCAGTGGAGGCTTTTAAGAGAAGATTGGACAGCCATTTGTCTGGAATAGTATAGGATCTCCTGCTTGGAGAATTGGTCCCTTCCAACTCTTACTCTGTAATTCTGTAAGAACTTTATAAACATTTAGGGCTCAGCATGTAGCTAATCTTCAGAAGCTAAGTAGCATCACATTTCACTATGTCACTTGGCTCAGTTGCAAAGACAAGTTGGTTGCTAGGAGTCTAAAAAAGCTGGATAGCATTTAATCAGTAACATCATCTTGCAAACGCCTTAGGCAGAGACGGAGACAAGCGTGTTTTTTCACCTCCTGACAGGAGATGGCGGTCAGACAGGCAACTTCTGTGCCTACAAAGCCGGCAATACAGTCGCGGCATCTGTGGTTGATCTTAAAGGAGTTAAAACCATCAAGTACTATATTGCTAGAAAGGATTGAGGCAGAAGAGGAGCACAGAGGAACTTCCTCTACCGGATCATTCATGGGTGGAAGGTGGCTTGCAGAGCGGTTTTTGTGCTCTTCCAAAAGTGGAAGCATCAGCTGGAAGGTGAGTTGAGGGCAAGTCGGAGGGGAGGCCGGGAGCAAGTTGGCCTGTTTGGTTTGGGTGCTGCCAACCGGTGTACATTTATGATGGTCGCAACATCCCACCATCATGATGCCCATTTGTGACCTTCCCAGTCAGTTTCTCATAAGAAAAGTCAGTGGGGATACTGGCAGGAAGTTGCAAGTGACAGTCACGTGAAATTGCCTTTAACAACCCGCAGTCATTTGCTTAACAACTGCAGAGGAACAGATGTAAGTCGGCACACTCATGTGACATCATGCTTAATGATTGGGCTGCTTAGTGACACAGATGCCAGTCCCAATTGCAGTCAGAAAGTGAGGACTACTTGCATTGGGATGTCACCAGGGGGGTTCCGGACAGTATTTTCTGCCCTTATTTGCACCTGAGGATTTCCATGGGCAAAAGTGGTGCTTCAAATGTTGCAGGGGCTTTCGGCATCATTTCATCATTTAAAGCCCCCAGATCTTTAAAATTAGCTCAGAAGGTTTGATTGATTGGGGACATTTTTTAGGCTGAA
Source organism: Diadophis punctatus similis (assembly GCA_023053685.1). Classification (NCBI taxonomy): domain Eukaryota; kingdom Metazoa; phylum Chordata; class Lepidosauria; order Squamata; family Dipsadidae; genus Diadophis; species Diadophis punctatus. The sequence continues at coordinate 247,553,381 of JALIGW010000002.1, read as the reverse complement.
AACACATGGATTTTTTCCCACATATATACATTTTTAGCTGTGTGTATTTTTATTTCTGTATATTTGTAATTGTATAATCTATCCCCAGCACTTCCAGATAAGGAGTCATGTGAAAAAGAAAGTACACCCTCTTTGAGTTCTATGATTTTACATATCAGGACATAGTAAAAATCATTTGGTCCTTAGAAATCTTAAAATTAGGCAAATACAACCTCAGATGAACAACAACGCATGACATATTACATGTCAATAGCATAGCATAGCATAGCATAGCATAGCATAGCATAGCATAGAATTTTTTATTGGCCAAGTGTGATTGGACACACAAGGAATTTGTCTTGGTGCATGTACTCTCAGTGTACATAAAAGAAAAGATACGTTCCTCAAGAATCATAAGGTACAACGCTTAATGATAGTCCGGGTACAAATAAGCAATCAAATCATATTAGGAACCAGTCAATATAAATCGTAAGGATACAAGGAACAAAGTTACAGTCATACAGTCATTAGTGGGAGGAGATTGGTGATGGGAACGATGAGAAGATTAATAGTAGTGCAGACTTAGTAAATAGTTTGACAGTGTTGAGGGAAATATTTGTTTAGCAGAGTGATGGCATTCGGGAAAAAACTATTCTTGTGTCTAGTTGTTCTGGTGTGCAGTGCCCTATAGCATCATTTTGAGGGTAGGAGTTGAAACAGTTTATGTGCAGGATGTGAGGGGTCTGTAAATATTTTCACAGCCCTCTTTTTGACTCGTGCAGTATACAGATCCTCAATGGAAGGCAGGTTGGTAGCAATTGTTTTTTCTGCAGTTCTGATTATCCTCTGAAGTCTGTGTCTATCCAGACAGTTATAGAGGTGCAGATGACAGACTCAATAATTCCTCTGTAGAACTGTATGAGCAGCTCCTTGGGCAATTTCAGCTTCCTGAGTTGGCGCAGAAAGAACTTTCTTTGTTGTGCTTTTTTGATGACATTTTTGATGTTAGGTGACCATTTTAGGTCTTGAGATATGATAGAACCTAGAAATTTGAAGGTCTCTACTGTTGATACTGTGTTGTCTAGTATTGTAAGAGGTGATAGAATGGGAGGGTTTCTCCTAAAGTCTACCACCATTTCTACGGTTTTGTGTAGTGTTCAGTTCCAGATTGTTCCGGTCGCACCACAAGGTTAGTTGTTCAACCTCCCATCGGTATGCGGATTCATCATTGTCTCGAATGAGACCGATCACTGTTGTGTCATCTGCAAACTTCAGTAGTTTAACAGATGGATCGTTAGAGATGCAGTCATTGGTATAGAGAAAGAAGAGAAGTAGAGAGCACACAGCCTTGGGGGGTGGGGCTGTGCTAATTGTACAGGTATCTGATGTGATTCTGCTTAGCTTTACCTGCTGCTTCCTGTTTGTTAAGAAGCTTATGATCCACTTACAAGTGTGTTCAGGTACCGCTAGCTGGTTAGCTTAGTTCAGTGGTGGCCAACCTTAAGCATACCATGCGCCAATTTTTTCACAGACGAGTTCAGATGCGCCATACAACTCAAGTACGTTTTTTACCTTCTTACTTTCATGTTTGGGGTTGTAAAATAGGGATAGGGGTAGGATCTGCTTTGCTTAAGGGAGGAAAAGGAATAACCCAATCATGCAATTCAATTAATTAATTTATGCCATTTCAAAAGACACATGTTTATTGGAGCACCAATCTACAATAGTTAGAAATAATCTCTTGGATGAGAGGGTGATCATTGTCGTAGACCCCACTGGTGGTGCTACAGCTGCCGGAGAGTCTCGTTTGGTGAAGATAACTCTTCAAAGTTAGTATTTAATTTAATTTAATTTAATTAAAAGTTCTTATAGGCCGCCCAATCCCGTAGGACTCAGGGCGGCGTACAACATGAATAAGAACAATATACATAATACATAAATTTAAAAAACATTTCATAATTTAAAAAAACATTCATTCATGGGGGTAAAGTAAAGCATCCAATTAAAGTATTGAATGTGCCACTTGTAATCATCCAATTCGCCACGTTTGGCGCATAGGCCATGGTTTGGCCACCCCTGGCTTAGTTAGAAGAGTGTCTGGAATGATGGTATTGAATGCTGAACTAAAGTCTACAAAGAGGACACTTGCGTAGGTCTTTGGAGATTCAAGATGTTGTAGGATGTAGTGCAGAGCCATATTAACAGCATCATCTGTCGATCTGTTTGTTCGGTATGCAAATTGCAGGGGGTCTAACAGTGGATCCGTGATGGTTTTCAAGTGGGACATCACTAGCCTTTCAAAGGTTTTCATAACTACAGACGTTAGAGCAACTGGTCTGTAGTCGTTCAGTTCCTTGATGGAGGGCTTCTTCGGCACTGGGATGATAGTGGAGCGTTTGAAGCAAGAAGGAACATATGGAGCCTGCCCATTCATGTCGGAAGTCGAGGACTACATTAAATTAAGCACCTAACTAACAACCTACCTATCCCTTTCTTTCCCCAATACATCTGTTAAACAAATGTGTGGGTCATTAGGTAGAGCATGGAGTGGCTCAGGGATGGGAGAAACCGAGGGAGGCATTCGCTGGCTGGGGAATTCTGGGAGTTGAAGTCCAGACATCTTCAAGTTGCCAAGGTTGGGAAACACTGCTCTAGGATATCCCATGCTCTGCCTCCTGCCACCTGATTTCCCCAAAGTCCTATGGGCCTCCTCCATACTCCACCCTATCACCTTTCACTTACTTACATTTCAATGAGCTCAGGAAGTCAGAGTGGAGAAGGCCGCTCCCTCGGTGGGCCACGTGGCACAATCAAGAAGAAGAAAACCGGGACCGCATTCTGCCTCATACTTCCCTTCGACCGGTTAGGGCCCACAGAGTTGGCCTCCTCCAGGTCCCGTCGGCCAAGCAATGCCGCCTGGCGGGCCCTAGGGGGAGAGCCTTCTCTGTGGCAGGCCCCGCGCTCTGGAACCAACTTCCCCCAGAGACCCGAACTATCCCCACTCTGCTGGCCTTCCGAAAAGCTGTCAAGACATGGCTTTTCCTGCAGGCTGGGGGTAGAGCCTAAACCACTCAAGCTCACCCCAAGTATGTATGGTTATTGAATGGGTATTGGATGATTTTAAATATTGTGTTTTTTTAATTTTTATATATCTCGTTTTAATGTGTTATTTATAAATTGGTGTCCTGTATTTTTTTTCTGTTGTACGCCGCCCTGAGTCCTTCGGGAGTTGGGCGGCATATAAGAACACCATAATAAATAAATAAATAAATAATAAAACCAATCTCATTTGTTTCCATGGCAATCCTTTCGCCCCAGCCAGCATAAACTACTATGATTTCTTATTAGCTCTGCCAGTGCTAATTTTATGTTCGCCACGCTAAGAAGATATCATAGTGGTTTACCCTGGCTGGGGAGTAAAGGAGTGGCATGGAAACAAAAGTGATGGGGTTTCTTCTTTGCTCTACCAGCATAAGACTAGAGTAAAGCTAACGCTGATAGAGCAAAGAAGAAATCTCATCTCTCTTGTTTTCATGCCAATCCTCTCCTCCCCCAGCCAGGGTAAACCACTACGATATCCTTTTAGCGTTCCCAGCATAAAATTAGTGCCGGTGGAACTAAGAAGAAATCGTAGTAGTTTATGCTGGCTGGAAAGGAAAGGATTGCAATGGAAGGAAAATAGACATGATTTCTTCTTAGCACCACCAGTGCTAGCTTTATGCTAGTCTTACACTGGTTGAGCAAAGAAGAAAACTCATCTTTTTTACTTCCATGGCTACCCTTTCCTCCCCAGGCAGGGTAAATCACTACCGATTTATGCTGGGTGGGGCGAAAGGATTGCCATGGAAACAAAAGAGATCGTATGTCGTCTTCTTGATTATGCCACGTGGCCCAGCTGACTTCCTGAGCTGGTCAAAAATTAAGTAGGTGAAAGGTGACAGGGGAGTGGGGTTGGGGAGGAATGCCTAGAAGTAAGAATATTGGCAAAGCAGGACAATGTACTGGAGCCTCTGAGGACTGACCTGGCAAGATGGAAGGGAAATAGGTGGGTGGGTGTGCTGCAGCGTCTCTGCAGTCGATCGAGGGTGGAGGACTGTCGGGGGAATGGGCCCTGCAAAATTTCAACTTTGAAACAGATTTGTATTTAGCATTGGGGGGGGGGGTGTTGTAACTTCGAACATTTGTTGAATGGCCTGTAGTACCTCAAGGATTACCTGTACTACTTTTTTTCACATCTTCTGCATCCGTTTTATAAACAATAAAAGTTACACTTTCATTTGAATCTTACAGACAAAGATGATGCCGATATAAGCACACTGGACAACAAGCAACATTGAAAAGGAAAGAAAATTGAAGCAGAAATAAAAAATATTTTCCATTTCCTTCAGAAAGCCACACAATTCGTAGCTATTGTGGGAAAAGCAGAGACTTCAAATCACAGGAGGATCCACACTGGAGAACAGCCATATAAATACTCTGATTGTGGCAAAAGCTTTGGTCAGAATAGCTCCCTTGTTATTCATAGAAGGATTCCCCATAGGAGAAATGCCCTACAACTGCTCCCAATGTGGTAAATGCTTTAGCAAGCATGGAAATTTAGTGGTACACCAGAGAACTCACACAGGAGAGAAACCATATGAGTGTCCAGACTGTGGTAAAAGTTTCCGTTACCTTTTTAACCTGGTGAACCACCAGAGGATTCACACAGGGGAGAAACCGTACAAGTGTCCAGAGTGTGTGAAAAGTTTCAGTCAGAGTTCCAACCTTGTCAATCACCTGAGGACTCACACAGGAGAGAAACCCTTTGAATGTCTTGATTGTGGGAAACATTTCAGTCAGAAAGGCTCCTTGGTGAACCATCAGAGAACTCACACAGGAGAGAAACCTTTTGAATGTCCTGATTGTGGGAAAAACTTCAGTCTCAATTCCAGACTGCTGATACACCAGAGGTCACACACAGGAGAGAAACCATACAAGTGTCCAGATTGTGGGAAAAGTTTTAGTTACCGTTCTATGCTGGTGAAACACCAGAACACTCACACAGGAGAGAAACCATATGAGTGTCCAGATTGTGGGAAAAGTTTCAGTCAGAACTGCAATCTGGTGAACCACCAGAACACTCACACAGGAGACAAACCATATGAGTGTCCAGATTGTTGGAAAAGTTTCAGTCAGAACTGCAATCTGGTGAACCACCAGAGGACTCACACAGGGGAGAAACCGTACAAGTGTCCAGAGTGTGTGAAAAGTTTCAGTCAGAGTTCCACCCTTGTGAATCACCTGAGGACTCACACAGGAGAGAAACCCTTTGAATGTCCTGATTGTGGGAAACATTTCAGTCAGAAATCCTCCTTGGTGAAACACCAGAAAACTCACACAGGAGAAAAATCTTTTGAATGTCCTGATTGTGGGAAAAACTTCAGTCTCAGTTCCAGGCTGCTGATACACCAGAGGTCACACACAGGAGAGAAACCATACAAGTGTCTAGAATGCATGAAAAGTTTCAGTCAGAGTTCCAACCTTATGAATCACCTGAGGACTCATACAGGAGAGAAACCCTTTGAATGTCCTGATTGTGGGAAACATTTCAGTCAGAAAACCTCCTTGGTGAACCATCAGAGGACTCACACAGGAGAAAAACCTTTTGAATGTCCTGTTTGTGGAAAAAACTTCAGTCGCAATTACAGCCTGCTGATACACCAGAGCACTCACACAGGAGAGAAACCCATTGAATGTCCTGATTGTGGGAAACGTTTCAGTCGGAATTCCCACCTGGTGAACCACCAGATGACTCACAGAGGAGAGAAACCCTTTGAATGTTCTGATTGTGGGAAACAATTCAATCGGAATTCCCACCTAGAGATACACAGGAGGACTCACAAAGGAGAGAAACCCATTGAATGTGCTGATTGTGGGAAACATTTCAGTCAGAAATCCTCCTTGGTGAAACACCAGAGGACTCACACAGGAGAGAAACCATATGAGTGTCCAGATCAGGGCTGTCAAACTCAATTTCATTGATGGCCGCATTAGAGTTTTGGTTGACCTCAGGGATGGTGTGGCCAAACTGGGTGTGGCTGGGGTGGCATCACATGGCCAGCTCGAGACCTCTCGTGTTGGGAGTGTCTGTCGGGGCCCAGGCAGGTCTGGGGGAATCGATTGTCTCCAGCAGAGAAAAGTGAGACCAGGGTGAGCGGCAAAACCTTATCCTCCATCAGAGCCTCGCCGTCCCTCTCAGGCCACGCAAAGGACCCCCGGACAGCAGCGCAGGTTGTCCAGAGCCCTGGGAGTGCTAGTGCCCAGCCTGTCATTCAAGCATTGGGACCCCACAGCCCAGCCCCGCTTCCCCGAGGGGGTGCCCAGCTGCGTTTACCTCCTCCTCAAGGCTGCTGCTGCTGTGCTTGCTCTCCTTGGGCACGTTGGTCATGGTGTATTCAGGAGGGCAAATAATGTGGGTCAGAGGGAGGCCCACTCCCTCTCCATGCGAGGAGACCCGGCTTTGTAACCAAAGCATCCTCAGCGATAGGATGGGAGACCACCAGGACAGGTCAGGAGGAGGGGATAAGGGGATGGCGAAAGGGCAGCAGGGCAGCTGGTGGCCAAGTGCTAAGGCAGGACATATCTAAAGCTTGCCCGATCGGCCTGTGCTGGGCCAAGGCGCTGCCGGCTGATCCTTTGATGTTTCCAGGGCAATCTCATGGCCCAATCTAACCACCTTGCAGGCCAGATCCGGCCCCCGGACCTTGAGTTTGACACCCCTGGTCCAGATTGTGGGGAAAGTCTCAGTTATTTTTTTTAAATATATGTTTTATTGGTACATTTTTCTTTTAAAAACATAAAAAATTCCATGTCTATCTGAAAAGCGTGTTTTCTAGGCACAATTAATTTTAAGTAAAGATACAATAACCACAATCATACTACCGTAGTAATCTTAATAAACATATCAATATTAATCACAGAATAATCATACAATTAGTTTATCCACCTTGCAAAATTTTCAATACAAATTTTTATTATCTTTTTAAATTCTGTTTAGTTTCTAACCTGTTTCTGTTAGTTAACCATTGGTAAAATAAATCCCATGTTAAAAACTATTCTGTTTCTTCCTTTTCTTTTATCTTAAGTGTCAATCTATCCATCTCAGCATATTTTCATCTGTCCCTAGTAATATCTGGTCTAGTTCTGTTGGTTCTTTATAGAAACTATACATTCTTGCATCTTTCTCATCTTAATTGTATTTGCACATGTGGTCACCATGCTAAATCAATCCCTTGATTAGTCAGTCCTTGTTTAGATTTAAGTTCCCCTTTATCATTCAAAATGTCCTTATACCTTATAATTTTTTCCATATTAATCACATTCAGATATATCAGTGCCTCCATCGTGGAGAGCCAGACTAGTATTTTCATGTAATGTCTTTAATTTTCCCCCATTCTAACAATAGTGCATTTCTAACAACGTGTCTTTGAAAGTATCCATGTATTTTATTTTTCCTATACCACAGAAAGGCATGCCACCAGTGGTGGATTCCTCCCGGTTTGGCCCAGTTCTGTGAACTGGTAGTGGCGGGGCAGGGTCCACCCACCCGCCCAGGACGCTTCTGCAGATGCGCAGAAGTGTCGAGCACAAGCGCGCTCATGAGTGAACCGGTAGCAATGGGGTTTAGAACCCACTACTGCATGCCACCCCAGTTGGAGATCATGTCCCTCCAAAGTTAATAGTCTTTTATGTCTCAGATTTACCCATTCTTTCACCCAGACAAGTGCAGAGACCTGGTAATATAGCTCCCAATCTGGCAATCCAAAGCCCCCTTTAAGTTTAGTATCTTGTAGCAGTTTCAATCTTATTCTTGCTTTTTTCCTTTGCCAGGTATATTTTAATATCATTTTATTTAGTTCCTCAAAGAAATTTTTTTCTAATTTTATCGGTATTGTTTGAAATAAGAATAACATTCTTGGGAAAATGTTCATTTTTATTGTGGCTATCCTTCCTATCAATGATAGCTGCAGGTTTTTCCATTTCTCCAATTTGATTTGTTGTAACAGTTTCATATAGTTATCTTCTTTAATAGTTGCACATTTTGCTGTTAGCTGAATTCCTAAAAGTATGTAACTTTCTTAAGTATCTGAATATCTATCTTCTCCATCAACTCTTTTTTTTGTTTCTCTATAACATTTTTAACTAGTATTTTAGTTTTTTCTTTATTCATTTTCAGTCCTGCAATTTCACCATACTCTGCTATCATTTTTATTAACTTGGGTCCATATTCTTGTGGTTCTGTTTTTATTTCCATTCCTTTTATTTCTGAGTCTTGTCTAATATTTCTGTTTAATACTTCCAGTGTTAATATAAATAGTAGTGGGGACAGCGGACATCCTTGACTCATGCCTTTTCTTATGTTAAATTTCTCTGTCATGTCCCCATTAACACTTTTGCAGTTTGTTTCGAATATATTGCCTCAATCATGTTAATGAATGTCTCCCCAAAGTCCATATATTTTAATTGTAATAACATGAATTGCCAGTTTACATTATCAAATGCTTTCTGTGCATCTAAGAAAAGCAAATACGCCATTTGCTTTTCGGGATGCATTTCATAATACTCCAACGTGTTCAAAATAATTCTCATATTCTTCTTAACTTGCCTTTTAGGTAAAAATCCATTCTGGTCTGAGTGTATAAATTCATTCAACAATCTTTTTAATATCTGCAATTATTGAAGCGTATATCTTCTAGTCTGCATTTCGTAGTGATATTGGTCTGTAATTTTTTATCTGCATTAAATCTGATTCTTCTTTTGGTGTTAGAGTGATATTTGCTTCCATCCATGTATTTGGTATTTACCTATTTTCCTGCTTCTATAATCCAATTTTACATCCACAATTGCATTGAAGTCCCCTTTCAGTTATTTTTCTAGCCTTGTTATACACCAGATAATTCACACAGGAGAAAAACCCTTTGAGTGTCCTGATTGTGGGAAATCTTTCAGTCAGAATTCCACCCTGGTGAAACACTAGTAGATGCACACAGGAAAGAAACCCTAACTATGTCCAGATTGTGGGGAACGTTTCAGTTTGTATTCCAACTTGATGAAACACAAGAGGACTCACACAGGAGAGAAACCATACTAGTGTCTGTATTGTGGGAAAGATTTCAGTATTAGGTTTAACCTTATAAATCATGTATTTTTACACACTGGGGAGAAACCTTTCAAATGTCCAGCCTGTGAACAACACTTTAGGCGTAAATCATCTCTGATTGCTCACAAGAAAGTTTTATTATTAATAACTACTATTTTTATTCCTTTCTTAAAACAAAGATAGGATTAGAACATTATGAAAAATCAGTCTGTAAACTTCAGTCATCAGCCACAAAATAAACTTCATGGCATTTACCAAACTCACAATGTAGCATGTATTACTCATAGATTTATTTATTTTTATTTTATTTAAATGGATTTCTATGCCGCCCAACTCCCAGGGGACTCTGGGTGGCTCACAACATATCAGAATCCATTCCACAGTATAAAAAATACAATAATTAAAAAGTACAAAAATTAAAAAGAGCTTTATATAGAGCTTTTTTTATAATATTTTTAATAATATTTTTAAATAATATTTTTTAATATTAAATAGAGCTTTTTTTTTTACAAAATCAAACAATGATGGCTGTTTTGATCCTCAACATATAAACAAAGATCTTCAGAGCCGCCCTTATTTAGGCAAAAACCACATATATGCCTTCAAAAACAAATAAGGATTAGCAAGCTATGTTTGCTAATCCTTATTTGTCTTTGAAGACCTCATTTGCATGCTTCTTCATGTAGGTGAAAGCATATTCATCAGCATCCACCAAAAGGATGGCTCAGCCCTGGCTTGCCTTCCCCTCTGCCACCAGCAGCCAGCCGGTCACATGACCACCTAGCCATGCCCACCTGGTCACATGATCATCTAGCCATGCCTACATGATCATCAAGCCACGCCCACAGAACCGGTTGTTAAAAAATTTGAATTTTACCACTGGACCTAAGGACTACATGGACCCTGTTTTAGGAATGAAGGTAAGCAGGATGAAGAAAGGCGGTGATGGCAGAATTGGCGATGACGGCACTGGCCGCGGCAGCACTGGGCTCGCCATATCTGGGGGGGGAATGCAGCGGGCGAGTGCGGCAGCAGTGAGAATGGCGGCAATGGCGATGACCGCAGCGGCGATGGCAGAATCGGCAGTGGTGACGCACTGGCCGTGGCGGCCCAGGGAGACCAGGGGGGTGCAGCAGGTGAGTGCAGGTGTGGCAGCAGCAAGAATGGCGGCATCGGCAGTAATGTTGGCGACAACTGCAATGGCAATGCCAGAATCGGGCAACGGCAGCACTGGCGGCCTGGCATCAGAAGGCGCCAGCTGGGTGCAACGATCCCCGCCGAACCTGCGCTGCCCAGCTGATTGGGCTGGCGTCGGACACCATAAACTGGTCACAGTACACCCCACCGCGGGACATGGCTAAGGACGCGTTACGCATGGGTGGGTTGGAGTAGCCAGGGGGCGGGTTGCAGCCCTCAGAACTTCAAATCTGGGTCATCAGTTGTTTTTTGAATGGTCATACGAGGACTATAAGGCACAGGCTTGGTCTTGTTACAGTTCTGTGTCTACCATCTGCACAGGTATAGAATAGCAACAGCTCAATAGCAGTAATTGCAAGAGGGATCTCGGAATCCTAGTGGCCCACACCACTTCCCCAGCCTGGTTCCAAACAGCTCAAGACCCCTGACTCCTGACCATAATTCTCATAAGTCAATGACCACCTGTATGGAGAATTTTTTAAAAAAAGTAAAAGACAAATTTAAAGAAAAGGGAGGGGGGAGACAAAAGAACACCCAAGAGATGAAATATAACGAATCCCAACCTCTCTTCAACAGATAATTATAACCTTTGAATCCTGCATCCCCCATAAATGTTATTGAAATCCCTTCAGCCCCTCACTTAGTCCACCTTTTTTTAATCCTCAAACTCATAAATCATCACACGGGTTTTTTTTCTTCTTTCAGCAAAAATTCCATACAGGTAAGTCCTCGACATATGATCACAATTAAGCCCAAAATTTTCTACTGATAAGTGAGACATGTGTCAAGGGAGTTTTGCCCTATTTTGCAACCTTTCTTGCCACTGTTGCTAAGTGAATCACTGCAGCTGTTTGTAACAGAGTTGTTAAATGTAACTGGATTCCCCATTGACTTTTGCTTGTCAGAAGGTCACAAAAGGGGTTCACATGACCCCAGGACACTGCAAGTCAGTTTCCAAGCATCTGAATTGGATCATATGACCATGGGGATGCTGCAATGGTCATAAGTGTGAAAAGCAGCCATAAGTCACTTTTTTGCAGCGCCGTTGTAACTTCAGTCTCTAAACTAAATGTTGTAAGTTGAGGACTACCTGTATAAAGTTTGCAATCTTTCATAAATGTTTTTGTCATTGTTTTATTTTTTCCTCTATGAGTGCCTTTAATTCTACTTCGACTAACATCTCTTACCACATTGTGTTCCTCCTTCATTTTCCAGCAAAGACCGCAGAGAATCGGCTTGGTTTACAAAAATAAAATTATTTGGTACACATTGTACAGTGTTTCCATGATCCACCTCAAAGTGGACATCTTAGAGCAGGGTTTCCTATCTTTATCCTATCTTTATCGTTACCCTTACCCTTACCCTATCCTATCCTATCCTATCCTATCCTATCCTATCCTATCCCAGGGGTCTGCAACCTGCGGCTCCGGAGCCACATGTGTCTCTTTGGGCCCTCTGCTGTGGCTCCCTGTCGGGTGATCCCATCACTGACTGGCCCTGCCCGTCGCCCTTCCTCCCAGTCATTCCTTGCCTAGCCTGAGAAGGTAAGGGATGAGAGGGAGAGATACACAGAGAGAGAAGGGGGGGGGGAGAGTGAGAGATACACAGAGAGAGAGGAGAGAGGGAGGGGGAGAGAGAGGGAGGGAGGGAGGGGGGATCAAAGGGTTTTGTGGCTCCCGGTGTTTTTTATTATTATTATTATTATTAGAGTTGGAAGGTCATCTAGTCCAACCCCCTGTGCAAGCAGGAGTTCCTACACCATTTGAGACAGATGGCAGTCCAGTCTCCCCTTGAAGGTCGCAAGTGTTGGGTCTCTCACAACCTCCGCTGGCAAGCTGTGCCACTGGTTGATCGCTCTCACTGTCAGAAAGTTTCTCCTCACTTCCAGGTTGAATCTCTCCTTGGTCAGCTTCCATCCATTATTCCTTGTCTGGCTCTCTAGTGCCATAGAGAACAGCCTGCCCCCCTCCTCTCTGTGGCATCCCCTCAAGTATTGGAACACTGCTATCATGTCATCCCTGGTCCTTCTCTTTGCCAGACTGGCCAAGCTCAGTTCCTGCAACCGCTCTTCGTATGTTTTATTTTCCAGACCCTTTATCATCCTGGTTGCTCTCTTCTGCACTTTCTCTAGGGTTTCAATGTCTTTTTTGTAGTGTGGTGACCAAAACTGGATGCAGTACTCTAGATGTAGTCTGACCAAGGCTTTATAGAGTGGTACTAGTACCTCTCTGGTCCTTGATTGTATCCCTCTATTTATGCAGCTCAGGACTGCGTTGGCCTTTTTGGCTGCTGCTGCACACTGCTGGCTCATATTTAGTTGGCTGTCTACCAAGACTCTAAGGTCCCTCTCGCAAACGCTGCTATTGAGTGTGGTTTCACCCAGTTTGTATGTGTATTTTTGATTCTTCTTACCTAGGTGTAGAATTTTACTTTTCTCCATGTTAAATTTCATTTTATTGGTTTGGGCCCAGTGTTCGAGTCTGTCAAGGTCCCTCTGGATTTTGAGTCTGTCCTCTGGGGTGTTTGCTACTCCTGCCAGCTTGGTATCATCTGCAAATTTGGTTAGTTCTCCTGCTATTCCCTCATCTAGATCATTTATGAAGATATTAAAGAGTACTTCCGAAATGACTTCTGCTAGTTTTTTTAGGACTCTGGGGTGTAATCCGTCTGGTCCTGGTGCTTTGTATTCGTTAAGTTCAGATAGGTGATCTCTTACTGTATTTTTGCTTAGGTAACAACCAGTTGTCTGCCCTAATAACCGGCTGGGTAGGTGTGGCTAGGGAGGTCATGTAACTGGGTGGGAGTGAGTGACATCGAGTTGGCCACACCCACCCAGATTTTGTAGCTCCTGGTGTTTTCTTTTCTGTGGGAAATGGGTCCAAATGGCTCTTTGAGTGTTTAAGGTTGCAGACCCTTGTCCTGTCCTGTCCTGTCCTGTCCTGTCCTGTCCTGTCCTGTCCTGTCCTATCCTATCCTATCCTATCCTATCCTATCCTATCCTATCCTTCTCCCATAGTTATAGAATCACAATTTGCAATCTTCCTTGCTGGCTTCCCACAAGCAAGGTCAGTGAAGACGCCCACAGCACCCACTCTGCTCACACTCCATCATGCATATCTATCTGCCTAGCCATGTGCTGGTGGTACCAGCACTACAGGTGGCGGCAATCAAAGAGAAGGACCAGGAGTGACATGATAACAGTGTTCCAATACTTGAGGGGCTGCCACAGAGAGGAGCGGGTCAGGCTGTTCTCTATGGCACCAGAAGGCCAGACAAGGAATAATGGATAGAAACTGACCAAGGAGAGATTCAACCCGGAAATAAGGAGAAACTTTCTGACAGTTAGAGCGATCACCCAGTGGAACAGCTTGCCTGCGGAGGTTGTGAGAGCTCCAACACTTGAGACTTTCAAAAGGAGATTGGACTGCCATTTATCCGAAATGGCATAGGGACTCCTGCTTGAGCGGGGGTGGTGGTGGTGGTGGACTAGATGACCTACAAGGTCCCTTCCAACACTAACAATAATCTAATCTAAAATCACTTTTTTCAGTGCCGTTCTAACTTTGAACGGTCACTAAATGAACTGTTGTAAGTCGAGGTCTATCTGTATTTATTGTCATGCATACTGCTGGGAAATCCTTTGTACCTGGATCCAGTTTAAACACACTTCCTCAAAACCAGTTTAGGACCAGTTCTGAACACTCTTTGGGTTCCAGTTATAACAAAGGCTAACTAAAGTTAGTCCCTAGGAGAACTTATTCCAAAATGGAATCGTTATTGCAAATACATTTTTTTGTTCCATGTTGCTTTAAATCTGTGCTGTAAAATGCTGTTCTGGCCGCTGGATTCCGCATAAGGAAGCAGGATTGGTTGGGAGATCATTTTACAATCATATTAGTGAAACTTTCCAAAAAGCTGAACGGGTTAAAAGCACAAAGTTCAGCAGCTAGAGTAGATCCAGAGATGTAGACTCCCTCCCCCTTCCCCCCTTTCCTCATACTGAATTCCTTTTCCTGTAGCTCCTTTGGATAAAACTTTTAATTTGGTGTTGTCGTTTAATTTTGCTGGGCGAATCACAACAGTTCGGAAAGGGTAAGTTAAATTTGAAACTTTCAGAAAAAAAAGTTAAAGAGAATAAGAAATCCAGGAAGGAGGAGGGGGGAGGTTAAAGGGAAATAATTTCTTTTTTTAAAAAAACCCTGCACCTATTTAACTCTCTCCTGGTAAACGAGAGTATAAAACAGCTGGTCCTTGCAGAGCTCGCTATTCCTATAGAAAATGGAACCTCCATGTTCAAGCATAGCACGCAGCTCCGCCATCCAGGTGGGGGGAAAGGCATAAAAAGTCGGCGCGGAGGCGTCACGGGTGGATGACAAAAAGAGCATTGGGGCCATTGAGTTGCAAAGCGGCGTCTCTTTGTTCGATAAATCGTGACACGATCCCGCGGAGATTCGAAAGGGGCGGGGCTGACGGGAGATTACCTCGGCGCCTCTATTCTCATGTTCGCCAAAGCCTCGGATTAACAGAATAACAAGATTTGGAAGGGACCTTGTAGGTCATCTAGTCTAACCCCGCTCTCCCCCCATCCCGCGCCCAAGCAGGAGACCCTACAGCATTTCTGACGGATGGCAGGACAGTCTCTTCTTGAAAGCCTCCAGTGATGAAGCTCCATAAGGGGCGTGCATAAGTGCACAAGCGTGCCTACCGTCCCTATCCTAATATTCTCTTTTATTCGTATCCATTTCTTGTATTCATAATCATGTTTATACCTGTTATCTAATACATGCTTGACGAAATAAATAAATATAAAATATTTTTTAAAAAACTTCTGAAGGCAAGCAGTTCCATTGGTTGATTGTTCTCATTGTCAGAAAATTCCTCCTTGTTTCTAGGTTGAATCTCTCATTGATCAGTTTCCGTCCATTATTCTTTTTCTGGCCTTCAGGTGCTTTGGAGAATAGCTTGTCCCCCCTCCTCTCTGTGGCAGCCCCTCAAATATTGGGACACTGCTATCATGTCTCTCCTGGTCCTTCTCTTCACTAGACTAGCCCAGTCCCTGCAAGCGTTCATTGTATGTTTTAGCCTACAGTCTCCTAATCATCTTTGTTGCTCTTCTCTGCACTCTTTCTAGAGTCTCAACATCTTTTTTTATAGTGTGGTGACCAAAACTGGATACAGTGTTTTAGGTGTGGTTTTACTAAGGCTTTATAGATTCTCCATGGATCTCTTGAGATGGAGTTGCGGTCGACCTAAAAGAAAATCTGAGGATGTCCAGTCTCGGATTTTATTTGACTGCCAGCCAATGTTCCCTGTAATATCAGAAAACGGCGCGCGGCAGTTACAAACTGCCGCGCGGCGTTCTCTTTTCATCTGCGCGGCCGCGCAGGCGCACAGCCTCTGCCATTAGAAAATGCCACGCGGAAGTTAGAAACTTCTGTGAGGCGTTCTCTCATTACATGCGCAGC
Source organism: Diadophis punctatus similis (assembly GCA_023053685.1). Taxonomy (NCBI): domain Eukaryota; kingdom Metazoa; phylum Chordata; class Lepidosauria; order Squamata; family Dipsadidae; genus Diadophis; species Diadophis punctatus. The sequence goes on along the minus strand of JALIGW010000002.1, from coordinate 247,537,601 downwards.
TGCGCGGCCGCGCACCTTAGAGGGAACAGTGCTGCCAGCCCTAGTTTTCCAAAAGCTCAAATGGTCAGATTGCAGCTCTTTATGCTTTATGGTTCTACCATATCGCAAGATCTAAAATGGATACCTAACATCAAAAACATCATCAAAAAAGCACAACAAAGAATGTTCTTTCTGTGCCAACTCAGGAAGCTCAAACTGCCCAAGGAGCTGCTGATACAGTTCTACAGAGGAATTATTGAGTCTGACATCTGCACCTCTATAACTGTCTGGTTTGGTACTGCAACCCAACAAGACAGACACAGACTTCAGAAGATAATCAGAACTGCAGAAAAAACAATTGCTACCAACCTGCCTTCCATTGAGGACTTGTATACTGCACAAGTCAAAAAGAGGGCCGTGAAAATATTTACAGACCCTTCGCATCCTGGACATAAATTGTTTCAACTCCTACCCTCAAAACGACGCTATAGAGCACTGCACACCAGAACAACTAGACACAAGAACAGTTTTTCCCCAAACACCATCACTCTGCTAAACAAATAATTCCTTCTACACTGTCAAACTATTTACTAAGTCTGCACTACTATTAATCTTCTCATCGTTCCCATCACCCATCTCCTCCCACTAATGACTGTATGACTGTAACTTTGTTGCTTGTATTCTTACAATTTATATTGACTGGTTCCTAATATGATTTGATTGCTTATTTGTACCTGGACTATCATTAAGCGTTGTACCTTATGATTCTTGACCAACGTATCTTTTCTTTTATGTACACTGAGAGCATATGCACCAAGACAAATTCCTTGTGTGTCCAATCACACTTGGCCAATAAAAAATTCTATTCTATTCTATTCTATTCTATTCTATTCTATTCTATTCTATTCTATTCTATTCTATTCTATTCTATTTTTAAAAATTGATTTGGTTAGTTGTGGACATTTTCGGCTTACCCGTAATTGTGGATGTAAATCAAGGACTACCTGTATTGAGAACCTCCATGTTCACAGAAGGTCTATCCCAAAATGCCAGTTGGAGGGGGAATAATGAAACAGCTGGTTTGCTGATTACAAAGGAAAACATGATGCTAGCCAAAATATTTTCTAGGGAGGTTTCTCTGCTTGATAGCTTAGCTGTAATGAATATTTTTGACAGCTTAACAAAGGCTAGTTTGTTTTAAGTTAGGTATACCAGTCTTAAGATGGTTTAATCATAGCTTAGTGTTGCATGCAGTGATCAAAGCCATTTTGGTTCCAAAATCATGGTTTATGGGCTTAGAGTCAAAGTCAGAGGGGGCAGTCTTAAGTGGTTTCTGAAGTTGGGGGTAACATCTTTGAACTTCTGTTTTTTTGCATTGGGAATGGGTTATCTAAAACTCTTATATGGGGAGGTGGTTAGAGGTTAAGTTTTTATATATAATATATATAATTCTCTTGTACTAAATTAACAAAAGGAAACCGCAAAACATGCAACTCTATCACTGAAACATTATTAATTGAAAGGGGGAAAAAATAAAAGTCGGAGACTGGGAAGGACCTGGGAAATGTAAACTTTGCAGAAGAGGAAATTAAAAAAATGCTTCATCAGTGTAAATTATGCTGACTGGGGAATTCTGGCAGTTGAAGTCTCCACATCTTTATGTTGCTAAGGATATAGAATCGTGGGGCTGGAAGGGACCTTGAAGGTCTTCTAGTCTAACTCCCTGCCCAAGGCAGCAGACCTTATACCATCTGTCAAGTGGTTGTCCAATCTATTTTTGAAAACCTCCAGTGATGGAACACCCAGAACTCCCAAGAGGCAAGATATTCCATTGATTAATTCTTCATCAGAAAAATTCTCCTTACTTCTAGGGTGGATCTCCCTTTGACAAGCTTCCACCCATTACTTCTTGTCCTACCCTCTGGTGCCCTAGAGAATAAGTCAATCCTCTCTTCTTTGTGACAGATCCTCAAGTGTACTGGAAGAGGAGCTATCATGTCCCCCTTAACCTTTCTCTTTGATAGCCTAGAGCAGGGGTCAGCAACCCGGGGCTCAGGAGCTGCATTTGGCTCTTTCATCCCTCTGCTGCGGCTCCCTGTCGCTCAAAATATGTGTCACAACCGCCAATGTGTGATACACACCGGCACATGATTTATTGAGCTTTTCAACCCCCGGTAGGCCAACCATGGATAAATCCAAGAAAAGAAAAGTTTCAGAAGAAAACAGAATCTTTAATTCAACTCTGTATGCTAGTTTTGTGGCCGCTCAGGAAATAGTCAGGCACGGGAAGAGTTTTGTGGCTCCCGGTGTTTTCACTTCTGTGGGAAACGGGTCCAAATGGCTCTAGGTTGCTGACCCCTGGCCCAGAGTCTAGACATACCTCTTTTAAGAAACATTTAATTAAAGGATGCAGAAATACCCTCAGTCTTCTGCTGAAGGGAATTTTCACAGACACAAGTCCAATTGAAGGGTTGCACCCTCTCAGTCCTCCCCCCCCCGTCATATGTGTCCCCTGGAAGCTTGACATAGTACTAATAGCTAGAGGAAAACTGGAGTCCTAGTGGACAATCACTTAAATATGAGCCAGCAGTGTGCAGCAGCTTCCAAAAAAGCCAACACAGTTCTAGGCTGCATTAACAGAGGGATAGACTCAAGATCACGTGAAGTGTTAATACCATTTTATAAGTCCTTCTTAAGACTTAGAATATTGCATCCAATTTTGGTCACCACGATACAGAAAATATGTCGAGACTTTAGAAAAAATGCAGAGAAGAGCAATAAAGATGATTGGTGGACTAAAGGCTAAAACGTATGAAGAACGGTTGCTGGAATTGGGTCTGTCTAGTCTAGTGAAAAGAAGGACTAGGGGTGACATGATAGCAGTCTTCTAAGGGGCTGCCACAAAGAAGAGGGGAGTCAACCTATTCTCCAGAGCACCTGAAGGCAGGACCAAAAGCAATGGATGGAAACTAATGAAGGAGAGAAGCAACCTAGAATTAAGAAGAAATTTCCTAACAGTTAGACTAATTAATCAATGGAATGACTTCCTTCAGAAGTTGTGGGTGCCCCATCACTGGAGGTTTTAAAGAAGAGATTGGACAACCATTTGTCTGAACCTGGTATAGGGTTTCCTGCCTGAGCAGGGGGTTGGACTAGAAGACCTCCAAGGTCCCTTCCAACTCTGTTATTCCGTTATTCTGTTACATAGAACCCCAGATTACAATTGAGAAGTACAGCTGAACTTTAGGGGAAAAAAGAATTAAGAATCCAAGCCGTCGACTATATGATCTGTGTGGCCATAATTCCAATTCAACAAACGGACCTTCCTTACTTTATGGGTGCAGCCCCCACCCCCGGAGGCCCCTAAGAGGCAAAGTGTAGGGGGGGAAGAGGGCGTTGTGGGCGCCTCTTTGAAACGGGAGACCCTCCTCCGTTCATTGATTCCTCCGCCAAAGCAGAGCTGGTTCGCCCTCTAAAGGGTGGAAACCATGAAGCTGGCGCGGCTAGAGAGGCAGGAGATTTCGGGGTGGGGTGGGAGACTAAGGGGAGAGAACTGGATCTCATAAATAAATACGGCACTTCCTGTCTGTCTGTCTGTCTCTGTAGCAAAAGTGCGGTTTTGAATTAAGCTTTGCGGGCGGGCGGGCGAGCGAAGGCAGGTGAGTGCCTGGCGCGGGGAGAGGAAAGTGGAGGGGGGGAGGCGGTGATTTGGGGCGGGGGAGAAGGAGAGGGAGGTTGGGGGGGGGCTTTGCAGAGGAACCCCAAATTGCAAAGCGAGGTAGAAAACGCCAGCGTAGAAATAAACAACAGAACAAGGCAGGAAATTGCTATCTCCGATCCTGGCAATGGGCAGGGAAGGCTGCCCTGGCGGGCCCCTCCCTGCTGATATGTTTATTGTGCCTACAAAAAGCAACAACTTCCCCCGAGTCAATAATAATAATAATAATAATAATAATAATAATAATAATAATAATAATAATAATAATAATAATAATAATAATAATAATAATAATAATAATAATAATAATAATACAGCAATAATAATAAGATTTCCAATCCGACGTTTTGATTTTGGTTGGTTTCTGTGGCTTTTCCTTATCGGAGGAGGTTTTTTTTTTAATGTCCCATTTGGCCTTTCCCACCTCCGGTAGTGGAAACGTAAAAGTCGTGGGGATCTTGCAAATCTTTAATTTGGATTCTGGGGACCTTTGGAGTCTATCTTTAAATAGCAGGAGACTTCTTGTGGGTTGCGCTACCTTCGAAGTTGCCTGCTGTTCGGTGATTTAAAAATCGGTGGGTGTAGGTGTGCACACCTTGCACTCATACGTCCACGACTAAGTATATATGTATAATACAGACCCAAGGTGTGCACACCTACACCCACGAGACAGTACTGTAAAGAGGTTGGGTTCATGCCCTGGATAACAATAGAATAGAATAGAATAGAATAGAATAGAATAGAATAGAATAGAATAGAATAGAATAGAATAGAATAGAATAGAATAGAATTCTTTATTGGCCAAGTGTGATTGGACACATAAGGAATTTGTCTTTAGCGCATATGCTCTCCGTGTACATAAAAAGACAAGATACATTCGTCAAGAATCATAAGGTACAACACTTAGTGATAGTCATAGAGTACAATAAGCAATCAAATCATACTCGGAAACAGTATCAATATAATCATAAGGATACAAGCAACAAAGTTACAGTCATGCAGTCATAAGTGGGAGGAGATGGGTGATAGGAACGATGAGAAGATTAATAGTAATAGTAATGCAGCCTAATGTGAATAGTTTTACAGTGTTAAGGGAATTATTTGTTTAGCAGAGTGATGGCGTTCGGGGGGGGAAAACTGTTCTTGTGTCTAGTTGTTTTGGTGTGCAGTACTCTATAAGCTTCGTTTTGAGGGTAGTAGTTGAAACAATTTATGTCCAGAATGCGGGTCTGTAAATATTTTCACAGCCCTCTTTTTGACTTGTACAGTACACTGTGTGCACAATTATTAGGCAAGCTGTATTTTTGAGGGTTAATTTTATTATTGAACAACTACAGTGCTCTCTTGTCAATCCAAAATGTTAATAAACCTCAAACCTGAATATTTAAAAAATTAAGAGTGAGGTTATGGCTTTCTTAGGAGAATATCTATGTGTGCGCAATTATTAGTGTGCAGAATTATTATGCAACTAAATGAAAAATGAACATTTTCCCATCTCACTCATTTATTTTCATCTGTTAAAGTGAGAATAATAAAGAAACAGCTCAATATTTACAAATAAACATTTCTGACAGTTCACAAAAATACCAGTGACCAATATAGCCACCCTTCTTTTCAATAACAATCATAAGCCTTCCATTCATGAAGTCTGTCAGTTTCTTGATCTGTTGACGATCAGCTTCTTGTGCAGCAGCAACCACAGCCTTCCAGACGCTGTGCTGTTTTCTTCCACCGCAAATCTCCCATTTAAGAAGGGCTCACAAGTTCTCAATAGGATTTAGGTCATGTGAGGAAGGTGGGGGGCATGGCATTATTCTTTCATCTATAAGGCCTTTTTCTGGCTAGCCATGCAGTGGAGTACTTCAGTGCATGCAATGGAGCATTGTCCTGCATAAAAATCATGGCCTTCTTGAAAGACGCAGACTTTTTCCTGTACCGCTGCTTGAAGAACGTGTCTTCTAAAAACCGGCAGTAGGTTTGGGAGTTGATTTTGAGTCCATCTTCAACCCAAAAAGGTCCAACTAGCTCATCTTTAATAATACCAGCCCATACATATATGAGCCGAGGTGGCGCAGTGGTTAAAGTGTAGCACTGCAGTTCAGCTGTTCAAATCTCACCAGCTCAAGGTTGACTCAGCCTTCCATCCTTCTGAGGTGGGTAAAATGAGGACCCAGATTGTTGGGGGCAATATGCTGAACTCTGTAAACCGCTCAGAGAGGGCTGTAAAGCACTATGAAGCGGTATATAAGTCTTAAGTGCTATTGCTATTGCTATACCAGTACCCCTCCTCCACCTTGCTGGTATCTGAGTCGAAGAGGAGCTCTGTGCCCATTACTGATCCATCAAGAATCACCCTCATCTCATCAGTCCATAAAACCTTTGACAAATCTGTCTTGAGATATTTCTTGGCCCAGTCTTGCCATTTCAACTTATGTGTCTTGTTCAGTGGTGGTCGGATTTCAGCCTTCCTTACCTTGGCCATATCTCTGAGCACTGAACACCTTGTACTTCTGGGCACTCCAGGTAGGTTGCAGTTCTGAAATATGACAGCACTGGAGGATAATGGGTTTCTGGTAGCTTCAAGTTTGATTCTTCTCTCAAATCTTTGGCAGTTAATGTGTGTCTGTTTTGCTCGACACGTTTCTTGTGACCCTGTTGACTATTTGCAACAAAACGTTTGACGGTTCTGTGATCACGCCCCAATATCTTAGCAATTTCAAGAGTGCTGCATCCCTCTTTTTACAATTTTTGACTTTTCAGAGTCAGTTAAATCTCTTTTTTAGCCCATTTTGCCTGAGGAAAAGAAGCTGCCTAATAATTATGCACACCTTGATATAGGGCAGGGGTGGCCAAACTATGGTTCTTTGAGGATCTGTGGACTTCAACTCCCAGAATTCCTGAGCCAGCCATGCATGCATGGCTAGCTCAGGAATTCTGGGAGTTGAAGTCCACAGGTCCTCAAAGAACCATAGTTTGGCACCCCTGATATAGGGTGTTGCTCTCCTTAGGCCACACCCTCCCTCATTACACAAATACACATCACCTGATATGCTTATGCCAACTAAGCATTCAAGTTTATACAGGTTGGAGGTGGACAATATGCATTCTCCAACATACCTCCCTAAGACCGATTAGAGCCCACAGAGTTGGTCTGCTGGTGGTCCAATCAGCCAAACAATGTCGGCTGGCGGGCCCATGAACGAGGGCCTTTTCTGTGGCGGCACCGGCTCTCTGGAATACACTACCCCCTGAGATCCGCATAATTCCCACCCTGCCAGCCTTCAGAAAAGCATTAAAAACATGGCTTTGTCGACAGGCTTGGGGCCAATGATTTTAATACAACACCGATTATTCTTGGCCCCATGAGTGAATTATTGTATGGGTTTTTAAATTGTGGTTTTTAAATGTTTTTAATGTTTTAATACTGATTGTTTTAATACTTTTTATATTTATTGTTGCTTGTGAATTTTTATTGTTGTGAGCCGCCCAGAGTCTCTGTGGAGTGGGCGGCATACAAATGCAACTAATAATAAATAAATAAATAAATAAACAAATAAACATGATGCTATGGTCAAAATACTCACTTGCCTAATAATTGTGCACATGGTGTATACAGGTCCTCAATGGAGAAGGCAGGTTGGTAGTAATTGTTTTTTCTGCAGTTCTAATTATCCTCTGAAGTCTGTGTCTGTCTTGTTGGGTTGCAGAACCAAACCAGACAGTTATAGAGGTTTTGCTTCCTGAATGCTTTTGTGTGTATGTGTATTTTATAGATTTTTGGCTGTTAATCCTGAAACTAACCTGAAACTTAACCTATCACTTAACTTTTTATAGAAATCATCTGGTTTTGTAATTTCTTCTTACATATTTTTTTTTAAGTTTACTGATTTTCGCTTGTGTGGTAAGCTGCTTTGTGTAGCTCATGCATGTTCAGGCATGCACTGGGGCAGATTTGCATAACATTTGTGCAACTGGTACAGTTTTGGCATGCCTAGGCATGCTTAGGCTGGATGGATGCTGCCTGGAAAGGCTATAAAGCAGCCACATGCACAGATGCTATCGTTTTGTTGATATCAATTTCTATGTATTTTGATGCACGGCAAAGCATTGTCTATGTACGTGTAATTTACAATAACAAGTAAATCGGTTCTAGACTTGTTATAGGACAATTGGGGACAGCAGAAGGGTCTTGCCAATGTCAGAACAGCCATCGTACATTCTGCTACATTTGTGGCGCGTACACACTTAAGCCTCAAAGACACACCATGATTGGAATTGTTAAGTGTATGCATTCTGTTTTGATTGTAAGGTTGAGGATCAAGGCAAGGCCTGGGCTGCTCGCATTTGTTGTGCAAGATGTGTTGTTCATCTTAGAGCTTGGCTCAGAGGAACCCCGAAGTTGATTCCTGATTGCTGTCCCAACGATATGGCGAAAACAGAATGTTCGCATGGCTTCTGTCTAACTAATGTCACTGGTTTTTCTCTGCTAAAAATAAGAAATCAATTAAATACCCCAACCTGCCTCCAGCCATGATGCCAATGCCGAATGATTTAGATTTATTATTAGAGTTGGAAGGGACCTTGTAGGTCATCTAGTCCAACCCCCTGCTCAAGCAGGAGTTCCTACACCATTTGAGACAGATGGCCCTATGATGACGATCTGCCAGTTCTGAAACCAGCGGAGAAATGGAGCTTAGGTGAAACAGGTGAAGATGCTGCAATAGCAATAGCGCTTAGATTTATATACCGCTTCATAGTGCTTTACAGCCCTCTCTAAGTGGTTTACAGAGTTCAGCAATTGCCCCCAACAATCTGAGTCCTCATTTTACCGACCTCAGAAGGATGGAAGGCTGAGTCAACCTTGAGCCGGTGAGATTTGAACAGCTGAACTGCAGCTAGCAGTCAGCTGAAGTAGCCTGCAGTGCTGCACTCTAACCACTGCGCCACCTCGGCAATGCACCAGCCGGGCATGAACAGTGACAAAGTTCCAGATTTTGAACTCTGTATGTTTGGTGAGCCACATCTCATAAAACAGACGTAAATGTCCTGGTCAAGGACTTAGGTTTGTGAAAACCAAAAGCGGAACTACTGGGTTCAAAACTGCAAGGATGGTGCTTGCTGTCGCAAGATGTGAACATTTCTGTCTTCCGAAGCCACCAAGATGGTGGTAGCAAATTTCTTTGCACAGGTTGACAACCACGTTTTCTGTGCTGACATTGACCTTGTTTGTTCACAGCTTTGGACTGTGAGCACAACCCCCTAGAATGGCGTCTCTTTATTGATTCATCAGTGTTAAGCTGTCTTGTAACATCATGGCAATGTACAGCCTTCTGTTCCTGTTGGCTAAACTGCACACATGAAAGAAACACATAGAAACGTGGAACCGTTGTTGAAACACATGCAGTGAATCAAGTACATCTGGAATAACAGAATAACAGAGTTGGAAGGGAGCTTGGAGGTCTTCTAGTCCAACCCCCTGCTCGGGCAGGAAACCCTATGCCAGTGATAGCTAACATTTTTGGTGCCGAGTGCCCAAAGCACGCACGCACCCCCAAAATGTAATGCGAGTGCCTCCTGTGCATGCGCCCCCCCCCCCGCGCATGCGCCCTGCCCTTCCTCACTCATTTTTAGCTTCCAGGTTGGTGCAGGCGGCCTTCCACGCCCAAAACAAGGTGCGGGGGGACATGCGCATGCAAACCCCCAAAATGCAATGCGAGCGCCCCGTGCATGTGCCCACCCCACATGCATGTGCATCCCCTGCATGTGCCCCGCCCCCCACGCATGCGCAGTGGAGCTGGGCTGGGGCGATGGCTGGCGTGCCCGCAGAGGAGGCTCTGCGTGCCACCTGTGGCACGCGTGCCATAGGTTGGCCATCACGGCCCTATGTCATTTCAGACAAATGGTTATCCAATCTCTTCTTAAAAACTTCCTGTGGTGTTCTAAAAGTAGTGGATTTGCTGCTTGGGATGCAGCTCAGATATACCAAATATTATTGAAATGGGACAGCAGTGCAAGAGAGAGGCCACTCCGAAAGAATTTGGTTCCAGGACACAAAAACGCAGCATATGAACCGCTAGTTGACCTGACAAAGCTATTCTTCCCTCTGCTTCACATAAAACTCGGACTGATGAAGAGTTTTGTGAAGGTGAAGGTTTTCATTGTTTGAAACAGATGTTTCCAAGAATACCCGATGCCAAGATTAAAGAAGGCATTTTTGTTGGTCCACGGATCAGATATGCCATCAGTGACAAGCAGTTTGAAGATCTGCTAGTGGGGCCAGAGAAAATTGCCTGGAAAGCAATCAAGGATGTTATTCAGAATTTTCTTGGCGACTACAAAGCAACAAAATTACATTCAGCTGGTTGACAAAACTTTTTACAGCTTACACGATCATAATGTGCAAGATGTCACTGAAGATTCATTTTCTACATTCACACTTGGACTTCATTCTTGAAAACTTAGGTGCAGTCAGAGATGAACATGGTTGGAGTCGGATTCAAATATGGATAGAGAAAATGGTGAAACAAAATATAGAACTGAAACCAGAGATATTTTTGTTGGGCATTTTGCCAGAGAAATTCAACAAAGAAGAAGCATACTTAATTGTCCATGTAGGGACAGCAGCCAGGATTGCATTTGCACAAAAATGTAAAGTAAACACAATACCGACTGAAGGAGAAGTTCTTAAGAAAATTTTGGACTGTGCAGAGATGAATAGATTGACAATGAAACTCAAAGATAAGGAAGATTCGGAATATTATAATGTATGGGTGAAATTTTATGAATGGATAGAAAAGGAATATAGATAGAGACTAAATTATCGTGATTAAAAGAAAAGAAAATGGAAAAGAAATGGAGGTAACCCAGATGATAGAATTAGATTAAACTGTGGAGAAAAAAAAATTTTTTTTTTAAGAGATGAACATGGTTAACGGTTTCACGAAGGCATTGCTACAATGGAAAAATGACATCAGAGCAACTAGAATCCAACAATTTTTCTTTTCTTTTCCCTTTAACGACCCTGTAATCCCTTGCATGGAGGTGGAGTTGGGGCGATGGATTAGAGCTCGGATTAGAGCTCATTAAAAGGCCAGATGCCCTTCCTGAGATAATTACGGTACTCATTGCACACACAGAGAGAAACATCTGCCACTACCTAGGATCGAACTCACAGCCTCCAGATTGTGAGGCGAGAGCACCACCTCTAGGCCACCACGCCACTCAACTAGTGTCCATCAATGCTGGCTGATTATTGTTGAGCACACGGCAGTGAGGTGTGTGGGGTAGTACAAATGAAAATCAGCAGCAAAACACTTTGGGCCCTGTTGAACTCATTAGCGTGTTGGAAATACTACCAGTATGCAATTAAGTACATTATAGTCATTAAAAGTTAATTTCATGTTTATCAAGATCCCCACATGATGTGGTAATAGTGAAATTATATTTGTCTTCAGTTTGAGGAGGGTCTATCACAGTGATGGTGAACCTATGGTACGCGTGCCACAGATGGCACGTGGAGCCATATCTGCTGGCACGCGAGCCGTTGCCGTAGCTTAGCTCCAATGCGCATGTGCATGCCGGCCAGCTGATTTTTGGCTCACGCGGAGGCTCTGGGAGTGAATTTTCGGCCTCCCGTGGGGGCGGGAGAGGTCATTTTCTCCCTCCCCAGGCTCCAGGGAAGCCTACTGGGCCCACTGGAAGTCGGGAAATGGGCCATTTCTGGCCTCCAGAGCGCTTCCGCCGGGGTGGGGAGGGGAGGCCGTTTTCGCCCTCCCCAGGCATTGAATTATGGGTGTGGGCACTCGCACGTGTGCGATAGCGTGCACGCACGCGCTTCCGGCACCTGAGGAAAAAAAGGTTCGCCATCACTGGTCTATCGTAATCACCAAAGGTTTTTCAGGAAGCAAAAAAATATTTTTTTTTCTGAAAAAAATTGTTTTTCAGAGAAATCGGTGGGTGTATGTGCGCACGCCTTGCACTCATACACACACGTATACAAAGGTTGGGTTCCTGCTTAACACTGAAAACTTATTTTTGTTGGTTTACTGAATAATATACAATTGGTTGGGTTTGCTGGGGTTTGCATCACCACAGTTTCCTGAAATAATCACATTGGAACCTCGTGACTGAATTAACCTATTTTTCTAGGTTCCGTCCACTAGGCCTCATTGCCTCCCCCCTCTCATTAAGATAAACCTGACTCGACCAGCCGTGCAAAGGCTTCTGATTTTTATGGACTCATTTATTTTATATATCAAATTCGGGAGAGTGATTCTGGGCACTGTGGGTGCCCTGAGGTGGTGCAGTGGTTAGGGTGCAGCACTGCAGGCTACTTCAGCTGACTGCTAGCTGCAGTTCGGCTGTTCACATCTCACCGGCTCAAGGTTGACTCAGCCTTCCATCCTTCCGAGGTCGATAAAATGAGGACCCAGATTGTTGGGGGCAATTGCTGAACTCTGTAAACCGCTTAGAGAGGGCTGTAAAGCACTATGAAGCGGTATATAAGTCTAAGTGCTATTGCTATTGCTATCCCACTTTTTTCTTCAGCCTCAGTGGCGCAGTGGTTAGAGCGCAGGCTACTTCTGCTGACTGCCGGCTGCCTGCAAATTGGCAGTTCAAATCCCACCAGGTTCAAGGTTGACTCAGCCTTCCATCCTTCCGAGGTTGGTAAAATGAGGACCCAAATTGTTGGGGGCTATATGCTGACTCTGTAAACAGCTTAGAGAGGGGCTGTAAAGCACTATGAAGCGGTATATAAGTCTAAGTGCTATTGCTATTGCTATTAAGCCCGAACAAACCACATTCACACTTGATACATGTGAATCCACTGTTAATTACAAGGACTTTTATACAATGTGGATAGTATTTTTTTTGTTTTAGACAATACTATTACAGAACATTTGCGAGGGAGGGGATTCTCTTGGTTTAAAGCAGCATTTTTTTTTCAACCTTGGCAACTTTAAGCAGGGTGGATTTTAACTCTCAGATTTTCCTAGCCAGGCTGGGGAGTTCTGCAAGTTGAAATTCAAGATATTTTCAAAGTTGCCCAAGGTGTGGAAAAACACTGCTTTAAAGTAGAGTTTTTCGGGGACTTTTTAAAATTTATTTTAAAGTAACAGGTTCGGCAGGCTGAACAAGTTTGAAAAACATCTGGTTTAATGCATCTCCCGGGCAGTGGAGAGAACTGTAAACAGGAAAGTTTGCAAACAGAGAGTTAAGCTATCAGAAGCACATTTAATTAATAACATCCCTGCCTGAAGAGATCTAACAAGAGCTGTAGAGTTTTCAGTGGTTGTGTGGGTCTCAGCTGTCAAGCCCTAGAATTCAAAGAGAGCTTTTGTCTCATTTAAATGAGTGCTTACAATCTGCTACAAGTTAACAGGAGGGTTGCAAGAAATGGGGCGCTGATGGGCAGTGGGTGATGGGGAATGGAGTTGATCCCAAAGGTGCTTTTTCAAGAGGCAACTGGGTTGTTGTTTTTTCCCTCCTTGAAGACATTTCGTTTGTCATCCAAGAAGCTTCTTCAGTTCTGGGGGTTCTGAAGAAGCTTCTTGGATGAGGAGCAGCAAAAACATCTTCAAGGAAAAGAAACAAAAGAAGAGGGGGGTCAACTTATTTTCCAAAGCACCAGAAGGCAGGAACAAGAAACAATGGATAGTTGAATTACTATCAAGAAGATAGTACTTCTCAAGAAGAATTAAGGAGGAACTTCCTGACAGTGAGGACAATTAACCACTGGAACAGCTTTCCTCCAGACCAGTGGTTTTCAACCTTCCTAATGCCGTGACCCGCGACCCGCCCCACCGTGACCCACCCCGACGCTGCACCCGCCACCACGAACCCCGCCCCACCGCCGCCATTTGAGTTCTTTTACCCTCTGCACATGCGCAAAGCGTTCTGCGCATGCGCAGAGGGTAAAAGAACCCAAATGGTGGTGTCCGGGTGAAGTCTCCCGACCCCTGTGAAAGAGTCATTCGACCCCCAAAGGGGTCGCGGCCCCCAGGTTGAGAACCGCTGCTCCAGACGTTGTGGGTACTTCATCACTGGAGGCTTTTAAGAAGAGACTGGACAGTCACTTGTCTGAAATGGGTGCTTGTCTGAAAAGCAGCCACAGTGCGCTTAGATCTGGCTCGCAGGGCCACCCTGGAAACAGGGAAGGACCGGCCCGCAGGGCCTTTGGCAGCCAAAACGCGCCCCTTCCGAGCTCCGTTTTTACTGGCAGAGGGTTGCAGGAGGCCGTCCCAGTTGAAAACGGAGTTCGGGAGCCCGTTTTCACTGGGAGAGCACTTGGGCCGCTACAGGTACCCCTGACACGAGTGATGTTAAGCCGGCCATGCCCCCTCCGCCGCCCCACCCCGAGGTCAGACACAACCCTGATTGCATTCAGTTTTGGTCGCCACGATGTAAAAAAGACGTTGAGACTCTAGAAAGAGTGCAGAGAAGAGCAACAAAGACGATTAGGGGACTGGAGGCTAAAACATATGAAGAATGGTTGCAGGAACTGGGTATGTCTAGTTTAATGAAAAGAAGGACCAGGGGAGACATGATAGCAGTGTTCCAATATCTCAGGGGTTGCCACAAAGAAGAGGGAGTCAAACTATTCTCCAAAGCACCTGAGGGTAGAACAAGAAGCAATGGGTGGAAACTAATCAAGGAGAGAAGCAACTTAGAACTAAGGAGAAATTTCCTGACAGTTAAAACAATTAATCAGTGGAACAGCCTGCCTCCAGAAGTTGTGAATGCTCCAACACTGGAAGTTTTTAAGAAGATGTTGGATAACGATTTGCCTGAAGTAGTGTAGGGTTTCCTGCCTAAGCAGGGGGTTGGACTAGAAGACCTCCAAGGTCCTTCCAACTCTGTTATTCTATTCTATTCTATTCTATTCTATTCTATTCTATTCTATTCTATTCTATTCTATTCTATTCTATTCTAATTCTATTCTTATTCTATTCTATTCTATTCTATCCTTTTTCTATTCTATTCTATTCTATTCTATTCTATTCTATTCTATTCTATTCTATTCTATTCTATTCTATCCTTATTCTATTCTATTCCATTCCATTCCATTCCATTCCATTCTATTCTATTCTATTCTATTCTATTCTATTCTATTCTATTCTATTCTATTCTATTCTATCCTTATTCTATTCTATTCTATCCTGATTCCATTCCACTCCACTCCACTCCACTCCACTCCACTCCATTCCATTCCATTCCATTCCATTCTATTTTATTCTATTATATCCTTTTTCTATTCTATTCTATTCTATTCTATGCTATTCTATTCTATTCTATTCTATTCTATTCTATTCTATCCTTTTTCTATTCTATTCTATTCTATTCTATTCTATTCTATTCTATTCTATTCTATTCTATTCTATTCTATTCTATCCTTATTCTATTCCATTCCATTCCATTCCATTCCATTCCATTCCATTCCATTCCATTCTATTCTATTCTATTCTATTCTATTCTATTCTATCCTTATTCTATTCTATTCCATTCCATTCCATTCCATTCTATTCTATTCTATTCTATCCTTATTCTATTCTATTCTATCCTGATTCCATTCCATTCCATTCCATTCCATTCCACTCCACTCCACTCCACTCCACTCCACTCCATTCCATTCCATTCCATTCCATTCCATTCCATTCCATTCTATTCTATTCTATTCTATTCTATTCTATTCTATTCTATCCTTATTCTATTCTATTCTATCCTGATTCCATTCCATTCCATTCCACTCCACTCCACTCCACTCCACTCCATTCCATTCCATTCCACTCCACTCCACTCCACTCCACTCCACTCCACTCCATTCCATTCCATTCCACTCCACTCCACTCCACTCCACTCCATTCCATTCCATTCCATTCCATTCTATTCTATTCTATTCTATCCTTTTCCTATTCTATTCTATTCTATTCTATCCTTTTTCTATTCTATTCTATTCTATTCTATTCTATTCTATTCTATTCTATTCTATTCTATTCTATTCTATTCTATTCTATCCTTATTCTATTCCATTCCATTCCATTCCATTCCATTCTATTCTATTCTATTCTATTCTATTCTATTCTATCCTTATTCTATTCTATTCCATTCCATTCCATTCCATTCTATTCTATTCTATTCTATTCTATTCTATTCTATTCTATTCTATTCTATTCTATTCTATTCTATCCTTATTCTATTCTATTCTATCCTGATTCCATTCCATTCCACTCCACTCCACTCCACTCCACTCCACTCCACTCCACTCCACTCCATTCCATTCCATTCCATTCCATTCTATTCTATTCTATTCTATTCTATTCTATTCTATTCTATTCTATTCTATTCTATCCTTATTCTATTCTATTCTATCCTGATTCCATTCCATTCCATTCCACTCCACTCCACTCCACTCCACTCCATTCCATTCCATTCCATTCCATTCCATTCCATTCCACTCCACTACACTACACTACACTCCACTCCATTCCACTCCATTCCATTCCATTCTATTCTATTCTATTCTATTCTATCCTTTTTCTATTCTATTCTATTCCATTCCATTCCATTCCATTCCATTCCATTCTATTCTATTCTATTCTATTCTATTCTATTCTATTCTATTCTATTCTATTCTATCCTTTTTCTATTCTATTCTATTCCATTCCATTCCATTCCATTCCATTCCATTCCATTCTATTCTATTCTATTCTATTCTATTCTATCCTTATTCTATTCTATTCCATTCCATTCCATTCCATTCCATTCCATTCCATTCTATTCTATTCTATCCTTATTCTATTCTATTCTATCCTGATTCCATTCCATTCCATTCCATTCCACTCCACTCCACTCCACTCCACTCCACTCCACTCCACTCCACTCCACTCCACTCCATTCCATTCCATTCCATTCCATTCTATTCTATTCTATTCTATTCTATTCTATTCTATTCTATCCTTATTCTATTCCATTCCATTCCATTCCATTCCATTCCATTCCATTCTATTCTATTCTATTCTATTCTATTCTATTCTATTCTATCCTTATTCTATTCTATTCTATCCTGATTCCATTCCATTCCATTCCACTCCACTCCACTCCACTCCACTCCACTCCACTCCATTCCATTCCATTCCACTCCACTCCACTCCACTCCACTCCACTCCATTCCACTCCATTCCATTCCATTCCATTCCATTCTATTCTATTCTATTCTATTCTATTCTATCCTTTTTCTATTCTATTCTATTCCATTCCATTCCATTCCATTCCATTCCATTCCATTCTATTCTATTCTATTCTATTCTATTCTATTCTATTCTATCCTTTTTCTATTCTATTCTATTCCATTCCATTCCATTCCATTCCATTCCATTCCATTCCATTCTATTCTATTCTATTCTATTCTATTCTATTCTATTCTATTCTATTCTATCCTTATTCTATTCTATTCCATTCCATTCCATTCCATTCCTTTCCATTCCATTCCATTCTATTC
This sequence comes from Diadophis punctatus similis, assembly GCA_023053685.1. NCBI lineage: Eukaryota > Metazoa > Chordata > Lepidosauria > Squamata > Dipsadidae > Diadophis > Diadophis punctatus. The sequence continues at coordinate 247,520,406 of JALIGW010000002.1, read as the reverse complement.
TATTCTATTCTATTCTATTCTATTCTATTCTATTCTATTCTATCCTTATTCTATTCTATTCTATCCTGATTCCATTCCACTCCACTCCACTCCACTCCACTCCACTCCACTCCACTCCACTCCATTCCATTCCATTCCATTCCATTCCATTCTATTCTATTCTATTCTATTCTATTCTATTCTATTCTATTCTATTCTATTCTATCCTTATTCTATTCTATTCTATCCTGATTCCATTCCATTCCATTCCACTCCACTCCACTCCACTCCATTCCATTCCATTCCATTCCATTCCATTCCACTCCACTACACTCCACTCCACTCCACTCCATTCCACTCCATTCCATTCCATTCCATTCTATTCTATTCTATTCTATTCTATTCTATTCTATCCTTTTTCTATTCTATTCTATTCCATTCCATTCCATTCCATTCCATTCCATTCCATTCCATTCCATTCTATTCTATTCTATTCTATCCTTTTTCTATTCTATTCTATTCTATTCCATTCCATTCCATTCCATTCCATTCCATTCCATTCCATTCTATTCTATTCTATTCTATTCTATTCTATCCTTATTCTATTCTATTCCATTCCATTCCATTCCATTCCATTCCATTCTATTCTATTCTATTCTATCCTTATTCTATTCTATTCTATCCTGATTCCATTCCATTCCATTCCACTCCACTCCACTCCACTCCACTCCACTCCACTCCACTCCACTCCATTCCATTCCATTCCATTCCATTCTATTCTATTCTATTCTATTCTATTCTATTCTATTCTATTCTATCCTTATTCTATTCCATTCCATTCCATTCCATTCCATTCCATTCCATTCCATTCCATTCTATTCTATTCTATTCTATTCTATTCTATTCTATCCTTATTCTATTCTATTCTATCCTGATTCCATTCCATTCCATTCCATTCCACTCCACTCCACTCCACTCCACTCCACTCCACTCCACTCCATTCCATTCCATTCCACTCCACTCCACTCCACTCCACTCCATTCCACTCCATTCCATTCCATTCCATTCCATTCTATTCTATTCTATTCTATTCTATTCTATTCTATTCTATTCTATCCTTATTCTATTCTATTCTATTCTATTCCATTCCATTCCATTCCATTCCATTCTATTCTATTCTATTCTATTCTATCCTTTTTCTATTCTATTCTATTCCATTCCATTCCATTCCATTCCATTCCATTCCATTCCATTCCATTCCATTCTATTCTATTCTATTCTATTCTATTCTATTCTATTCTATTCTATTCTATTCTATTCTATTCTATCCTTATTCTATTCTATTCTATTCTATTCCATTCCATTCCATTCCATTCCATTCTATTCTATTCTATTCTATCGTTATTCTATTCTATTCCATTCCATTCCATTCCATTCCATTCCATTCCATTCTATTCTATTCTATTCTATTCTATTCTATTCTATCCTTATTCTATTCTATTCTATCCTGATTCCATTCCATTCCATTCCACTCCACTCCACTCCACTCCACTCCACTCCACTCCACTATTCTGATGCGGCCCTGAATGAAATCGAGTTTGACACCCCTGGTATAGGTCCTCCTATAGGTTGGGCAGGGGGTTGGACAATAAGACCTTCAAGGTCCCTTCCAGCTCTATTCTGGTTGATTGAAAAGCAAAAACAAAAAACCCTCTACAGCTCTTATTAGATCTCCTCAGACAGGGATGTTATTAATTAAATGCGCTTTTGATCGGTGAACTCTCTGTTTGCAAAGCTCTCTGTTTACAGTTCTCTCCATTCCCCCAGCAGATAGTTTAAACCAGATGTTTTCAACCATGTCCCGGATGACAGAGAATCTCCATAGTGACCAATGGAGTTTGTATTAATAGTTTTTATAAATGTATCTTATCTCCTATTTCCCAGTGACTCTAGGAGAAATTTGCAAAAAGCGTTTTTGTATTTTTGAAATTATTTTAGGTTTCCCTCTGGGTTTTTGGTGTTCAAAAGGGCAATTCCCCACCCCCCAGCCATTTCCCGGAGTTTTAGCAACTGCGATTTGAGCAAAGAGAAGGCACTGCCAAAAAAGGAGAGTGCAAGGTCAGGCAGCAGTGTGCCCTCAAATGACTCATTGTGATTGCAAAACAAAAAAACAACAACCCGATTCAAATCCTCCCTCAGGTATAAAACTCACTACAGGTAATCCTCAACTTACAACCACAATTGAGCCCAAACTTTCTGTTGCTATGTGAGAAATTGGTTCAGTGAATTTTGCCCCCATTTTACGACTTTTCTTGTCACAGTTAACCGAATCACTGCCGCTGCTAAGTTAGTAACGCGCTTGTTAAGTGAATCTGGTTTCCCCATTGACTATGCTGGTCAGAAGGTTGCAAAAGAGGGTCACGTGACCCCCCCTCCCCCAAAACACTACAACTGTCATAAATGTCAGTCAATTGACAAGCCTCCGAATGTACAATCATGTAGCCACGGGGATGTTGCAACGGTCGTAAGCAGTGGTGGGTTGCTACTGGTTTGGACCGGTTCGCACGAACCGGTGGCAGAAATTTGGCCACGGTCGCCGACCCGGTAGTGAAGGCCGGCTTGCCACGCCCCTGAACCGGTTCCCCCATCGCCACTGCTTGAAAGCGGCTGGCAAATAACCCTCTGCGCATGCGCAAATGTTTCTGCACATGCGCAGAGGGTCAGTACCAAGGGTGGGTTCCTCCCTGTTCAGACCGGATCGCCAGAACCGGTAGCGATCTGCTAGTGATGTCACTGTCGGTGCCGGTCCATGCACACCGCCATTTTTTTGGGGGGGGGTTGCGAATTTTCTCCCTTCCACTGCTTAAAAAAGGGCGCTCCCGCCCGCGGGTTAATACTGACCTTTATTTCTTCGCCCGAAGCACAGCTGATCAGCTCCTCAGCTGTGTTTCGGGCTGATTCCTGCTTCTGAGCATGCGCAAAAGCCAAATTTCACAAGGGGATGCGGGCGCGCAGGATTGGAGTGTGCGGGTGTGCACAAAACATTGCAATGCGAACCAGTGGTGAAGGTAAGTGGAACCCACCCCTAGTCAGTACCCAGATGTGACGCGCGCGAGTGTAGCTTCCGATGCGACATGCGCACTTCCGAACTGGTAGGGAAGGTAAGAGAAACCCACTCCTGGTCGTAAGGGTGACAAATGGTCATCACTCACTTTTTTCTCTGCCGTTGGAACTTTGAACGGTCACTAAGCAAACTCTTGTAAGTTGGGGATTACCTGTATATCTCCAGTTTGAACTGCCTCACAGTTATTCTGAAAATATTATAGTCCTGAAAAGACTCTAGTTCAGGAGCAGTCTGTCTGCTTTATCTATAGAATTTGGCACTCCTAATTGAGGTAGTTAAAAATTCTGGAGAGATGGATGTAACTTATTAGTTTGATTTAGGCCTTGTATATTTTTACTTATTATTTGTTCCAGCCTGTTATTCAGAGATATATTCCAGTACAATCCGCAGGATCTCTATAATCAAACTTACTCATACATGAGTAGAAGGAATGGAAAGGGAGGGAATGGAAGAGACCTTGGAAGTCTTCTAGATCAAGCAGGAGACCCTGTATCAGAGTTCCCCAACCTTTCTGGATTGGTGGCCTGGAGTGGGGGGAGGAGGGAAAGAGGGGATGATTTTGTGGGAGGGGCAAGCACACGTGTGCACGTGAAGTTCATGGTGATGCGCAAGTTATTAAAGTTTGTTGTATAAAAATCAAAACCAGAAGCGCACACAAATGACTGATTCAGCTGGATTCAATAACTTCTTTATAAACATAATAACAGATGAATCTACAATACCATTAGCAGATTATTTCTTCAAGTAAACACAAGCAGGAGTTAGCTTCATTTCAGCAGAGTTCAGAGTGGAAGAGTATAGAGTGGAGACTGGAGCCACACCCAGCCTTAAGCTTAAGTTTCGATTCTCTGTACAGACTCAGAAGTGGTTAGCTCCTATTGGCTGATTCAGTTGTTATGCCTATTCATTGGCTAACCTTGTTAACATGGCTCTCCCAGTTCATGAATACCTTAACACAAGTGAGGCCATGAGCGCCCGCCGATGCTTGTGTGAGTGGGGTTGTGCATGCACGCAAAAGCACGCTCACTGGCCGGCCACTCACACAACCCAGTGGCAATTAGCCCGTGGCCCACAGGTTGGGTACCCCTGCCCTATACCATTTCAGACAAGTGGCTGTTCAGTCTCTTCTTAAAAACCTCCAGTGATGCACCCACAACTTCTGAAGGCAAGCTGTTTGCTAACTGTGCTATTTGCTAACTGGCATTTTTTTTCTGGAGGAAAACAGCATTTTTTAAAAATGATACCTTGGTTTTCTGACTGCCATTTTGATGGTTTGGCTGATGAGCGCAGTGTGCCTGATTGGAGAGCACTCTGTATATTGCGATTACTCAGTTGGTCCTTTTATTAGATTAATAAAAGCCGGCCGTCTCCAGCTCTTTGTTAAGCACAGCCATAAAGAATTAGGACAGCAGACATGAATGCACCAAGCCACATGGCTTTTGATTTTTATGTACACGAGTCTAGGATGATCCAAATATCTCCCCAGTTGCATTTCTGGGGGGGGGAGGGGGAAACAAATGGGTCTCTTCTTAGACCCACCATAGAGATGGTTGGGTCACTCGTACCATTTCCTAAATCTCTTGAGGCTATAAACAGAATTGGTTCGTACCGTGAATCTGCATTTATGATCTATTCTAGATCAGAATCCAGCAGGTTCTGACAGGTTCTGGAAAACCGGTAGTGGAAATTTTGAGTAGTTTGGAGAACCGGCAAATACCACCTCTGGCTGGCCCCAGAGTGGGGTGGGAATGGAGATTTTGCAATATCCTTCCCCTGGAGTGGGGTGGGAATGGGGATTTTGCAGTATCCTTCCCCTGGAGTGGGGTGGGAATGGGGATTTTGCAGTATCCTTCCCCTGGAGTGGGGTGGGAATGGAGATTTTGCAATATCCTTCCCCTGGAGTGGGGTGGGAATGGGGATTTTGCAGTATCCTTCCCCTGGAGTGGGGTGGGAATGGGGATTTTGCAGTATCCTTCCCCTGGAGTGGGGTGGGAATGGAGATTTTGCAATATCCTTCCCCCAGGAGTAGGGAGGGAATGGGGATTTTGCAGTATCCTTCCCCCAGGAGTAGGGAGGGAATGGGGATTTTGCAGTATCCTTCCCCCAGGAGTAGGGAGGGAATGGGGATTTTGCAGTATCCTTCCCCCAGGAGTAGGGAGGGAATGGGGATTTTGCAGTATCCTTCCCCTGGAGTGGGGTGGGAATGGAGATTTTGCAATATCCTTCCCCCAGGAGTAGGGAGGGAATGGGGATTTTGCAGTATCCTTCCCCCAGGAGTAGGGAGGGAATGGGGATTTTGCAGTATCCTTCCCCCAGGAGTAGGGAGGGAATGGGGATTTTGCAGTATCCTTCCCCTGGAGTGGGGTGGGAATGGAGATTTTGTAATATCCTTCCCCCAGGAGTAGGGAGGGAATGGAGATTTTGCAATATCCTTCCCCCAGGAGTAGGGAGGGAATGGGGATTTTGCAGTATCCTTCCCCTGGAGTGGGGTGGGAATGGGGATTTTGCAGTATCCTTCCCCTGGAGTGGGGTGGGAATGGAGATTTTGCAATATCCTTCCCCCAGGATTGGGGAGGGAATGGGGATTTTGCAGTATCCTTCCCCTGGAGTGGGATGGGAATGGGGATTTTGCAATATCCTTCCCCTGGAGTAGGGTGGGAATGGAGATTTTGCAATATCCTTCCCCCTGGAGTTGGGTGGGAATGGAGATTTTGCAGTATCCTTCCCCTGCAATGCTCACCAAGCCACACCCACAGAACCGGAAGTAAAAAAATTGGATTTCACCAATCTAGATACATATAGCCAGTGTGTTTAAAATGGCCAGTGAAGGGAAGCTGATTGACTGCTATAAAAGGCAATATGACAACCTAAAACCTCAGGAAATAATGACAATCTTGAAGGTTCAGAAAGATTAAAAAAAAAGATGATCGGATTCTGGCGTCTCCTTTGAAAAGAAAGAGAGAGAGAGAAGGGACTTTGCTAGAAACCTTGGCCAAGTGATGTAGCGAGACGGTGGTCCACGCTCGGCTGGCTGTGGAGCATGGGCTCCATTGCGCATAGCAATAATAGCTAGTGGGAAGAGCTGCCTGCCAATTAGGCAAGGCTGAGATATTCCATTGTTTTCCTATTTGGGATAGATGCATTGTTTTTTTTTAAAAAAAAAATGGTATCGGACATAATGAAGGGAGTTGTGCCAAGCTGCCCTGCATTTCTAATATAAAATATTTATTGGGGGATTTAGTGTGAATTTTCCATGGCTTGTTACTTTCTTTTTTCAGCAGAGGTTCCTATCTTAAGACATTGTCAATATCGTGCCATAATACAACTTTGATTTATTTATTTATTTATTACATTTTTATCCCCTATAACCGTGATGACGAACCTATGGCACGCGTGCCACAGGTGGCACGCAGAGCCATATCGGACGGCACGTGAGGCATTGTCCTATGTCAGCTCCAGCACGCATGTGCGCGCTGGCCAGCTGATTTTCGGCCTTCTTTTCGGCCATTTTTGCTCTCCCCAGGCTTAAGGGAAGCCTCCTGAAGCCTGGGGATGGCGAAAAATGGCCTAATGGGCCAACCGGAAGTTCGTTTCCGAACTTCCGGTTGGTGCGTTGGGCCGTTTTTCGCCGCACCCAGGCTTCAGGAGTCCGTTGTGAGGCCTGTGCGCATGTGGGGGGGGGGAAAGAGGGTGGGGAAGTGCACATGCGTGGGGGGCAGTGCGGGGGTTGTGCGCATGCGCGGGGGCATTGGTGTGGGTACACACGCACTCGCTAGAGCGCGTGCACACACCCTTTTGGCACGCGAGCCAAAAAAGGTTCGCCATCACTGCCCTATAAGGTGACTCCGGGTGGCTTATAAGTTATAAAATAAGTAAAAATTAATAATTAAAATATGAAGATTATGACTTTAAAACTGTACTGACTCCAGAACCAAGAGAAAACATTATAGCCGTAGGCGTCAGTTCTAATTAATGCTTACATCATTATAGAGAGGTAGCCTATCTTTATTAAACTTCTACAAGTGGAAAACAATTCTAAACTTTCTGGTAACTCATCTTGATAAAACAGCAAGAACTGAAAACTGCCTTTTGGTTTAAGCCTTTCCATCGAGAAATATTGTCAGCAAAATTACCAGGTGAGCATGGTCTGTGTTGGTACAGCGGCCATTTTGACTTTTTTTGACCTCTCTCCTGTGCCTCCTTATATTGTGCTGAGCTTTCGGTTGAATTTTTTGTAGCCTCCATTTTGGGCCGTGTGTGTGAATGTGTGTCTTTGCGTGTGTGTTTTTTTCTTAATGTTGCCTGATGTTCTTACTTTGTTAAGCTAGCTGCCCAGTGTCTCTGGACAAGGGGCAGGCTAGAAAAACCGCCAAGTAAATTAATGAAATTTGAGCTGAAGGGAAAATCAGCTTTTGAAAAAGATCCACCATTCTCTCCTGTTAGCATTTTGTGCGTTTTTTTTTTGAGTGACGGGCAGAAATACCGTAAACCTAATTTCAGGGCTGCCCACTCACAAAACCAGCAGACAAGCGTGATTAAAAGTTAAAAACAAAATCAGAATCCCAGCCGAGTGGTAATTTTGTTGTGGGTGACTATAAGAGGCCAGAGAATGGGCAGGGAATCTAGCTTTTATTTATTTCTCTCATTTAATGGTCCTGTGCCTGGCTTTCCTTATACAGCCAACCAAAGGAGCCAGCAACGGTGAATAAACAGATTAAAGCAATCAATCATAAAGCAATAAAATCTGCAAAAAAACAAAGAAGCAAAGCAAAGCAAAGGACTGGAGTTAAAGGAGGAGGCAGAATGTAGTCAGTTAAGGGAGGGGAAACCAGCAAAGGGGAAGAAAAAGCAGAAAAAGCAAAATGCCAGAAGATTTCCAATAGCTCAGAACGGAGACGGGTAGATGGCCTTCCCCTAACCCCACAGGCCACGGTTGTTAAGTGAATCACTGCAGTTGTTAAGTAAATCACAAGGTTGTTAAATGAGTCCGACTTCTGACTTTTTCTATCGGAAACCGACCGGGAAGGTCGCAAATGGCGATCATGTGACTCCAGGGCGTTGGCAACCGTCGTCAACGCCATCTGATTGCCAGGCGCCTGAATGTTGATCACCTGCCCGTGGGGATACCGCAGCGGTTGTTAAGTGCAAGAACTGTTCTTAAGTCCCTTTCTTCAGTGCCGTTGTCACTTCAAATAGTTGCTAAGCGAATGGTCGTAAGTCTCTTAAGAACTACCTGTACAGTAAATACAGGTAACCCACATACTGAAAGACGACGCTTTACGTGTGCTTCAGAACACATCATTTTGAGGCTAGTGGTCTGAAAATACATTTTGCAATGCACGGGGCGTTTGAAGAACACCTTTTTTATTTCCCTTACAGGTGTTCCTCGACTTACATCCATTCGTTTAGTGACCGTTTGACGTTACGACGGCACTGAAAAAAGTGACTTATGACCGTTTTTCACACACTTACGACTGTTGCGGTATCCCAGGGTCACGTGATAAAGGATGCTTGGCAACTGCCATGCATATAGAATTAGAATTAGAATTAGAATTAGAATTATTAGAATTAGAATTAGAATAGAATTTTATTGGCCAAGTGTGATTGGATACACAAGGATATAGGAGCCGAGGTGGCACAGCAGTTAAGAGTGCAGTACTGCAGGCTACTTTAGTTGACTGTGATCAGCAGTTCAGCTGTTCAAATCTCACCGGCTCAGGGTTGACTCAGCCTTCCATCCTTCCGAGGTAGGAAAAATGAGGACCCAGATTGTTGGGGGCAATATAAATATACATTGCTTAATGGTGTAAACCGCTTAGAGAGTGCTTGCACTATGAGGCGGTATATAAGTCTCATAAATAAATAAATAATAAATAAACAAACAAACAAATAAACAAATAAATAAATAAATAGCCGAGGTGGTGCAGTGGTTAGAGTGCAGTACTGCAGGCCACTCAGGCGTACATAAATCTCATAAATAAATAAATAAATAAATAAATAAATAAATAAATAAATAAATAAATAAATAAATAAATAAATAAATAAATAAATATATAAAAAGATAGATAGATAGATAGATAGATAGATAGATAGATAGATAGATAGATAGATAGATAGATAGATAGATAGATAGATAGATAGATTAATTAATTTGTCTTGGTGCATATGCTCTCAGTGTACATAAAAGAAAAGATACGTTCGTCAAGAATCATAAGGTACAACGCTTAATGATAGCCCGGTTGCAAATAAGCAATCAAACCATATTAGGAACCAGTCAATATAAATTGTAAGGATACAAGCCACAAAGCTACAGTCATACAGTCATTAATGGGAGGAGATGGGTGACAGGAACGATGAGAAGATTAATAGTAGTGCAGACTTAGTAAATAGTTTGACAGTGTTGAGGAAAATATTTGTTTAGCAGAGTGATGGCGTTCGGGGGAAAACTGTTCTTGTGTTTAGTTGTTCTGGTGTGCAGTGCTCTATAGCATCATTTTGAGAGTAGGAGTTGAAACAGTTTGTGTCCAGGATGCAACACAAATATTTCCACAGCCCTCTTTTTGACTGGTGCAGTAAACAGGTCCTCAATGGAAGGCAAGTTGGTAGCAATTGTTTTTATGACGGTTGCAGGGTCGCATGATTCCGTTTTGTGACCTTCTGACAAGCAGAGCCAGTGGAGAAGCCAGATTCACTTTACAATCGTGTTACTAATAAAGGAGAATATTTGTAGCTCAGGGTTGACATGAGGGGTCCTTGGTGCTCTCTGAGCTTGCTTGTTTTCTTGCAGATGTTTCATTACCCTAACTAGGTAATGCTAGCACTGATGATGTTACCTAGTTAGGGTAATGAAACGTCTGCAAAGAAAACAAGCAAGCTCAGAGAGCACCAAGGACCCCCTCAGTTGTGTTACTAACTTGACAACTGCAGTGATTCACTTAGGAAGCGTGGCAAGAAAGGTCGTCAAATGGGGCAAGATTCACTTACCGACTGCCTCACTCAGCAACAGAAATGTTGGGTTTCCATTGTGGTCATTGTTGAGGACTAACTCTATCTGGTTGATCCCCACCCCCCACTCCGTCCCAAACCTAAGCAGAGTTGGATATGGTTAATTATTGGAGGGAGACCACCAGGAAAAATAAACCGGAGAAATCTCAGAAGAAGGAGACCTGTATTTCACTCAGCTTTTATATCCCTCCAGTCAAACTGTACCTAATTTAAAACAGCTTATGCATTAGTCTGTAGAGATTCTCAGTCATCCAGGTCATGGTTGTTCAGGAGGCAACTGGACTTTCTTGGTTTTTTTTCCTTTGGAGACTTTTCTTTAAAGCAGGGGTCTCCAACCTTGGCAACTTTAAGACTTGTGGACTTCAACTCCCAGAATTCCTCAGCCAGCAAAGCTGGCTGAGGAATTCTGGGAATTGAAGTCCACAAGTCTTAAAGTTGCCAAGGTTGGAGACCCCTGCTTAAAGGACCCTCTAAAACAGTGGTTCTCAACCTTCCTAATGCCGCGACCCTTTAATACAGTTCCTCATGTTGTGGTGACCCCCAACCATAAAATAATAAAATTATTAGGAAACTCAGGGGTGGGTTCTAACTTACCTTGCTGCCGGTGCGCTTCCTCCTGCGCTGTGTGGCCGCGCCTCATGGGCGTGCGTGTGCTTTGCGCGCTTGCATGGCGCGGTGCTAATTTTTTTTAAAAAAATTGCAAAAAAAAAAAAGCCGAAAACAAGATGGCGATGCATGCACAGTGCCGGAAATTCGGCTTCTGCGCATGCTCAGAAATTCCCTTTGATTTTTAGATTATGCTTAAAAGGTTTTGAATAATAAGGGGTTAAAGAATTAGAGAAATATTGGAATTAATAATTTGTTAGTATATTTTAATTTTTATGTTTATCAAGGAGGTATAGCGTTGGAAGAAGGAAGATCTATTTATCATTGAGGAAATGACGTTGATGGTTGTGTATCTGGTTGAAATGGTGAAAGAAAGATTTCTTCTTTCTCTTCTTTTTATTATTATATCTTAAAGACTATATAAATGAAAGATACATAGTGGAATAAATTAACAGTCTGACATATTGAAATGTTAATTGATTAATAATATGCCTGATTTTTAGACTATGCTTAAAAGGTTTTGAGCAACAAGGAGTTAAAGATCTAGAGAAATTTTGAAATTAATAATTTGTTAGTATATTTTAATCTTATTTTTATTGAATATAATACCCTGTGCTTTTTCTGGGAAGTCGGAGGGGGGTGGGTAAGAGGGGGGGGGAGGATGGGGGGGAGGGGAGGGGGTTGGGGGGAAGGGAGGGAGAAAAAGAGAAAAATGTTTGTACTTTGTACTAATAAAACTTTTTGAAATAATAATAATAAAAAAAGAAGTTCCCATGGTACAGATTTGGTTTTTTTTGCAGTAGTCTATTTGCATGTGGGTGGACCCACAGATATAGGAGTGGTGAGCGCAGTGGTTAAATGCAGCACTGCAGGCTACTGCTAGTTCAGCAGTTCAGCAGTTCAAATCTCACCGGCTCAAGGTTGACTCAGCCTTCCATCCTTCTGAGGTCGGTAAAATGAGGACCCAGATTGTTGGGGGCAATATGCTGAACTCTGTAAACCACTTAGAGAGGGCTGTAAAGCACTATGAAGTGGTATATAAGTCTAAGTGCTATTGCTATTGCTATTGGTGGCTTGGTTACTAAGGCCATCGGAAATAGGAACCGAGACACCGCTCCTCTATCCGATGGTCTTAGGCGACCCCTGTGAAAGGGTTATTCGACCCCCAAAGGGGTCTCGACCCACAGGTTGAGAACCGCTGTTCTAAAAGGATGCAAATGACCAGCTGTCTGCAAGGAATATAAATCCTTCCATCCCCCACTATCCTGTCAGAGCTGAAGAAGCTTCTTGGATGAGAAGCCAAACGTCTTCAAAGAAAAAACAAACAAGAAAGTCCAGTTGCCTCCTGAAAAAGCACCTTTTGGGACAGCTTATGCATTACTAATTAAGCCTCCTTGTGCCTTAGCTTTTAGCAGGGTGTGAGAATCGGGTGTTGCTTTTGCACAAACAGATTTGGATCAAGTATAAGTGAAATGCAATGAGTGTGTAAGGACGAATTCTGCAAAAAAACCAAAATAACTTTCTCCTTCCTTGAATGTATTTGTGAGGTGGCTTAAGGTTGAAATGGGGTAGAGCCTTTCTTTGTATTTTTTATTTCCAGCCTTCGAGGGAGTTCACTGCATAATTAAAACAATCCGTTAGAGTTAAAACAATGGGAAAAAGTAGAACACGGAGCCAGCGAGCTAAAGGACATAAAAATAAAACTTCAGCAAATTACAGCCGTTAAGCAAATACTGGCTGGGTGTTATCCAAAACAGGTTGAAGCTTTGCAGGGGGAGATGCAAACTCAAAATAAGGGGGAATTCCTTAATCATAAGCCCTATTAAACAAGGAACCAGCCTGTCTTTTGCAGACTGGGTCGTGGGAGATTTCCAAGCAAAGATTGAACAAGCCCTTTGTGTGCAGGATGATCTGAAGATTCCTGCAGGGGGTCCCCAAACTCTTCAGTCCCCTCCTCGATCCCTTCATGAAGATTCAGGTTGCACATTGTCGTCATTTCTCCCCTCCCACCACACACACACATTTATTACATGAAAACATTACAGGTAATAAGACAATTAGGATCAGAATTTCCATTGCTAAGCATGGCAGTTGTTGAGTGGTGCCCAAATTATATTGCTTTCCTTTTGTCCTGGTTAAGCAAATAACTGTAGTTACGTGAGCCGTGTGGTTGTTAAGCGAATCCAACTTCCCCCATTCACTTCAGTTGTAGAATGCCGGACTGCAAATGGCAATCACACGACCTCCGGATGCTGCAACGGTTGTAAATACATGTCAGTTGCCAAGTGCCCTGTGATGGTTGTGAGGATCTGTTGTAAGTCACTATTAATTCAGTACCATTATAACTTCGAACTTGCTATGGTTGAAATTCAAGGACTCCCTGTAAAGGGTTTTTTTTTGTATCTTTCCCTTTCCTATATGTGTTAAGATATTCATGAACTGGGAGAGCCAATGGTATCAAGGTCAGCCAATGAATAGGCATAGCAACTAAGTCAGCCAATGGGAGCTTGAACACTTCTGAGTCTGTGCAGAGAATCAAAATTGAAACTTAAGCTTAAGGCTGGGTGTGGCTCCAGTCCTCTCTGCTCTCTGCCCACTTTGTGCTCTCTGTGCTTGTCTGTTGCTGAAATGAAACTAACTGTTCTCTGCTGTCTGTAACTGCTTGAAGAAGAACTCTGCTAATGGTATTGTAAAGTCATCTGTTACTATGTTTATAAAGAAGTTTATTGAATCCAGCTGAATCAGTCATCTGTGTGTGCTTCTGGTTTTGAATTTTGCAACAAACTTTAATAATATGTATGTGCATTCATCCCTCTATCCTCCACCAATAGGAATGATAGAGGTAGTCCTTGACTTACAACAGTTCATTTAGTAACCGTTTGAAGTTACAACATCACTGAAAAAAGTGACTTATGACCATTTTTTCACACTTATGACCATTGCAACATCCACACGGTCACGTGACCAAGATTTGGATGCTTAGCAACTGGTTCGCATTTATGACAGCTGCAGTGTCCCCGAATCATGAGCCAAGGTGGCGCAGCGGTTAGAGGCAGTACTGCAGGCCACATTAACTGACACTGATCTGCAGATCAGCGGTTCAAATCTCACCGGCTCAAGGTTGACTCAGCCTTCTATCCTTCTGAGGTAGGTAAAATGAGGACCCAGATTGTTGGGGGCAATGTAAATATATACATTGCTTACCGGTGTAAACCGCTTAGAGAATGCTTGCACTGTGAGGCGGTATATAAATGTCACTAATAAATGTCACTAATAAATAAATCATGTGATCCCCTTTTGCGACCTTCTTGCAAGCAAAGTCAATGGAGAAGACAGATTCACTTTAACAACCGGGTTATTAACTTAACAACTGCAATGATTCACTTAACAACTGTGGCAAAAAGAGTCATAAAATAGGGTAAAACTCACTTAACAAATGTCTCCCTTGGCAACATAAATTCTGGGCTCAATTATGGTTGTAAGTCATTTATGTTCAGAAATAAATAAATATGGATGGATGGATGATTGAGCTTTTGTGGACAATATGCTGCTTAGTTTTCCCTGAGTTTTGAAATCAAGCTCTTGGAAACCTCACAAGGTTGTTTTTTTGTGGGGACCATAGGAACTGGAAACTTTTCAGTTGTCCAAAATAAAGGTAGTGGTTGAATAATGACAGCAACAGTAGTAGATGTGGCTGTAAGACATTGTAGATTCTCCCAATCTGGTCTAATTGCTTACACTTTGTATTTGGGCACATGGTGCATTTTGTGTGTTGGGGGGGAGGGAGAGGGGGGGAGGGAGGGAGGGAGAGGAGAATATATATCATTTCACATTCAAGGGGCATCAAAGTATTTTTAATCATGTTTTTCATTGTGCTTTGATTTGCTTGTTATCTTTCCTGGTTCGGCTCGACTGCCAAATTCGACGCTCATATATATTTCATGGGCACAGAATAAATGAATCAATACAACATTTTATGCCCTGGCGTCTCATCCATCAACCGACGTCTGCCGTTGGCTGCTTGTACAGCTACGGGCGGGCGAGCTCGGGAAAATGTAGATAAATTAACCACCCCTCCCTCGCTACATCCTGTACTGCCTTCCCCTGAGATAGGCTGGGTTACAACATCCATCATCCCCGGCCAGCCTGCCCCTCTGCCTGATGGAATTTCTGCTTTTAAAAAGTGGGAATGGACAAATTTGGCTCCCCGTTTCTGGGTCTCTAACCTCGCTTGAAGAGGTTGCTGGGAGCAAGTGCCAGTCCTCTGCTCTCTGGTTTGCTGAAGGGTTAAGTTGAGCAAGTTCTGCCTGCCTAGAAAAGCGATGGAAATTTGATTCACAGCTGGGAAGGGAGGCGGGTGGGCAGGCGGGCTGCCCTTCTCCTCCCCTTCCCGCCCCGCCTCTTGCCTCCGGGTGACATGAGAAACTGCCTTTCGCTTCTTGGTCCCCAATCTGGGAGCCATCAAAGAGCTGCGGCTGCAGCAGACACAAAGGCTGCAAGGCGGGGGTGAGTTTTGGCAGGCAAAATAAGGTGGGGAAGCCCCCTGCAACGGAGGAGGGGGGGGAGCCAAGTGGCTGGGGAAGGACAAGGAAGGGGGAAGAGATGGAGAAACCGAGGCTGCGGGTGCCAGGACCGTGGACAAACTTTAGCTCTCCATTTAGATGGCACAGGAATAGACTGAGGGCGCTGGTCTAATAAATATATTAATCCTTAAGACGCCTCTTGCTTTGCTGCAATGGACCAGCCCTGCAATTGGGCTGGGAATTGTGAATGCTGGACTTTAGGCTGACACTGATGCACCGGCTGAGCTGGTAGGTGTGCTTTTCATGGTTGCTGCACACCTCCTTGTGCAGATTTTGCCTGTAAAGGGACTCCTAGGGCACAAGGCCTCTGTTGGTGGGTTGCGGTGTCCTTCAGACTCCAGGTTAAGGGATGAGTAATGGTGGAGAGACTTAATTGGAGAAGCGAGCCTGTGGTCTGTGGTTCTTCCTCTCCCCCTGCTGATGTCTTTTAAGATGGAGCGTGACTAAGGTGGTCTCTTCGTTTACTCCAGCATGAGAAAAAGGAGATTCAGGATGGAGACCCAAAGGAGGGAGGGAGCTTAGGGGAAGAGTCCCCAGAACATTCCCCCAAATTTTGAGGTTCCGTAACTGACATGTCGAAAGTTTGCATCAGGAAAGGCAACATAGGGGGATCTAAAACAGTATTTCTCAACCCCGGGTACTTGAAGATAGGGGGGGGACTTCAACTCCCAGAATTCCTCAGCCAGCCATGTTGGCTAGCTGAGGAATTCTGGGAGTTGAAGTCCCGTCAAGTAGCCAAGGTTGAGAAACGCTGCTCTAAACCTGGCCAAATGCCAGTTGCAGAGATTGAAAAAAAAAAACAATGGAGGGGAAGTTAAATAGCCAGGTTTTGAAGATCTACAATGGGACATATAGACGGTCTGTAGTTCCTGGGTGGGTAGATTCATGTAAACAAGAATTTGTAGCTTAAATCCATGTGATTTCTGATAAAACGCGTTGTTTAGCAGCGCCTTGCAAGAAAGCAAATTCTTTATGGATGATACTGTATGAATAAGAGAAAAATGGACGTAATTATCGTGTTTCCCCTGTCTTAGATTTTTTTGAACCCTGAAATAAGTGCTTGGCCTTATTGCCATGCACTCAAAAGCCCGATTGGGCTTATTATCAAGGGTTGTCTTATTTTGTGGGAAACAGGGTAGGATGTATAATATCATGTATATTTTAAAAAGTGCTGATACAACCAGTATATCGCTGTTGCAAAATTGAAACTGTAATATAAAATGAAGGAAAATGTACAATAAAAATATTTTTTTAAAAAGAAAGCAAATTCTTTGGTAGAATATTTTCGCTGGGAGCTACTTATATACCGATCTTTGGTCTGTCCCTCATAGATCAGCTGCAGGGATAGGAACAAATTCCTCTTTGGAGAAAGCTCCAATGTGACCCTGCCAGCTTGTTCCAGGGATCTGTACAGGGCACTCATACCTGAGTAGACCAACATTCTGCAATAGTAAGGATGCTTAATCAAAAAAGCTTATTTACTTGGATCGTCCTGCCCAAGTTATCTGATTAACATTCTTTAAAATCCTCATTTTAATTTAGGCCTGATTGTTGAAAGAAAATAGAATTTCAAAGTTGCCCACTATTTTTAAAGTAAAGCAACTTCATTTTAAAAAAATATTGGGACGCAGCATATGCCAGCATAGATAAATTAAGAATTTAAAACCCTGACAAAAAATATAAAAGATTGGTATAGATACTGAATTTAAAAAAATAATTACAGCGTTTCTTGAAAAAGAATGGGCTAGGCAGGTGAGAGTTTCAACAAAATAGGTAGTCCTCAGTTTATGACCAAGTTTGAGCCTAACGTTTCTGTTCTGTAAATAGTTATTAAGTGAATTTTGCCCCATATTTACAACCTTTTTGTTATAGTTGTTAAATGAGAAACACGGTTGTTAAGTGAGTCTGACTTCCCCATTGACTTTTCTTTGCAAAGATGACACTGCAACCGACATAAATGTGAGTCAATTGCCAAGCGTTTGAATTTTGATCATATGACCATGTCAGATGCTGCAATGGTCGTAAGCTTGAAAAGCGGTCATAAGTCACTTTTTTCAGTGCTGTTGTAACTTCAGATAGTCACTAAAGTTGAGCACAAGTTGAGGCTTAGCTGTAGTTTGGGTGTTCCTATCTGAGCTTGGCTGACTGGAAACCTTGTCCTTTGCAATGATATTTCCTTTCACCAATTAACCAGTGGAACGGCTTGCCTTCAGAAGTTGTGGGTGCTTCATCACTGGAGGCTTTTAAGAAGAGACGTGGACAGCCACTTGTCTGGAATGGTATAGGGCCGTGATGGCGAACCTATGGCACGCGTACCACAGGTGGCACGTGGATCTATATCTGCCGGCACGCAAGCCGTTGCCCTAGCTCAGCTCCAGCGCGCATGTGTGCGCCATCCATCTGATTTTCGGCTCGCGCGGAGGCTCTGGGAGGGCGTTTTTGGCCTCCAGAGGGCCTCCAGGGGGTGGGGGAGGGCGTTTTCGCCCTCCCCAGGCTCTAAGAAAGCCTCTGGAGCCTGGGGAGGGCGAAAAATGGGCCTACCGGGCCCAGCGGAAGTCAGGAAACAGGGGAGGGGGGTTCATGCGTGCATACACGGGGGCCGGGGCAGCACGGGGGGTCACGTGCGCTTGCGCAGTGGGGTGGGGCACATAGGGGGCATTGAATTATGGGTGTGGGCATGCGGGCGGGCGCTTTTGGCACCCAAGGAAAAAAAGGTTCGCCATCACTGGTATAGGGTCTCCTGCTTGAGAAGGGGGTTGGACTAGATGACCTCCAAGGTACCTTCCAACTCTGTTATTCTATGTTCTAATGTGGAGATCAAAATGAACTACATTTATAGTGGTCCGCACATCCCTAATCCCTAATAACCTAAATACAAGCATTTTAATCAATTATCCACTTTCTCTGTGATCACCCCATTAACCAGTGGAGTGTCTCAGTGCATCCACTTTTTCTTCTTCACTCTTCTCAGAATGCCACCTCAGAGAGCAGCGATGGGATTACCTCAGAATGTGTTTTAATCGGTGTATTTTTCCTTAAAATAACGATCCTATTTTCACTCATTTTCATCTTTTGTTTATTAAGTACAATTTTATTTGCTCTTGGGATGGGGTGGTTCAGCCTAAAACGATTGACTTTTCTAACAACACCCAGAGTGAAATTCCAAATTCTGCCAAGAGTTTGAGGGGGGTGAGGGGGATTACCTTGAGAACTGTATAGGCGTCACCTTCACCGTAAGAATAGGTATCAGTCTGGTGGTGAATTCCACCCACAACGATCTTTTTGGGAGGCACACAGGGCAGTGGTGGTATTCAGCCGGTTCTGTCCGGATCGCGCAAACCTGTAGCGGTGACTGCGGGAGACTCCGCCCATCTGCCCCGACATCATGTGTGAGAACTGCGAATGCGCAGATCGATGTGCGCATGCGTAGACGTTTGCGAACCGGTAGGGAAGGTAAGTGAACCCCACCTCTGACACAGGGGTTCGTGTCTGGGTCTTCCAAGTTCTCACTTTTGTACCGGTAGTAGTAGCCCCCTCTTGGCAACTGACTCATATTTATGACGTTTGCAGTATCCCGTGGTCTTGTGATCATCTTTTGTGACCTTCTGGCAAGCAGAGTCAGAGGGGAAGCCAGATTCACTTAACAAGTTTCACTAACTCAGCAACTGTACTGATTCACTTAACAACTGTGGCAAGAAAGGTCGTAAAATGGGTCAACAACTGTCTCACTCAGCGATGGATAGAAAGGGAACATTCTTAAATATAATAGTGGTATAACTAAAAATTAAAATAGGGATAGAAATTAGAGAGGGGGATCAATGGAATACACATTTTTATATAACAAGGTGAAGTAATAACAAGAGGGGAAATTAGAATTTCAATGATGGTAGTATTGAACATGTCTGAACAATATGGTGATTGGCATAAAAACAACATTGAAATATTGAATAATTATACAATGGAAAATTATAACTTGACATAAATTTGTGTATTATTATTATTAGAACTATGTAAGTTTGTTAAATGTAATAAATATGATTATTAATATTCTATTTGTAGTAAAAGGAACGATACCCAGAATACGATGATTAGCATAAAAATAACATATTGAAATATTGAATAAGTAATGAAAGATTATAATTCAACAAAAATATTTGTACTATTACCAGAACGATATAAGCTTGTCAAATGTAGTAAATATGATGAATATTATTTTATTTGTATTAAAATGTGGATGGAAAGGGTATATTTTTAAATATAATAGTGGCATAATTAAAAGTTAGAAAGGGGATGGAAACTCGAGGGGGGAGGGATCAGTGGAATACACATTTTTACATGATAAGGTGAAGTAATATTAAGAGGGAAAATTAGAATTTGAACGATGGTAGTATTGAGAATGTTTGAATAATATGGTGATTGGCATAAAAATAACATACTGAAATATTGAATAATGAAATAATGGAAGATTATAATGTAACATAAATATGTGCATTACTATTAGAACCATATAAGTCTGTTAAATGTCACAAATATCAAATAATGAAAGATTATAATTCAACAAAAACGTGTACTATTACTAGAACTGTATAAGATTGTCAACGGTAGTGAATATAATGAATATCATTTTATTTGTACTAAAATGTAAGACACTCAGGTGCCACGCTGTTCACACATTGCTATGTTTGTTAAAATAAATAAATAAAATACATTTTGAAAAAAACCCAACTGTCACTCAGCAACAGACATGTTGGGCTCAATTGTGGTCATAAGTCGAGGACTACCTGTACTTGGTTGATCCCACACACCCCCACCAAACCTAAGCACAGTTGGATGTGGTTAATTATTGGATGGGAGACCACCAGGAAAAACAAGCTGAGCTACTCAGAAGAAGGCAACCTTAGGCCACTTCTAGGTTTGCTTCCACGATAGAAGTCAAACTCAGTTTGAGGACTCTTAACCCAAAAGTTAAAGACAATCTTAGCAGATGTGGTACTTACTTTCTTCTGGAAATTTGGTTGACTTCTATACAGGTCAGTTGCAGGGATGGGTTCCACTTACCTTTGCTGCCGGTTCGCATCGCGATGTTTCGCGCACTTGCTCCACTCGCGTGCGCATGCGCGCATCCCCTCGTGCGATTTGGCTTCCGCGCATGCTCAGAAGCAGGAATGAGCCCGAAACACAGCTGAGGAGCTGATCAGCTGTGCTTCAGGCGAAGAAATAAAGGTCATAATTCACCCGCGGGCGGGCGGGAGGGCCCTTTTTCAAGCCGCGGAAGGGGAAAAATTCGCACAGAATCCCCTCAAAAAATATGGCGCCGCGCACGGACCAGCACCAACAGTGACGTCACCAGCGGGTCGCTACAGGTTCGGGCAATCCGGTCTGAACCGGGAGGAACCCACCCCTGGTCAGTTGTCCTGGTGTATCTGTGAAGGTTTCTCATTCATCCAGCTCATGGTTGTCCCAAAAGTGCTTTTATTTTAAAGGATTCCCCACCACTTAGAACTGAAGAAGCTTCTTGAATGAGAAGCGAAACGTCTTAAAAGAAAAATCAGGAAGTCCAGTTGCCTTTAAAAATGCAGGTAGTCCTCGACTTAACAACAGTTCATTTAGTGACCATTCAAAGTTACAACGGCAATGAAAAAAGTGACTTATGATCATTTTTTCACAGTTGCAACCTTTGTGGCGTCCCCACGATCATGTGATCAAAATTCAGAGGCTTGGCATCTGATTCGTATTTATGACCTTTGCTGTGCCCCAAGGTCTTATGATCCCCTTTTGCCGCCTCCTGACCAGCAAAGTCAATGGGGAAACCAGATTCACTTAACAACCGGGTTACTCACTTATCAACTGCAGTGATTCACTTAACAACCGTGGCAAGAAAAGTCGTAAAATGAGGCAAAACTCCCTTAACAAAATATCTCACTTAACAGACCAGAAATTTTGGACTCCATTGTGGTCGTAAGTCGAGGACTACCTGTAAAAGGACCTTGGGGTCAGTTGTCCTCATTTTGCCGTCAGCTCAGCTTGCTGGCTTGCCTGCAATTCCTGAATGTCTACAAACTTTGATAACATCTGTCTTTCCCAGAGGTATTGTAACCGCAAGCCCCGGAATTGTATTCCAACTGGGAAATTTGGATGTTGCCATCTCACATGTCTGGAGAAGTGAGATTTAATAAAAGCCCGGTCAAGACCCCTAGGACTCTTTTTTTTTGCACGCTTAATTTAGTTTGCGCTGTCCTTTGCAGTCTGTTTTGGGGTGGGGGTCTGGTTTTTGCACGTAGGTAACCTGGTTTTTCATTTTGAATGCAGGAGCTGGATTCAGAAACCCAAATGGAGGAACAGGAAACTGCCGGAGCCGAATCACAGGAGGGTTTGGAAGGCAAAGCACAAGACCTTCATGTGGTTCAGATTGGGACCACCGGGGAGTTGCTGGAGGGGACTGTGCCCCCCCAGCAGTTTAAGCAGGAGCCGGAGGACCAATGCTGGGAGAACCAATTACAAGATTTCCTGAAGACTATGCAGCCCTCCCGTTCGGGGTGGAGGAACCCCAGGTCCCCTCACTATATGCTCGGGGAAGATTCCAAGTACTGTCCAACCTCCTTCAAGAGAGGAGAAGAAGACAACAGCCAGTGGCCGAAAGTAGAGTGCGTATCTGAAAGCACATTGGGTGACAGTAAGCCTTACGGGAGTAGCCAGGATTCCCTCGTGAAGGTGAAGGAAGAGGTCCTGGATGAGGATGCCGTCCATATGGAGGTGCGGAGGCAACGTTTCCGTCTTTTCTGCTACGAGGAAGCCGAAGGGCCGCGGGAGGTTTGTAACCAGCTCTGGGAGCTCTGTCATCAGTGGCTCAGGCCAGAGACCCACACGAAGGAGCAGATCCTGGAGTTGCTTATCCTGGAGCAGTTCCTGACTGTCCTGCCCCCCGAGATGCAGAGTTGGATCCGGGAACAGGGGCCGGAGACCTGCACGCGGGCCGTCGCCCTGGCCGAACGTTACTTGCAAGACTCCGAAGAGCCGGAGCAAAAGGTGAGATGGGTGGATGGCGTTGGGAGTGGGCAGCTGTGATCCTGTAAAAAGTGTGCCCTGCTTAATTACAGGTAGTCCTTGACTTACAATAGAATAGAATGGAATGGAATGGAATGGAATGGAATGCCGCCCAGAGTCCCTTTGGGAGTTGGGCGGCATATAAATTTTATTAAAATAAATAAAAATGAATAGAATAGAATAGAATAGAATAGAATAGAATAGAATAGAATAGAATAGAATAGAATAGAATAGAATAGAATAGAATAGAATAGAATAGAATTCTTTATTGGCCAAGTGTGATTGGACACACAAGGAATTTGTCTTTGGTGCATATGCTCTCAGTGTACATAAAAGAAAAAATACATTTGTCAAGAATCATGAGGTACAACACTTAAGGATTGTCATAGGGTACAAATAAGTAATCAGGAAACAATCAATATTAATATAAATTGTAAGGATACAAGCAACAAGTTACAGTCATGCAGTCATCAGTGGGAGGAGATGGGTGATAGGAACGATGAGAAGACTAATAGTAATTGTAATGCAGCCTTAGTGAATAGTTTGACAGTGGTGAGGGAATTATTTCTTTAGCAGAGTGATGGCGTTCGGGGAAAAACTCTTCTTGTGTCTAGTTGTCTTGGTGTGCAGTGCTCTATAGCATCGTTTTGAGGGTAGGAGTTGAAACAATTTATGTCCAGGATGCGAGGGGTGAGTAAATATTTTCACGGCCCTCTTTTTGACTACAACAGATTGTTGGAGGCAATATGCTGACTCTGCAAACCACTTAGAGAGGGCTGTAAAAGCACTATGAAGCAGTATATAAGTCTAAGTGTTATTGCTATTGCTATTTGTTTACTGATGATTCAAAGCTACAGTAGTGCTGAAAAAATGACCGATGACTGTTTTTCACCCTTACGACCATTCCAGCAACCCCACGGTTCATGTGATCAAAAATCAGTTGCTTGGCAACTGGTTCATATTTATGACGGTTTGCAAATGTCCCGGAGTTGTGTCAGATCCCCTTTTTGCGACCTTCCGACTAGCAAAGTCAAATGGGGA
The DNA here is from genome assembly GCA_023053685.1 of Diadophis punctatus similis. Taxonomy (NCBI): domain Eukaryota; kingdom Metazoa; phylum Chordata; class Lepidosauria; order Squamata; family Dipsadidae; genus Diadophis; species Diadophis punctatus. The sequence goes on along the minus strand of JALIGW010000002.1, from coordinate 247,497,024 downwards.
AGCCGGAGTCACTGAACAGCCATGTTTCTAATTTAACAACTGCAATGATTCACTTAACAACGGTGGCAAGGAAAGTCGCAAAATGGGGACAAAACTCACTCAACAGATTTCTCCTTCAACAACATAAACGTTGGGCTCAATTGTGATCGTTAAGTTGAGGACTACCTTTAATCTGTTGTTCTGCTTAAACACCGGCTGAGTGATACGGAAAATCTGGAGGCATAAACATTTTGCTGTTGCTACAGCAGCGATTGGGCTGAACTGTAGCCCACACCGTTCACTTTGTTTGATTTTAAAACACACAGAGCCTCCATATCCAAGAGCAGCAGTTTATCTTTTATGGCCAAATGTTTGAGACTGTCAACCGTTTTGATTAGGAGGCAGACAGGCAAACGGGTCTCTGTGACCATTCTGTTTCTCCAATGCTAACTATATTCAAAGGCGTTTTTTTTTGCTTTTTCTTTTTCTTTTTGCATTTAGGTGTCAGGAACTTTAGAACAGGGGTTTAGCTCCCCCAAATCGGATCATTCCTCGTCTCATGTCCTGAAGGTGCAGCTCCCTTTGGAAAAGAAGCAGGAGGATGATTGGGAGGCCACTTTGTCAGGCAAGTCAGCTTGAATCCTAAAGTTTTGTTGGTGGTGGTGTTCGGGTGAGGGTTCTGCTCTCGTTTCTTTGTGGTCTCTTTTCCCCCTTCTTCCATCGTGCCTGCAGAGTTCCCAGGCAGGAGTGCAAGCTCCCTCTGTTGGTTTTGCGACGTTCCTCCTTTAATTTCCCCCAAACACTCTAATAACAGAATAACGGAGTATGGAAGGGACCTCGGAGATCATCTAGTCCAACCCCCTGCTCAAATAGGAAACCCTATAACAGTGATGGCGAACCTTTTTTTTTTTTTTTTGCTCAGGTGCCAAAAAGACGCGCGCGCATGCCCACACCCATAATGCAATGCCTTTCCCCCGCGCATGCATGCACAACCCCCACGCGCTGCCCCCCACCCACGCGTATGCACGCAGGCCTCACTGAAGCTTTCGGACTTCCGGTAGGCCCGTTGGGTCTGTTTTTCGCCATTCACAGGCTCCAGAGGCTTTCCTGAAGGCTGGGGAGGGTGAAAACGGCCTCCCCCCGCCCTCTGGAAGGCCGAAAATCAGCTGGACAGCCGCACATGCGCGCTGGAGCTGAAATAGGGCAATGCCTCACGTGCCCTCATATATGGCTCTGCATGCCACCTGTGTTCGCCATCACGGCCCTATAACATTTCAGACAAACCGGTTGTCCGATCTCTTCTTAAAAACCTCCGGTATTGGAGCACCCACAGTTCTCAAGGTCCCTTTTGATTCCTCTCTGATTCCTCAAGGTCATCATTCTGATTAGCAGGAATTTCAGAGACACAGCGAGCAGGTGGCTGAGCAGCCGTCAGCCTTGGCAAGGCGCTTAGCCTCTTAGAGCTTTGTCGCTCTAAGACTGGCAAAGCATTTTCCTGGGACAAAGAACCCTGTTCTGGATCAGTAAAGCATCAAGGTGGAGATCAGCCAACTTTAATTCAACAAAAATAGGACCCTGAGCCCCTTTTGTCAATTGAATCAAAGTGGCCTGGTTGCTTTGTGGTCCTGCTTCGCTTCAAAGTTTTTCTTTTCAAAACAAAGCATCTACCATCACACTGAGCGAGTGTGCAGGACTGTCCAGGAAGATTCCAAGGAGTTCTTCCCAAGTTCTATTTTTTAAAATTAGTTTACCAAAATACAAAAGAAAAGAAAAATGAGAATAGTGGGAAAGTAGGGGAGGAAAAGGGAAAGAAGAAAAGAAAAGCAATGACTTTTAGCGCAGTTTTACTCCCTGAATCGTAGCTGATTTTAGGGGATGGGGTTCCTCTCCACTTCTTTTTAAGCCGTTGAGCCAGACATTTCCACGGTCATATGGCCAGCTTTGCAACATGCTGCAGCACGAAGCGTACAGCATACACTGAAATGGTACCTATTTATCTACTCACATTTACATGCTGTCGAACTGCTATCGTATTTCCCCCAAAATAAGACCTAACCGGAAAATAAGCCCTAGCATATTTTTCAGGATGCTTGTAATATAAGCCCTACCCCAAAAATAAACCCCAGTTAAGTTTGTCAGCCAGATGGATGCATTTAAGTATGTCCTTTGCAACACACGACCGATGTATTGAATTATAAAATAGTAATATTAATATACAATTAAATGTAAATAATATTATTGACATTAATACTTAAAATAAATGATAATATCAATTATAATTAAGTATTGGTAAATAGGAGGAGCCGGGGTGGTGCAGTGGTGGTGCAGTGGTTAAAGTGCAGCACTGCAGTTCAGCAGTTCAGCTGTTCAAATCTCACCGGCTCAAGGTTGACTCAGCCTTCCATCCTTCCGAGGTGGGTAAAATGAGGACCCAGATTGTTGGGGGCAATATGCTGAACTCTGTAAACCGCTTAGAGAGGGCTGTAAGGCACTATGAAGCGGTATATAAGTCTAAGTGCTATTGCTATTGCTACCCAAGCGGGCACCTTTGGACGAGAAGTAAACACCTATGTAAACACATGAACTCAAAGACTTATTCCGGAATGGCCAATCAGAGTATAGACACAACGCACAAATAACGTGCACACTTGACAACGAACAGACATGTTTCATAATTCAATACGTCGTGTGTTACAACGGACGTACTTAATGCACTCATATGAAATGAAGAAATGTTTTCTGAATTTTGGTACCCGCAATTTTTGGTCGCTTTTGTGTGGGCCATCATTCTTAACTGTCATCATTTTTGTTGCCACTCCTGTCTCGTAAGTCTTCAATTGACACTTGATTTAATGGTAGATTTAAAGGGAATAATATTTTGACCCCCAGACAACATGAATGCAAAAAGAAAGAGCTATTCCGTCGAGTTCAAGAAAGGAATCGTGGAGGATTCTGTGGACAAGAATCTTACGGCTTTCTGCAAAGAGAAGAAGTTGGATCTCCGAATGGTCCGAAAATGGCGAGCAGAGTATGATAACCTCAGCCAACAGGTGGACGAGGGAAATGCTAAGAAGCGCAAGTGTGGATCAGGTCGGCAACCATTTTTTCCTGAGCTGGAAGACCTCATCTGCGAATGGATTGCTGACAGGAGAGCAAAGGCTTTGGTTGTGCGCAGGGCTGATATTCAAGCATTTGCCCTTGCAATGGCACCGCAGTTAGAAATACCCCCAGAAGAATTCAAAGCATCAAAACACTGGCTGGATGGCTTCCTTCAGCGATATGAACTGTCTCTAAGAAGATCGACAACATTGTTCAAGCTGGAAGATACCGAAGTTATTAAACGTGCACTTGCATTCAAGTCCTTTGTTGATGGCATCGACTTTTCTAAATACCAACTCTCCAACGTGATTGCTATGGATGAAACTGCAGTGTTTATGGGCCAAGGATCTCAAACGACAACTGATCAGAGGGGTGCCTCGTCAATCTACATTCCCTCCGCTGGTTACGAAAGCGCACGTGTTACCTGTATTTTGGCAATTCGTCTGGATGGAAAGAAAGCCCCGCCTCTAATCATCGCTAAGGGCAAGAAAGAGAAGATCGAACATGTTTCAGGCGTTTATGTTCTTGAAACCGGGAAAGCCTGGTGCACGCAAGCAGTTGTAAGGAAGTGGGTCGATTTAATGCTGCCGCTTGTTTTGCGGGGTGGCCAAAGAGGTCTGCTTGTCTGGGATTCAGCCAGCACTCACCGCACTAAAGGCATGAAGAACTTCCTTGCAGAGAGAAGAATAGATCAAATAATGATTCCCGCAGGAATGACTGCCTATCTCCAGACTCTTGATATTGCAATAAACAAGCCATTCAAGGACCATTTGCACATGGAAATCAGTGACTACATTGAAAATAGAATGGAGAGAAATCAGCGTGGAAGCTTTGTGAAGCCTAGTCTGGAAGAGATTGTGACTTGGGTGAAGAATTCATGGGATAAAATCACTGACAGCTGCATTGCCGATGCACTACGAGCAGGATACATGGACAAGAAGTGCTCATTTAAGGAAAGTTCTATTGCTGGACATGAGAGATTGGGGCCAATGGTGCTACAGGAAATGAATTTGCAAGAAATTCAGGCTGGGATTTGGGGTTTAGAGTGTTATGACGATGTTCCAGAAGAAGATGACATGACTGTGTTTGAATAAATGTAGATTTTTGTACGTAAATAAATGTAGATTTTTTTGCATGAACAAATGTAGATTGTTGTACATGAAAAAAAAAGACGTCACCTGAAAATAAGCCCTAATGCGTCTTTTGGAGCAAAAATTAATTATTTTTGGGGAAATACGGTAAGGTTGACAGGAGCTGAGGCAAGTGACGGGAGCTCACTCTGCCACACGGTGGCAGGACTCAAACTGCCAGACTGTAGACCTTCCCTGGCTTTTAGTGCAGTAGATTAAGATAATAACATTACAGCCTCAACTTTTTACTTTTATGTAATTGTATATCCTAGCCATTTCTATAATAGCAAACTTATCTCATCAGCAAAACCCAAAGGCAACTTTTCATTTTCTTCCACCTCAAGTACAAAGTCCAGTAGAGGTTTCCAAGTAGAAATAGTTAGCTATATATATTTTTTCTTTGATTAGGGAAGTTAACTTAGCCATCTCTGCTAATACTATCCATTTTTCCAGCCAGTCATCCATTGTGGAATTAAAATATATTTCCATTTTTGTACATAGAGCCTTATTTGCTGCTGTCAGCACATATAACAAAAGTTCCTATTTTTTTCCCCAAGATCTTTGTCCATTAAACCTAAAACAAAAGTATCTGGTTTTATCTTTATATTCACTTTAAGAACCTTCTTATTAATATGTGAATCCTACTCCTTTTTTTTTTTTGCTTTGTAGCAAGTCCACCAGAGATGGTAAAAAGTTCCTCCTTGACCTTAAGAGATTCCATGAACTTCTTGTGTTCTTGAAGGCCAAAGAGGGAGTAAAGCTTTTGTGCTTTCCAGATTTGGTGAAGATGGAGAGACCTAGCCTAACTTTTATCTTTTTGTCACCACAGGGAACGAGCAGGAAGAGGAAGAGGAGGAGGAATCTTTCCCGCCCAACCATCCTGAACCAACAGTTAGTGGTGGGTTATCCCTGGAAAGAGCAACAGGGAAGTGTTTCCAAGGCTCCGAGTCGGACGAGAACTCCGATGGTTCCTCCGAAAACCATCCTGGAAAGGTGACCAAACGCTTTGAGGAGAGCAGCAGGGGTGCACGAGAAAGCTCCTTTCAGGAAGGGATTCCCCGGCACATCGACTCAGGGGAAAGTTCCGGCAAAAGTTTTGGCCCTCAAGAAATTCAGCCAATGGAGAAACCCCACAAGTGCTCATTCTGTGGGGCCAGTTTCTACGAGAGAACTCACCTCATCATTCATGAGAGGATCCACACCGGGGAGAAGCCCTACAAGTGTTCGGTCTGCGAGACGTGGTTCTCTCATCCCTCCGAGCTGATGCGGCACGAGGAGACCCACATGCCCGAGAAGCCGCACAAATGCGCTGTCTGTGGCAAAAGCTTCAACCAGAAAGCCTCCCTCATCACCCACGAGAGGACGCACACCGGGGAGAAGCCCTACGAGTGCTCCGAGTGCGGGAAGAGCTTCAGCACCAGCTCCCAGCTCATCACCCATAAGAGGGTCCACACGGGGGAGAAGCCCTACAGTTGCTCCTACTGTGGGAAGAACTTCAACCAGAAGGCCTCCCTGATCACGCACAAGCGGACGCACACGGGGGAGAAGCCCTACGAGTGCACCCTCTGCGGGAAGAGCTTCAGCGCCTGCTCCCAGATCATCAACCACATCCGGGTCCACACGGGAGAGAAGCCCTACGAGTGCCTGGAGTGCGGGAAGCGTTTTGGCAGCAGCTCCCACCTGACGGATCACAAGCGGACACACACGGGCGAGAAGCCATACAAGTGCCCCGACTGCGGGAAGAACTTCAGCCGGAGTTCCAACCTTACGGCTCACAGCCGGATCCACACAGGAGAGAAGCCATATATATGCTCAGGTTGCGGCAAGAGCTTCAGGCAAAAGGCCTCCCTCATCACACACAAGAGGACTCACACGGGGGAGAAGCCCTTCGAATGCGCCGAGTGCGGGAAAAGTTTCATTTCCAGTTCTCGTCTTGTCAGCCATAAACGGGTCCACACGGGGGAGAAACCCTACGAATGCTTAGAGTGCGGGAAATGCTTTATCTCCAGCTCCCACCTTCTAAGCCATAAAAGGGTCCATACGGGAGAGGAACCTTTGAAATGCTCGTAGAGTGCAAAGCATTGCTGATGTGGCTCCGGGCTGGCTTCCATGTGACTCTGGCGGGGAATCCTATATCTCCGGGACGGCGTAGCATCTGTAGCTCTGAAGGCCGTTCCATTTCCTCGATGTACCATTGAAAATTTTTGTTTGTTTATTAGTTTTAAAGAACTTTTTTTTAAAAAAAATAAGCCCTGCGATGTTCCTGCAAGATCTACTTTCTGGGTTTTTTTCCCGGTAAGGCCAGCTGACATACACTCTGGCCGATACGTATCTCTGTGCACATCAGCATGCAGAAGATGCAGGCTTGGCTTGCGTGAACAGTGCTCTCCACTTCCTGAAAGAGGCAGAAGGGATCGTGCACGGATGTAAACACCCAAGTATGCAGGATACATTCCAAGCCGGTGAGGCCAAAGGATTGATTCAAAAAAACTTCTGCCTCACAGTGTTCCACATGATAGTTCTGCCAGAATCAGCAGCTGATAGGGTGAGCCACCCTTGCTATAAGATAGAGCAGTGTTGTGCAACTATGGCCCTTTTATGACTCATAGACTTCAACTCCCAGAATTCTGAGGCCGCCATGCTGGCTGAGGAATTCTGGGAGTTGAAGTCCACAGGTCATAAAGAGGCCATAGTTGCCCATCCTTGAGATAGAGAATAGCTGAGGGGAAATTTGACAGATCATTAGAAAATGAAGAGATTCTTCCAGACCCTATGTCTTTTTCCCTGCCTGCCATCAAGAGAACTTTTCCCTGTTTTCCCTACCGGGGAGAACTCTAAAAGGTCCCTGAGTAGTCACTGCTCTGAATATTGTTAGCGATGTAGGAAATACTTAACCTGTGTATATTTTACACCCCTGAGCAAAGCGTTCTCTGGTGATTTCCCCCTTTCTGCCACAAAACTGCGGATCGTGAAATGTGGCCCGAATAGATGCAGAGAACACCTCAAGGCTGGGTTCACATAACACTCTAAACCAGGAGTGTCAAACTCAATTTCATTGAGGGACGCAACAAAGTTTTGTTTGACCTCGGGGGGGTGGAGTGGGCGTGGCCAGGGGGGCATGGCCAGCTCGATGTCACTTGTGTCGGGGGCGCCTGTGGCAGCCCGAGCGCTCTGCCAAAGAAAACAGGCTCCCGACCTCTGTTTTCAGCTGCGACGACCTCCTTCAACCCTCTGCCAGCAAAAACAGAGCTATGGAGGGCCGAATGCAGCCCTCCCGAACTCTGTTTTCACTGGTAGAGGCACCCCAGGCCAGTCCTTCGCTGTTTCCAGGGCGGCCCCGCGGGCCAGATCTAAGCACCACAGGGGCCGGATCTGGCCCCCGGGCCTTGAGTTTGACACCCTTCTCTAAACCAATGTTTCTCGACCTTCACAACTTTAATGTGTGTGGACCTCAACTCCCAGAATTCTTAGCAATGACGGTGCTGACTGGAGGATTCTGGGAATTGGAAGTCCACACAACTTAAAGTGGCCAAGATTGATAAACTAAAGTTAGCTAAATCCTAACTTCAGGTTGATAACGCACAATTGCTCAATGTTATTCACCTAACACACGAAACAAGTAACTATAGATTAATGAGATGGCCCAGTTCACTCAACTCTCCAAAACGAAGAGAGATGACATGTAGTCCTTGACTTGCAACCATAAGGGAGCCTGCCCATCGTCGTCATAAATCATGAAAATCGTAAAACAGTTTTATGGCCTTTTTGCATAAAGTAACCACCATGGTGATTAAGCAAACACTGAGGACTTTAAGCAAACGAATGGTTTTCGCTGGGCGTGGTTTTCAGCAAAACTGGTAAAATGCGGTCACATGACTGCAGGACACTACAAATGCTCTTAAATGCAGCCTTGTTGCCAAGCGCCCAAGGTTTGGTCACGTGACTGCTGGAGGGGGCGGCCATCAGAACTTTGAATTCGGATCGTAAGTTGCAAGACTTTCAATGTCTTTCAATGATCTCTAAGCAACCAGCTGTATGTTGAGGACTACTTGTAGACAGTGTTCCCTCTAAGTTGTGCGGCTGCGCAGCCGCACACATGATTAAAAACTGCGCACATGATTAAAAAACGCCGCGCAGGGAACATTGATCACCAGCCGGGGGGGGGGAGGAGCCTTCAACGAAGAGAGGAGGAGGCTTTAACTCTTGCCTCCCCAGGTGTGCTCTGCTGCTAGGGAGCGGAGGAGAGTGAGATCAAAGGCTGCTGCCCACCAGCTTACTCTTCATCCAGGGAGGCCGGTTCGGTCCCTCCAGAAAAGAAAATGCGGCGCAGCAGTTTCCAACTGCCGCGCAGTGATTTTCAATGTTAGAGGGAACATTGCTTGTAGACCCACTGTAGCCTAATCTAGTTTGTTATGCAAACAGAGCCCAGATCAGGAATACTCCTAGGACACTTGAGCTCTTGTAATTGGCTGCTCTTGTATCTCTTATGCAAGGCTGGGCAACTATGGCCCCTTTATGACCTGTGAACTTCTGGCTGGCTCAGGAATTCTGGGAGTTGAAGTCCACAGATCATAAAGGAGCCCACCCCCTGCTCTTACACGTCAGCATTGCAGTCCTGTAATGTTTAGGGACTTATGGACTGAGATGCCATCAAGCTGTGTTTGATGGATGATGGGAAGCAGAACGCAGGAGTAGATGGCGTGAACTCTCAAAGCCCCTTTTCTTAATTTATAGCGTCTCTTCATTTATATATGGAGAGATGATAGAAGCCTGTGGCTTAGAGGTTAAAGGCACTGCCTTACAGGCAGGCTGCCCAGGTTCAAATCCCAGTAAGGGTATGGCTAGCTGATGAGAGCTAAATAGCTTGAAATAGATCTATACTAGTCTCCCTTCATTTTTCATTATCAGTAAAAATGTGTCATATATAAGTATGTCTCTCCTGATTCCCATTTTGTACAGAACTGCCTTTATATATAGTGCAGTCCTGTACAAAATGGGAATCAGGAGAGACATACTTGCCAAAAAGTTTGTGCAAGAGAGAATTTTAGGAGTATGTTGTGTTTTGGGAAAAAAAACATTCTCACACGGTTCACACATGTGGGCTGCAGACTTGAGCAATGTTCTCGTTGCAAAGCATGGAGACTTGGAAGAGATACGAGGCAGTGGCATCTGGTTTCTAGTGAACCATTTCACCCATGTAAAGTCCTTATTTAAAGCTTCCTGCATCCAGCAAGCATGTAGTTCGCATGTCTGAACTGCTCCAGAGGGTATTCTGTTTATGTTCTAGAGAATGGGGTGTCGTTTCCCCCCCCCCCACTCCCTGCATGTGGGAAAATAAGGAAGAGAGGGGTCTGGATCCATTGGAAAGAAAGGAACTTATAGACAAATAGGAAGGAAGAAGCTAGGCGCAGGGGTGGCCAAACTATGGTTCTTTGAGGACCTGTGGACTTCAACTCCCAGAATGCATGCATGGCTAGCTCAGGAATTCTGGGAGTTGAAGTCCACAGGTCCTCAAAGAACCATAGTTTGGCCACCCCTGAGCTAGGGTATGTTTATGTCAGTATCAAATGAGTGTGATGGAAAGGAAACATGCACTGGATGTAGAAATTCTGCACACCCCTGTTAAAATGCCAAATTTTTGAGATGTAAAAAAATCAGACCAAGATAAATAATTTTAGATTTCCCCCCCACCTTTAATGTAACATATAATCTGTACAATTCACTAGAAAAACAAACAAAATTATTTAGTGGGGAAAAAATAAAAAACTAGAATAAAGTAACTGTATAAATAAATGTTCACACCCTCTTATTAGTAGGGATGTGGCTATGTTCAGAAATGACCAATCACATTCAAACTGATGTTAAATACTGTAGTAGTCAGTACATACCTGCCATCAATTTAAATGATTCTGACCAAGCCCATTAATGTTCAGCTGTTCTAATGGGATTTTTCTGGAATTTACTCAGTTGCCTGAGCCGAGGTGGCGCAGTGGTTAAAAGCAGCACTGCAACCTACTTTAGCTGACTGGTAGTTCAGCAGTTCAGCTGTTCAAATCTCACCGGCTCAAGGTTGACTCAGCCTTTCATCCTTCTGAGTCGGTAAAATGAGGACCCAGATTGTTGGGGGCAATATGCTGAACTCTGTAAAACCGCTTAGAGAGGGCTGTAAAGCACTATGAAGCGGTATATAAGTCTAAGTGCTATTGCTATTGCTATTGCCTCTTACAGCAAAAGCTTTGGTCTGCAAAGAGCTTACAAATCATCAAAGGGATCTTTTATTGGAAGGTATTAGTCAGGGAACAGACACAGAAATGTTTTCAAGGCATTGGATGTACCATGGAACACAGTGAAGACAGTCACATCAACAGTGGAGAAATTATGGTACAACAACAGGGTCATTACCAGGAAATGGGTGTCGTTTCAAATTTGATGAAAAGAGAAAACTAATCTGAGAAGCTGCCAAGAGGCCTACAGCAACATTAAAGGAGCTGAAGGAATTTCCGACAAGTTGGAAAGTTGGTTACTGGTTGTGTACTACATGTGAAAACAACTATTACTTTCGAAAAACAATCACCAGTCTTCAACACCCCAGTCAGCATGTAAAAAGCCACATACAACAGGCACCATATCAATACCACACACAGAACAGTCCAGAGAGAAGTTCCCTAAAGATGGGCTCCGAAAGCCTTGGATGGGGAGGAAAAATAACCCTGGTCCCAGTGACTGACCCAGATTGGTTCCTCCAACATTATCCTGGGACAAGTGTATTCGCTTTCATTCACGACAATCTCTCGCATTCATCATATGTCTGGGTAGGGCGGCAAGATGGAAGCCTTTTCTTATTTAAAAAAAAAATCCCCCATCTAGGCCTGACTATATTTTGCGAAAGCCTACATTTAGTCTGACAAAAGCATGTGGGGAAAATGTGTTATGGTCCGATGAAATCAAGGTTGAACCTTTTGGCCATTAATTGCAAAAAATAAAATAAAATACATTTTTGGCGGAAAAACAACACTGCACATTATTACCGAAAGCATGATGGTGGCAGCGTTAGGCTTTGGGGCTGCTTTTCTTCAGCTGGAACTGAGGCTTTAGTCAAGATGGAGGGAATTATGAACAGTTCCAAATGTCAGTCGTATTTTGGAACAAAACCTTCAGGCCTCTGCTAAAATACTGAAGATGAAGACGAATTTCGCCTTCCAACACAATGATCCAGAGCATTCCTTTAAATCAATAAAAGAATGGCTTCACCAGAAGATCCAAGTTTTGGAATGGCCCAGACCTGAATCCAGTTGAAAATGTGGGGAGTAACTTGAAGAGGACTAGCCACAGGAGATGCCCTCACAATCTAACAAGAGTAGGAACGTGTGCAAGGAAGAGTGGGAAAAGATTCCCAAGGCAAGGTGTGCCATGCTGATAGGCTTCTTCCCCAAAAGACTGCATACTGTCAGAAAATCAAAAGGTGCATCAGCAAAGTATTAGTTTAAGGGTGTGCATCTTTATGCAACTATGTTGTTGTACATTTTTAATTGTTAATTTTCCCTCTAGAAGATTTCAGTTTTTCAATTGAATGGTGCAGCTTGCATGTTACATTAAAGGTGGAAAAAAATTCAGAAGCGATTTTTTTGGGATCTGTTCTTTTTTTTATATGGCAAAACCTGGCATTTTAGAAGGGGGGGGGTTGTAGATTTTTTTTAATATCCATTCTACAGGTTACATATAAAACAAGCCTTGAGCCAGAGAAGAGCTGCAATAATGTACAGTATGTTCCCTTTTTAATGTTCTTTCTTTTCCCCCTCTGCTCTCCAGATAATGAGCGCAAAGGTGAGGAAGCAACTCTAAAATGTTTCTTCCACTATTTGGGTCAGTGAGATTGAAAACGGGGAGGATTCTGGAAAAAAGAAGTTGAGGTTGGCCATTTCTTCAGGGCTGGGATTGAAAAATGTTAGCAACCGGTTCTCTGCCCAGTTGCTGGGGGGCGTGGCCTTCTCAGCCTCCTGCACCATGGGGGAGGGGGCGTTTTCACCCTACCCAGGCTCCAGAGGCTTTTCTCGAGCCTCCGGGAGGGCAAAAACGGCCTCCCTCGGGCTCCAGAGGCCTGCCGAAGACCAGAAATGGGTTCATTTCCAGACTTCTGGTACTTCCGGTAGGCCCATTTTTTGCCTTCCCAGAACCTCCGCGCAGGCCCTGCACATACCCGGCATCCAAAACGGGCTGTGTGGAGACTCCTGGGAGAGGTGAGGTGGGAGGGGTGGGGTGGGGTGGGGTGGGAGGATCGTGGTCAGCCAGTCATTGCAACTACCGGTTCGGCAAATCAGACGTAAAATTAATATCAGGTTCGCCCGAACCGGCTGAATCCCACCCCTGCTTCCTCCCTAGCCCCTAATATCTGGAAGCCAGGAATGTACCATTAGAAAGTTAGTGGGTGGGTTTTCTGGCTTAAGTTCTTCAGTAACACTTCTCGGATATGTATTAACACCAATTTTATTATTTAGGGCAATGTTTATCAAACTTGGCAAATTTTAAGATGCGTGGACTTCAACTCCCAGAATTGGTTTGGAGCTTCTCTCAGTCTTTCCCTACTGGCTGACATGGATTTGGGTTCATTTAGAAATTGGGAACATGGACTCTTAAAACGGTTCCATGCAGAACATAGTTGAGTAAAATTGATACTGGCCTACTCCATAAATGGTAACCTATTTTAGTATTTCGGGGCACCTTAATGCTGCCCCGAATCTTAATTTTTCTTACAGTAATCCTGCTGCTAGGCTAGGCTAGAAGGCACATTAAGGATCTATGAGGTTACTCTCTCCTGGTCAAAACATGGATTGAGAAAGGAAAGATTTATGGCAGTGTGGAGACTGACCAATAGAAGACAACACATAGCTAACCTAGGTGGTTCTTAGAACAACTAAGCCCTGAACAGTCTTGGATGGGAACTTTCAGAAGATGCTAGGCTGTCAGATTGAGAGAACAACCAGAAGCAGAAAGTACTTCTGCACTCCCCTCAAAAAACACTGCATAGACCTGCCCATGAAGTCATCAGGAGTTCAGCCAATCTTGAAAGAGATTTGATATCATTGGGTAAAGGTAAAGGTTCCCCTCGCACATATGTGCTAGTCGCTCCCGACTTTAGGGGGCGGTGCTCATATCCGTTACAAAGCCGAAGAGCCAGCGCTGTTCGAAGACATTTCCGTGGTCATGTGGCCGGCATGACTAAACGGCGAAGGCGCACGGAATGCTGTTACCTTCCCACCAAAGTAGTCCCTATTTTTCTACTTGCATTTTTTACGTGCTTTTGAACTGCTAGGTTGGCAGAAGCTGGGACAAGTAACGGGAGCTCACTCCGTTACGCGGTGCTAGGGATTCGAACCGCCGAACTGCCGACCTTTCTGATTGACAAGCTCAGCGTCTTAGCCACTGAGCCACCGTGTCCCTGGTATGACCATTCCAATAAAAAAGTGGGTTGGGTTGGGTTTGGGATGTCCTTCTTTGTCTCTTTGATTGTTTTGACCCAAAATTATGTGCAGCCAGTGATAGGCCTGTGAGCCCAAGTTCAGTTCGAATACTCTGCATTTGAGAAACCCTTCTTCAAACTAAGCCAGCATGAGTTGAGCCTCATTCATAGGGAGTATATTTTTAGTCTCCGCTGTCAGTTTTGCACCTGAGATATTTCTAAGCGAGAAGGTTCTGCAAATATTCCCTGTATTTGCTTGGTACTCTTGAAATTCCTAGTTGGGTGGCTATAATAAATTTAAATAAATAACAATAAACGACTATGTAGGCATGCTGTCCCCTTGTAATCATAGGATGTTCTTTCACCAATGCTTGTCCTCTCCTCGTGAAGAGGGAAAATGGAGATCTCACACACCCACAGCTCTGAGTCCCATCCCATCTGATTTGGGGGTTCTGTTTCATGAGGCAGGGAAGATTTGAACACAGGTCTTGCCAGTCTAGGAGAAGTTACACAAGAGCTTTGCCAACCTGGTGCCCTCAAGAAAGTTGGGCAGAAGCTCCCATTATCCCCAGCCAGGCTGGCCGCCTCCAATGATGGGTGTTATAATCTGGTGCTGCTGGAGTGGTCCAGGTTGAAGAACACTAGCGTCGAGCCCACTTGCATCCCATAATTCAAATTGTTTTAGTGCTTATCTAGCTAGAAGAAAATCCCTTTATTTGATCGAAAACAACAACAACAACATTCAACTATGGTCCTGATTAAGCCGCTGCGTCTCGGAATCTGCCTTTCTTTCAAGTCCAGATTAGCCAGTGCTTCCTTCTGAGATGCTCGTGACTGCACCGCCTGTTTCTTCCAGACCTCTGTGGCTTTCTCTTTAGACAAAACTTCACCTTTTCCGCCTGTCTGTGGCCCCTCGACCTGTATGCATGCCTGCTTTAGTCGCACAGAGAGGCACGGAGAGGGGCGAGCGCTGCTTTCTCCCCGTGAACGTTTGTGATTCTGTAGTTGTAAATGCATTAAAAATATCTTTAATTTATCCACGGGTGTTTCTTGTCAGTTATATCTTTCTTATTTGTGTGTGGGGGGGGGATATTTTTTATTTCATTACCTCATGAAGGTAGGACAGACTGCTGGCTCTCCTCTGTTGACTAATAAAAATGGGACTACCGTATTTTTCGGAGTATAAGATGCACCTTTTTCCTCCCTAAAAGTGGCTGAAAATTTTGGTGCGTCTTATACTTCGAATGTAGCTTTTTTTTCCCCCAGCCCTAACTAGGTGCTAACAGATCTTCCCAGCTCTTACCTTGCAGGCTCTTTCATTGTTACTCTCTCAGAAGAATGTTTTTCCAGCCCTAAGTCTTTGCAGGGTTTTTTTTCATTGCTCTACTTGCTCCAAAGAAGTTTTTTTCTAGCCCTAACCAGGTGCTAACTATCTTCCCAGCTCTTACTGGCTTGCAGGCTCTTTCATTGTTACTCTCACAGAAGAAGATTTTTTTAAGTCCTAACCAGGAGATAAAATAATGTGCTGAAGCTGACCAGACTAAGGATGCTAGCCAGATGAATACCTGGTAGGCAGATTGTTTTCCCCTATTTTCCTCCCCAAAAACTAAGGTGCGTCTTATACTCCGGTGCGTCTTATACTCCGAAAAATACGGTATATTTAATCTTGAATCTGTCTTTCAATCACTCTCAATACAAAAACCACGCTAGTACACTCAATAAAACACTGCTTCATGCGCCACTTGTAATCATCCAATGCGCCACGTTGGGCGCATGCGCCACGGTTTGGCCACCCCTGACTTAGGTGCTTAGATCTGGCCTGCGGGGCTGCCCTGGCAACAGCGAAGGACCAGCCCGCAGGGCCTCTGCCAGCAAAAAGGGAGCTCGGGAGGGCTACGTGCGTCTCTCCCAGGTTCAGTTTTTGGCCGCGATGCCCTTCTGCAGATCTCTGACAGCAAAAGCGGAGCTCATGCATGCCCCACCACCACAACCACGGGCTCGGTTTTAACTGACAGCGGGCTGCAAGAGGTCATCATGGCCGAAAACGAGTGACGTCAAACTGACATGAGTGACATCAAGCTGGCCACGCCTCCCCCCCCCCCACAAGGTCAAACAACCCTGATGCAGCTCTCGGTGAAATTGAGTTTGACACCACTGCTTTGGTGGCAGTGGAAACTTTCATTAAGTCCAATGGGAAGAATGATTGTATGCCACCCTGAGTCCCTCTGTGGGGGAGGTAAGTAGCCATATAAATCTGATTAATAGGAATTCAGAAAGCAGCTGAGAAGGGAAGACTTAATCTTGTCCTTCCCATAGATAGAAGCTTCTGTTATTTTTATTTATTTTTATTAATTTATCACATCTAGAAACTGCCCATCTCTCTCTCAAAGGGACTCTTGTGTTGTAAAAATTAAATGTTAAAAACATAAACATGGAACATTAAACTTTTAAAAAGAGGCACTGTTTCTCAAACCTCAGCAAGATTAAAATCAGGGGCGGCCTCCTAATTTTTTTATTACCACTCTGTGGGCGTGGCTTATTTTGTGGGTGTGGCTTGCCAGCCATGTGACCAGGTGGGCGTGGCTTGCTGGTCATATATTAGTTATTTCAGAGAGATATTACTACTATTTTTGCTATTTTATGACCTTACATGAAAAGCTTTGCATACAAAGTATGTGTTACACCATGGCAACACAGCAACCTTTATATGCAGAAAATGCTATAGTTAAAAGACAAGCAAGTCTCATACAGCATTTTTGGTTTCAGTCATGGATTCCTTAGACGAAAATATTGAGGACTGTTAAAAGAACAGTATCTTTTAACAGTCCTCAATGTTTTCATCTAAAGAATAACAGTATAAAACTGTATAAAATTAACAGTATAAAAGGTTAAGCTTTCGGAAAACGCCCACTTTGGGAAACTTTAGGCAAAAGCGAAGGAAAAGTGTCAAATGCGAGCTTCTTATTATTTTCAAGTGAAGGGATGGGGAAAGACTTAATTGTCAGGTTTCTGGGCATGCGCAGAAGAATTAAAAAATAAATAAAAAATATTTTTTAAAAAAATGGCGGCGCCCAGTCTCCGACAACCGACCGCACCGGTACTGTGATGTCACCCGTGGGCCGCTACCGGTGCTATAGAGTGGACCGCACCGGTAGGAACCCACCACTGATTAAAATATATGGACTTCAACTCCCAGAATTCCCCAGCTGGAACTAAATTGGCGTATAACCAATAAACTTGGGTAATCACATTGCATTATTGTCAAAAATAAGCACAGTGTCAGCTTTGAGGAATATGAGGAATTAGCCGCTCAGAGTCCCTGTGGAGTTGAGTGGCATATAAATACAAATAATAAATAATAATAAATAAATAAATATGCATGTCTTGTTGAGTGCCACCAAATCTTCAATATTTGGGGGCTGACTAGATGAAGCCAAGGGATCAAGAACTAAATTAAAAATGGAGGAAAGCCATATCATTATTGACTGCCATGGTATTATTTAATGAGAAAAACCAATTGGGTGATAAATCTAGCCACAGAATGAAGACACTAAATTGCAATTCAATGAACAAAACATCACGGGAAGCCACATCTTAAAAAACAGTCCACAAATTCGTTTTGGAGGCCTTTCCAGCATCCAACAGAATTAGGGTGCTGATTCTGATTATCTTCGGCTATATCCATAATAATATTTAGTTATCAGAATGTTCTCAGATGCTTGTCTATTTTTTTTTATGTCAAGATTGAGATGGATGCATTTTAGGGGCATTATGCTCTGTAGCCTCCTGGCTACTTTTGCTGTTACTACTTCAATGTCCACATAAAGCAGATATATTGGTTGATATACACTACATATCTTGTAGGAAGATAATGAAGGAAATAGATGAAATGATTCCATACCGACCTCCCAACAACAGAAAAGACCAGTGGTACAACTACAAAGCCACTTGTATATAAGCAGGAAACAAACCCAACTCTCTTCTGGCACTGATTATGTTAGCTAGTTTGGTAATGAAACATCTGCAAGAAAACAACCAACCTCCGAGATCACCAAGGATCCCACAATTCAACCCTGAGGTACAAATATTCTGTTCTATTAGGTCTGTTAAAGTTCTGTACCACTCAACTAGAAATCCATCTAGTCCAGTGCTTTCTCAATTTCACAGAACACAACTTCCCCATGATCACTTTTACTTGTCAATATTTAGAGCAGTGGTTCCCAACCTGGGGGTCGGGACCCCTTTGGGGGTCGAATGACCATTTCCAGGGGTCGCCCCAGCATCCTCAGCTCCTCCCCCACTGCCACAAGCCTGGCCATATCGGCTCAACTCGCCCAAGCCCTCCGATTGGTCGGGAGAGGTGCCATTTGGTGAGAGGCGTTTGTGACACCTGGAGGCTGAGCTTTAATGGCATCAGCTAAGGGGCGGGGTGTCGCAAGATTGCGCGCTGGAGAGTACAAGGCGGTGCTTAAGACATCTGTGGCCGCCCCTGTCTCCTGCTCGCAGCGGCAATTTCTTCCCGCTGGTGTCGAAGGGAAAGGGAGTCACGGGAGGGAACGGCCAGCCAACGACCACTTAAGTTTCACAGCGCACGACGGCAGGAAGGAGGACAGCTGGGTCGGAATCGTCTGTCTGCCCTCTCGCCCTCGGCTGGCGCGGAGACCCAGCGAACAAAGAGGCAAACAGGGAGGGAGGGAAGAGAGAGACTGAGAGATATTAACGCAGGGCTAGCCTGATCATACAGCCTTGGTGCTGAGGGCGCCACCACCGGGGGCAGGAGGAGCTAAGCCGGAGGGAACTGGAGGAGGAGGTGGTGCCGGAGCATGGTCCATCGCCGCCGCCCTGCTCCATATGATCTGGCTAGCCCTGTGCTAATATCTCTCTGTCTCTCTCTTCCCTCCCTCCCTGTTTGACTCTTTGTTCGCTGGGTCTCCAAAATAATTTTATGGTTGGGGGTCACCACAACATGAGGAACTATATTAAGGGGTCGCGGCATTAGAAAGGTTGGGAACCACTGATTTAGAGAATAATCAAGATGACCTTGATGTAAGATCCATTGCAAGAGCAATGTAGATGAAACTTATTTTAAGTCCACAACGGTCAGATAATATTCTGAAGTGGCTCAGTTCACACTTCCTCATTCACTGAAATGTAAGAAGGAAGAGGAGTTACAGAATAATCAGGCTTGAAAGATTCTGCTAATATAGTCGATCTCAATAAAAGCAGTTTTGGCTTTCTGGTGGGGCTGATTTCTTGGTCTATCTAATGGAGCTTACAGATATAATTACAAATATGTTTTTCTATTCCAGAGAAATCTCTTTCATTTCAATATGTCCCAGAAAATTAGTAATTCGCTGTTCAGTTACAAAAGTCTATGGTTAATGTAACTGAGTATAAACATCATAAAACTATTGATTAGTAGATGTTGTTTTGGTAAATAGATCATTGTACTAAAGAAGAACAGAGTAACGAAGAGTAACAGAGTTGGAAGGGACCTTGTAGGTCATCTAGTCCACCCTCCCGCTCAAGCAGGAGTCCCTACACCATTTCCGACAAATGGCAGTCCAATTTCCTCTTGAAAGTCTCAAATGTTGGAGCTCTCACAACCTCCGATGGCAAGCTGTTCCACTGGTTGATCGCTCTCACAAGACATCCACTGACATCCAGGTAATACTTACCCCACTGGAAATTTCTCTTCTAAAGAATTGAACTCTTTTTTTTTTAATTTTAATTTTTCTAATTTCATTTTTCTAATGTTTGTTTGATTTTCCTAATGCAAATTTCTTTTCTTCTGCATAGTCCATAGGTGGGCCTTTAAAATATTCCTAGGGATTTGGAAAAGTCGATGTTTATTCTTCTTT
Organism: Diadophis punctatus similis; assembly: GCA_023053685.1. NCBI lineage: Eukaryota > Metazoa > Chordata > Lepidosauria > Squamata > Dipsadidae > Diadophis > Diadophis punctatus. The sequence continues at coordinate 247,477,498 of JALIGW010000002.1, read as the reverse complement.
TTTTTCACTTTGATACATTTTTAAAGCATTGCCTACTTTATATGTACTGGCAGCCCTTGATTTATGACTTATAATATTGTGATGGGTAGGCCTGCTCATCAGAGTCGCAAGTCATGATCGTTGTAAAGCGGATCACCCACATGACCGACTCAATCCTATGGCAGTCTTTAAGGTGCTTTTTCAAGAGGCAACCGGACTTTCTGGTTTTTCTTTGAAGACATTTCCCTTCTCATCCAAGAAGCTTCTTCAGCTCTGACTGGGTGGTGGGGATGAACACCCTCAAATGGTGCGGAGGTATGAATGGATTTCCAGAAAAATTGTAGATTACAGAACCCGTTCAGCAGTTCCAAAAAGGCTCCACAGCCATTTGCACTACTCGGGGACACAGACAAACCTCCAAGTGGCTTCAACTACTCTCTAAAAGAATGCTAATGTCCAGCTGTCTGCAAGGAATATAAATCCTTCCATTCCCCACCATCCAATCAGAGCTGAAGAAGCTTCTTGGATGAGAAGCGAAACGTCTTCAAAGAAAATCCAGAAAGTCCAGTTGCCTCCTGAAAAAAAACACCTTTGGGACAACCATGACCTGGATGACTGAGAATCTCCATAGACTTTTGCTGAAACCAGAAATGAATGCCAGGTTTTGGCAGAACCATCATAAAACACAGTCACGTTACTCTGAGAGGCTGCAAACAGCCATAAATGTAGGCTGGTTGCGGAGTGCCTGACAGGTGATCACATGACCTGAGGTGGGGCAGGGGTCAGAATTTCAGAACTGGGATCAGTAAGCGACCAGCTGAAAGTTGAGGGCTCTCTGTACTTTGACCCTGAATATTGTTAGAATATTCATGACTGGGAGAGCCGTGTTAACAAGGTTAGCCAATGAACAGGCATAGCAACTGAATCAGCCAATAGGAGCTAACCACTTCTGAGTCTGTGCAGAGAATCGAAACTGGAACTTAAGCTTAAGGCTGGGTGTGGCTGCAGTCTCCACTCTGCTCTCTGTCCTCTCTGCACTCTGAACTAGAAGCTGCTTGTGTTTACTTCTAACTGTTGCTACATGGAAGAAGAAATAATCTGCTAATGGTATTGTAAATCCATCTGTTATTATGTTTATAAAGAAGTTAATGAATCCAGCTTAATCAGTCATCTGTGTGTGCTTCTGGAAATTGATTTTTCTGCAACAAACTTTAATAATTTATTTATTTGTTTATTTATTTGAATGGATTTCTATGCCGCCCAACTCCCAGAGGACTCTGGGCGGCTCACAACATACTAGAAACCATTACAAGTATAAAATATAGTAATTAAAAAAATATACAAAAGTTAAAAAGAGAATCATGTATTCATAAACAAGGGGGGAGACCCATATCTAATCTAGTTGGTCTCACTTTCACCCCGCCTGCTGGAAGAGCCAAGTTTTTATTGCTTTCCGGAAGGCCAGTAGGGTGGGGATGGTCCTGATCTCCGGGGGAAGCTGGTTCCACAGGGAGGGAGCTCCCACAGAGAAGGCCCTCCCCCTCGGCCCCGCCAACCGACATTGTTTGGTCGATGGGACCTGGAGGAGGCCGACTGTGGGCCCTAACCGGTCGTAGGGAGGTATGCGGCAGGATGCGGTCCCGAAGGTAACCTGGCCCTGAGCCATGTAGGGCTTTAAAGGTAACGACCAACACCTTAAATTGGATCCGGAGACTAATGGGCAGCCAATGCAGCTGGCGGAGGATCGGTGTTACATGGGTGCATCTAGGTACATCCACCACAGCTCGTGCAGCTGCATTTTGCACCAATTGCAGTCGCCGGACACTCTTCAAGGGTAGCCCCATGTAGAGCGCATTGCAGTAATCCAGCCATGAGGTGATAAGGGCATGAGTGACTGTGAGAAGTGCCTCCTTCTCCAAGTAGGGTCGCAATTGGTGCACAAGATGTACTTGTGCAAAGGTCCCCCTAGCCACAGCTGAAAGATGTTGTTCCAATTTTAGCTGTGGGTCTAGGAGGACACCCAAATTGCGGACCCGTTCTGAGGGAGCTAATTTCTCCCCCCCAAGAACCAAGGAGGGACAGTTGGTCGAGTCCTTAGGAGGCAATATCCACAGCCACTCAGTCATGTCAGGATTAAGTTTTAGCCGGTTCTTCCCCATCCAGACCCTAACATCATCCAGGCAGCGGCCCATTACGTCTACGGCTTCCCCGAATTGAGACGGGGTGGAGATGTACAACTGGGTATCATCAGCATATTGCTGATACCTCACCCCATGTCGTCGGATGATCTCACCCAGTGGCTTCATGTAGATGTTAAACAGGATGGGCGAGAGGACCGAGCCCTGTGGCACCCCACATAGTAGGGGCCTAGGGCTCGACCTCTGCCCCCCTGTCAACACCGACTGCGTCCTGTCAGAGAGGAAGGAGGAGAACCACTGCAGAACAGTGCCGCCCACCCCCACCTCTCCGAGACGACGCAGAAGGATACCATGGTCAATGGTATTGAAGGCCGCTGAGAGGTCAAGTAGCACCAGGATAGAGGAGTGAGCCCCATCCCGGGCTCGCCAGAGATCATCCATCAGGGTGACCAAAGCCGTTTCTGTACTGTAGCCGCGCCTGAAACCTGATTGGAAGGGATCCAGAAAATCAGTGTCATCCAACAGCCATAGGAGCTGGAGCGCCACCACTTTCTCAACAACCTTCCCCGCGAAGGGAAGGTTGGAGACTGGACAGAAGTTCTTTAAATCCGCCGGGTCCAGGGAAGGCTTCTTGAGGAGGGGTCTCACCACCGCAGCTTTTAAGGGCTGCGGAACGGACCCCTCTCTCAAAGAAGCGTTGACCAACGCCTGGAGCCAGCCGCGTAAAACCTCCCTGGTGGCCGAAACCAACCAGGAAGGGCACAGGTCCAATAAACAAGTGGCGGAGCTCATCGCTCCTATGGCCTTGTCTACATCCTCAGGAGTCACCGGTTCAAACCTATCCCATATAACCAGACTAAGACCTGCCCCAGTCATCTCGGCCTGTACTGCCCAATCGGAGTCCAGGTCTGTCCGAATCTGAATGACTTTATCCGCCAGAAACCGAGAAAATTCCTCATCTCTACCCTGCAAGGGATCTCCACCTTCCTCCTTAGCAAGAAGGGTGCGGGTCACCCTAAACAGGGCGGCTGGGCGGGAGTCAGCAGACACAATAAGAGCAGAAAAATGCGAACATTTTGCCGCCTGTATTGCCACTAAGTAAGACTTAATGAAAGTTCTTAAAAGTGTCCGGTCAGACTCAGCTTTACTAGATCTCCATCGTCGCTCTAGGCGTCTCTTGTGGCGCTTCATCTCCCGGAGTTCCTCGGTAAACCAAGGAGCCCTCCTGGATCCAATTCCACGGAGAGGTCGCAAAGGCGTAATCCGATCCAGAGCCCCGGCTGCTGCCTGATTCCAGGCCGCAACCAGAGACTCGGATGAACTGTGTACCAGGGATTCAGGTATTTCCCCAAGTTCCCTCTGGAATCCATCGGGTTCCATTAGGCGCCTGGGGCGGAACCACTTAACCGGTCCCACCTCCTTGCGGTGGAGGAGTGGTGCCATGAAATCCAACCTCAGATATAATATTTTGTCTGCACCCGTTATTGCTTTCACATGAACAGGCAAACAGTCTGCTGTTCACACTTAAAGCAGGTCACTAACCAAAATAGAAACCCCTTTTGGGGATGGGTTTCTGGGCTGCTTTGCTGGACAGAGCTCTTTGGAAAATCAAACTTTCACTGTTTTCCTAATAGATTTCCTAACAGTGAGAACAATAAACCAGTGGAACTGCTCGCCTTTAGAAGTTGTGGGTGCTGCATCACTGGAGGATTTTAAGAAGAAACAGGACAGTCACTTGTTTGAAATGGTATGGGGTCTCCTGCCTGAGCAGGGGGTTGGACTAGAAGACCTCCAAGGTCCCTTCCAGTATATACAGTATACTTGCAGTATATACCACTTCAAAGTGCTTTACAGCCCTCTCTAAGAGGTTTATAGACTCAGCATATTGCCCCCAACAATCTGGGTCCTCTCTTCTTATCTGCTCTTCACAACCAAGGAGAGACACTTAAATAGCAATAGCGCTTAGACTTATATACCGCTTTACATGCTTTACAGCCCTCTCTAAGCGTTTTACAGAGTCAGCATATTGCCCCCAACAATCTGAGTCCTCATTTTACCCACCTCGGAAGGATGGAAGGCTGAGTCAACGTTGAGCCTGGTGAGATTTGAACTGCCAAATTGCAGGCAGCCGGCAGGCAGCAGAAGTAGCCTGCAATACTGCACTCTAACCACTGCGCCACCATGGCTCATTAAAACAGGTTACTAACCAAAACAGAAACCCTCTTTTGGAGGTAGTTTTCTGGGCTGCTCCGCTGGACAGAGTCCTTTGGAAAGCCAAACTTTTACCGAACAGGAGTGGATTTTGTGCTGCTACTTTCAAAGTTGGATGATGCCACTTTAACATGGGCTACAAACGTTTTAGAGGGAAGCCAATGTACAATAAACCAGTGGCACAGCTTGTCTTCAGAGGTTGTGGGTGCTCCATCTCTGGAAGCTTTCAAGAAGAGATTGGACAGCTATTTGTCTGAAATAGTATATGGTCTCCTGCTTGAGCAGGGGGTTGGACTAGAAGACCTCCAAGGAGCTCTAATCTACAAACATTTTAGAAGGCAGCCAAAGTAGCTCAGTTGGGAGAGCGTTAGACTGAAGATCTAAAGGTCCCTGGTTCAATCCCGGGCTTTGGCAAAGCTTGTGAGTAACGCACATTTTTAATAGTCTCAGACCACTCCTCTTAATACGTGATCCTCCATGAATGCAAACTTTAGCCTAAAGCAGTGCTTCTCAAATAGTGGGGTGGGCCCCCTGGGGGAGCGCGGAGCAATGCCAGGGGGGCGCATGACCCCGGGGAACGTGCCTTTTTTTGCCGCAGGGAGTAGGGTTTTTTTGCACCAAACAATAGCACACAGCACAGAGCAGGAGATATGAAATGCAGATAACAAACCCTTAAGAGATACCATGGAAAAATATTTAACAGGGATGAAAAGAAAGGAGGAGAGAGACGGAGATAATGAGACAAACTTAAGTCTCACGAAAGCTAAGATGAAGAAATATGACGAAGCGTATGTAGCGCTTTGCTTCACTGTGACTACGGTGGGAGATGAGGAAAGACCGGTATGTTTACTGTGTCTAAAAATGTTGGCAGCGGACAGCATGAAGCCAAATAAATTAAGGCGTCACTTAAACACATTACACCCAATCACGGTGATAAGCCGTTTGAGTTTTTTCAGCGGAAAAGTGCCGAATAATCGTCCCGGCGGAGAGTTGGGGGGGTGCAAAACGTTAACTTCTTCCTAGGGGGGGGCGTAACAGAAAATAATTGAGAAGCACTGGCCTAAAGAAACTTCCTTTTAAAGCCTGAGGTTCTCAAACTACAGGTTGCAAACCTGGGGTAGATTGTGAGCAAATTTAAAGACGAGATTGCACGTTTCGAGGGTTGTGCATCCAAAGCCCGAACCCTGCCAGACCTCATTCAATTTTTCCAGATAGAGTGGGAATGAGGTCTAATATTAATCAGCAGAGATTGAAAGCAACTGAGTGAGCATTTGTATGTCTTGGATGTTATTCTGGATGCTACTCTTCACGTTTGGTGCCTGTAAGAACTGGGGGCCATGGATCATCCATAAGTTGCGGTCCTGAGCTGCTACTCCGCAGGTGCCATCAGACCCTCTCCTCAGGAGCCACTCCTGCCTTTTGGCAGCTCTGCGTGCACGCGCATTGAGGACAGGCTCCTCCTCTTCTTCGTCTTCGTCTTCTGCCCTCATGGCAGCAGCTGGAGGTTCTGAAGGCCCTGGCTGCATCTCTGCCTCTGGCACCAACTCCTTACTGTCAGACTCTGGTACCAGCTGCACAGGCCGCTGGCGGGCCACAACACTTACACAAGCATGAGTAAGAGTTGAAATTCATCATGGAATGTCAGGATGCACATTTTGTCCTGATGAAAACTCCGGATTCAAAAGGCGCCTTTGTCAGGTTCACCCAGAAAATGAAGCACCTGAAAATGTGAAAATGAAGCTCAGGAACAGCAAACAGGGTTTCTGGCCAGTGTGTTACAAGGACATTTTTACACACACACACACAAAGCCTCCGGAGCAGCAGCAGCAGCCAGCCAAACAGCCACTTTCCTCCCCTTTTGCATGGAGACCAGAACAAAACAAAAAAAGCCTATCTTGGCCTAGCAGAGGATGGTTTCGATCCATCGACCTCTGGGTTATGGGCCCAGCACGCTTCCGCTGCGCCACTCTGCTGGACTGAAAGCAGGAGGCTGAGGGGAGGAGAATAAGCTGATGTGATTTGTCAGCCCGTTTCTGCTCTTGCAAAGCCAGCTGCAGGCATAATAATGATGCTTGCTGAGCAGAAACATTTCAGTTCCAGCTTGTGATGGAAGGAGAGTGCCAAGCTGTGTACCTTTACACGGACCCACATCCAGGGGTGGGATTGAGAAATTTTAGCAACCGGTTCATTGCCCAGTTGCTGGGTGGGCGTGGCCATGGGGGCATAGCCTACTTGGCCTCCTGCACCACAGCGGGTAGGGGGCATTTTTGCCCTCCCTAGGCTCCGGAGGCTTTCCTTGAGCCTCTGGGAGGGCGAAAACAGCCTCCCCTGGGCTCCAGAGGCCCTCCGGAGGCCCTCCGAAGGCCCTCCAGAGGCCGGAAACTGTCCCATTTCCGAACTTCCGGTATTTCTGGTAGGCCCATTTTTCACCCTCCCAGAGCCTCCATGCAGGCCCTGCACTTACCTGGCATCCAAAATGGGCCGCGTGGAGACTCCTGGGAGGGGAGAGGCTAGGTGGGCGGTGTCAGCCAGTCCTTGGAACCAGATTAAAATTAACATCCGGTTCACCCGAACCAGTCTGAACCGGCTGAATTCCAACCCTGCCCACATCATTCTGCAACACATCCAGCCAGAATCACTTTTTGAGTGAAGAACCAAAGATGATGGTTGCATACAGGTAGTCCTTGACATACAACCAGAATTTATGTTGCTAAGTGAGAAATTCGTTAAGTGACCTTTGCCCCATTTTACGACCTTTCTTGCCACAGTTGTTAAATGAATCGCTGCAGGTGTTAGGAACACGGTTGTTAAGTGAATCTGTTTCGCCATTGACTTCACTTGTCAATAGGTGAACCCATGACCCCGGGACATTGCAACCATCACAAATACATGCCAGTTGCCTGCCAAGCACCCGAATTTTGGTCACACGACCCATGGGGATACTGTAACTATCGTAAGTGTGAAAAATGGTCATGTCACATTTTGCAGGGCCATTGTAACTTCGAATGATCATTAGATGAATGGTTATACGTTGAGAACTAACTGTATTCAGTCTAAATTTGGCACATACTGGTAGGATAGCATCAGAAGGGACAGAAGACATGTCAAGTCAGAAGAGGAGTCAAATCAAAACCCTGGGAGGGATTGAAACCAGGCCTCATGGCTCAGCTTTGTTCTAGAAACTTTTCCAAGATCGTCCCAAAGGTGCTTTTTTTCAGGAGGCAACTGGACTTTCTGGGTTTTCTCTGAAGATGTTTCACTTCTCATCCAAGAAGCTTCTTCAGCTCTGACTGGATGGTGGGGAATGGAAGGATTTATACTCTTTGCAGACAGCTGGTCATTTGCATTCTTTTAGCAAGTCATTAAGGCCATCTGGAGGTTTATCTGTGTCATCAGGGTCACCTGAGAGGTGCAAGTGGATGTGGAGCCTTCTTGGAACTGTTCCATTCCCCACCATGAACCTTGGTGGCGCAGTGGTTAGAGTGCAGTACTGCAGGCTACTTCTGCTGATCACCAGCTGCCTGCAATTTGGCAGTTTGAATCTCCTTCCATTCCCCACCATCCAGTCAGAGCTGAAGAAGCTTCTTGGATGAGAAGCGAAACATCTTCAAAGAAAAACCAGGAAGTCCAGTTGCCTCGTGAAAAAGCACAACCATCACCTGGATGACTGCAAACCTCCATAGATACTTTTCTAAGGTCATTTGGCCAAGTTCCCTTATTCACAGCAACCTCTGACTTGGCCTAAGTCCATGGCCAAGTCAGAAGATGGCTTCCTTCAGCTCCTATGCTGCTCCTAAGTATTCCTGCCAGGATCAGACTGGTTCTTGGCATAATTCTCTAGTCAGGGGCGGGTTGCTCGCAAAGTTGCTACCGGTGCGCTGTGCATGCATCTCCATGTTTTGTGCGCACGCGCGTACACCCCTTGCGCACACCCCTTGCGCACACCCCTTGCGCATGTCCCTCATGCAATTTTGCTTCTGCGCATGCACGGAAGCAAAATCTCATGAGGGGACACATGCGCATGCGTGATTTTGCTGATTTTTTTGCTTCCGCGCATGCGCGGAAGCAAAAAAACCACCAAATCTCTCTCTCTCATGCGCGCCCCCTTGTGAGATTTTGCTTCCGCGCATGCGCAGGAAGCAAAAGAAGCCAAAAAATTCTGAAAAAAGATGGCGACATGCAACGGACCGGTGAAGACGACGGACCGGTGTCACGCGCAAATTATGTCATCGGCCGGCCGCTACCACTGTGGTGGAGTGGACCGCACCAGTAGGAACCCACCACTGTCTCTGGTTTTTCTTTTCAGATGGTAGTGATCTAGAAGATCAGGAGAAAAAGGAGATTTCTGTCCAGGGTAGGAAGGGTGAGGGTGGATGCTGACTTGAGACTGATGCTGTATCCTAAAAGATGTCTGGTGATTGGTATGGTTCCTCGTGATGTTCTTCTCCATCTGAAGACAGTTCTTTTGGCAGGACCATCACACACATCTACGTATCATCAGGCAGCTCCAACTCAGCAACTTTTATGGATGAATCAATAATACGGGGTTCTCTAGCTTTTAGAAAGGCAGTGAAGGCCATATATTTTAATTGTGCCTTTGGGACTGCTGCTTTCTGCAGTTTTTTCATTTTTGTGATATTGGACATAATGTTCATTTTCATCGCTATTTTTATTGCTATGGTACTGTTTTACTATTGTGATCACATAGAGCTCAATGAGGCGACAGGCTAGAAATAGATGGAGTAAATAAAGGAGGAGACTTCTATAGCTTTCCATAGATACATAGAACGAGGGGATATCTTGTTCACATTTAGTCCAGCCTTCTGCTTAGTGCAGAATCTACTGCAATGCTTCTCAACCTTCTTAGCCTTAAGATAGTGGACTTCGGTTCCCAGAATTCCTCAGCCAGCATGGAAATGTAAGTCCATGCATGTTAAAGTTGCTGGAGTTGAAAAACACTGATCTCCTGGTAGATGACTAATCCAGATCAAGCTTGTTTCCTTCTACAGGTTGTCCTCACCTTACAACAGTTCATTTATTGACCATTCAAAGTTACATCACTGCAAAAAGAGACTTATAACCATTTTTCACATCTGTGACTACTGCAGCATCCCCACAGTCAGGGGTGCTAAGGAGAATTTTCCTGACAGTTAGAACAATTAATCAGTGGAACAACTTGCCTCCAGAAGTTGTGAATGCTCCAACACTGGAAGTTTTTAAGAAGAGATTAGACAACCATTTGTCTGAAGTGATGTAGGGTTTCCTGCCTAGGCAGAAGGTTGGACTAGAAGACCTCCAAGGTCCCTTCCAACTGTTATTCTGCCTGTACATTTTTCATACCAGATGCAGAGCTTTGTATCTTGCATGCAAAGGTTGTACCTTTGCAATCTTGGAGAAAGAGCCATGGACTCTTTAAAAACAGTGAAGATGGAAATCAAGAATTACGTCACCTTTAAAAGGACATCAACTCCCAGGCCAGCCCGGCAGTGGGAGCTCTCCAGGGTCCTGACCCAGCCACCTTCTACCAGACTCCACACTGCTTGCAATGCTTTTTGTCTATGGAGATTTTCAATCATCCAGGGCAGGTCATGGTTCTCAGAAAGATGCTTCCTCCTCCCGCCCCGCCCCCGTTGCAAAAGGCAACTAGTCTTCCTTGATTTTTTTCCTTTGAAACAGAACTGAAGAAGCTTTGAGAATGAAAACGTTTTCAAAGGGGGGGGGAGGAATCAAGGAAGTCCAATTGCCTTTTGAAAAAAAGGATCTTTCAGATTAGCAATTTTTAAAAAATTGATCAATCCATCATTGGCTAGCTTGAAGTTCTGTATTAGAAGAAGAGGCTGCTTCCTTTTCAAGCAACCCAGAGTTGTTTTGCACCAGACAAAATGCTACAGACCCAATAACAGCTGCAACCATGATGCGTTTCCTTCCTGGCACAGCGAATTCCCCTGTGCCTTTTCTGTTGCAAAAGAGAGCTGGCATCCAAATGTATGCATTTTCTATTTGCTCCTGGGTAGCCAAAGTTCTGTAGCTCAGCATGGATAGTGTTTGACTATAGATTTGAAAATTCCTTGGTTTTGATCCCAGGTTTTGCAACAAATTGTGCATGATCTTACTTTGCCAGGACATTAGCTTCTCCCCTTACATTGAAAGGGATTTATCTATCTATCTATCTATCTATCTATCTATCTATCTATCTATCTATCTATCTATCTATCTATCTATCTATCTATCTATCTATCTATCTATCTATCTATCTATCTATCTATCTATCTATCTATCAATAGCAATAGCACTTAAACTTATATACCGCTTCATAGTGCTTTACAGCCCTCTCTAAGAGGTTTACAGAGTTCAGCATATTGCCCCCAACAATCTGGGTCCTCATTTTACTCACCTCGGAAGGATGGAAGGCTGAGTCAACCTTTAGCCGGTGAGATTTGAACAGCTGAACTGCTGAACTGCAGTGCTGCATTTTAACCACTGCGCCACCTCGGCTCTTACCTATCTATCTATCTATCTATCTATCTATCTATCTATCTATCTATCTATCTATCTATCTATCTATCTATCTATCTATCATCTATCTATCATCTATCTATCTATCTATCTATCATCTATCTATCATCTATCTATCTATCATCTATCTATCTATCATCTATCTATCTATCTATCTATCATCTATCTATCTATCTATCTATCTATCTATCTATCTATCTATCTATCATCCTATCTATCATCTATCTATCTATCTATCTATCTATCTATCTATCTATCTATCTATCTATCTATCTATCTATCTATCTATCTATCTATCATCTATCTATCTATCTATCATCTATCTATCTATCTATCTATCTATCATCTATCTATCATCTATCTATCTATCATCTATCTATCATCTATCTATCATCTATCTATCATCTATCATCTATCATCTATCTATCATCTATCTATCTATCTATCATCTATCTATCATCTATCTATCAATCTATCTATCAATCTATCATCTATCTATCTATCTATCTATCTATCTATCTATCTATCTATCTATCTATCTATCTATCTATCTATCTATCTATCTTATCTATCATCTATCTATCATCTATCTATCATCTATCTATCATCTATCATCTATCTATCATCTATCATCTATCATCTATCTATCTATCTATCATCTATCTATCTATCATCTATCTATCATCTATCTATCTATCTATCATCTATCTATCATCTATCTATCATCTATCATCTATCTATCATCTATCTATCATCTATCTATCATCTATCATCTATCTATCATCTATCTATCATCTATCAATCATCTATCTATCTATCTATCATCTATCTATCTATCATCTATCTATCTATCTATCATCTATCTATCTATCATCTATCTATCTATCTATCTATCTATCATCTATCATCTATCTATCTATCTATCTATCATCTATCTATCTATCATCTATCTATCTATCATCTATCTATCTATCATCTATCTATCATCTATCTATCTATCTATCTATCTATAATCTATCTATCATCTATCTATCTATCAATCTATCATCTATCTATCATCTATCTATCTATCTATCTATCTATCTCTATCTATCTATCTATCTATCTATCTATCTATCTATCTATCTATCTATCTATCTTATCTATCATCTATCTATCATCTATCTATCATCTATCATCTATCTATCATCTATCTATCTATCTATCATCTATCTATCTATCTATCTATCTATCTGTCTATCTATCTATCATCTATCTATCATCTATCTATCTATCATCTATCTATCTATCATCTATCTATCTATCATCTTTCTATCTATCATCTATCTATCTATCTATCTATCTATCTATCTATCTATCTATCTATCTATCTATCTATCTATCTATCTATCATCTATCTATCATCTATCTATCTATCTATCTATCATCTATCTATCTATCATCTATCTATCTATCTATCTATCTATCTATCATCTATCTATCTATCTATCTATCATCTATCATCTATCTATCTATCTATCATCTATCTATCATCTATCTATCTATCATCTATCTATCTATCTATCTATCTATCTATCTATCTATCTATCTATCTATCTATCATCTATCTATCTATCTATCATCTATCTATCTATCTATCATCTATCTATCTATCATCTATCTATCTATCAATCTATCATCTATCTATCATCTATCTATCTATCTATCTATCTATCTATCTATCTATCTATCTATCTATCTATCTATCTTATCTATCATCTATCTATCATCTATCTATCATCTATCATCTATCTATCATCTATCTATCTATCTATCATCTATCTATCTATCTATCTATCTATCTATCTATCTATCTATCTATCTATCTATCTATCTATCTATCTATCATCTATCTATCATCTATCTATCTATCATCTATCTATCTATCATCTATCTATCTATCTATCTATCTATCTATCATCTATCTATCATCTATCTATCTATCATCTATCTATCTATCATCTATCTATCTATCTATCTATCATCTATCTATCTATCATCTATCTATCTATCTATCTATCTATCTATCTATCTATCTATCTATCTATCTATCATCTATCTATCTATCATCTATCTATCTATCATCTATCTATCTATCTATCATCTATCTATCTATCAATCTATCATCTATCTATCATCTATTTATCTATCTATCTATCATCTATCTATCTATCTATCTATCTATCTATCTATCTATCTATCTATCTATCTATCTATCTATCTATCTATCTATCTATCTCATATTATCTTTAGAAATAACTGAACGCATCTTTCCTCTTCTATTTTCCCCACAACAGCCACCCTGTGAGGTAGCTTGGATTGAAAGAGAGAGAGAGTGACTGGCCCAAAGTCACCCAGCTGGCTTTCATGTCTAAGGTGGGACTTGAACTCACAGTCTCCTGGTTTCTAGTCTGGAAAAATAATAATAAACTCAATGTGTATGAAGGCCAACACCAGCTAAATGATTTCATCAGCAATGATTTCACATAGCTGTGTAGAAAGTCCAGATCTGGAACTATAAAGAAGCAAAAAAACCACCAAATCTCTCTCTCTCATGCGCGCCCCCTTGTGAGATTTTGCTTCCGCGCATGCGCAGGAAGCAAAAGAAGCCAAAAAATTCTGAAAAAAGATGGCGACATGCAACGGACCGGTGAAGACGACGGACCGGTGTCACGCGCAAATTATGTCATCGGCCGGCCGCTACCACTGTGGTGGAGTGGACCGCACCAGTAGGAACCCACCACTGTCTCTGGTTTTTCTTTTCAGATGGTAGTGATCTAGAAGATCAGGAGAAAAAGGAGATTTCTGTCCAGGGTAGGAAGGGTGAGGGTGGATGCTGACTTGAGACTGATGCTGTATCCTAAAAGATGTCTGGTGATTGGTATGGTTCCTCGTGATGTTCTTCTCCATCTGAAGACAGTTCTTTTGGCAGGACCATCACACACATCTACGTATCATCAGGCAGCTCCAACTCAGCAACTTTTATGGATGAATCAATAATACGGGGTTCTCTAGCTTTTAGAAAGGCAGTGAAGGCCATATATTTTAATTGTGCCTTTGGGACTGCTGCTTTCTGCAGTTTTTTCATTTTTGTGATATTGGACATAATGTTCATTTTCATCGCTATTTTTATTGCTATGGTACTGTTTTACTATTGTGATCACATAGAGCTCAATGAGGCGACAGGCTAGAAATAGATGGAGTAAATAAAGGAGGAGACTTCTATAGCTTTCCATAGATACATAGAACGAGGGGATATCTTGTTCACATTTAGTCCAGCCTTCTGCTTAGTGCAGAATCTACTGCAATGCTTCTCAACCTTCTTAGCCTTAAGATAGTGGACTTCGGTTCCCAGAATTCCTCAGCCAGCATGGAAATGTAAGTCCATGCATGTTAAAGTTGCTGGAGTTGAAAAACACTGATCTCCTGGTAGATGACTAATCCAGATCAAGCTTGTTTCCTTCTACAGGTTGTCCTCACCTTACAACAGTTCATTTATTGACCATTCAAAGTTACATCACTGCAAAAAGAGACTTATAACCATTTTTCACATCTGTGACTACTGCAGCATCCCCACAGTCAGGGGTGCTAAGGAGAATTTTCCTGACAGTTAGAACAATTAATCAGTGGAACAACTTGCCTCCAGAAGTTGTGAATGCTCCAACACTGGAAGTTTTTAAGAAGAGATTAGACAACCATTTGTCTGAAGTGATGTAGGGTTTCCTGCCTAGGCAGAAGGTTGGACTAGAAGACCTCCAAGGTCCCTTCCAACTGTTATTCTGCCTGTACATTTTTCATACCAGATGCAGAGCTTTGTATCTTGCATGCAAAGGTTGTACCTTTGCAATCTTGGAGAAAGAGCCATGGACTCTTTAAAAACAGTGAAGATGGAAATCAAGAATTACGTCACCTTTAAAAGGACATCAACTCCCAGGCCAGCCCGGCAGTGGGAGCTCTCCAGGGTCCTGACCCAGCCACCTTCTACCAGACTCCACACTGCTTGCAATGCTTTTTGTCTATGGAGATTTTCAATCATCCAGGGCAGGTCATGGTTCTCAGAAAGATGCTTCCTCCTCCCGCCCCGCCCCCGTTGCAAAAGGCAACTAGTCTTCCTTGATTTTTTTCCTTTGAAACAGAACTGAAGAAGCTTTGAGAATGAAAACGTTTTCAAAGGGGGGGGGAGGAATCAAGGAAGTCCAATTGCCTTTTGAAAAAAAGGATCTTTCAGATTAGCAATTTTTAAAAAATTGATCAATCCATCATTGGCTAGCTTGAAGTTCTGTATTAGAAGAAGAGGCTGCTTCCTTTTCAAGCAACCCAGAGTTGTTTTGCACCAGACAAAATGCTACAGACCCAATAACAGCTGCAACCATGATGCGTTTCCTTCCTGGCACAGCGAATTCCCCTGTGCCTTTTCTGTTGCAAAAGAGAGCTGGCATCCAAATGTATGCATTTTCTATTTGCTCCTGGGTAGCCAAAGTTCTGTAGCTCAGCATGGATAGTGTTTGACTATAGATTTGAAAATTCCTTGGTTTTGATCCCAGGTTTTGCAACAAATTGTGCATGATCTTACTTTGCCAGGACATTAGCTTCTCCCCTTACATTGAAAGGGATTTATCTATCTATCTATCTATCTATCTATCTATCTATCTATCTATCTATCTATCTATCTATCTATCTATCTATCTATCTATCTATCTATCTATCTATCTATCTATCTATCTATCTATCTATCTATCTATCTATCAATAGCAATAGCACTTAAACTTATATACCGCTTCATAGTGCTTTACAGCCCTCTCTAAGAGGTTTACAGAGTTCAGCATATTGCCCCCAACAATCTGGGTCCTCATTTTACTCACCTCGGAAGGATGGAAGGCTGAGTCAACCTTTAGCCGGTGAGATTTGAACAGCTGAACTGCTGAACTGCAGTGCTGCATTTTAACCACTGCGCCACCTCGGCTCTTACCTATCTATCTATCTATCTATCTATCTATCTATCTATCTATCTATCTATCTATCTATCTATCTATCTATCTATCTATCTATCTATCATCTATCTATCATCTATCTATCTATCTATCTATCATCTATCTATCATCTATCTATCTATCATCTATCTATCTATCATCTATCTATCTATCTATCTATCATCTATCTATCTATCTATCTATCTATCTATCTATCTATCTATCTATCATCCTATCTATCATCTATCTATCTATCTATCTATCTATCTATCTATCTATCTATCTATCTATCTATCTATCTATCTATCTATCTATCATCTATCTATCTATCTATCATCTATCTATCTATCTATCTATCTATCATCTATCTATCATCTATCTATCTATCATCTATCTATCATCTATCTATCATCTATCTATCATCTATCATCTATCATCTATCTATCATCTATCTATCTATCTATCATCTATCTATCATCTATCTATCAATCTATCTATCAATCTATCATCTATCTATCTATCTATCTATCTATCTATCTATCTATCTATCTATCTATCTATCTATCTATCTATCTATCTATCTATCTTATCTATCATCTATCTATCATCTATCTATCATCTATCTATCATCTATCATCTATCTATCATCTATCATCTATCATCTATCTATCTATCTATCATCTATCTATCTATCATCTATCTATCATCTATCTATCTATCTATCATCTATCTATCATCTATCTATCATCTATCATCTATCTATCATCTATCTATCATCTATCTATCATCTATCATCTATCTATCATCTATCTATCATCTATCAATCATCTATCTATCTATCTATCATCTATCTATCTATCATCTATCTATCTATCTATCATCTATCTATCTATCATCTATCTATCTATCTATCTATCTATCATCTATCATCTATCTATCTATCTATCTATCATCTATCTATCTATCATCTATCTATCTATCATCTATCTATCTATCATCTATCTATCATCTATCTATCTATCTATCTATCTATAATCTATCTATCATCTATCTATCTATCAATCTATCATCTATCTATCATCTATCTATCTATCTATCTATCTATCTCTATCTATCTATCTATCTATCTATCTATCTATCTATCTATCTATCTATCTATCTTATCTATCATCTATCTATCATCTATCTATCATCTATCATCTATCTATCATCTATCTATCTATCTATCATCTATCTATCTATCTATCTATCTATCTGTCTATCTATCTATCATCTATCTATCATCTATCTATCTATCATCTATCTATCTATCATCTATCTATCTATCATCTTTCTATCTATCATCTATCTATCTATCTATCTATCTATCTATCTATCTATCTATCTATCTATCTATCTATCTATCTATCATCTATCTATCATCTATCTATCTATCTATCTATCATCTATCTATCTATCATCTATCTATCTATCTATCTATCTATCTATCATCTATCTATCTATCTATCTATCATCTATCATCTATCTATCTATCTATCATCTATCTATCATCTATCTATCTATCATCTATCTATCTATCTATCTATCTATCTATCTATCTATCTATCTATCTATCATCTATCTATCTATCTATCATCTATCTATCTATCTATCATCTATCTATCTATCATCTATCTATCTATCAATCTATCATCTATCTATCATCTATCTATCTATCTATCTATCTATCTATCTATCTATCTATCTATCTATCTATCTATCTTATCTATCATCTATCTATCATCTATCTATCATCTATCATCTATCTATCATCTATCTATCTATCTATCATCTATCTATCTATCTATCTATCTATCTATCTATCTATCTATCTATCTATCTATCTATCTATCTATCTATCTATCATCTATCTATCATCTATCTATCTATCATCTATCTATCTATCATCTATCTATCTATCTATCTATCTATCTATCATCTATCTATCATCTATCTATCTATCATCTATCTATCTATCATCTATCTATCTATCTATCTATCATCTATCTATCTATCATCTATCTATCTATCTATCTATCTATCTATCTATCTATCTATCTATCTATCTATCATCTATCTATCTATCATCTATCTATCTATCATCTATCTATCTATCTATCATCTATCTATCTATCAATCTATCATCTATCTATCATCTATTTATCTATCTATCTATCATCTATCTATCTATCTATCTATCTATCTATCTATCTATCTATCTATCTATCTATCTATCTATCTATCTATCTCATATTATCTTTAGAAATAACTGAACGCATCTTTCCTCTTCTATTTTCCCCACAACAGCCACCCTGTGAGGTAGCTTGGATTGAAAGAGAGAGAGAGTGACTGGCCCAAAGTCACCCAGCTGGCTTTCATGTCTAAGGTGGGACTTGAACTCACAGTCTCCTGGTTTCTAGTCTGGAAAAATAATAATAAACTCAATGTGTATGAAGGCCAACACCAGCTAAATGATTTCATCAGCAATGATTTCACATAGCTGTGTAGAAAGTCCAGATCTGGAACTATAAAGGTGCTCTTAATGTATCACAAGATTTTTTTTAAAAAAATATTTAATTCTCAACGTATATAGCCACCCGTTTCACTTATCTGGCGCTGGGTGGCTCACAAGCTAAAACTGAAAAGACATTTAAATTAAAACTATTAACCAGAAACATAAAGCTGCAGGAAAATGCCTGCCCACAGCTGTCAGACAGCAAAACCATCTTGTAGGCTCTCCTCATCCATAGGATCCCGAGGCCTGAGGGCACTGCCATGTCTTCAGGGACTTCCTGAAAGTTAATTAGGCTAAAAGGTTGGATCCTGGAAGGATCCCTCTATGACTCTGCAGCTGTAAAGCAGATCACCAAAAATCAGGAATCTGGTAGCACCTTATCTGACCACCTGTTTTATGGAAAGGCATAAAATGGGTTAGTCAGAAAAGGCGATATCAGATTCCTGGTTTTTTGTTGTTGTTTTTTTCTTTTTTGCCAACATAGACTCACAACTTGGGTAGTGTTAGGCTTCAGGGTTTAGACAACAGATTTCCTGATGCTTTGCCAGAAATTCTGACTGGCATCTTCAGAGGCAACATGATGTGCGATACAGACCACAGCCAACTGAGCAAGGACTGACAGGGCTCCTGCCATTATAGTCAGGTGTCCTGACTTCTGATTGGCTTTTACCCAAGCTGGTTGCTGATTGGTGCAGGTTGATGAGAGCCAGTCAGTTCTTTCATGGTGAGTGGAAATGGTGTTCTATTTGTTGAAGCACATTGAAACACATCAGCACTAGGTCCATGGCGTATATAGGATTAGGCCTGTTGCTTAAATAAGCTTGCTGCTCATTTCCTAGAGCAGTCCGTGGACTGACACCCGGCTGCGGCCTGCCAGCAATTGGGCCGCGCAAACAAGCAAAGCTCCATCCGCAGGAAGCAGGTAGCACCAAACCACGCTGCCTCTAGTCCGCAGAAAAACTTCTCCACGGAACTGGTCCCTGGTGCCCAAAAAATTGGGGGCTGCTGTCTTAGAGGATTCTGTGAACATTTTTTTTCCTAAGGTACAAGTTGTTTTAAGAATTGACCCTCAATTATTAGGGTAGAGAAATAGTCCAGGGACTGTGTCTTGAGGGAATGTCTTTACAAATTACCATGAACTATAAACAGAATAGCAGAATGCTTACAAATACCGTATTTTTCGGAGTATAAGACGCACCTTTTTACCCCCAAAAAGAGGGTGAAAACTTGGGTGCGTCTTATACACCGAATGCAGCACCACCCACCCACCCACCCGCCCCCACCCTTTGGCCTCTGTCTTCCAGCAATTTACCTGTTTGCAGCAAAGAGGGAAGAGCCTGTAAAGCCAAGCAAGTCACTAGCAACTTCCTGACCTACAGCTGATTAGGTTTGCCATGTGGGAAAATGAAAGTGAAACTAACTGCAAAGAGGCAAATAGCTGGGAGAGACACACAGATTTTTTTTTTGCTGAACTTGATGGAAGGAGGTAAGTGAATAACTATAAATGTCTGTAGAATGTTCAAATTATTAGACTTATTTTTTAAAGGCTGCTTTATTATTGTTCTAGAGCCAGGGGTCTCCAACCTTGGCAACTTTAAGACTTGTGGACTTCAACTCCCAGAATTCAACAGCCAGCTTTGTTAGCTTTGCTGGCTGTGGAATTCTGGGAGTTGAAGTCCACAAGTCTTAAAGTTGCCAAGGTTGGAGATCCCTGTAAATCTAGACAACTTAACAAAATAAAGCAGCTTTTTAAAATAAATGCTTGCTCTGAAGAGGCCCAGTGCTATTGTATCTTCTTTTAAATAATAGAGAATAATGTATACTTCCAGAAATTTTAATTAATTTTAACAGCTCTGTACAAGTATAGTATGAAATGTAACAGTGTCCTGTTTAGTATTAGAGTTTAGTTACCTTGGAGTAGATCTATTTAAATAATTGGGAAGAGTTAGTGTGACCACATTTAAGAAAACTTTCTGGCATAATGTACATTTCTCCAATTCTTTGCTATTTCTATGGGTCAGGCACACATGCACAGAAATACACAGCAAACAGTGTATATCATCTGTGCTATTTGCTGTTTACTGTTTGGCAAATTGCTTGGAGGCAGAGGCCTTTTCCCTTGTTTTCCTCCCCAAAAACTAAGGTGCGTCTTATACTTCGGTGTGTCTTATACTCTGAAAAATACGGTATATGTATATGTGTGTTTGTGCATATGTGTGGATTTTTTTTTAAAAAAAAGCAAATTTTCTTTCTGTTCTGGTGATGGCAAGGTTGATAGAATAAACCAAAGATGGAAAAATCTTCTGATTGCAGATACATGAAAAAGTTACCTATTTGTCATGCCTACCACTGCATTTACTTTCTTTAGTTGTTTCCCTGATTTCATTCTTCTGCTCAAGGTGACCTGTGGTATTTTGATTAAGGGTCAGTAGAATTTGTCTCAAATATCATTTTATTTGGGGGACTTGAAATTGCTACACGCAAGGGCAACGTTGGCATCTCTCTTGCTTAGTTTAGCAGTTCAGCTGTTCAAATCTCACTAGGCTCAAGGTTGACTCAGCCTTCCATCCTTCCGAGGTGGGTAAAATGAGGACCCAGATTGTTGGGGGCAATATGCTGAACTCTGTAAACCGCTTAGAGAGGGCTGTAAAGCACTATGAAGCGGTATATAAGTAAAGTGCTATTGCTATTGCTTATTTTCTGAGTTCATATAACATGTGTAATAAGCAAAGGCAGACTCGGAGGTCGTGTTCACATCAGTGTCCTGTAAATCAAGGACTACCTGTAACCAGCTGCAATTTTTAGCATTATCAGAGAAGAAACCTGCTAATTCACACTATGGCAATCAGGAAGAAAAGGAAGTTCCCGCCTTGATGTATTTCGGAATATGTTGGTTGTAGATAAGCAGGTTAGTTGTCAAGAGTTCTTGTCATTCCATCCCTTTCTCCTTAATAAATCTTGCTAAAGAAGATTCTGTGAGACTCATGCTTGGGAAAGATGCAAAAGAACCCGGAGTATAGCTTATTTACAGAACACCTGCTAAGTATGTGAATCCTGTTCCCTGATCAGTTGCAGGACTGGAAGGGGGCTATTCAGGCCCTGAAACCCAATCTAACACTTAGTGCAAAAATGCAGATTACAACAGCCCCAAGAGATAACTATCCAGTCCAGCGGTGAAATCTACTTACCTTCCCTACCGGTTCGGAAGCACAAACTTTGCGCACGCGGGACCGTCGCGTGCACTTGTTCACCCTCTGCGCATGTGCAGGCTTTGCGCAGAGGGTTAAAAAAAAGAAAATGGCAACATGCAGAAAAAGGGGATCCCATCTCTATGCTGGTTCACAGGTTCTACTGATCACTGTTGTTGTCATCACACTTGGTCTGTTTATCCAGATCAGGGGTGTCAAACCCGATCGCATCGCGGGTCATATCATGACATATGGGCATGTTTTTTGCCTTTGCGGAGCTGGGGTGGGTGTGGCCTGCGCGGGCTGTATCTGGCCCATGGGCCACCAGTTTGACAGGCCTGATCTAGATCTTTTGTATCATTATGCTGTTTCTGACTACAGCCGCAATAATTCTTCGGGCTCAAATGTTGACGCATCGGAACGTCAGTAAAAAGGATGCTGCCAGCTATATATATACAATCATACAATCAAGGACCAGAGAGGTACTAGTACCACTCTATAAAGCTTTGGTCAGACCACACCTAGAGTACTGCATCCAGTTTTGGTCACCACACTACAAAAAAGACATTGAAACGCTAGATAAAGTGCAGGAGAGAGCAACCAGGATGATAAAGGGTCTGGAAAATGAAACATACAAAGAGAGGTTGCAGGAACTGAGCTTGGCCAGTCTAGCGAAGAGAAGGACCAGGGGTGACATGATAGCAGTGTTCCAATAGTTGAGGGGCTGCCACAGAGAGGAGGGGGTCAGGCTGTTCTCTATGGCACCAGAAAGCCAAACAAGGAATAACGGATGGAAGCTGACCAAGGAGAGATTCAACCTGGAAGTGAGGAGAAACTTTCTGACGGTGAGAGCAATCAACCAGTGGAACAGCTTGCCAGCAGAGGTTGTGATGGCGAACCTTTTTTGGCTCGGGTGTCAAAAGGGTGCACATGCATGTGATAGCAAACACCCGGTGCCCATACCCATAATGCAATGCCCTCCCCCTACGCATGTGCACAACCCCTGTGCTGCCCCCCCCCCATGCATGCGCACAGGCCTCACTGAAGCTGTGAAGTTACCCTAATACTTACCTTCAGTGGAGCTGCCCTACCTACTTACTACTTACCTTCAGACCTCAGCTGCAGAAGCCTTTCCTAAAAGCCTTTCCTGAAGGCCTCTCTAGCCAATAACAGAGCTCCGAATCGATCTGGAGCTCTGTTATCAGCTGCAGAGGCCTTCAGAAAAGCCTTGCCGGCTGCAGAAGAAATGGGCCGAGGTGTGGGAGGCCTGGCTGCAACTGTCCAAAGCCGAAGAAGTTCCTGAAGACCTCTGACAGTGAAAAGGAGGCTGGGGGTGAGCACACAAGTGAAAACTTCCGGTTGGGCCATTTTTCGCCATCTCCAGCCTTCAGGAGGCTTTCCTGAAGCCTGGGGAGAGCGAAAACAGCAGAAAAGGAGGCCGAAAATCAGCTGGCCAGCACCTGCATGCGCGCTGGAGCTGACATAGGGCAATGCCTCGCGTGCCCTCAGATATGGCTCTGCGTGCCACCTGTGGCACCCGTGCCATAGGTTCGCCATCACTGTTGTAGGGCAACAGTTTTTGAACCAAGATACCTCAAAAGGGCGAACGTATAGAAGGTGTCCAACATCTGGGACCGATTAACTCCCATGAAAGCGAAATTTGGCAAATTTTATAAAATAGTTCATGACATAACAATGATCATAAAGGATTTCATGACATAATAACAACGTCATAAAATACTTCCTGTGGTCAACTGCTGATGTTTGGCTGTGCTCTACAGTTCAACATGGTCTACTTTCAAGGAAGATGCATCTCTGAATATCCCTTTGAACCTTTAAGAACTTTCCCAGTGAAGGAAAGTATATTAGAAGCTCAGTAAACTGTTGAAGGCATTGAGGAATCTGGTCCTCAAAATATCTCTGAAACGATGACTCAACGGGACATGGGTTTGCGAACCGGTGGGGGGGGAAGAGGGGGATGGTCCCGCATGCGTGGCGGGCAAACACGCAGCTCCACTTGCACAAGCAGTGGGGAAGAATAGAATAGAATAGAATAGAATAGAATAGAATAGAATGGAATGGAATGGAATGGAATGGAATGGAATGGAATGGAATGGAATGGAATGGAATGGAATGGAGTGCGTGCAGTCACCCGCTGTTCACTTGAGTGGGAATACACCTGCCACATCCGCATCCCAGTTCCAAAAAGCTCAAGGCATTGGTAAAGAGCCTGGGGGTTGGGGACCCTTGGTCTAGTCCAGGGGTGGGCAAACTATGGTTCCTTGAGGACCTGTGGACTTCAACTCCCAGAATTCTTGAGCCAGCCATGCATGCATGGCTGGCTCAGGAATTCTGGGAGCTGAAGTCCACAGGTCCTCAAGGAACCATAGTTTGCCCACCCCTGGTCTAGTCAATGCTAAACCCCCCCAGTGGCATAGAAATAGACGTTTCAAAGCAAACTAAGAGTGGATTTGACATCCAGTCTGATCTCTGTCAAAACGTTCTATGAATTCAACATTTTTTTTAAAAGTGGGGGGGGGGGTTTGCTTAAGGAAGAAAAAAAATGGTTTCCCCCCCCAACATTTAAGAAACCACTAGGTTGCCTGCCCAGCAGCCCTTTTACCGAATAAGAAGCACCTATGTCAAGAAGAGTCTCTCAAATTCGGAAAATTTATATGGTTTCTCTTTCGAGGCGCATTGGGACTAATCTGGTGGCGTTTTGAAAGAGTCTGAACAAGGTTAGGGATTTAGGCCTCAGGATCCATTTACATCCCATCCAGCTATGCTCTGAATGACCGTCTGCAAAACTGACTGAACCTCTGTCACGATGTGAATATATTGCCAGTTGAGCCTCTGTGTTATATTTCTTAGTTTTCTACTATATTTCTAGATCTACTGTATTTTCTAATCAAGCAGACATGTGACATGTATTTCTGCGCATGTGTGCATTCCAGGAGTTTGTCTCCTCCTTCCTTTTTCTCCTGCAAGCCTCAACCCGAGGCAGATGTGAATTCTTGACTGGGGACAATGTAGCTTGTTAAGGTTTATGTTTTGTTACTTTTATACTGAAATAAGTATTTTGTTAATTAGAATTAAATGTCGGTTTTATTTTCTAAGTAAGGATGACTTCAAGGGAACAAGATCTATATCGCCCCGATAGGAGTAAATTCCTATCCCATCAACCTCTGTGATTTATGCGGACCATTTAAGCTGCCAAAGAATAACGCTAAACACTGCCAAGGCATTCGTCAGACCTACAGTACGTTAATAGTGTGCATCGCTCTGAATTTTCAAATCGAACAGGTGACTTGGAACAGCACATCTTAAACCAAGTGTCTTTTTCTAGGAGAGCCATACAAGGCAAGGAAAAAGATTCGGCATCACCCCCATCTGGACAGGCTTTGTATTTTTCTTGTTCCTTTGCAAGCCAGGTTTCTACACAGCCTTACTGTCCCAAGCTAGGATATTGTGCTCAACCCCTTTGGCATACCCTAAAGGGCTTAGAAAACCTGCAAATAGGCCCAACACATTTCCAGGGGAAGCTTCCTTCCGGGCAGTTCCTTTCTCCCTACCCTTGGTACCTTTTCCAGGTCAAGAGGCCTAACAAACTACTTCGTTTGTGGGGATCCTTCAGAAATGCCCTCCGTGGATCATTTTCATCCCTCCTCCTGCCTTGCTCCTAGGTTTAATGTTTGGGTTTTGCTGGAACTGAAACAGGAGAGTTTTCCCTCAAGGTGAGCACCCCTTGCCCATATCTTTCCCACAGATTTGTTCCCAAGGAAGATCCGGTGTTCCTCTACCCCGGCCAAGAAGCCCGTTCGATCAAAGACAGCATCACGTCTCCAATTCAAGCTTTCTAGGCCTCTACCTGCCAGCCTGGCTCTTCTCTTGTGAACATCCCATTACTAGGTTTAAAGGCTGAGCTGCGAGCGGGACCTCTGCCCCCTTTGGTGCTATCACCCGATTCTTCCCGCTCTGCACTGATTTCTTCATACACAGCAAGGTGCAGTTCCCAAACACAATGTACCCCACCGCCAGAGCGTTTAAGGGGTTCCCTTTCCGGCAGGTTTCTCTCTCATGCTGGACCAGGGAGGCCCGGCGCCGGTAGCTTTTCCCGCAGTCTTTGCAACTGTAGGGCCTCTCCCCGGTGTGCACCCGTTTATGCTGGCTGAGGTTCGAGCTGTTACTGAAACTCTTCCCACAGTCTGTGCACTTGTGAGGCCTCTCGCCCGTGTGGATTTTGACATGCCGGCAGAGCTGGGATTGGCATGGCCACCGCTTGCCACAGTAGGAGCATTCGTAGGACGGGGTCTTGGCTGGTTGAGCGAGGTCAACACACGGGGCGCTCTTTCTCACACATTCGGTGGCCGTCTTTTGGGATAGGTGCTCAGGTACCTTCTTCCGGCTGGGGCTTGTGTCTGAATCATCTTCCTTGTAAACTATATATTTTCTTGACATCTTCCTGGCTGAGTTTCCTTGGGTGTGTCTCAGTCTCTCTTGACCTTCTGGCCTTCCTGCTACTTCAGGTACCTGGAGAAACGTCCCTCTGCCTCTTTCTGAGGATATATCACCGAATTCAGCCACCTGGGCACTCTCCTGATGAAGATTCAGCTCCTCATTCTCATGTCCTGAAGCAAAGCAAGGATCTGGGTTAGTCTGTCCTCGTACGTCTTTTGTGGACATCCTGGTTAATTCTCCATGCTCCGTTCCCTCTGGGTAGTGACTCCGGCACCTTTCTCCATCACCTGCCCAAAGAGAATCACAAACTCAGCCTAAAACATTGGCACTGAATTTCAGAAAATCTGACAACTTTCCTAAAACAATAGAGGAGTTGACAGAATCAGATAGGATGCGGATAAGTAACAATAGCACTAGCAATAGCACTTAGACTTACCGTATTTTTCGGAGTATAAGACGCACCGGAGTATAAGACGCACCTTAGTTTTTGGGGAGGAAAATAGGGGGGGAAATCTGCCTACCAGGTATTCATCTGGCTAGCATCCTTAGTCTGATCAGCTTCAGCACATTATTTTATCCCCTGGTTAGGACTTAAAAAAACCTTCTTCTGAGAGAGTAACAATGAAAGAGCATGCAAGCCAGTAAGAGCTGGGAAGATCGTTAGCACCTGGTTAGGGCTAGAAAAAAACTTATTCGGAGCAGCTTCAGCACATTATTTTATCTCCTGGTTAGGACTTAAAAAAAACCTTCTTCTGAGAAAGTAACAATGAAAGAGCCTGCAAGCCAGTAAGAGCTGGAAAGATTGTTAGCACCTGGTTAGGGCTAGAAAAAACCTTCTTTGGAGCAAGTAGAGCAATGAAAAAAATCCCTGCAAAGACTTAGGGCTGGAAAAACATTCTTCTGAGAGAGTAACAATGAAAAAGCCTGCAAGGTAAGAGCTGGGAAGATCTGTTAGCACCTAGTTAGGGCTGGAAAAAAAAGCTACATTCGAAGTATAAGACACACCCAAATTTTCAGCCACTTTTAGGGAGGAAAAAGGTGCGTCTTATACTCAGAAAAATACGGTACATACAGCTTCTCAGGGTTTTACAGCTCTCTCTAAGCGGTTTACAGTGTCAGCATATTGCCCCCCAAACATCTGGATTCTCATTTTACCAACTTCGGAAGGATGGAAGGCTGAGTCAACCTTGAGCCGCTCAGAATCAAATTCCTGAAGTGAGCAGTGTGTTAGCCCTGCAGTACTGCATTCTAACCACTGCGCCAAACGGCTCTTAAGAGATGAGTTTAACACCTTTCTTTACAGAAGATGAACTAATTGTAGTACACTTATGATGTTATCAAGTTTGGGTAATGAGACGTCTGCGGGAACGCAACCAAGAGCCGAGGTGGCGCAGCAGTTAGAGTGCAGTAGTGCAGGCTACTTTAGCTGACTGTGATCAGCAGTTCAGCTGTTCAAATCTCACCGGCTCAGGGTTGACTCAGCCTTCCATCCTTCCGAGGTAGGTAAAATGAGGACCCAGATTGTTGGGGGCAATATAAATACACATTGCTTAATGGTGTAAACCGCTTAGAGAGTGCTTGCACTTGAAACAGTATATAAGTCTCACTAATAAATAAATAATAAATAAGTGCAGAGAGCACCAAGATCCCCTCATTTCAACCCTGATCTACAAATATTTTCCTTTAGTGGAACTGATTCTACTTTATTGTATGACTAAATTAACAGAATCTTGCAAGTCTGAAAATACAAACCTCCCACCATCCCTTTTATAGTCTGAAAAACTAGGGAGGGTCCATTCTGAGACTCTTTCTTCACTCACTATGCAGCTAAGGGCTACGCCCTCTCTTATCTGACCATTCCCTAGGCCAGTGATGGCGAACCTTTTTGGCACCGAGTGCTGAAAAGGTCACGCAGAAAAGTCGCATGCACTCGTCGGGATCGCGCTCCAGAAAAGTTGAACTTCCATGTTCTAGCGCACATGCACACCCGACAATCAGCTGGCTGGCGTGCATGCCGGTTTTTGGCACTGCCACACGCGTGAAGGGATCGCGCTCCGGAAAAGCCGAACTTCCGGGTTCTGGCGCACATGCGCACCCGACAATCAGCTGGTCGGCGCGCATGCGCACACCGGTTTTCAGCACTGCTACATGCGCAAAGGACAGCTGATTGTCATGCGCGCATGCATGCTAGAAACCCGGAAGACAAACAGGCAAGGCCGCGTGTGCGGGCGACATGGCTTCGCGTGCCACTTTGGGCACACGTGCCATAGGTTTGCCATCACAGCCCTAGGCAATGTCTCTGGGCCCAGTCTTGCTTTTTCTGAACACACTATCACCACATGAAAGTGACTCAAGAATCCCAAATTTAGCAGGAAAGGTTTTCTTTTCTTTTCTGCAATAGGCTGCTATAGCCTAGTGTCAGAATTTTGTGAACAGAAGCTTCAGTCTCTAGTAGGCCCCAACCATTCTTGAATTAAGTTACCTCAAATGGGCTAATTTGCAGAATGCGTCCAAAGTCTGGGACCCCTACATTTTATAAAACATTTGATGATATAAACATGTAACATAAAACAGTTTACAAGCAACCCTCAGCTTATGACTGATTGCTTAGCAACTGTTCAAAGTTATGGCAGACCTACAGTATTTTTCAGAGTATAAGACGCACCTTAGTTTTTGGGGAGGAAAATAGGGGGGGGAAATCTACCTACCAGGTATTCATTTGGCTAGTGTCCTTAGTCTGGTCAGCTTCAGCACATTATTTTATCCCCTGGTTAAGGCTGAAAAAAATCTTCTTCGGAGGGAGTAGCAATGAAAACAAGCCTGCAAAGACTTAGGGCTGGAAAAAAACTTCTTCAGAGGGAGTAGGAATGAAAAAATCCTGCAAGCCGGGAAGATCATTAGCATCTCGTTAGGGCTGAAAAAACCTTTTTCGGAGGGAGTAGCAATGAAAACAAGCCTGCAAGCCAGGAAGATCCTTAGTACCTCGTTAGGGCTGGGGGGGAAAAGCTTCAAAAAAGCTACATTCGGAGTATAAGACGCACCCAAATTTTCAGCCTCTTTTAGGGGGGAAAAAGGTGCATCTTATACTCCAAAAAATACGGTACCTGGGAACTACTTACAACCTAGATTCAGAGATGTAATGGTCACACACACACTGTGGCCATGTGACTGAACTTTGGGCACTCAGCAACATCCGTGCAGCCATGTGTCCCAAAGGTGCTTTTTCAAGAGGCAACTGGACTTTCTGTTTTTTTCTTTGAAGACGTTTCGCTTCTCATCCAAGAAGTTTCTTTGGAGCTAAAGAAGCTCCTTGGGTGAGAAGCGAAATGTCTTCAAAGAAAAACAAAGAAAGTCCAATTGCCTCTTCAAAAAAGCACTTTTTGGACAACGATGATCTAGATGACTGAGGATCTCCATAGACACCTGTGGTTGCAATTCAGGACGTTGGCAACCCGTGTGCAATTCTGAGAGTTACAGCCTCCTGCTCCATGTGATTGCCATGTACTACTGTTGTGGCCCGCCAGCAGCCCGTGCAGCTGGTAGCGAATCCCGTCCGAGAAGAGGCCGATGTGGTGATGCACTAGCGGCCTGTGCAGCTGGCACCTGAGTCTGACAGTGAAGAGGCTGGCTAGGACTCGGTGCCAGAGAGTCAGCCAGGGCCTTCAGAACCTCCAGCACCTCACATCAGTGATGAGAAAGAAGAGGCTCCTCCTCTTCTTAATGCACAGGCACGCAGAGCTGCCAAAAGGCAGGAATGGTTCCTCAGGAGGAAGTGTCCTCGGGAGTAGGCTTGGGGCTAATTGGCCACTCCCTTAGCCTATTTAAGGGATGACGACGACAGAAAAAACTCTGCAGGAAACGACGTTTGTTTGTTCATGTGCCTTCGTGTTCTGAAAACGTCTGCTCAGCTTATCTGTTTTGGCATTCTTCCTGCGGACTGCTTCTAGGCATTTTGCCAACCCTTGTAAGCTTCTTGATATATCCAGGACTATTTACGTAGACTTGCTTTCTGATTTCATGGACTTCTGCTAGCTGTTAATGCAGTTTAATTAACAGCTGGTTTTTCAAGAAAAGATTGTTTTAACTTGTGTTTGTGTGTGTCAACTACTAAGCAAGCTTATTAGTAGTCGTTAATTGAGTAAACATAGGTTTGAACAAACTGCGTGTGTGCTAAGTTCTTTCTGGTCCGTAGCTGGGGCAGAACAACTACCTTCACTGCTGGCTTCTGATAGGCAAAGTCAATGGGGAAGCTAGCAGGTGGTCGCAAATGCTGATCACATGATCATGGGATGCTGCGGCCGCACAGAATTTCCCTAACAATGGTAACTGAAATAAGTCAGTATGGTCATGTGATGTTGTGCTTTACAACTGCGTTGCTTAGTATGGAGTGGCTGGTCGCATCTGCTGTTGTCAACCGAATACTATTTCTATAGACAACCTGAGCTTGGATTTTAACCACTTGCTGTGACTTCAGCCACTCCTTCCACCAACACTTACTGAATAAGGGAGGGTCATCTTCACTATCAAGCTCAACCTCCGTGGAGTTCCCTGGCTCCTCTGTATCTGATGGATCCAATTCCGCCTTGGGGGAATTAACAATCACCTCTTCATACGGCTCCAGTTCCTGCAAGGACACAATCCTATCAGAATTTGTTGCAGAAAAATCAAGTTCCAGACACACACACAGATAACTGATTCAGCTGGATTAATTAACTCCTTTATAAACATAGTAATATATATATACACACAATACCACAGGTAGATTATTTCTTCAACTAAACACAAGCAGGAGAGTTAGTTTCATTTCAGCAGAGCAGACAAGCACAGAGAGGGTTGAAAGTACAGAGTGGACAGAGTACAGAGTGGGATGAGTGCAGAGTGGGGACTGAGCCATGCCCAGCCTTAAGCTTAAGTTTTCAGTTTCGAGTCTCTGCACAGACTCAGAAGTGTTTAGCTCCTATTGGCTGACTTAGTTGCTATGCCTATTCATTGGCTGACCTTGTTACCATTGGCTCTCCCAGTTCATGAATATCTTAACAAATCCAAATCAGTATAACAGGGTTGAGGAATCACAGAAATTAAAATGTCGGATTGCACAGCAATGATGAACGTGAGCAGAGTATGGAAAAACAAGGACCTCAGCCCGGCAAACAAATGTAGGTTAGTTTATTGTGTGCTATTGTGTAGCTACCTAAGGTTGTGAAAGTTGGACCTTAAAAAAAGGAAGACGGGAAGACAATCGACTTGTTTGAGCTGTGGTGCTAGAGAAGGCTCCTGCGTATTCCTTGGATAGCAAAGGTGACTAACAAGCAAGCACTGGAATGCATAACACCAGACATCACTTGAAGGCAAAATCACGAAACTGCGTCTCACTCACTTTGGGCCATGTTATGCGGAGGGATTCACTGGAGAAAGCAGTCACGTTTGTAAGAGTTAGCGGTAAAAGGGAACCCGGCTGTCAAAGAATATGATGGCTGGACTCCATCAAAGCTGATACTAGCCAGAGTATAGAACAGGGTCGGCAACCTTAAACACTCAGAGAGCCATTTGGACCCGTTTCCCACAGAAGTGAAAACACCGGGAGACACAAAACTCTTCCCGTGCCTGACTATTTCCTGAGCAGCCACAAAACTAGCATACAGAGTTGAATTAAAGATTCTGTTTTCTTCTGAAACTTTTCTTTTCTTGGATTTAGCAATAGCAATAGCAATAGCACTTAGACTTATATACCGCTTCATAGTGCTTTACAGCCCTCTCTAAGCGGTTTACAGAGTTCAGCATATTTCCCCCAACAATCTGGGTCCTCATTTTACCGACCTCAGAAGGATGGAAGGCTGAGTCAACATTGAGCCTAGTGAGATTTGAACAGCTGAACTGCAGCTAGCAGTCAGCTGAAGTAGCCTGCAGTGCTGCACTCTAACCACTGCGCCACCTCGGCTTATCCATGGTTGGCCTACCGGGGTCGAAAAGCTCAATAAATCGCGTGCCAGTGGGTGTCGCACATTGTCAGTTGTGACACATATTTTGAGCGACAGGGAGCCGCAGCAGAGGGATGAAAGAGCCACATGCGGCTCGAGAGCCACGGGTTGCTGACCCCTGGTATAGAACAACTCAAAGAAGCAGTGCAAGATTGGAAGATGCAGAGGGACCTGGCCCAAAAAAATCACCAAGAGTCGGACTTGACTGAATGGATAACATCATCATCATCATCATCATCATCATCATCATCATCATCATCATCATCATCTGACCTCCAACCCAGGACAATTGGAAGCTTAGGACAATCAGCCGGCATTCATTTCCAGTTTTTTGGCCAAACTGGCCCATAGCAAAAAGAAATGGGATCCTTTTACGACCGCTGCAAAAAAAATGTTGTAAAATTGGGTTTTATGACTGTTAGGACTTACAAATGCAATGGGCAAGATCCATTAAGGTTGTAAATAATAATAATAATAATAATAATAATAATAATAATAATAATAATAATAATAATAATAATAATAATAACAACAACAACAACAACAACAACAACAACAACAACAACAACAACAACAACAACAATAATAGAGTTGGAAGGGACCAAGGAGGTCTTCTAGTCCAACCCCCTGCTTAGGCAGGAAACCCTACACCACTTCAGACAAATGGTTATCCAACATCTTCTTAAAAACTTCCAGTGTTGGAGCATTCACAACCTCTGGAGGTAAGCTGTTCCACTGATTAATTGTTCTAACTGTCAGGAAATTTCTCCTTAGTTCTAAGTTGCTTCTCTCCTTGTTTAGTTTCCACCCATTGCTTCTTGTTCTACCCTCAGGTGCTTTGGAAAATAGCTTGACTCCCACTTCTTTGAGGCAACCCCTGAGATATTGGAAGACTGCTATCATGTCTCCCCTGGTCCTTCTTTTCATTAAACTAGACATACCCAGTTCCTGCAACTGTTCTTCCTATGTTTTAGCCTCCAGTCCCCTAATCATCTTTGTTGCTCTTTGAAGAGTACTTCTATGCCCCAGCCAAGATTTACAGAATTTGGAAAAGCTCTTACCTGCTGTCTTCTCTGTAGACTCAGGAGGGAATCCTCTGCCAGAATGACAGCCCGGGCACAGGTCTGTGGTCTGCCTTCTCTTACCCAACCTTGTGCATCCTCAGGTAGGATGGTCAGAAACTGCTCCAGGACCACGAGCTCCAAGATCTGCTCCTTGGTGTGCCTCTCCGGCTTCAACCACTGGTGGCAAAGCCTCCAAAGCTGCTCGCAAACATTTCTGGGCCCTTCAGCCTCCTGGTAGCGGAGCTGACGGAAACGCTGGCTCTGCTCTTCCAAGCTATCTATGTCCTCACCCCAGATCTCATCTTTTATTTGCACAGAAGAATGTGGGTCCTTCTGACAGGCCCTGTAGGTCTTCTGGTTGAGCGCCTCTTCTCTAGATCTTAGCTTGGTCTCTGCCATCCCTTTCAAGGAAGGGAAAGAAGCTCGAAATTCTTCAGGACTCTCCTCCGGTGGGGGCCGAGCCAGCTGTGGACATCTTTCTTGGAAATAAGGAGCTTGCACGGTCTTCAGGAATTTCTGCCACTGGTTTTCCCAGCACTGTTGCATTTCATCTCCCGGTTCCTGCTTGATTGGCTTCAGAAGCTTCTGGAACTGAAGCTCAGCCCCAATTCCAGCATGGCTGGTCTGGAGGCCCTTCTGTACAGCCTTGGGTTTTTTTTCTCTTCCATCCCCTTTCGGTTCCGTTTTGACTTCCTTTTGCTCTGCGGATTATAAAATCAAGGTTACCAACATCATTCCTGACCTCATTTTGCTTTATTTCTTCCAAAGGCCTCCCCACAGGATGAGGCCTCAAGAAAGGGTGAAGTTCAGCAGACACAAATGTGTTGGTGGAAGTTGCAGAAGTCCTTCTCTTCTGAGTTTTCTTTTGAACCTCCACCCCACCCCACCTCCCAGTTTTCAATAATTCCTGAAGTGAAGAACATACCCAAACTTTAGCAGGGGTCTCCAACATTGGCAACTTTAAGACTTGTGGACTTCAATTCCCAGAATTCCTCAGCCAGCTGGCTGAGGAATTCTGGGAGTTGAAGTCCACAAGACTTAAAGTTGCCAAGGTTGGAGACCCCTGCTTTAGAGTACTGCTTCTCACCAGAGGTGGGTTCCTCCCGGTTCGGACCGGTTCACTTGAACTGGTAGCGACCCGCTGGTGACATCACTATGATGTCACGGAACTGGTTCAGTCGGTGCAGGTCCGTGGGCGCTGCCATCTTATTTTTGAATTTTTTTTAAAAAAAATTTTTTTATTTCTTCTTCTTCTGAGCATGCGCAGAAGCAGAGTTTCCGGCACTGTGCATGCGGTCGCCATCTTGTTTTTGACTTTTTTTCCCCCCAGCACTGCACATGCGTGCACGTGTGAAGTGCATGTACGCCCACGAGGCATGGCCACGCAGCACGGGAGGAAGTGAACCGGCAGTGAGGTAAGTTAGAACCCACCCCTGCTTCTCACCCTGGGCAACTTTTAAGATGTGTGGACTTCAGCTCCCACAATTCCCCATATGGGTGATGAATTCTGGGAGTTGAAGTCCACTCATCTTAAAGTCGTCCAGGTTGAAAAACACTTTATTTTATTTATTTTATTTTTTATTTTGTCAAGCACGTATTAGATAACAGATAAACATGGTTATTAATACATGAAATGGATACAAATGAAAGGGGACATTAGGACAGGGATGGTAGGCACGCTGGTGCGCTTATGCACGCCCCTTACAGACCTCTTAGGAATGGGGTGAGGTCAACAGTAGACAGTCTAAAGTTAAAGCTTTGGGGGTTTGGGGAAGAAACCACAGAATCAGGTAGTGCATTCCAGGCATTGACCACTCTGATGCTGAAGTCGTATTTCCTGCAATCAAGTTTGGTGCGGTTTACCTTAAGTTTGTATCTATTGTGTGCTCGTGTATTGTTGTGGTTGAAACTGAAGTAGTCATTGACAGGTAGGACATTCTAGCGGATAATTTTATGTACTACGCTTAGGTCAGACCGAAGGCGGTGTAGTTCTAAGTTGTCTAAACCCAAAATTTCAAGTCTGGTGGCATAAAGTATTCTTTTGCGAGCATAGGAGTGGAGGAATCTTCTCGTGAAATATCTCTGGACACATTCAATTGTATTAATGTCCGATATGCAGTGCGGGTTCCAGACAGATGAGCTGTATTCGAGAATTGGTCTAGCAAATGTTTTGTAGTAAATGTTTTGCACTGCTCTAGTGCAAACTGTAAGCAAAGAAAGTCTCCTTCCTGCACCTTAAAAAAAAAACCAGAAATAAAGGGAAAATCCAGTTTGATGTGGCTGATTCATTTTGCATCGATCAGTCTGAGATTACAGGCAAATGAACCAGCAAACTACTCCTTGCCCATTGTAGAGTGGATAGAAGTCCTTAACTAGCTATCTTCCCTTTAATCTTTCCATTTTGATCTCTAGGTTCTCTCCCTTCCAAATAAGATAAACCCCCTTTGCTGTGGTTTGTGGGGATCCTGCTGGCTAGGCAAAGCAGTGCTCTGGAGATCCACCCCAAATCTTTCCTTGAAGGGACCGGGGCTCTGCATCTCTTCTTTCTGGATTCCTCTCTTGGTCCCAGAGAATTGGGAAAGGGAACACAGAATCGTAAGGCTCAAAGGGAATAGAATAGAATAGAATAACAGAGTTGGAAGGGACCTTGGAGGTCTTCTACTCCAACCCCCTGCTTAGGCAGGAAACCCTACACTACTTCAGACAAATGGTTATCCAACATCTTCTTAAAAACTTCCAGTGTTGGAGCATTCACAACTTCTGGAGGCAAGCTGTTCCACTGATTAATTGTTCTAACTGTCAGGAAATTTATCCTTAGTTCTAAGTTGCTTCTCTCCTTGTTTAGTTTCCACCCATTGCTTCTTGTTCTACCCTCAGGTGCTTTGGGGAATAGTTTGACTCCCTCTTCTTTGTGGCAATCCCTGAGATATTGGAAGACTGCTATCATGTCTCCCCTGATCCTTCTTTTCATTAAACAAGACATACCCAGTTCCTGCAACCGTTCTACATATGTTTTAGCCTCCAGCCCCCTAATCATCTTTGTTGCTCTAAAGGACCTTAGAGGTCTTCTAGTCCAACCCCTTGCTCAAGGCAGGAGACCTTATACCATCCGGGTCAAGTGGTTACCTCTACCGTCCCTGTCCTACTGTCCTATTGTCCTCTTTTATCGTTACTTTTTACTTATGTTATGTTTATACAAACTACTACTATCCTATACATGTTTGACAAATAAATAAATAAATAATAAAATACATAAATAATAAAATACATAAATAAATAATAAAATAAAATAAAATAAAATAAAATAACCTGGGGCAACGCAGATCCTTCCTGCAGGAGAGTTGTAGCGATGCTACCCGTTTTTGCAAAGCCTGTTTACACTAAATCTTCCTCCCTTCCTTTGACTCACCTCCTCCTTGCAGCCGTTGCATTGCAGCCTGTTGACCTCCGACAGCGGTGCTCCTCTCAAGCTGCAAAAGGGAAATAAATAAACAAATAAATGAATACAGAACTGAGCTTCTCACTAGTCAAGGAGTGGAGGGCTAGGAAGTAGGAAGGAGTCTGCCTCTGGGCCTCTCTAGCAAGCAGATCTCGGTATAATTAACCCCTTCGGGGCCGCAGGGGAAGGAACAGCTTCGGAGCGCGATAATCACTCATAGAGGGTTTGTGGGTTTTTTTTGGAAGAGAAGGGCAAATAAGCAAAGCTCATGGTGTAGGATAGTGTTTCCCAACCTTGGCAACTTTAAGATGGGTGGACTTCAACTCCCAGAGTTGAATGGCTGGCTGAGGAATTCTGGGAGTTGAAGTCCAACCATCTTAAAATTGCCATGGTTGAGAAACATTGTAGGATAACAGTCTGTAGAGATTCTCAGTGATCCAGATCATGGTTGTCCCTTCTGGCTCGAAGGACAAAGGTATCAGATAGTGCTGCTGTGGCCTAGAGGTGGAGCTCTTGCCTCACAATCAGGAGGTTGCGAGTTTGATCCTAGGTAGAGGCAGATGTAGGGTCTCCTGCTTGGGCAGGGGGTTGGATTAGATGACCTGCAAGGTCCCTTCCAACTCTGTTAATCAGTTAGGTGTTTTTTCGGGAGGCAACTGGACTTTGTTTTTTTCTCTTTTGAAGACGTTTCACTTCTCATCCAAGAAGCTTCTTCAGCTCTGACAGGATAGTGGAGAATGGAAGGATTTATACTCCTTGCAGACAGCTGGTCATATGCATCCTTTTAGAGGGTCATTGAAGCACTTGGAGGTTTATCTGTGTCCTCGGGGTCACCTGAGTAGTGCTCCTGGTTCCTGTAATCTGCAATTTTTCCCTCTGCGAAATCCATTCCTAGCCCCATACCATTCAAAGGGTGTTTAGCCAGGTGGCGCAGTGGTTAGAGTGTAGCACTGCAAGCTACTTCAGCTGACTGCTAGCTGCAGTTCGGCGGTTCAAATCTCACCGGCTCAAGGTTGACTCAGCCTTCCATCCTTCCGAGGTGGGTAAAATGAGCACCCAGATTGTTGGGGGCAATATGCTGACTCTATAAACCGCTTAGAGAGGGCTGTAAAGCACTATGAAGCGGTATATAAGTCTAAGTGCTATTGCTATCCCAAATTGTATAGTTAAAAATCTGTAGAGGTTCTCAGTCATCTAGGTCAGGGTTGTCCCAAAGGTGCTTTTTCAGGAGGCAACTGGACTTTCTTGTTTTTTCTTTGAAGACGTTTCACTTCTCATCCAAGAAGCTTCTTCAGCTCTGACAGGATACTGTAGAATAACTTTTCCAAAATGCATGCCCTCTGAATGTGTAGCTCCCATTAATAGCAATAATACTAAGACTTACATACTGCTTCATAGTGCTTTTACAGCCCTCTCTCTAAGTCAGTGTTTCCCAACCTTGGCAACTTGAAGATGTCTGGACTTCAACTCCCAGAATTCCCCAGCCAGCAAATGCTGGCTGGGGAATTCTGGGAGTTGAAGTCCAGACATCTTCAAGTTGCCAAGGTTGGGAAACACTGCTCTAAGTGGTTTATAGAACTGCCGAGAACTGCTAGCAGCCAGCAAGTTAGCAGAAGTAGCCTGTGGCACTGCATTCTAACCACAGCGCCACTACACCAGCCAGCCCAGGGCATAAGAAACTTGTATGCATGTAGAAATCCGGATCTGGTGTGCAAAACTCCCGACGTCAATGGGCACTTTTCTGCCTAGCTGCTTTGGCCCACTGCCAGCATGCGGAGAGTGATATGTGCTGTGGTCTCAGCCTGTTGCAGGGAGAGTGTGAGGAGCAGAGGGTCAATAGGTTCGCCATCACTGGTCTAGACCATCCATAAAATACTGCTCCATCTTCTCATTTATACAGTAAAAGGATATTTCAAAAATCAATAAGGAACGCATCTTGTGAATCCATTTTTTAATATTACTTTCTATCTGCGCAGTACAATCCTCTTTCCCAAATCTAATAAAGCTGCAATTCTATAATTATCTGGAACCGAAAGAAAAAAAAAATAAAGCCGCAGCTGAACAGGATCAATCATAGGAATCAAATTTCTTAGACAAGAAATCTGATACGGTACACAATTTTTAAAAGCATTCTTTGAGGTCTCCCAGAAAGACACAGTAATATTTTCTGATGGATCCATTTCTCTCTTGGGTAACAATGGAAAAACAAAACATGGAGCTACCGGAAGTGGGGAGATGATGATAGCCCAATAAAAACATAATGGAAACAGGTTTGTTTGTTTTAGAGATGATGAGTTCTTGGGTGAAAGAGTTCTCACAACCATAGATGGAGTTGAGTACCACCTTATAAGAAGTCACCTTCACTCTTCCACTGCAAATCAACCAGCTTGAACCAAGATTGTCCCATGAAGATCAAAGCAGGACATGTTCCAAGGTTCTGGAATGCCAGTAGATCCTGTTGCTATGGTCAAAGCTCCTAGATGCCATGGTGATGGAACAGATGTTTGGGCCTGTTAGATACATGTGTCCATGGTCAAATTAATTTGGGCAGTATGGCCCGCCAACTGCCAGCAGAGCTGGTGGCAAACTTACGACGATGAGGAGGTTGGGGAGGAACTTGGGCCAGGCCTGGAGTCTGGGGAAGCCTCTGATGGATGCTCTAGGTCGGAAGCAGAGATAGAGCCAGGGCCATCCGACATTTCCCAGCTGCCTTCGGAGTGGGAGATAAGTGCGGAAGAAGAACAGCTGGGGCCTGTTCCAGATGCGCGTATGCGCAGAGCTGTCAGGAGAGGAGAACAACTGAGGACCAGGAGCCAACTCTAGAAGAAAGGTACACGTGGACGCTGAATGGCCCCTCCCTGGCTGGGGAATAAATAGAAGCAAAAGGGGAGTGGTGTCGTAGGAGACAACTGTTCTTTCGGAAGATTTGCTCATGGTGGTTCTGTCTCAGAGACTGCTTGAGAGAGTTTAATTTACAGCTTTCTGGCTGGAAGCTCCGGGCCTGGAAATTATCCAAGGAACTGATAAGGTCTGCACTTCAGTTAACCCTCGGAAGGATTATTGCCTGGACTTTTCTGTGTGTGAATGCCACGAATTCACAGCAGCTAAATAAAGAGGGGTTTTTCGGGACACAAAGTCTGCTTCTTGGTTCTGCTAAGGCTGGATCAGAACAGGCAGGAAGAAATCTGTTTCTAAAGCAAGGGTGTCAAACTAGATTTTATTGAGGGCCACATCAGGGTTGTGTTTGACCTCGGAGGGCCGGGGTGGGGGTGGCCAGGGTGGGCGTTCCCAGCTTGGCGTCACTCCTGTTGGAGGCACCTGTGGTGGCCTGAACGCTTTGCCAGTGAAAACGGGCTCCCGAGCTCCGTTTTCGGTTGCCACAGCCTCCTGCAACCCTCTGCTAGTTAAAATGGAGCTCGGGAGGGCCGCATGCGGCCCTCCCGAGCTCCATTTTTACTGGCAGAGGGTTGCAGGAGGTTGTGGCAGCCGAAAACAGAGCTCGGGAGCCTGTTTTCGTGGGCAGAAGCACTGCGGGATGGTCCTTTGCTGTTTCCAGGGCAGCCCCCTGGGCCAGATCTAAGTACCTCGCGGGCCGGATCCGGCCCTCGGGCCTTGAGTTTGACACTCCTATTCTAAAGGAACTGTGTTTGCAAAATCACTTTTAAAAAAAGG
Source organism: Diadophis punctatus similis (assembly GCA_023053685.1). NCBI lineage: Eukaryota > Metazoa > Chordata > Lepidosauria > Squamata > Dipsadidae > Diadophis > Diadophis punctatus. Next base: position 247,437,292 of record JALIGW010000002.1, on the reverse strand, counting down.
CAAGGAGCTGTGTTCACGACATACAGTGAGCAGCTTTACAGACCCACATATATCAATCACTATTACTCATGTTAGCTTTAAAAATTAACCACTTTTAGAGGTGGGATCAATCAGGAGGTAGGGGCTGCTTCTGTATTCATATTATGGTTTCTTAACATCCTGGTAGTATCTAGTTTATGGGGACAATTTTAAATATGAAATAACCTTTCCTATCGTGATTGAATAAATGAAATAGACCAGGGGTGTCCAATCCTGGCAATTTTAAGATCTGTGGACTTTTAACTCCCAAAATTCCCCAGCCAGCAATGAATTCTGGGAGTTGAAGTCCATAAGTCTTAAAGTTGCCAAGGTTGGAGACTCCTGAAGTAGACATTTGTTTTGATGACTTGTTATCTCAGAATAGTCATCAGACATACCGTCTCGGTACATCATAAAACCATTCCATGACACCCAGGAAGGAAGTTACTAAAGATTGAAAAAGCTGCACTTTGTGTGGCATTTCAAATAATTTTTCCACGTGTCGATAGCAGACTACAGAAAAAACAGCAAAAGTAGTTGTTTTCACAAAAGAAAAATGAAACAAGAGCAACCAACTTTAATCTTGCCTTAAAAAAAACAGAGAAAGCAATAATACGGGAATAAAATTCCAATGCTTTTATAGGCCTGGATATCAAATAGTCTTAGCAGCATCTTTTGTGAAGATAGGAGCCGAGGTGGCGCAGTGGTTAAAAGCAGCATGGCAACCTACTTCAGCTAACTGTTAATTCAGCAGTTCAAATCTCACCAGGCTCAAGGTTGACTCAGCCTTCCATCCTTCCGAGGTGGGTAAAATGAGGACCCAGATTGTTGGGGGCAATATGCTGAACTCTGTAAACCGCTTAGAGAGGGCTGTAAAGCACTATGAAGCGGTATATAAGTCTTAAGTGCTATTGTTATTACTATTGCTACCTTTGTTCCAGGGGTGAAATCCTCCTGGTTTGCTCTTACCTGTCGGTCGCCGCAGAGCCTTTGGAGCTGGTGGTGTTCGTGGTGCGGGGTTGCCCCCGCCCGCCTGGACGCCGCCATTTGCGTTCTTTTGCCTTCTGCGCATGCAGAACGCTTTGCACATGCGCAGAGGGCAAACGAACTCAAATGGCAGCGTCCAGGCAGGCGGGGGCAGCGGGCGGGGGCAGCCCCACGCCGCGAACGCCACCAGCTCCAAAGGCTCTGCGGCGACCGACAGGTAAGAGCGAACTGAGAGGATTTCACCCCTGCTTTGTTCATGTAATTATAAATATGCTTGTCTTCTACGAACTTGTAGAACTATGATTTATTTATTTATTTATTTGTTCGATCTTATAGGCCGCCCATCTCCCGAGGGACTCAGGGCGGCCGTACAACATAAAGGATCAAAGAGACCACACAAAAGCTGTGAAAGGTGACAACTCACTCAGCCACTGAGTTGAAACTGGCACAGGAAGGAAAACCATCAAGCTGCAGAAACCAAAATAAACTGTTTGGAGTCTTCAGAAACAGACCAGCAGATAAGCCAAAGTGATTAATAAAAAAGAAAGAAAAAAGCAGAAAAAAAAGCAGAAAAAAAACAAAGAGAGAAAATGAAAAGTGAAAAATCGAAGAAAATCAAGTCATTGGCGGAGGAAAAAGAATTAGAACTACAGGCAATAGTTCAACTTATGACTGTAATTAAGCCTTGAATTACGATGACAAGTTACTGCGGTTGTTGACCAGGTCACCGCATGACCAGACCAGGTCTTATGACATTTCTTGTGCCGGTTGTTAAGCAAATGCCACAGTTGTTAAGCAAATACTGCTTAAATAATAATGGTAGTTTTTTTTTAAAAAAAATGTGTATGGCAGTCATTCAGTGAATCACTGCGATGGTGTGAATGCCGGTTGTTAAAGCATACACAACAATCATAAGTGTGAATATAACGCACTTGATCTTAGCCAAAAGGCCGAGAAGCGATAAGTGTGAATATAATGATAAAGACCGTTTTGGTGAAAACCAGAAGTGCCTGTTTTCGGCAAAACCATTGTAAAACACAGTCACATGACCACGGGACACAGCAAATTGCTGTAAATCTGTCCCTGTTGCCTAAACCCCAAAGTACGGTCATGTGATCATGGTGGGGTACAAATTTCTGATCATCTTCAGGTAGGCTGTAGCATCAAATTGTCACTAGGGCCATAGCCGTCCGGACTTTTTTCGACTGCCTAGAGGTGGTATTGAGCAGGTTCTGACCAGTTCTGGAGAACTGGTAGCGGAAATTTTGAGTAGTTCGGAGAAGCGGTAAATACCACCTCTGACTGGTCCCGCCCCCATCTATTCTCTGCCTCCCGAGTCCCAGCTGATCGGGAGGAAATGGGGATTTTGCAGTATCCTTCCCCTGGAGTGGGGTGGGAATGGAGATTTTACAGTATCCTTCCCCTGCCATGCCCACCAAGCCACGCCCACAGAACCGGTAGTAAAAAAAAATTTGAATCCCACCATGGAAGCAGCCCCCCTAAATGTCTTCTGACACAAGAATCTTTTCTTTTTTAAGGGACAGAAAGTGTAACGTTCAGGAAATGAGTGGATGAAGGTTGAGGTCAACATTTTCCTCCAAGATCTAGTTCAACACTTTTTTCACATTCTGAGCAGTTCTGTGCGGATTGCCGATAGAGGTTTTTCAAAGGGGCAAGGAGGTTAGGCCTCCTGACTATGTCTCGCCCACACTCCAGGCACTGCCTTGGTCGAACATTGGTATGGACGCTCTGATGAACCATAAGGTGAGTGCTGTTTTTGAAAGTTTTTCTGCAGAGTGAGCATTCAAATGTCTTCTCTTTCAGCTGCATTTTTGCACGTTCAAGATCCAAACTCGGGGATGGTCCCTGGATGCACACAGGACATTTTGACACCTTTTCTGCCTGGTCCCTGCGCTGTCTGAAACCTTTCCCGCATTCTGAGCACCTTGCAACATCTTCTCCCACGTGGACTTTCTGATGTCGCAAAAGGACTGAGCTGGAGATGAAACTTTTCCCACAGTCCGAACACACGTAGGGTCTCTGCCCTTTGTGGTTTCTCACGTGCCTCAGAAGGTTGGACCTGCTGTGAAACGCTCTCCCGCAATCAGAACATGGGTAGGGTTTCTCTCCTGTGTGAATCCTCTTATGCAACAGGAGTTGTGAACTCCACCGGAAACTTTTATCACAATGGGAGCAACGGTACGGTTTCTCTCCCATGTGAGTCTTCTCGTGGGATTTGAGATTCGGGGTGTTTTGGAAGTTTCCCCCACACACTAAGCGCATGTGTGGCTTTTTTTTAGTGTGGATTCTTTCATGAACTATCAGGCTCTGTCTCTGGCTAAAGGATTTCCCACAATGGGAACATTTATGCGGCTTCTCTCCTGTGTGGACCTTCTGATGCCCAATGCGTTGCAAACTGTTCATAAAAGTTTTCCCACACACCAAGCACTCAAACGACTTCTTTTTGTGAGTCCGCACGTGCTCCATGAGCTCAGAGCTGAGTTCGAAGTTTTTCCCGCAGGCAAAACAGACCAACGAATCTTCCACTAGATGAGTCTTCTCGTGTTCCACCAGCTCCGATTTCTGACCAAAACTTTTTCCGCAGAGGGAGCATACAGTTGTGTGAATTCTCTCGTGCACCCGGCGTTGTGAACTCCAGATGAAACACTTCCCACAGTACAAACACTTATACGGTTTCTCACCAGTGTGGATTCTCTGGTGCGCTTTGAGACTTGACCCATTTCGGAAGTTTTTGCCACAGGCAGAACACTTGTAAGGTTTCTCGCCTGTATGGGTTCTTTGGTGTTTTAAAAGATCGGATTTCTGACTACAACTTTTCCCACAGTCAGAACACACATGGGGCTTCTCCGCCACCAAGATCCTCTTGTGAGCGTGATAGCCAAAAATACACCCACAATGAGAACATTTGTGGGGCCTCTGGCCCGTGTGGGTCCTCTCACTTTCTCCACAGTGGAAACATTTGTAGAGTTTCTCGCCAACGTGAGTCCTTTCGTGGGTCACAAGATGTGAACTGTTTCTGAAGGTTTGGCCACAATGCCAACATCGGAACGGCTTCTCTTCTGCATCAGGGTTTTCAGCTCTCATGATGTCCAAGTTTTGATTCACCCTTTCCCCACTCCCGTTATTATTTATCTCCTTCTCCTCTTGGACAGCGGGGTCACTGAGCTCTGGGCAAACACTTTGGGGCTGAACGAACTGACCCACTCCCTTCCCAACATCACTTCCAGTCTGCATCGTTGCCGTGTCGCGGTTTCCATCGCTCTCTTTGAAAGCCAGCAAATCATTTTTCATGGCAGCTTTCAAGAAAATCCGCAGAGGCTTCCTTTTCTTATAATTCTTCAACTTCGGTTCACCACCTTCATTCAGCCACCCAACGCCTGCTAAAAGAAAGGAAGGAAACTGGACATTAACCGCAAAGTCTTGGTCAACCACCATTTAGATAGCATGTCTCCTTTTATAATTTAGTATCTTCACGAAACAGGTAACCTAATCTATCATCTTAACCGCGGCCAGGGGTGGGCTTCAAAAATTTTAGCAAGGGGTTCTCTGCCAGGTTGCTGGGTGAGTGTGGCCGCGTTGGGTGTGGCCTAGTCGGTCTCCTGCACCACGGTGGCGGCAGGGGGGGAATTTTTGCTCCGGAGGCTGTCCTCAAGCCTCCAGGAGGGCAAAAACAGCCTCCCCAGGCTCTGGAGGCCCTTTGGAGTCCAGAAACAGCCCATTTCTGGCCTTCCCGAACTTCCGGTAGGCCCATTTTTTGGCCACCCCAAGCCTCCGCGCGCGCCCTGCACTTACCTGCATCTAAAATGTGGGCCATGTGGGGACTCCTGGTAGGGGTGGGCGGGGACAGCCAGGAGTGGGATTTGTGGGTTCTCCAAACTGCACAGAATCTTAGCTAGAGGTTCTCCTGAACCCCTGTGAACCCCCAGCAGCCCACCCCTGTAACCGCCCATCTCTCTGATAGACAGGCTGTATTTTTCCTGCCATTCTGGGGGGGGTTCATCCATCATAGGATTCAACCTTTCACCCCCGATTACGGTAGGAAGAGTGGAGACCATAGACTTGTCACTAGCCAGATGCCAAAAACATTCATGGTTGTGCAGAAAAGGCTTGATGGGTTGATATATGGATTGAAGTACTGGGACAGAAGGTTCAAGTGTCCACTATGGCAAGAGTCTCTAACCTTGGCAACTTTCAGACTTATGGACTTCGACTCCCAAGATTCCTCACTGCAGCATTGTTGGCTGAGGAATTCTGGGAGTTTATTTATTTATTTATTTATTCGAAGTTCTTCTATGCTGCCCCACTCCCTCAGGATTCAGGGTGGCGTACAACATTTTAGGGAACATCAAATAAATGTTAAAAACAATTTAGAACAATTTTAAAACAACAAACATATCATATATACATGGGGGAGACGTCAGATGGAAGGTCGTCTCAACATCACCCCGCCTGCAGGAAGAGCCATGTCTTGATGGCTTTTCGGAAGGCCAGCAGGGTGGGGATGATTCGGATCTCCGGGGGGAGTTGGTTCCAGAGAGCAGGGGCCCCTACAGAGAAGGCCCTACCACTAGGCCCCGCCAGCCGGCATTGTTTGGTTGATGGGTCCTGGAGGAGACCCACTCTGTGGGACCTGACCGGTTGAAGGGAGATATGAGGTAGAATGCGGTCCCGGAGATAGCCTGGTCCTAAGCCATGTAGGGCTTTAAAGATGATGATCAGCACCTTGAATTGTACCCGGAGACCAATGGGCAGCCAATGCAGCTGGCGGAGTATAGGTATTACGTGGGTGTACCTTGAAATACCCACCATGGCACGCGCAGCTGCATTTTGCACCAGTTGAAGTCTCCGAATACTCTTCAGGGGCAGCCCCATGTAGAGCACATTTGAGTTGAGGTCCACATGTTGTAAAGTTTCCAAGTTCGAGACCCCTGCCCTATGGGATGAAAATCACTGCATTTCTATCATTCACTTTCAATCTGACTTATCTTGGAGGCCTCTCCATATAGTTATTGAACGAAAATCCAGAAGATAAACAGAATGAACAATATATTATTGGTAGTAATTTAATTATTGTATTAGTATTTATGTGGATATGTACTGAGCTTAGGGTATAGTATACCCTACTGAGTATAATTATTTTAGAATTATACTGTATATTGGGATCTTTGATGGTTTATTATGTTGCACCAAAGATGTTTTAATTGTTGCCATGAGTCAGCTTAGATTTGAAGGCAGACGAGTTTAGCAAATAAATTCATAAATGTATTGCATACGTAGCAAGTATTTGCTCTTTGTTCTGCTTTCTTGCAATTCAGGAAAGAGCCTGAATTATATATCTCAAACAGCCAGGAAGCAAAAGAAAGAGTTATTTATTTATTATTCAATTTATATGCTAGCAATTCTCAGGAACTTACCCCGTTTTTTGCTGCCGTCACGTTTTGCTTTAACCAGTCCAAAATCTTCGTCCTTTGGTGGTTCTGACGGAAGCTGGCTTGACTTGGAGGCTTTTCCAATGTCTTCGTCCGATATCTCTATCACCTGGAAAAAGTGGGGAATTCACAGTTCCAAGTGAGTTCTATTAAAGTTTGTTGCAAAATCAAAACCAGAAGCTCACACAGATGACTGATTCAGCTGGATTCAATAACTTATTTATACACATAATAATATATATATATTTACAATACCATTTGCAGAGTTCTTCTTCAATGTAGTTACAGATAGCAGAGAACAGTTAGTTTCATTTCAGCAGAGTTCAGAGTGAAAGAGTACAGAGTACAGAGAGGAGAATGCAGAGTGGAGACTGGAGCCACGCCCAGCCTTAAGCTTAAATTCCAGTTTCGATTCTCTGCACAGACTCAGAAGTGGTTAGCTCCCATTGGCTGACTTAGTTGCTATGCCTATTCATTGGCTGACCTTGTTACCACTGGCTCTCCCAGTCATGAATATTCTAACAAGTTCATGATGAAGTTAAAATGTGCAATGGGTGACTAAGGCGTTATTTGTTTCTTTATTTGTACCCCACCATTATTATTTTTAGAAAATAACTCAAGGCGGTGAACATATCCAACACACCTTCCTCCTCCTGTTGTCTCCACAACAACAACCTGTGAGGTGGGTTGGGCTAAGAGAGAGTGAGTGGCCCAAAATCACTCAGCTGGCTTTCCTAGTGAAAGTGGAACTAGAACACCTGGTTTCTAGCCTGGTGACTTAACCACTAAATCCGTGATGGCGAACCTATGGCATGTGTGCCACAGGTGGCACGCGGAACCATATCTGCTGGCACGGGAGCCATTGCTGTAGATCAGCTGCAGCGTGCATGTGCGTGCTGGCCAGCTGATTTTTGGCTGGCCCCGCCCCCCTCCCAGGAGTCTACAGAGACCCATTTTGAGGTAAGTAAAGGGCTCGCGTGGAGGCTCTGGGAGGGTGTTTCTGGCCTGGGGAGGGCCTCGGGGGGAGGGAGGCTGTTTTCGCCCTCCCCAGGCTCCTAGAAAGCCTCTGGAGCCTGGGGAGAGCGAAAAACGGGCCTTCCGGTCCCACTGGAAGTTGGCAATGGGCCGTTTCCGGCCTCCGTAGGGCCTCTGGGGGGATGGGGAAGGCCATTTTCTCCCTCCCCAGGCTCCTAGAAAGCCTCTGGAACCTGGGGAGAGCGAAAAATGGGCCCACCATGCCATTATGTGTGTGTGGGGGGGTCATGCGTGCTTGCACGGGGGGCAGGGCACATTGAATTATGGGTATGGGCACGGGCAGGCGCGACCCCCCTTGCAACCCCCCCGCTTTTGGCACGCGGCGGCCAAAAGGTTAGCCATCACTGCACTAAATCATTATTTATTAATTAGAGGGACAGTTTTCTATTCTTCAGGGTGTTGTTTTTTTAAAGAGGATTTCTGAGCAATTCATTCTGATTATTTTTTTTTAAATGACCACTTGAACCTGATAAACTAGTTTGGAAGTCTTGTGTTTATTTAAATATATTTATTTAGTTGTTACATTGCCAGAATTCAAAGACTCCTGCAGTCTAATGCAATAAAAACATAAAATAGTACAGATAAGAAGACTGTCACGATGTGAATAATTGCCAGTTGTGCATCTCTACTATTTCTATGTTTATTTATTTTCCGAATCAAGCAGACATGTGATATGTTTTACTACGCATGCGTGCATTCCAGGAGTTTGTCTCCTCCTACCTTCTCCTTCGAAGCCTCGCCGGAGGCAGACGTGAAATCCTTAGCTGAGAAGATGTAGCTTATTAAGGGTTTATTCTTTTGTTACTTTTGTACTAAAATAAATATTTTGTTAATTAGAATTGAATCTCGGTTTTATTTTCTAAGTACGAATGACTTCAGGGAAGCAAGATCCTAAATCGCCTCTTGATAGGAAAATTCCTATCTGTCAAAGACAATAAAATCCTATATATTTTTTTAAAAGTTTGGGCATCCTCAGGCTACTGGGAATCAGACACATGATAATTTTCATTTATTTCAAACTTTTATTTTCAGATCCCTTTCAACGGAAGTTTCTTTCCTGGGCACCATGCAATGATTTCTTATGCGGCTCCTAAAAATAATCACTTTTAATATTTAAAAGGCTGACTCCCATTTATTCAACAGGACAGATTATATCTTCAATGTATCATTTTTATTTATTTGCATGCTATCGCACTCGCGAAGGAATGATGCATATTCTTGTATGATACATATACTGTACGAGAACACTAAACTCCGATGAGATTTAATCTTGTGAGATTTTATATATAGATTTTTTTAATTTCATTTTAGGTTTCCAAGGATGCCGTTTAGCAGTATCTCAGATGCCTGGATACCCACAAATACATTTCCAGCAAATTTTCCATGGGATTCTTTCCTTGAGCCAGTGAAATTATTTTTGTGTGTGCATGTCTTAGAGTCAGTGCTGATTCTGGGCAACTACAGGATGAAGTCCACATAGTGGACTTCATGAAGTCCACAACTACAGGATGAAGTCCACATTTTTACAATCAGTTTTAAAAACATAATAATTATAGACCAGACCAGACCAGAATAGAATAACAGAGTTGGAAGGGACCCTGGAGGTCGTCTAGTCCAACACTTGCTTAGGCAGGAAGCCCTACACAGTCCTTCGGGAGTTGGGCGGCATTCAAATGCAATAAATAAATTAATAAAATACACCATTTCAGACAAATGTTGTCCAAACTTTTCTTAAAAACTTCCAGCAATCACAACTTCTGAAGGCAAGTTATTCCACCGATTAATTGTTCTCACTGTCAGGAAATTTCTCCTTAGTTCTAGGATTCTTCTCTCCTTGATTATTTTCCACCCATTGCTTCTGCCTTCAGGTGCTTTGGAGAATAGCTTGACACCCTCTTCTGTGTGGCAGCCCCTGAGATATCGGAACACTGCTATCATGTCACCCCTAGTCCTTCTTTTCAACTAGACATACCCAGTTCCTGCAACCGTTCTTCATATGTTTAAGCCTCCAGTCCCCTCATCATCTTGGTTGCTCTTCTCTGCACTTTCTAGAGTCTCCACATCTTTTTTACATCGTGGCGACCAAAACTGGAGGCAGTATTCCAAGTGTGGCCTTACCAAGGCATTATAAAGTGGTATTAACACTTCACGTGATCTTGATTCTATTGCATTCTCTTTAGGTGACCTCCAAAGGTCTATGACCGTGATGGCGAACCTGTGGCATGCGTGCCACAGGTGGCACACAGAGCCATATCTGCCGGCATGCGAGCCGTTGCCCTAGCTCTGCTCCAGCGCGCATGTGCGCACCGGCCAGCTGATTTTTGGTTCAGACGGAGGCTCTGGGAGGGCGTTTTCAGCCTCTGGCCTCCGGGGAGGGCGGGGAGGCCGTTTGTGCCCTCCCCAGGCTTCAAGAAAGCCTCTGGAGCGAGGGGAGGCCAAAAACGGGCCTACCGGGCCCACCCAAAGTCGGGAAAAAGGGGAGGTGGGGGGGTTGTGTGCGCATGTGCAGGGGGTGGGGCAGCGCAGGGGGTGTCGTGCACGTATGCGCAGGGGGCAGGGCATGTGGGGGGCATTGAATTATGGGTGTGGGCACGCGCGCGTGCGCTATCGCGCACGCATGCCTGCTTTTGGCACCTGAGGAAAAAAAGGTTCGCTATCACTGGTCTATGACACTTCGCCATGGCCAATTCGCCACAGCTAACTCACCATGTCAACTTGCCACAACCAACTTGCCATAGCCAACTGACCGCAATTCACCGTGGCCAACTCGCCGCAGAACAATTCACTGCGGGACAAGAGTTACATTAATATGAAAAAATGGTGGGATAGAATCATTTAAAAAAGGATGCAAAAGGAGGGACAGAATGAAATGTGAATGGCAAAAATGTAAAAAAAAAGCAATTTATTTTAAATAATTCAACTGAGTTATTACATTGTCATGCGGTGAGTTATCCTGTGGTGAGTTGGCCATGGCAAGTTGACTGCAGCAAGCTGACTCATTCCGACCCCAAAACACCCAGCTAGCTTTGTGTGGCAGGACTAGATTCCACAACCATTGCACCAAACTGACTTTCTAGGAACTGTAGCATGACAGATAAAAAATGCTGGTGAGCAGGCATCAGGGATGGGTTCCAACTTACCTCGCTGCCGGTTTGCTCCCTCCCACGCCCTGTGGGCGCACCTCATGGGCGCAGTAACAAAAAATTCGAAAAACATTAAAAAAAAAAACCAAAGCCGAAAAAAAGATGGTGACCACATGCACAGTGCCGGGACTCAGCTTCTGCGCATGCTCAGAAATAAAAAAGCTCAATTTTTTTTAAAAAAATAAAAAAATAAATAAGGTGGTGGCGCCCACGGACCGGCACCGACCCATCCAGTTCGGTGATGTCATCATGACATCACCAGTGGGTTGCTACCAGTTCGGGCGAACCGGTCCGAACCGGGAGGAACCCACTCCTGGCAGGCATGTCTTTTTAAGCAAGATTTGGGAGTACCTAATTTATACTGTGTGGTTATATACACCAAAATATCAATGTTCCATGCTGCAAATACACTCACCTGCTGTTCCCATGTCTGGGTCTCCCCTCTCTTCAAGAGGAACTCCTCTGCCAAGGACACTGCATGAAGACAAGTTTCTGGGCCATTTCTCCTGAGCCAATCCTGCATATCCAGAGGCAAGGCAGACAGAAACTGCTCCAAGGTCACTAAGTCCAGGATCTGCTCCTTGGTGTGTTTCTCTGGTTTCAACCACTCGTGACAAAGGTCTTGAAGCTGCTGGCAAAAATCTTGAGGTCCCTTGGCCTCTTTGTAGCTCAGGGTCCAAAAGCCATGGCATCTCGTCTCCGCCCTGATGGCTTCTTCAGCCAGTTCTCCAGTCTTCTCCTTCCCACCATGGGCAACATCCAGAAGGGTGTCCCAATCCTCTTGGGTTGTCCCAAGGCGATGAGCCTCGATTTGGGAAATCCACATTTCTTTCGACCATTTGCTGGTATCCATCCCTCTTTGGGAGGACATGGAAGATAATTTAGGACCACTCCAGAGCTTTGGCTCCAGGCACTGTGGGACGTCTCTTCTTCCCTGAGGATCCTCCAGTGTCTTCAGAAACTCTTGCAACTGGGCATCCCAATTCTTTGATGGATTTTCCTCTGGCTCTTCTTTCACATTATGCCTTGGATCTTCCTTGCTTTTTCCAATGTTTAGAAAATGTGTTCTTTCTTTTCCTGCCTTGGGATCAATGGAGTCCTGTCCTCCCGTTTTTATTTCAGGATCCATGTTGTGATGTAGCAGAAACTCGGACACCTCTACCTCTTGCACCTCTACCTTTCTCCTTCAAGGACTGGCCTGTTCCATCGTCGTCTTTATTAGCAGCATTCCTCAAAGGCTACTGCAGCATTATGCAACAGATTTGACGCATTCAGTGAAACTTATTCACCGATCGACGAATCAGCAGCTTCCACCTTCTTGGAAATGGCACAAGTGCTTTCCACGGAGAAAGGAAAGTACTAAGACAGAAAATAAGGGAGAAAAGACATTGGAACCAACGCTCTGTTTTTCTGGGAGCCTTTTTACAAAGGCAGCGTTTACTACGGTAGTAGGCTGTAAAGATGACGAGTACTGAGTTTATTCTAAGGAACCAAACTTCTCATTCATACAACAATGATCCCAGCAGACACAACTTCACTTTATTCTTCAATTTTTATGAAGAGTAAAGTACGGAGCTTAAAGCATTGCTAGAGATGCCACACGCCCACTTCACACCCTGTTTCTGTTGCTCCCTTCTGGAAGGAGGTTTCGAAGTACTTATAGCAGAACTACTAGATTCTGGAACAGCTTTGTTCCTTATGCCGTCCGTCTTGTAAATTCTCGTGATTTCCCCCTCCCCCGCCATGTGTACATATACATTTGAACTAGACTGTGATGTTTCTCTGTGTCATATAAGTGTGTGTGTATGTGGATATATGCATAATGATAATCCCTTGAGAGCTGAAATGCAATGAAATCTCATTTTAACATATGCTGATAGTGTACGTTTAAAGTGACAATAAAATTCTATTCTATTCTATTCTAAATTAATTAATTAATTAATTTATTTATTATTTAGTGAGATTTATATACCGCCTCACAGTGCAAGCACTCTCTAAGCGGTTTACACCAATAAGCAATGTATATTTACATTGCCCCCAACAATCTGGGTCCTCATTTTACCTACCTCGGAAGGATGGAAGGCTGAGTCAACCTTGAGCTGGTGAGATTTGAACCGCTGACCTGCGGATCAGTGTCAGCTAAAGTGGCCTGCAGTACCTGCCTCTAACCGCTGCGCCACCTCGGTTATTCTATTCTATTCTATTCTATTCTATTCTATTCTATTCTATTCTATTCTATTCTATTCTATTCTATTCTATTCTACTCTACTCTACTCTACTCTACTCTACTCTACTCTACTCTACTCTACTCTACTCTATTCTTTCTAATCAATCATAGTGATAGGACAGGGGTAGGCAAAGTTGGCTCTTCTATGACTCGTGGACTTCAACTCCCAGAATTCCTAAGCTAGCATGATTGGCTCAGAAATTCTGGGAGTTGAAGTCCACGAGTCATAGAAGAGCCAACTTTGCCTACCCCTGTGATAGGATAGTTATTCCTGACTGAAGTTATATTGTCACCTAATAGCAGGTAAGAATTACCGGACTGAGTCACATGTAACACTAAATCCTCATGGAGCATTCATACCTCATACTAAGCAAACAAACCACATAAAATGGTTTAAGGCAGGGGTGTCAAACTCAATTTCATGGAGGGCCACATCAGGATTGTGTTTGACCTCGGAGGGCTACAGTATGTGTGGCCGTGGCTTGGGTAGGCGTGGCCAGGGTGAGTGTTGGCAGCTCACAGGGGACACCTGTGATGGCCAAGTGCTAAGGCAGGACTTCACTCAGACCCTTCCTCCCTCTCATTATAATCCCCTCCCTCCTTCCTTTTCTTCTTTTTCCTTCCCTCTTCATTTTTTCTTCTTCCTTCCCCTCTTTCCTTATTTTTCCTTCCGTGCTCAGCACAGCAACGGCCTTCCCATTAATTTGCATCTGATGCATATGCAAACGATCGTCCATGCAGTGTACGTGCGTCTCACACATCAAGACGATCCAGTTGTGAGGGCGCTATACAAAAAAAAACAAAAAACACCTTGCGCTGGGATTGCTAACGGTGCATCCCAAGGGACAAAACTACAACGTTTAAAACAAGACACACAACCCAAAACAATTGCACTAGCTGACATAGAAGAAATAGGATCCAAATAGGATCCCCCCAGTCAAACGTGGCTGAGATGCAGAGGGAACAAAAATTTTGGCAGTTCAGGCAGAAAATTCTCCCTCTCCTCTCCGCCCCCCCCCCCCCCCTTATAAAGATCTAGAAAGAAAACATTACATCCACGGTCCTTTCAGGATGCAAACAAACCTAAGTAAAGCATCTCCTTTCAGTCTCCAGGGTTTCTTATTGGAGACTGCAATAAAAAGGCCTTTGAAAACATTATCTGGCACACCGCTGTAGCCCTTCCTCCCCGCGACTTTTTAAAAGGACCAAATTTTTTTGCATTGCGCTCCTTAAAGGTTTGCAAATTCACTAATTTCTCCCCGCTTACAAAATACTTACAAAATGATTCCCAGGCCAGGATAGACAGAACGGAACTTTCCTTTAGACACAGGCTTGTGCCTCTCTAGGCTTTACAATTCTATTGCATTAACCGTTCCCAGCAATGTTCCTTAGTTGTGAGCATACCAGTGTTCTACACTATCAGTGTTGCTACCAGTGGTGGGTTCCTGCCGGAGCTGTCCAGTGCATAGCTCCGGTAGGGAGCGACCGATTGCTCAATTTGCGCGCGACCGCTCCGGAGCAGTCTTCGCCGGTCCGTCGCGCGCGTCACCATCTTTTTCTGAGAATTTTTGGGCAATTTTGCTTCTACGCATGCGCGGAAGCAAAATCGCGCAAAATCTCGCACGTGCGCACGTCCCCTCGTGAGATTTCAGTGAGATTTTGCTTCTGCACATGCGCAGAAGCAAAATTGCACGAGGGGGTGCATGCGCGTAGCGAGTACATGCGCGCCCAAAATGTGGAGATGCGCGCACAGCGCACCGGCATCGGTAAGCGAGCAACCCGCCCCTGGTTGCTACCAGGGTAGTAAGGCTTTGCAATGCAGGCAGTCCTCAACTTATGACGCCAATTGACCCCAAAACTTTTGTTGCTAAGTGAAACATTTGTTAAGTGAATTTTGCCCCATTTTATGACTTTTTGTGCCACAGTTGCAAAGTGAATCACCGCAGTTGTTAAGTTAGAAACACTGTGGTTAAGTAAATCTGGCTTCCCCATTGACTTTGCTGGTCAAAAGAGGACCACGTGACCTTGGGATGCAGCAATGGTCATAAATATGAACCAGTTGCCAAGCATCTGAATTTTGATCACATGACCATGGGAATGCTTCAAAGGTTGTAAGTGTGAAAAAAGGTCATTAACTTAACTTTTTTCAAGGTCGTTTTAACTTTGAACAATCACTAAAGGAACTTTTGTAAGTTGAGGACTTACAGATAGTACACGTAGTCCTCAATCTATGACAACAATCGGTCCCAAAATTTCTGTTGCTAAGCAAGACAGTTGTTAGGTGAGTTTTACCCCTGGAATTCGGCATGTCTTCTGCTCTGAGCTCAGCTGAAGTTTTTTATTATTTCTCATTTAGGGGAAATATTTTATCCTGCCTTTTTAAATATTCCTCAAATAAATTTCATTCTTCTAGGAGGGGTGGTGGTTTCCCATATCTCCTTTCTTAGTTTCCATCCATCGCTTCTTGTCCTGCCCTCAGGTGCTTTGGAGAATAGTTTGACTCCCTCTTCTTTGCGGCAACCCCTGAGATATTGGAACACTGCTATCATGTCATCCCTAGTCCTTCTTTTCATTAAACTAGAGAGACAGACCCAATTATTTATGTGCTTTAGCCTCCAGTCCCCTCATCATCTTTGTTGCTCTTCTCTGCATTCTTTCTAGAGTCTCCACATCTTTTTTTTTACATCGTGGCGACCAAATGGTGGCAATAAAACTATCCCTCTTAAAGCAGTCTTTTTCCGAACTTGGCAACTTTAAGATGTGTGGACTTCAACTCCCAGAATTCCCCGCTCAGCATGGTCCAAAAACACTTCCACTAGTCGGTTTCACTCCGAGCTCGACTCCTTGGCAATAAAAGAGTTAAAGGCACGGAGTTGAAGCTCCTAGAGGGGCCTCATAGATGGCCGAGGAAATCTTCTTCCTGTTTGCCGCTGAGCCCGCGACTCGCTCCCGAGGAGGGCCGAAGAAGAAAGAGCAGGTAAAAGTAAGCGGGGCGGCGGGTTGTGGGGAAACGGCTACACGCGTCACGGCCGTTGTAGTCGGCTACGAAAATAAGGGTCGGAGGGTTGGTCATCTCTTTGCCGACCGTCCAAGTGGAAGGCCGGTTCTGGGCAAGAGAATAATTATTATTTTCCCACCGATTCTACCCATTAAGATACGGCTAAACATTTTTAACCTCCAGTTTTGGGTTTTCCACCTGCCAGGTGTGACTAACTCCTCTTTTGGGTATGGCTAAATAAATAAATAAATGAACCCTTAATGCATAGTTCAGAGTTCTGGACAGAGAATATTTCTTTTTTGTTTTCCCAAGATATCTCTTCCATAAAAAGCCCTTTTTATGCAGGGACATAACGGGTGAAAATTAGCATTTTTTAAAAAAAAAATCATTCCGCCCTAAGGATTTTAGGAAAGCAGGTTCAGCGATCAGGTGATTTTTTTTATTTTTATTTTTTTGCTTTGTTATCTTGATCTGGAAAATCAGAGGTGTGGAACATTTTGCTGGAGGGAAGCTTAGCTGTCAAGTATCGTTCAAACTGAAGGGGTCCTTGGTGCTCTCTGAGCTTGCTTGTTTTCTTGCAGACCTTTCATTACCCAAACTATTATTTTTAATAGTTTTTTAAAAATATTTTTATAGTTTTTAATACGAGAAATATTATTTTCCAAAGCACCAGAGGGCAGGACTAAAAACAGTGGATGGAAACTAATCAAGGAGAGAAGCAACCTGGAATTGAGAAGAAACTTCCTAACATCCTAAGACAGTGGTTCCCAACCTGGGGGTCGCGACCCCTTTGGGGGTCGAGCGACCATTTCCCAGGGGTTGCCCCAGCATCCTCAGCTCCCCCCCCCACTGCCACAAGCCTGACCATATCGGCTCAACTCGCCCGAGCCCTGGCAGACTTTCCGCGGCACCTCTGCCTGCCTTTGGGTGGCAGGGGATCCCGGCATGGGCATCGTGGTTTCCAGCCCCGCTCGCTTCGCATGTTGCCTCTGGGAGCTTTTCGAGCCCCGTCGCGAAAGGCGTGCGCGACTTCAGCGGCGCCGGGACAGGCGGCTGCCCAGAGAGAGCCATTCCCTTTGCCCCGAACGCTACAGGTAGACGGGAGAGACTCTGCGAAGGGGATGGCTCTCTCCGGGCAGCCGCCTGTTCCGGCCCCGCCGAAGTCGCGCAGGCCTTTCGTGATGGGGCTCGAAAAGCTCCCAGAGGCAACATGCGAAGCGAGCGGAGACCTCGCCAGACGCTGCCATTTGGGTTCTTTTACCTCTTTTACTGCATGCGCAGAGGGTTAAAAAACCCAAATGATGGCGGTGGCGGGGTGAGTCGGGGTGGTGGGGCAGGTCGCGGGTCGCGGCATTAGGAAGGTTGGGAACCGCTGTCCTAAGAGATTCTATCATCCAGGTCATGGTTGTCCCAAAGTTGTTTTTTATAGGAGACAACTGGACTTTCTGGTTTTTCCTTTTGAAGACGTTTTGCTTCTCATCCAAGAAGCTTCTTCAGCTCTGACAGGATAGTGGGGGATGGATTGTCCTAATGGTGAGGACAATTAACCAGTGGAACAGCTTTTGCCTTCAGACCTTGAGGGTGCTTCATCACTGGAGGCTTTTAAGAAGAGACTGGACGGTCATTTGTCTGAGATGGTATAGGTCAGGATCTCCTGCTTGAGCTGGACTAGAAAACCTCCAAGGTCCCTTCCAGCTCTATCCTGAAACTAGGTAACATCGTCAGTGCTAGTGATGTTACCTGATGATGTTACCTAGTTTGGGTAATGAAACGTCTGCAGGAAAACAAGCAAGCTCAGAGAGCACCAAGTAGCCCTCGTGTCAGCCCTGAGCTACAAATATTCTCTTTTATTAGATCCTCCAAACACTATAAAATAATGAGTCTACTGGTTGGGAAAGGAAAAAGAGAGGGGGTTTCCTTGACACTTTCCAGATAGGAAATTAAGATGATCTCTTCGTATAATGAACATAAGGGAACAAATCTTTGCTGTATCTGATACAGTTACAGTCATGCAATCATAAGTGGGAGGAGATGGGTGATGGGACCGATGAGAAGATTAATAGTAATTAATATTAATAGAGATCCCCAGAAGGTTTGGAGAGTAGTTACTTCCAGTTCTTGAATAATTACATCAATACTCTTTGTATTTGTTGGAATATTTTTAGTCCAATCATTTTCTGTTTTTCAGTGCAGGTAGCAAGAGGAAATTCTGTTATCTCAAAGACGGCAGTTAGAAAATTTTTGCTGCTTTGCTGCTTTCCTTCCAAACAGTTTTGTTGAATGGTTCTTTTAGACTGTTGATACTGGAAAGATCTAAAAAGACTTCTGCAGTGGTCCTCAAGGGATTGATGCTGAAAAAAGAGAAAGGGAAAAAATAAAATAAAGCTAGCTTCTGTGGAGGAAATGGCCGTCACACACAAAACAGAGGCAACCAAGTGTCTCCTCAAAGAAAATGTAGATCCGGAAATAAAAATGGAAACGCAGTGTTCCTCGGGCCTCCAGTCCGGAGAAGGAAGGAAAAGAGAAGATTTCCCGGAAACTGGGAAGATTAAGCAGGAGTTGATCCATCAGGTGAAACAAGAGCCAGAGGAAGGGCCATCCGGAAATTGGGATGCCCAACTGCAAGAGTTTCTGAAGACGCTGCAGGCTCCCGATTCTGGCAGAGAAAGCCAGAATCTGGCCTGGAATGATCCTAAAGCCATTCAGGTGCTCTCTCACAGGATGAGGGATGCCAGCAACTGTCCCAGAGGAGTTTGGACGGCTCAGGCCCAGCCGCACCTGGCCGTTGAAACCCAGCGGGACCATGAGAATTCTCAGGAAGCCGCATCCGGCGGGAGCGGGCAGAAGGGGGCAGTGAGCGGGCCTGGGGCCAGGCTGGAGAAACACCGCCAGCAGTTCCGGGAGCTTTGTTACCAAGAGGCCGAAGGGCCTCGCAAACTCTGCAGGCATCTCCAAGAACTTTGCCACGAGTGGCTGAAGCCGGAGAAACACACCAAGGACCAGATCCTGGATTTGGTGACGTTGGAGCAGTTCTTGGCCATCCTGCCTTCGGATATGGAGAGCTGGCTGAGAGAAAACACTCCGAGGACCTGCTCCCAGGCCGTGTCCCTGGCAGAGGAGTTCATTGTGAGGCAGCAGGTCAAAGGCTGGAGCAAGGAAGTGAGTCTCTCTGGATAAGGGTGACCTTGAAAGACTGTTGAAGGGGTGATGCACAAAATCTCCTCTGTGAATGACGTGCCCTGCAGTCTTAGATAACCTAACCTTAACCCTTTGCTCCTGGAAGTATAGTACTACAAAAACATATATCTTTTTGGGGACTTTTCCTGGCTGCCGTATTTTTCGGAGTATAAGACGCACCACAGTATAAGACGCACCTTAGTTTTGGGGGAGGAAAACAAGGAAAAAAGGCCTCTGCCTCCCAGCAATTTGCCAAACAGCAAACAGCAAACAGCACAGATGATATACACTGTTTGCTGTGTATCTCTGTGCATGTGTGCGTGACCCATAGAAATAGCAAAGAATTGGAGAAATGTACATTATGGCAGTATATTAATCCCAGAAAGTTTTCTTAAATGTAATCACACTAACTCCTCCCAATTATTTAAATAGATCTACTCCAAACATGACTAAGTCAGGGTTTAATTCAGCTGCCTTATTTTAATACTAATACTTAATACTAAAACAGGACATTTCAAATTATACTTTTACAGATCTTTAAAATTGATGTGGCTTTCTGGAAGTATTCTCTGCTATTTAAAAGAAGATACAATAGCACTGGGCCTCTTCAGAGCAAGCATTTATTTTTAAAAGCTTCTTCATTTTGTTAAGTTGTCTAGAACAATAATAAAGCAGTCTTTAAAAATAAGTCTAATAATTTGAACACTCTACAAACATTTAACAAAATAACATATTAACAGAATCTGCCTCTACCTAGGATAGAACTCACAACCTCCTGATTGTGAGGCAAGAGCTCTACCTCTAGGCCACAGCAACTATAGCTTGCCTCCTTGCAATTTCAGCAGTCTAACATTGCCAGCAGTTCATCTCCCAGCAATTTGTCTCATTACAGCCACCGTAGTTAGTTTCATTTTACCACGTGGCTTGCAAGCCTCAGTCAGCTGTAGGTCGGGAAGCAGATAATCTTTTCTTGTTCTAATCAGGCTTTGCCCTGTTTGCTGCAAAGAGGTAAATTGCTGGCAGGCAGAGGCCAAAGGGTGGGTGGGGCTACATTCGGTGTATAAGATGCACCCAAATTTTCACCCTCTTTGAGGGTAAAAAGGTGCGTCTTATACTCCGAAAAATACGGTATATCTGCCAGGGATTTCCACTGCCTATTATTTTAAAGTTGATCGTATCAGATTACAGATTAACAGAGTTGGAAGGGACCTTTTAGGTCAGGAGTCAGCAACCCGCGGCTCTGGAGCCACATGTGGCTCTTTCATCCCTCTGCTGCGGCTCCCTGTCGCTCAAAATATGCATCACAACCGCCAATGTGTGATTCCCGCTGGCACACAATTTATTGAGCTTTTCGACCCCCGTAGGCCAACCATGGATAAGTCCAGGAAAAGAAAAATTTCAGAAGAAAAAACATTTAATTCAACTACATATATGCTAGTTCTGTGGCCACTCAGGAAATAGTCAGGCACGGGAAGGGTTTGTGGCTTTTCTGTGGGAAATGGGTCCAGATGGCTCTTTGAGTGTTTTAGGTTGCCGACCCCTGTTTTTGGTCATCTAGTCCAACCTCCCCCAAGCAGGAGACCCTACACCATTTCTAAGAGATGGCAGTCCAGTCTCTCCTTGAAAGCTTCCAGTGATGAAGCTCCCACAACTTCCGAAGGCAACTTCTGTTCCATTGGTTGATTGTTCTCACTGTCAGAAAATTTCTCCTTATTTCCAGATTGAATCTCTCCTTGGATCAGTTTCCATCCGTTATTCCTTGTCTGGCGTTCTCAGTCTGATTTGATTTTGAATTGGAGGTTTGATTCAGATGTTGCATGAAGCCCCAATTCATGGAATGAGAGTGCAAACCAGGCTAAAGTAGAATGAAATAAGTGACCTCATACCTGTGAAGAAGAAAACCAGGTCCATGTTGAAATAGCTGCAAGCAGCCTATCTCGCCCCCCAAGTTTTGTGTTTAATCCTTTCACCCAGTGTTTCTCAACTTTGGCAACTCAAGAGAAGTGGACTACAATTCCCAGCATTCTCCAGATACCCTGCTGGCTAGAGATTTTGGGAATTGAAATCCACACAACTTAAAACACAGTTGAGCAACACTGCTTTAAACTACAGTACTCTGAAATAACTTTGCAATTATAAGTCCATGAATGACTTCTCCAAAGCACCAGAGGGTACGACAAGAAGCAATGGATGGAAACTAATCAAGGAGAGAAGCAACTTAGAACTGAGGAGAAATTTCCTGGCAGTTAGGACAATTAATCCGTGGAACAGCTTGCCTCCAGAAGTTGTGAATGCTCCAACACTGGACGTTTTTAAGAAGATGTTGGATAACCATTTGTCTGAAGTGGTGTAGGGTTTCCTGCCTAAGCAGGGGGTTGGACTAGAAGACCTCCAAGGTCCCTTCCAACTCTGTTATTCTATTCTTAATGAGTTTATCCCCCTCCTGTCCCATTGTCTCAACACCTGTTTCCCCTTTGCTGCTCCAGATGATGGGGATGATGGAGGGGGAATCTGAAAATCCCCCCAAAGGAAACCAAGCTCTGTCTGAAATGGTGAAGGCACAACTTTTTAGAGAAGCCAAGCAGGAAGCTGGAGGAGATGCAGGCTCCCTGGGTAAGTCACTTCGAGCGCCCGACAGATCAAATATTAGGGGTTTCTTTGGACTCTTCCGCATGGCAGCTTTAAGCTGCTTGTCTCCAGTTGCTGATACCAGCTGGCGATGGCACCTTCAACATTATCTAGTGCAGGGGACCCAAACCAGAAACCGGGCCGCACAAACAGGCAATAGCAATAGCACTTAGACTTATATACCGCTTTACAGTGCTTTACAGCCCTCTGTAAGCGGTTTACAGAGCATATTGCCCTCAACAATCTGGGTCTTCATTTTACCCACCTTGGAAGGATGGAAGGCTGAGTCAATCTTGAGCCTGGCGAGACTCGAACTGCCAAACTGCTGGCAGTCAGCAGAAGTAGCCTGCAGTAATGCCTTCTAACCACTCTGCCACCACGAAGCACGAAGTGGAATTAAGGCAGCATGCGAGATCACCTCCCGCTCCGGTCCGTAGAAAAACCTCTCTCCACCAAACCAATCCCTGGTGCCCCCAAAGGTCGGGGGCCACTGATTTAGAGCAGGGGTGTCAAGCTCGATTTCATTGAGAGACGCATCATGGTTGTGTTTGACCTTCGGGGGGGCGGGGGGCAGTTGGACGTGGCCAGCTTGACATCACACCTGTCGGGGGTGCCTGTGGTGGCCTCACCGCTCTGCCAGCGAAAATAGGACAGTAAGACAGGGATGGTAGGCACAATGGTGCACTTATGCACGCCCCTTACAGACCTCTTAGGAATGGGGTGAGGTCCAGTGGTGGGTTCCTACCAGTGCGGTCCACTCTATAGTACCTGTAGCAGCCCGCTGGTGACATCACAGTACCAGTGCGGTCGGTTGCCGGTGCCTGGGCGCCACCATTTTTTTAAAAAAAATTACTTTTTTTAAAAAAATTTCTTCTGCACATGCCCAGAAGCTGAGCTTCCGGCACTGCACATGCGCTGCCTTCCTACCCCACAGTGAGTCCAAGCAGGGGAGGATGGCTGAGGGAGCGTGTGAGATGCTGAAAGAACGGGCGGCAGGAGCTATCTCCATTCCCCTCCCTTCAGCAGTCCGAGAAGCCACGAACATGCGGTGATGATCCCAGGCATTTTCACATGTTTGAGGCTTCTCGAGCTGCTGAGGGGAGGGGAAATGGGCGGCAGGACCTATCTCAGTTCCCCTCCCTTCAGCAGTCTGAGAAGCCACGCCCACCCAGTCACATGGCTGTCAAGCCACGCCCACCCGGTCAGATGGCTGGCAAGCCACATCCACAAAATAAGCCATGCCCACAGAGTGGTAGTAAAAAAATTAGGAACCCGCCCCTGGTGAGGTCGACAGTAGACAGTCTAAGGTTAAAGTTTTGGGGGTTTGGGGAAGAAACCACAGAGTCCGGTAGTGCATTCCAGGCTCTGTTGCTGAAGTCGTATTTTCTGCAGTCGAGTTTGGAGCGGTTTACATTAAGTTTGTGTCTATTACGTGCTTGTGTATTGTTGGGGTTGAAGCTGAAGTAGTCATTGGCCACCTGCAACACTCTGCCAGTGAAAACAGAGCTCTGGAGCCCATTTTCACTGGCCAGTTCTAAGTACTCCGCAGGCCGGATCCGGCCCCCGAGCCTTGGAGTTTGACACCTCTGATCTAGAGCATAGGTTTCTCAACTTTGGGCAACTTTAAGACGGGTTAAGGTTCTCCCCTTAAACTTTCTAGTGTTGCCACTCCCTAAAGAGAATGTTAAATGGAGGAAGTAAGAGTGGGTATATCCTACAAAAAAAGGACTGTTGTGGTGGCATTGCCCAAAAAAATAGGAAGCCTCACAGCAAAACATGTTATTGTTGAGCGATGTTGGACTTAGAGCATCGCTCGCCACATTATTTCTTAGAAGGCTGCTGACTGTGGGAACCGGGGAGGGGGGATTGCATAAGGGAGCAAACGTAGACACAACACATTCTTACTAGATCTTCAAGGTCATCCTTTGTCCAGCACCTGTCCGGAAACTGGGAGGAGGAACGGCCACGCAGGCAGAAGATGAGTGGACAACGTGACTGTTGAGAGATGAGAATAAAATCTCATAGAGGAGATTTGGATCTTTACTTGGAATTCAGGCAGTTAGAAATAAAGCCGAGATCAAAAGTCTAATAGGAATATTTATTTCGGTACAAAAACAATAAATCCTGAATAATTACATCCTTGCTAAGAAAACGTGACCGTTCCGGTCAAGAGCCAAGTCAAAAGTGATTAATGGTGGATCAGGAATGTGGACATGCGTACAAGATCATATCACGTGTTCTGCTTGTATTGGAATATACCATAATATTAGAATAGGGGTGCATCACCCTGCATAGACATACAACTGACAATATTCACACCGTGACAGTGACCCAGTTGGGGGTGTGGGAGAAGGGGTGCCAACTTCCTACTGGGTGGGAAACTGGGGGAAAGTCAGATTGGGGTTTCCCTTTGGATGTGCCAACATGGCTTCAGCAATAAATTGGAACTTTGAGGAACTCTTTGCCTTGGACTCTGATTTCCGCTTGAATGCTATTTGGAACCCTGACCGTTATATTATTTCCAAAAAAATGAATAATGAAGCATGAATAATGAAGGATTGTGCTCTTTTTGTAAGGCAAGGCTTTTTAACCTTTAAAATACTCTCTGACTCCTAGCTAGTCTTTTTTTTTTTTGTCTCCCTCTACAGTCGATGGTTGGCCTGAGCTGCAGAAGACATCGCTGAGAACGGTTAGAGAGAATTACTTCCTGGCTCCAGGTAAACCTGATGGGAATCAACATGGAGAAGAGCAGCAGGACAGAAACAAAAGCGAGGCAGGGACAGAGGAGCTGGGGGGCTCGCAAGGGTTTTTCCAAGCTCCCACTGAATCCCCCTTCCTCAACACCAAGGGGAAGTACGACGCGGGGGGCCTCAGCCAAGGCTCCCACCTCGATGCGTGCGAGAACCCTGACCCGGAGGGAAAGCATTACAAGTGTTGGCATTGCAGCCAGACCTTCGACAGCAGCACGGATCTCTTGACCCACGAGAGGAGCCACGTGTACGAGAAACTCTACATCTGTTCCCACTGCGGAGAGAAGAAGAGAATCCGCGCAGGGCAGTCCTCCCACATCTGCTCCCACTGCGGGAAAAATTTTGGCTGGATTCCCAAAGTGAAGCTCGGCGCCGACCGGGAGAAATGCTTCATGTGCTCGGAGTGCGGGAAATGCTACATTCGGCAGACGGACTGCCTCAAGCACCAGAAAACCCACGCCGGAGAAGAGGAACTGTTCATTTGCACAGCCTGCGGGGAAAAGTTTGCCTCGTACACCTCTCTCAAAGTGCACCAGATGGCCCATCGTGGGCAAGGCACTTTCCAGTGTTTGCACTGTGGGAAATCCTTCATGTCCAGGTCACACCTGTTGCTGCACGAACTGATGCACAAGAACAGCTGCTCGTACTGCGGGAAAATCTTCAGCCGAAAATCAGAACTGGGTGAACATGAGAAAACTCACACAGCCACAGAGTAGCCGTTTACGTCCTTTTAACTATAGGAAAAACATTTTCTTGAACCTCAGGCGAACAAAGCCCAGGCCGAAGGGCTGGAGAGACACCTGATCTCTCGAAAGGCCTTAGATGTCGTCGCTATAACGAGCTCCCAACTTTTATTACCCAGGAATTATTATTTTTTTAAAATGTGGCAAAAGTAAGAAAAACTTTACTAGAAAGCTGAGGTGGGTTCTTGCCGGAGCTGTCCGGTGCATAGCTCCAGTAGGGAGCGGCCGATTGCGCAATTTGCACGCGACTGCTCCGGAGCCCTCTCCGCAGGTCCATCGCTCACGTCGCCAACTTTTCCTGAGAATTTTTGGGCGGTTTTGCTTCTGCGCATGCGCGGAAGCAAAATCGTGCCGAAATCTCTCTCGCGCCCGTCCCCTTGCAAGATTTGCTTTTGCATGCGCAGAAGCAAAATCGTGCGAGGGGCACGCGTGCATAGCAAGCGAGCGCCTGAAACGTTGAGATGCGCACTCAGAGCACCGGCATAGGTAAGCGAGCAACCCGCCCCTGCTAGAAAGTCATTGTAAAAGGGCTGTGCAGGGGTTGCAAGTCAAAGTGTTTATAAGAGTACGAACACAGCAGTTCTCTCTCATTGCGTAAAACTGTTTTTGTCTTCATAGGATCCGGGGGCCTTGTTGCAAGAAAAGGCACAACTGCTTTGTAGAGAGTTGCCACATTGGCACTCCAAATTTGTTTTTCAGTGATCAAATCCTAAATCAAACTGCATGGTCCAGCTATTACCTAAACTTGATTGTAATAAAATTTAAAGACAAGTCAAAAGGAGCATTTTCATGCTCCCAGTGCTATTTTTTTGAGAGCCCACAAGCAGCACTCCAAGCTTGGGTCAGCCTTAGGAGAAAAAAATTGAATTCATAGATGAATTTTTGTTACAGAATCATAGGGCTGGAAGGGACCTTGAAGGTCTTCTAGCTCACCCCCCCCCCGGCCCGGTGATGATTTTATATAAAAAGAAACGCCACCTTTTTGATGTTGCTGTAAACTCTATGTTGGTTTGTGAACCACATTTAAATGCAAAATTACTAAAAATATATATTTTAAAGTAGGATTTACATGTTCAAAATGTTTTGCAGAAAGGGGGAATCATATATTAGTAAAAGAAAGCCCTTTGGCCTCGGATGGCATAGCGTAGTAACATCTTCATTTATTTGCCCGGAAATGTTTTCTGGAAAAATGAGATGACAGACAGGAGCTGATGCCACAGGTCTCATGGAACTTTTCCTCATCCCCTCTTTTTTATTTTTTATTTCTTTATTTACATTTTACATTTCTGAATTGCCAAGTTCCTTCAAAGAGGGGCATCAAAATATAAAACAGTATATAACAGTTAAAATGTTAAAAGTTAAAATCTTCCTTCCTTCCTTCCTTTTTCCACTTTCTCTTTCCCTCTTTCCTCTCTTTGTTTTTAATTTATTTACATTTTGCATTTCTGAACTGCCCGGTTCTCTCAAAGAGGAGCATTAACATATAAAACAGTATATAAGAATTAAAATGTTAAAGTTAAAACGTTTATCTTTCTATCTCTATCTATCTATCTCTACCTATCTATCTATCTATCTATCTATCTATCTATCTATCTATCTATCTATCTATCTATCTATCTATCTATCTATCTATACCTCTCTCTCTCTCTCTCTCTCTCTCTCTCTCTATCTCTCTATCTCTCTATCTATCTATCTATCCCTATATTTCTATCTCTATCTCTATCTATACCTATCTATCTATCTATCTATCTATCTATCTCTATCTATCTATCTATCTATCTATCTATCTATCTATCTATCTATCTATCTATCTATCTATCATCTATCTATCTATCCCTATCTCTATCTATCTATCTATCTATCTATCTATCTATCTATCTATCTATCTATCTATCTATCTATCTATCTATCTATCTCTATCTCTATCTATCTGTCTACCTACCTACCTACCTATTCTTTCTCCCTCCCTCTTTCCCTCCCTTCCCCACCCCCACCTTCTTAGCACCTAAACCAGACCTATTTCTTTGTCAGAGTGTTTTAAGATTGCATTGCTATGTCCCCCTTTTAAGCCATTCTTTCATCGCATCTTGTTTTCTTAGAGGACATTCTGCTGAATATAATGGGAGTTTCTGATCTAAACATTCTCAAAAAGTGGGGTCGCATACATAGTAAGGAACTGGGATAAAGGTCGGCCTTGCCTGTCACCTGGAATAAGCACAGGCCCTAATGATAAAAGCTTGTATGTTTAGCAACTTGCTGGTGTAGAAATGCAATGCATTCAGAGGATTTGAAATATGATGTACTAGGAAGTGCGAGTCTGAAATAATACGCCATATATTGCGTTGCATCGGATTGTTGCAGTAGGATTGTTAACGCCCTATTCTTCTGTAAAGGCTATTGGCACAATGAAATGTCAAATAGCATATTGATTAGCCTAATGTGTCTCTATATAATTGCAAGCGAGAGAAGGGAACTTTTTAATTGGAAGATCATAAATGCAGCTGCACTGAGAGAGATTCCTTCTTAAATCTCTTTTCTGTTGTTGTCAGATTGACTGTCACTATTCAAAATGTAAGATGGAATGGAATTACACTGACCTGGCAGTAAATAACCCTAGTTTTCCATGGTTGAATTCTTTTCTAATTTTCAACAATAAAATAAAATATATTTGCCTTGCAGCTTCGTATCTTTTGTATTTTTCTATGATCTAGCTGTTGCCAGACAATGCTAGGCTTACTGTTGCCAGACAATGCTAGGCTTACAAAACCTGGAATTCCCAGCTATTGTGGCTTTTACTACCAAGGGAAGAAAGGCTGAATAATCATAACTAGAATACAATTATTTAGATTTACAGGGAATAACAATTGACAATTATAGTGCTAAGCATTAATCTCCAGATTGTAGTAAGTGAATAGGAGATAACTACATGACTTACAATCACAATTGGGATTAGAATGTTGGTCTCTATGTGGTTTTTCAGCAAGTCACCATGTCATTGGACCAAATTTTTACTGCGGTCATTAAGCAAATCACAGTCATTTAAAAAAAATGACTTTGCTTGTCGGAAACGGTCTACGAAGTTTGTCAGTTGTGACCACATGACTGTAGGACAACACAACTGACGTAGTAAATGCAAGCCAACCACCCAAATCACAATCCTGGGGTGGTGTGATTTATGACAGGACGAGTCATAAATCATGACTTTTTCAGAGCCATCTTGACTTTGAACTGTCGTTAAATGAATGACCGTAAGTTGAGAAATACCTGTATAGTTTACCTCATGTAGAGATATCACATTGAGGAAAGCTAGTGTAGCTGAACTAGATTTGAGGCTTTTTAAAATGGACTTTCCATGAAAACAGTCCCTGCTCCTAGGGCAGTGATGGCAAACCTTTTTGGAGTGCCCAAACCGGAACGCACGTGCATGTGTGTGCGCCGGAGCACCAGAAACGCAAAGACCAGCTGACCGGCGCAAGCATGCCTGTTTTCAGGCTGTTTTTCAGACCATTTTCAGGCTGTTTTCTGGCGCTCCAGCGCCTGCAAAGACCAACTGGCTGCATGCATGTGCATGCCGGAAACCGATGGCAATGGCAGATGGCAATGGCACGCATGCCCACAGAGAGTTTGCCATATTGGCCCTAGGGCAGTGATGGTGAACCTTTTTTGGCTCGGGTGCATCCACATCCATAATGCAATGCCCCCCATGCATGCGCTCTCCCCCCCCCCCATGCATGCGCACAGGCCTCACTGAAGCCTCCAGACTTCCGGTAGGCCCATTGGGCTTTCCTGAACCTTGGGGACGGCAAAAAACGGCCCAACGGGCCAACCGGAAGTTCATTTCTGAACTTCCCGTTGGGCCATTGGGCCGTTTTTCACCGTCCCCAATGTTCAGGAGGCTTTCCTGAAGCCTGGGGAGAGTGAAAATGGCCGAAAAGAAGGCCAAAAATCAGCTGGCCAGCGCGCACATGTGCGCTGCAGCTGACAGGGCAACACCTTGCATGCCCTCAGATATGGCTCCGTGTGCCACCTGTGGCACGCGTGCCATAGGTTCGCCATCACTGCCCTAGGGAATGCCTTTTCTCAGCCGTCATTTCTTGTCTCTGCCATCCTTTTATCCCCATCGCAATCCAGTGTGGTGAAATTGGCTCAAACCGATTGAGGAGAAATTAGAGATGTGTGCTAAATGGAGCAATGATTTGAACTTAAATTTCCCTCGCCAAACTCGTCTCCAGTTTTTCCTTTCCTTTGGTATTTATTCCTGTTCCTCAATCAAAGGCCATTCGATAAAAAAATTTGACACAATCCTTTTAGTAAATCTCTTTCTGCACACCGGAGCAATGTCAAGCAGTGATTTTATATTGTCTGTTATATGTATATGCAGGGAGAAGCATCCCTATCTAATATAATGGTTTATTCCTGAGCACGTGATTGATATGTTCTTGTACGCATGTGCACATTCCTTTCTTCGTTCATTCCTTCTGTTCCTGGCTTCTATCGAAGCAAGACCCATTTTTTTATATCAGAGATGTAGACTAATGAGGATTTATTGTTTTGTACCGAAATAAATATTTTTACTTAGACTTTTAAACTGCGGTTTCTTTTCTAATGTCTAATGTCCGGGAAAAGATCTATTTCTCCTTTGTGAGATAAAATTCGCCTCCGTCAAGCAACCTCAAGGATCCCACTGAGATTCAGAACTCTTAAGCATAAGAGAGAGGAAGATTACTAAATTCTGGTGTAGAAAATGTTAGCAGGGAGCAGAGGTGAGACTCTCATCTTCTCCATAAAGTTTACTTTAAGGGGCGTGCATAAGTGCACCAGCTGCGTGCCTAACCGTCCCTGTCCTAATGTTCCCTCTTATCAGTATCCATCTTATGTATATAAACAATGTTATATCTATGTATATTACTAACACGTACTTGACAAATTAAATAAATAAATAAATAAATAAATAAATAAATAAATAAATAAATAAATTGCTGCACAGAAGCCAATCCGTCATCACCCTTTACAAACTGCTCAAAGGAATTGTGGGAAACAGGAAAATGTTTATAATTTTTGTTTATAATTATAATTTTTATAATTTGTTATAATTATAATAATTTTTAATAATTAATAATTAATAATTTTTAATAATTATAATTTTTATAATTATAAATTATAAATTATAATAATTATAATTTATAAAATATAATATATAAAATAATATAGATAAAATATATAAATATTTTATAATAATATAAATAATAATTTATAATAATATAAATTATATTTTTATAATTATATATTTAGAATAATTATTAATAATTTTATAAATAATTATAATAATTTTTTTTATAAATGATTTTATAATTATATATTTATAATAATATAAATAAAATAATATAAATAAAATAATATAAAATATAATAATTATAATAATTATAATTTTTATAATTATAATTATAATTATAATTTTTGTTTATAATTATGATTTGTTTATAATCATATATGCTTGACAAATAAACAAATACAAATACAAAATCCTAAAGTGGGAGGCACCCATGTCAGCGGCAAGGGTTAAAACCATAGAGAGCCAGACTTTGGAAGGATGACGATGTCTTCACCACCACCAAGAGGCTCCGGTTCAATTTAGAATAGGCTGTAGTTACACTTCAGATTCCCAATCGGTGCCCGAGTGGCAATGCTAGCCGCGACGTAGGAAGGATCCTCTCGCCCAAAGAGAATTCGAATCAGAACCGGAAAAGAGGTTCGCCGTGCACCGATGCCTCCCTCCCCCTTCACCTTTGCTGAGACCCTCGGCTTCTTCGGGTTCCCGATTTCTCCTCGGGAGGAAGCTACAGGGTGTGGGAGGTCTTGTTTTTCCTAGTTGAGGGGCGATAAGAACAAGCCGTTCGTGCCTGCTGGACTAGGGAAAGTTGAGCTAAGTTGCGAGAGAAGAGAATTGCAGTTGCACCGGTTTCTGCAAGCTGATGCCAGATACGACGGCTCAGTAACGCCTTTCGCAACCTTCGTGTCGTCCCAGGCATCATCTCTGTACGTGAAGTAACGCACGTAAAAGTCGAGCTTTTGCGGCGGAAGGCATTGGAGGTTGTTGCTTAGCCAACTTCTGAACGGAACCCGGTCAGTTTCTCTAACTGGCGAGTAAGATGGGTGGATTTGCTGTTTGGGGTTGAGTGAAAGCTTTATCTCTGTCTCTCCTTCCTTCCTTCCTTCCTTCCTTCCTTCCTTCCTTCCTTCCTTCCTTCCTTCCTTCCTTCCTTCCTACCTACCTACCTACCTACCTACCTACCTATCATCTATCTATCTATCTATCTATCTATCTATCTATCTATCTATCTATCTATCTATCTATCTATCATCTAGTACATCCATCTATCTATACCTACCATCTATCATATCTCTCTCTCTCCCTCCCTCCCTCCCTCCCTCCATCCATCCATTCAGCTAGCTAGCTAGCTAGCTAGCTACCATACCTACCTACCTACCTACCTACCAACTATCTATCTATCTATCTATCTATCTATCTATCTATCTATCATCTATCATCTATCTATCTATCATCTAATCCATCCATCCATCCATCCATCCATCCATCCATCCATCCATCCATCCATCCATCCATCTATCTATCTATCTATCTATCTATCTATCTATCATCTATCTATCTATCATCTAATCCATCCATCCATCCATCCATCCATCCATCCATCTATCATCTATCTATCTATCTATCTATCTATCTATCTATCTATCTATCTATCTATCTATCTATCTATCTATCTATCTATCTATCTATCTATCTATCATCTAGTACATCCATCTATCTATACCTACCATCTATCTATCTATCTATCTATCTATCTATCTATCTATCTATCTATCTATCTATCTATCATCTATCATCTAATACATCCATCCATCCTTCCGTCCATCCATCCATCCATCCATCCATCCATCCATCCATCCATCCATCCATCTATCTATCTATCTATCTATCTATCTATCTATCTATCTATCTATCTATCTATCTATCTATCTATCATCTATCTATCATTATCTATCTATCATCTAATACATCCATCTATCATCCATCTATCTATCTATCTATCCATACATCCATCCATCATCTCATCTACCATTCTCTCCCCCCCTCCCTCTTCTATCTATCATCACTAATCTATCCTACTCCCAATCACAGTTGACATCCTCCATGCCATTCTATGTATTTATAAGGCTTTTTTTGAGTTGCAAAATCTAGATTCTGTAAAACAAAAAGCAAAAACAATTCTTTTCTTCTTTGGCCAACTGCTGGAACCAAGTTTCTCCTTTTATTTATTTCTTTTATTTTTTATTAACTTTTTTTGCTGTAATTTTGTGTCAGATAACTCTGGGTCGCTTACAACAACATATATATGTTTAGCTTTGGGGCAGAATTACTTTCTAAATATTTTTTTGCATATCTATTTTTTTTTTTCACTGCAGGAGAGTCCACCTTGCTGCTTATCAGAAAGCTGGTTTTAGCAAAAGATTCACAGACAGGTAGTAAGGAAGGTTTAAGTGATGGAGACCCTGAGTGTGCAGGTGAACATGTCCATGGAGGAAGAGACTATGGAGGACCCGGAGCTGAAGATGCAGAAACAGAGTACTTCGCTGGTCAAACTCTGGTCAGATCTGGAGGCAATGAAAGCCCCCTCTGGCATGGTTCCTCTCCAACAGGTGAAATGCAAACCCGAAGAGGGTCTGCAAGATTGCTGGGAAGCCCAGTGGCAGGAGTTCCTCAGGAGCCTACAGGGTCCTCGCTCGGAGAGGGCCCATGCTGAGCCAGTAGAGGAGCCCACGCATTGGGTCAACACGAAGGCCTTCCTAACTTCCTTTGAGCAAGTTGCATCCGCCTGCAAATGGCCCCAGGACCAATGGGTGACTCTTCTTGTGCCAGGACTCAGACAGGAAGCCAAGGAGGCCTTCAACAGCCTTAGCGGCCAAGAAAGGGGAGACTATGGGAAGGTGAAGGAAACCATCTTGCGAGGGGAGGCCTTGGCCAGGGAGAAACAGCGTCGAGATTTCCGGCAGTTTTGCTACCAGGAGACCGAGGGACCCAGGGCTGTTTACAGGCATCTCCAGGAACTTTGCTGGCAGTGGTTGAAGGCTGAGAGGTGCTCGAAGGATGAGATCCTGGAGCTGCTGGTCCTGGAGCAGTTCCTGACTGTCCTGCCTCTGGAGATGCAGACCTGGGTCAGGGCTCACGGCCCTGAGACTTGCACTGGGGCTGTGCTCTTGGCTGAGGAGTTTCTGTCGAAGCGGAGCTCGGTGAAACAGGAGGAAGAGGTGAAGTCTCTGGTGTTGGTCTTCAGCTGGTTCTCCAGAAGATGGAGGAGAATATTTATTTATTTATTTATTTGTGAGATTTATATACCGCCTCACAGTGCAAGCACTCTCTAAGCCAGTGATGGTGAACCTATGGCATGGGTGTCACAGGTGGCACGCGGAGCCATATCTGCCGGCACGTGAGCCGTTGCCCTAGCTCAGCTCCAGTGCGCATGTGCGTGCTCGCCAGCTGATTTTTGGCTCACGCGGAGGCTCTGGGAGGACGATTTCAGCCTCCAGAGGGCCTCCAGGGTTGACGGGGGGAGTGTTTTCGCCCTCCCCAAGCTCCAAGAAAGCCTCTGGAGCCTGGGGAGGGTGAAAAATGGGCCCACCGTGCCCACTGGCAATCGGGAAACGGGGGAGTGGGGGGGTCACACATGCATGTGCAGGGGAGTGGGGCAAGTGAGGGGCTTTGAATTATGGGTGTGGGCACGCACGCGCGTGCAATAGCGTGCACACGGCCTATTTCGGCACCCGAGGAAAAAAAGGTTCGCCATCACTGCTCTAAGCGGTTTACACCAGTAAGCAATGTATATTTACACTGCCCCCAACAATCTGTGTCCTCATTTTACCTACCTCGGAAGGATGGAAGGCTGAGTCAACCTTGAGCCGGTGAGATTTGAACCGCTGACCTGCGGATCACAGTCAGCTAAGGTGGCCTGCAGTACTGCTCTCTAACCGCTGCGCCACCTCGGCTCATATGAGAGTTTAATGCATTTTCTACTCTCTGCTTTTTTGGGAATTGTGAGAATCTAGTGGAGCTTGGTTGTCTGAAGGTACCCAATATCCAAGGCAATGTTAAGAGAACAGGTTCTCTAATTCCATTTTTTTTAACATATTAGATCAAATTAAGGAATAAAGCTTTGAAGAGGAATGGTACCTTCCATGTTTACTTCTCCATTACTCTCTGGCCTTCTGCTTCCTTCCAGAGTAAGTGAAGGAGAAATTGTTTTAATCTCCCCACAGTTTTGCTACCGTGTTTCCCCCAAAATAAGAGCCTCTCTTATATTTTTTTGAACCCTGAAATAAGCGCTTGGCCTTATTTTCGGGGAGGTCTTATTATTTTGGGGCGCGTGGAGCAAGATGGAGCTCTGCTTGCTGTCTTATCTGATTTCCAGCTCTCTCCCCCTAACCTTAACCAGAGGAAATGGTATTTTTTGGGAGGGCTTATTTTCAGGGGGGGGCTTATTTCCGGGAAAACACCAGGAGACCGAGGGGCCCATGGATGTTTACTATCCAGAGTAAGTGAAGGATAAATTGTTTTAAGAGGTGGCACAGTGGTTAAAATGCAGCACTGCAGTTCAGCTGTTCAAATCTCACCGGCTCAAGGTTGACTCAGCCTTCCATCCTTCTGAGGTCGGTAAAATGAGGACCCAGATTGTTGGGGGAAATATGCTGAACTCTGTAAACCGTTTAGAGAGGGCTGTAAAGCACTATGAAGCGGTATATAAGTGCTAAGTGCTATTTAATCTCCCTCCACATTGAGAGAAAGATGGGAGAAGGCTGAGGTGTGTAGCTTACCTAATTCTCCCATCATAGCTGATGAATTTTGCTCCACTGAATAATTTTTTGTGCCATTCCAGAGTCCGGGCCCTTTGGGGATGGTGGCAATTGACGAGCCTTCCCAGGGAAGCCAATTTCTACCGCTATGTTCATGGGGATGGCAGCTGTCCAAGGAGGTGAAGGTGGACGTTGACAAAGAAATGAGTTCGTTCGGTAAGCATGAGCTGCATTTGATCAGCCAAAGGTGGTGTTGTGGCCTGTCGGCTGCCGACCCCTCCAACAGCCCACTCGGAGGAGGAGGAGGAGGCGTGGGAGTCAGGGTCAACATCAAGGTAACCTGAGAGCTCCCAGGGGGGAAGAGGGAATGGAGCTGGCAGACAGAGAGAGACAGAGGTGGAGCCTGGGCCGGCCGTCAGCCCTCAGATGGAGAGTCAATAGCCCCCAGGTCTGGAGGTGGCCCCTTGCCTGAGACTCGTTTTCTCGGCGAAGAGCGCAGAGTGTTTCCCCACCCACCCCCAATTCTCTGCAACGTTTTCTCCCCCCCTCCCCGCTCTTCCTCCACGCCCCACGCCGGGCGAAGACCCTGAGAAGTTTTCAAGCGAGGCGAAGAAAGTCTCTCCTAGCCCGCCCCAAATGCCGGAGAAGGAATTCGAGCACTTCAGGAAGCCGAGCCGGCAGGACTGCGCCGGGTTTCCTAGACGCCTTTCTTTGGCCAGCGAGGACTGCGAAAGCTCCTAGGAAGAAGGGAGGGCGCGTAAAGGCAACCGGGGCGGGGGGGATATCCTCAGGAGAGGTTGCTGACAGCTGTTTGAAGGATTGATTGGCGTTCTTTTGCCCTCTGCGCATGCGCACAGCGTTCTGCGCATGCGCAGAGGGCAAAACTCATGGCGGCTCCCCTAGAAACCCACCCCCCGTCAATGGTGTCCCGCTTTAAAAAAAAAATCTGGTCACCTTACACATAAACCCCAACATGAAATTTGTTAGTAGAGTAGCCCACATATCCACAAAGTATTTGATACCTAAAAGCATACATACCCTGCGATTAAACATTCAAAGAGGCTTATGTTTAAGCAAGATTACAGATTAACAGAGTTGGAAGGCACCTTGTAGGTCATCTAGTCCAAACCCCCGCTCAAGCAGGAGACCATACACCATTTCCAACAAATGGCAATCCAGTCTCTTCTTGAAATTCTCAAGTGTTGAAGCTCCCACAACTTCCGAAGGCAAAAGCTGCTCCACTGGTTGATCGTTCTCACTGTCAGAAAGTTCCTCCTTATTTCTAGGTTGAATCTCTCCTTGGTCAGTTTCCATCCATTATTCCTTGTCTGGCCTACAGGTGCCTTGGAAAATAGCTTGACCCCTTCCTCTCTGTGGCAGACCCTCAAATATTGGAACACTGCTATCATGTCTCCCCTGGTCCTTCTCTCACTAGACTAGCCATGCCCAATTCCTGCAACCATTCTTCATATGTTTTAGTTTCCAGTCCCCTGATCATCTTGGTTGCTCTCCTCTGCACTTTTTCTAGAGTCTCGACATCTTTTTTGTGGTGTGGTGACCAAAACTGGATTCAGTATTCTAGGTGTGGTCTAACTAAGGCTTTATAGAGTGGTATTAGTACTTCACTAGATCTAGATTGTATCCCTCTGTTAATTCAGATTAAGGAACACTACATAAAACCCAGTAGTAAAGAATCGCAACTAATGCAGTGTTTGAGAACTCTGTAGGAAAAATCTTGAATCCTGCAGAATTTTTACCTAGAATGTCACTTGACTTTATCTAAAGACTTATGACCCTCTTCCTTCCCCAAGGTGACAATCACAGACAGACGAACCAAGACAACCATCTTCGTCAGAGCATTTCTGAGGCACCAGAAAATGAGATACTAAAAAGAGACATCATACCTTCCCAGCATTGCAAGGAGGAAGTGAGGCCTAAGAACCAGGAAGATCCAGAAACAGAATGGAATTCCCACAAAAGAAGCTCGGACGACGTTGTTTCTGTCGGTGAAAGTGATTCCGATCCAGAAGATGCCAAGACCGGCCCTAAAACCCACCAGTGCCACTGTGGCAAACGTTTCCGTTGGAGCTCCAGTTTTCGGGTACATGAAAAAATTCACACCGGAGAGAAGCCATATACGTGTACGGAATGCGGCATACCTTTTCGTAAATCTGCCCAACTAAAGGCCCACAAAGGAATTCATACCGGTGAGGTTCCCTTTCGGTGTTCCACGTGCCAGAAAACCTTTACCAGCAGCTCCAACCTCATCACCCACAAGAGGATTCATACCGGAGAGAAGCCGTACCGATGCACGTACTGCGAGAAGAGCTTCCGGCAAAAGGGGACTCTCACCATCCATGAAAAAATCCACATGGACGAGAAACCTTTCAAATGCTCGACATGCGGGAAGACTTTCCGTCAGAAGGGAACCCTGACCGTCCACGAAAAAATCCACTTGGGGGAGAAGCCCTACAGATGTTCCAGCTGTGGGAAGAATTTCCGCACCGCAGCCGTCCTGAGAGTCCACGAAAGGATCCACACCGGGGTGAAACCGTATCAGTGCTCGGTGTGCCTGAAGAGCTTCACCGACGGGTCAAACCTCATCACCCATGAGCGAATTCACACCGGAGTGAAACCATATCAGTGCGCACGCTGTGGGAAGACCTTTTGTCAGAAATCCGGCCTGGTGACACATGAACGCATTCATACAGGGGGGAATCCGGCGTAACTTAGGAGTCGAGGTGGCGCAGTGGTTAAAAGCAGCACTGCAACCTTCAGCTGATGGCTAGTTCAGCAGTTCAGCTGTTCAAATCTCACCAGGCTCAAGGTTGACTCAGCCTTCCATCCTTCCGAGGTGGGTAAAATGAGGACCCAGATTGTTGGGGGCAATATGCTGTCAGGGCCCACAGAGTCGGCCTCCTCCAGGTCCCGTCGACCAAACAATGTCGGCTGGCGGGGCTGAGGGGGAGGGCCTTCTCTGTGGGAGCTCCCTCCCTGTGGAACCAGCTTCCCCCGGAGATCAGGACCATCCCCACCCTGCTGGCCTTCCGGAAAGCAATAAAAACTTGGCTCTTCCGGCAGGCGGGGTGAAAGTGAGACCAACTAGATAAAATATGGGTCTCCCCCCTTGATTGTAAATATGAGATACTCTTTTTAACTTTTGTATTTTTAAAATTATTGTATTTTATATTTGTAATGGAATCTAACATGTTGTGAGCCGCCCAGAGTCCCCAGGGAGTTGGGCTGCTAGAAATCCATTAAATTAAATTAAATTAAATTAAACTCTGTAAACCGCTTAGAGAGGGCTGTAAAGCACTATGAAGCGGTATATAAGTCTTAAGTGCTATTGCTATTGCTATCCATATAGGCGCTCAGCCGATCAGAATCATTTGGAAGGAAGATCAGAACTCGACGCCCATCAGGGAGCAAAGTTGGGAGAGAGATCATAAGACAGACTGTAGGGATGAGGGCCAGGTGAAGGATGTGTGTCAGAAAACTGCCTACCCTAACCGGGCCTCTCATGCCTGCATGAGATCACCCTGTTCACATAGCCAGAATGATCTAAGACAGTATCTCTGGCTGGTACGTGATCTCATCTAGGTTGCAACAATAGGATGTTCATAAAGATGGTGGAGGGAATTCACCAATGAAAATGCTGTTGCTTCTTTCTACCTTGGGCTGCTTGGAAAACTGTATATAAGCAATAAACACTGAGAAGGCAGTCAGACATCTTCGCATCCTGCCATGATTTGTCTCTAATTCCATCAACAGAGAGGTAGTCCTTGGCTTACAACAGTACGTTTAGGGACCATTCGAAGTTACAACAGCACTGAAAAAAGCGACTTAGGACCGTCTTTCACACCGTTGGCAACATTCCTGTGGTCACGTGATCAAAACTTGAACTCTTGGCAACTGCACATATTTATGATGGCTGCAGTGTCCCGGGGTCATGTGATCACCTTTTACGACCTTATGACAAGCAAAGCCAATGGGGAAGCCAGTTTCACTTTAACAACCATATTAACCTAACAACTGCTGTGATTCGCTTAACAGTTGTGACAAAAAAGATGTAATATGGGACAAAACTCACTTTAATTGTCTTGCTTAGCAACCTAAATGTTGGGCTCAATTGTGGTTGTATGTCAAGGACGCCTGTACTATGATCAGGACAATCCATAATTGGAGGGGAGGAAAAAGGTTTAGTTAGAACAGGGGTCAGCAACCCACGGCTCTGGAGCCGCATGTGGCTCTTTCATCCCTCTGCTGCGGCTCCCTGTCGCTCAAAATATGCGTCACAACCGCCAATGTGTGATAACCACTGGCACATGATTTATTGAGATTTTCGACCCCCGGTAGGCCAACCATGGATAAATCCAAGAAAAGAAAAGTTTCAGAAGAAAACAGAACATTTAATTCAACTTCATATGTTAGTTCTGTGGCTGCTCAGGAAATAGGCAGGCACGGGAAGGGTTTTGTGGTTCCCGGTGTTTTCTTTTCTGTGGGAAACGGGTCCAAATGGCTCTTTGAGTGTTTAAGGTTGCCGACCCCTGAGTCAGAATATCTTTGCCCCTGTGACCTTTAATAGTTGATACGTATGTCAAGACTGGAATTGAGGATACTTTCACCAATTGCTTATTCTCTTACTAGACCTTCCATTTCTCACATCAAATATAGATCAAATAGTTAACTTTCAATTAAAAAAATAATAAGTACAGATAGTCTTTAACTTATAACCATTTGTTTAGCCTGTTGAAAGTTAGAACAGCCCATTAGATGTTGGATCTATTTGATTATTAGATGGGTAGATTCTCTCATCTGGAATACTTGTTTATTTAATACAATATTTTTGTTGAATAAGGATGGGAAAGTTCATAATTATTTGTAGACTCATTATGTAAAAGGAAGGAGAACCTATCAGGTTTTTAAAAATTTATAGGTAGTCCTCGACTTATAACCACAAATTGAGCCCAAATTTTTTGTTGTTAAGTGAGACATTGGTTAAGTGAGTTTTGCCCCTTTCTTGCCACAGTTATTAAGTGAATCTAGCACAGCTGATAAGTTATCAACCCGGTTGTTAAGTGAATCTAGCTTCCCCATTGAATTTGCTTGTCAGAAGGTCGCAAAAGGGGATCCCATGACCCTGGGACATCGCAACCGTCATAAATCAGTTGCCAAGCATTTGAATTTTGATCATGTGACCATGGGGATGCTGCAATGGTCCTTGGTGTGAAAAATGGTCATAAGTCACATTTTTCAGTGTCGGCGTAACTTTGAACGGTTACCACGTCGTAAGTGTAGGACTCCCTGTATTTATTTTCCAACAGCCAGCCAGGATGGATTCTTTATGTTTTAAGATTAGATATATTAAACATTTGGGGTTTCCCCCCCCAAACCTTTCTTTTGTACACAAATAATTTCTCTCTCTCTTTTTTCCCATTGTTAATGTTGGATGTTTGTTTTTCTGTTTTGCATTTTACTTTTGTGGATAAACAAAAATAAATACAAAAAAAGAATGCTTTCACCTGCACTAAAAAAGTGATTTAAGACCAGCCTTTGCACTTAAAAACTGTCAGAATCAGAACAGAGCTGGAAGGGACCTTGAAGGTCTTCTAGTCCAACCCCCTGCTCGAGCAGGAGACCCTATACCCGTGATGGCGAACCTATGGCACGCATGCCGGAAGTGGCACGCAGAGCCATCTCTCCGTGTACACCAGCCAATCGCCCGTTGCTCTTCTGGGTTCCGGTCCCGCCCGTGCTCCTGTTTCGGCACTCGGTGCCGAAAAGGTTCGCCAACACTGCCCTATACCATTTCTGTTAAGGGAAGAATTCCCCCATAGAGGCGACATTGGATCTTTTACTTGGAATTCAAATACTTAGAAATAAAACCGAGGTTAAGATGTCTAATAGAAAATATTTATTTCAGTATAAAACAATAAATCCTGAATAAACTACATCTTTGCTAAGTAACACGACCTTCCAGGTCGGAAGGCATAACAGAAGTGATTAATGGCGGATAGGAATGTAGACATGCGCAGAACATCATATCACGTGTTCTGCTTGTATTGGGAAGTACCATAATATTTAGAATAGGGGTGCATCACCCTGCATAGACTCACAACTGACAATATTCACATTGTGACAATTTCAGACAAGTGACTGTTGTTCAGTCTCTTCTTAAAGACCTCCAGTGATGAAGCACCCACAACTTCGGAAGGTTCCACTGATTAATTGTCCTCACTGTCAGGAAGTTTCTCCTCGATTCCAGGTTGCTTCTCTCCTTGATTAGTTTCCATCCATTGTTTCTTGTCTTGCCCTCTGGTGCTTTGGGAAATAAGTTGACCCCCTCCTCTTTGTGGCAGGGCGGTCAATTTATTTTCACAGGCATACCCATACTCACAAGTATACCCATAGGCACGTGATCCAAATTTGGGAACTTGGCAACCAGCATGCATTTATGATGTTTGCAGCATCCCAGTGTCATGTGATCACCATTTGCAACCTTCCCAGGTGGCTCCGAACAAAGTCAATGGGGGGGAAGCCAGATTCACTTAAAGAACTGCAGTGATTCACTTAACAATCATGGCAAAAAGATTGTAAAATCAGGCATGACTCCCTTAACCACCTTGCTTAGCAAGAGAAATTCTGATCCCAACTGTTATAACACGAAGACTAGTATACCCTGTTTCAACTCCCCCCCCCCAAAAACCCCCACTCAAGTTACCTGGAGGAGGAGCCACAGCGGACAGGGTGAGGGAGACGGAGCTCCGGTCTCCCGAACTCGAATTCAACTAAATTTCAGAGGTTCAGCTTAAGATTTTTCCATCTAAGAGGGAGCGGAAGAAAGAGGAAGCCCCCCAGGGAACAACGTGGTAAATTTAGAACTACCCACTTCGAGATTGGGGGACTTCTGTAACGTGGAAGCTCCGAACGCTGAAACCGAAGCAGGAAGCGCCATCTTTACTGCAATATGGGTCATACCGCTGTGGAAATGCTTTTTACGAACTATTAAGGTAGCGGAGAATCGCAACTTTGCAGGTGGAGTTTTTGCTTCCAGGCTTGTATAACAATAAGAACAAAGGGGATTGCAACATCGGCAAGCTTACTGTAACAACGGAATATTGAAAGCAGAAACGGCCAAGCATCAGCCTGTTTTAGATCTACGGGGCTGTTTGTGCTGTTTGCTGCATGGTAGCTGCTGCTGCTGCTGCCGGCCTCCGAGTTGCCGATGTCTCTCGCCTCCCGCTGGATTAATTTGGCTTGACACCCAGGTGACTTTCTCCCCCCTGTGCACAACCCCCTCTCTTCCCACCATTTCAGTGTGGAGATATCTTTCTCCTTGGAACACTATTACGGTTACAGGGTTTATTTCGATCGGCGTGACTTCGCCCTCCCCCCCCCTGGAGGCCTATTTATGGATCCAACTGCGGCCGCTTTTATTGCTGGCGCCATTATAGTTATCATAGTCCAGCAATGAGGGGAAGTAGGAAAAGAGGAGAAATAGAAACAGGAAAAAACGGGACAATAAGATCAAGATTACAGTTCCGGTTTTCGATGACATCGGAGCGGAGAGAAAGCGAGCTATTAGTACTACCTCTCTCTGCCCAAGGAGGCAAGAAAGATCACGTGAATTCCCCGCCATTATTGTTTGCTCCTACATCTATGGTGATAACATCTCCCCGGTTGTTTGGCCTAATATCACCCCTGCGCTCGTGGAGGTTGTTGCCCACCCCTAAGACTATCGCAAGCAGGGTGAAGATGTGGAATCCCCCCTCGGTCGGAGACTGGTTGTATTCCGAGGGACATAAGACACTATACTCCCAACATCATCAGCGTAAACGAGGTTCCCTCCCATTCCGGGTATACAGAGCAACAGGGAGGCGGAGCCGATCCAGGGAATTTGTTCCCCCAACACCCCCTTGCCTGGAGGACCCTGCCTTCCTTTTTGGAAAAGACTTTTAATTATACTCTCCTCCTCTAAAAATTGTGGTATGGATGTGTGTATGTATGGAGATGAGTGATTTGAATGTTTGATAATTTAAGAAATGTCTGTATAAAAAATGGAAAAGCTAGGGGCTGTAATTCCGTTCCCCC
Organism: Diadophis punctatus similis; assembly: GCA_023053685.1. NCBI lineage: Eukaryota > Metazoa > Chordata > Lepidosauria > Squamata > Dipsadidae > Diadophis > Diadophis punctatus. The sequence goes on along the minus strand of JALIGW010000002.1, from coordinate 247,394,178 downwards.
CCGCTGAGTGCAGAAACAGAATCGGGGAGGTGGGTTCAGTGACCCTATCTTGTGAGAATGGTGTGTATGGCCTGCAGGGAGGGAGGGAGACCAGCGGGGGGGGGAGGGGGTATCTGGTAGGGATGAGAGCCGGAACATCTCGGTCATAATGGGAAGAGGCAGATATGGCGGGAGCAGAGGGGAGGGCCGCTCTCGGGGAATAAGACCTCGCTGTGTACAAGCGATCCCTTGTTCCGGCCCCTCCGATGTGGTTCCATCTTGCTCATCCCGAGTGCCTGGCAACCAGGGTGTTCAGGGCCCTGGGCTCAGGATGCTACTGCTTAACGCCAGGTCAATTTCCAACAAAGCCCCCCTGATTCGTGATTTAATCACAGAAGAGGGGGCCGACCTGGTTTGTATAACTGAGACCTGGCTGGGCCAGGAGGGAGGAGTAGCTCTCTCTGAGATATGCCCGGACGGGTTCTCAGTGCAGCATCATTCCCGACCCCAGGGAAGGGGGGGAGGAGTGGCAATAATAACACGTGGAAACCTGCATCCTCGTAGGATCCCTGCCCCGGAGATAGTTGGGTGTGAGACGCTCCTTCTGAAGTTGGACTTAGGGGTACAGGTGGGCCTTCTCTTAACGTACCTGCCTCCCAGCTGCGTAAGTAAGGCCCTGCCTGAGCTGCTCGAGGCAGTAGCCGGCTTGGCAGTTGAGTTCCCTAGGCTCATAGTGCTGGGGGACTTCAACTTGCCTTCTGCTGGTGAAACCTCTGGGATAGCCCAGGAGTTCATGGATTCCATGACAACCATGGACCTGACCCAAGTAATCCAGGGTCCGACTCATGAGGGTGGTCACACGCTCGACCTAGTGTTTCTCTCGGGGCAGTGGAGAGATGATCTGAAGATAAGGGATATAGTCATCACCCCTCTGTCATGGTCAGATCATTTCCTACTGAGGTTGGATTCCGCAGTTCCATTCCTCCCCCGCAGGGAGGCGGGACCGACTAGGTGGTTCCGCCCCAGGCGCCTAATGGAACCAGAAGGATTCCAGAGGGAACTTGGGGAAATACCTGAAGCCCTGGTACACAGTTCGGCTGATTCCCTGGTGGCTGGCTGGAACATCGCAGCATCAGGGGCTTTAGACCGAATTGCGCCTTTGCGACCTCTCCGCGGCAGTGGATCCCGGAAAGCCCCCTGGTTTACCGAGGAGCTCCGGGAGATGAAACGCCAGAAGAGACGTCTGGAGCGCCGCTGGAGGTCCAGCAAAACCGACTCCGACCGAACACTATTAAGAATTTACATCAGATCTTATTTAGTGGCGATAAGGGCGGCAAAACGATCCTATTTTTCCGCTCTTATTGCGTCCGCAGATTCTCGCCCAGCCGCCTTGTTTAGGGTGACTCGCTCCCTCCTTGCGAAAGGGGGGAGCGAGGAGCACTTGCAAGGCAGAGCTGAGGAATTTGCCGAGTTTCTGATGGATAAAATCGCTCGCATTCGGTCAAACCTGGACTCTGGCTGGGCAGAGTCCATGGAGTTGACAGGGGCAAGTCTTAGTCCACCGTTGTGGGAGGAGTTTGGGCCTGTTTCTCCTGAAGATGTGGACAGAGCCATGGGGGCAATGGGGGCCTCCACCTGTTTATTGGACCCGTGCCCCTCCTGGCTGGTTTCTGCCAGCAGGGAGGTGACACGCGGCTGGATCCGGGCGGTGGTCATCGCTTCTTTGAGGGAGGGTTCCGTACCGCAGTCATTAAAAGCTGCGGTGGTGAGACCCCTCCTGAAGAAGCCTTCCCTGGATCCAGCTGATTTGAAGAACTATCGTCCGGTCTCCAACTTGCCTTTTTTAGGGAAAGTTGTGGAGAAGGTGGTGGCCACTCAGCTTCTGCGGCTTCTGGATGAAACAGACCATCTAGATCCCTATCAGTCGGGTTTCAGGCGCGGCTACAGTACAGAAACTGCCTTGGTCGCTCTGATGGATGATCTCTGGCGGGCCCGGGATGGGGGAAATTCCTCCATCCTGGTGCTACTTGACCTCTCAGCGGCTTTCGATACCATCGACCATGGTATCCTTCTGCATCGTCTCGGCGAGTTGGGAGTGGGAGGCACCGTTTTACGGTGGTTCTCCTCTTATCTCGCCGATAGGATGCAGTCGGTGTTGGCGGGAGGGCAGAGTTCCACCCCTAGGCCCCTGTTATGCGGGGTGCCTCAGGGGTCGGTCCTCTCGCCCATCCTGTTTAACATTTACATGAAACCGCTGGGGGAGATCATCCGCAGACATGGGGTGTGTTTCCACCAGTACGCTGACGACACCCAGCTGTACATCACCACCCCGTCTGACTTCAGTGTGGCAGCCGATGTAATGTGCCGATGCCTGGACGACGTTAGGATCTGGATGGGGAGGAACAGACTCAGACTCAACCCCGACAAGACTGAGTGGCTTTGGATATTGCCTCCTAAGGATTATGACAACTATCCCTCCTTGGTTCTCGAGGGAGCGAAACTGACTCCCTCGGATCAGGTCCGCAACTTGGGGGTCCTCCTAGACCCACAGCTAAAATTGGAACGCCATCTCACTGCTGTGGCTAGGGGGGCCTCTGCACAGGTTCGCCTGGTGCACCAGTTGCGGCCATACTTGGAGAAGGAGGCTCTACTCATGGTCACTCATGCCCTTGTCACCTCCCGTTTGGACTACTGCAACGCGCTCTACATGGGGCTACCCTTGAAGAGTATCCGGAGACTCCAGTTGGTGCAAAATGCAGCTGCGCGTGCTGTGGTGGGTGTGCCAAGGTACACCCACGTGACACCTATACTCCGCCAGCTGCATTGGTTGCCCATTAGTCTCCGGGTCCAATTCAAGGTGTTGATCATCATCTTTAAAGCCCTTCATGGCTTAGGACCAGGTTATCTCCGGGACCGCATTCTGCCTCATACTTCCCTCCGACCGGTTAGGGCCCACAGAGTTGGCCTCCTCGAGCTCCCGTCAGCCAAGCAATGCCGGCTGGCGGGTCCTAGGGGGAGAGCCTTCTCTGTGGCCGGCCCCGCGCTCTGGAACCAACTCCCCCCAGAGACCCGAACTATCCCCACCCTGCTGGCCTTCCGAAAAGCCGTTAAGACATGGCTCTTCCTGCAGGCAGGGGGTAGAGCTTAATTCCATCTACACTCTGCCCCGGGTATGTCTGGCGGTTGAATGGTGCTTTTATATTGAAATTTTTAATTTTTATATTTTGATTTTAAATTGAATTTATTGGTTTTCTTGTATTTTTCCTGTGTTGTAAGCTGCCCTGAGTCCCTCGGGAGTGGGGCGGCATATAAGAAACCATAAATAAATAAATAAATAAATATGACATTTCAATCGCAATAAATTTCCTGCCGTTCAAAATGCAAACTTGTTTCAGGTTTTTCAAGGTAGTGTCAATGTTAGAATATTCATGACTGGGAGAGCCATGTTAACAAGGTTAGCCAATGAATAGGCATAGCAACTGAATCAGCCAATGGGAGCTAACCATTTCTGAGTCTGTGCAGAGAATCAAAACTGAATATTTAAGCTTAAGGCTGAGTGTGGCTCCAGACTCTACTCTGTACTCTTCCACTCTGAACTCTGCTGAAATGAAACTAACTCTCCTGCTTGTGTTTACCTGTAACTGATTGAAGAAGAATTCTACTTGTGGTATTGTAAATATATATATATTATTATGTTTATAAAGAAGTTATTGAATCCAGCTGAATCAGTCATCTGTGTGAGCTTCTGGTTTTGATTTTGCAACAAACTTTAATAGTCAAGCGTCCTTCAGAGAGTATTCTAGGATCTCTTTTCTTTTTCAACATGGAAAGTCATGCAGTTAGACTTGTAACCAAATAGTAAATAAATGCAGTAAATAAATCACTTTTTTGACACATAGAAAAGTAGCACCCCAGGAAAAAGAATCATAATGTAGGTCCAGGACCCACTTTTTCAGTGAGTAGGGTTTTTGTGAAGTCCTGAAATTGTGGAATGCATCTATTCTATTCCTGTTCTGTTCTGTTCCATTCCGTTCCGTTCCGTTCCATTATGCTATGCTATGCTATGCTATGCTATGCTATGCTATGCTATGCTATGCTATGCTATGCTATGCTATGCTATGCTATGCTATGCTATGCTATGCTATGCTATGCTATGCTATGCTATTATTCTATTCCACTCTACTCTACTCTTCTTTGCCACCTATCTCATATCCAACAGTTTTGGATGGTTCTTGGTTTCTTGTGGGCAGTTAGGAACTTCTGTAGATGGTGAAATTTACAACATTGGAATCTTTGATTAATCAGTGGCATTTATGAGATTAATCAATTTCTTAGGTTCAATTATTGTGATGTTTTTTTGTTTTGATGCTTGGTTTATGGTGGGGTTATTGTCTGAGCTGTTCTCTAATCTAAATTACAGAATCGTGGCATCAACCCAAGTAGCTGCATTGACAGTTATGTCCCTCTTGTTTCTTTTATAATGTTGTCCATTTAAAGAGAGAAAGTGGGAATTTTTCTCTGGGGAGATCCATGACCCCCACATGGGGCTTCACAGTCTTAAAACTGGGTGTGAAACTCACGATCAGGCTCAAGACAGGAACATTAAACCTTGATTTAGCCCTGGAGCACATCTAATGAAATGCAAGAATCTAGGCAACGGGAATCAGAGAATCCAAAAACAGGAAATGATAATTTAGGACTTTCTTCCAGCCTTTTTTCTCAGTGCAGGAACAGAAAGGAAACAGAACAGGACGTTGTCCCACAGCGATTTTGGTTGTGGTCAAGGCAAATTGGCTGTGGCTAGTTGTCCCATTCTGTTTCTGGACAGGGTGAGTTCTTGTATTTTGGAAAGGGCTACTTTTGACCAAACTCTGTGTTCTCACAGAACAATTACAAAGTTATTTATTTATTTATTTATTTATTTATTTTGTTATTCTTATATGCCGCCCAACTCCCGAAGGACTCAGGGCGGCGTACAACAGGGAAAAATACAAGAATAATCAAAATACACATAATTAAAAAAACGAGTACAAATTTTTAAAAACAGTATTAAAACAACAACATCCATTCAACATCATATATACTTGGGGGGTGATCTCAGGTGGATTAAGCTGTCCCCCCTACCTGCAGGAAAAGCCATGTTTTAACGGCTTTTCGGAAGGCCAGCAGAGTGGGGATGGTCCGGGTCTCTGGGGGTAGTTGGTTCCAGAGCACGGGGCCGGCCACAGAGAAGGCTCTCCCCCTAGGGCCCGCCAGCCGGCATTGCTTGGCCGACGGGACCTGGAGGAGGCCAACTCTGTGGGCCCTAACCGGTCGGAGGGAAGTATGAGGCAGAATGCGGTCCCGAAGATATCCTGGTCCTAAGCCATGAAGGGCTTTAAAGATGGTGATCAACACCTTGAATTGGACCCGGAGACCGATGGGCAACCAATGCAGCTGGCGGAGTATTGGTGTCACGTGGGTGTACCTTGGCACACCCACCACAGCACGCGCAGCCGCATTTTGCACCAGCTGAAGTCTCCGGATACTCTTCAAGGGTAGCCCCATGTAGAGCGCATTGCAGTAGTCCAAACGCGAGGTGACAAGGGCATGAGTGACCGTGAGTAAAGCCTCCTTCTCCAGATATGGCCGCAGCTGGTGCACCAGGCGAACCTGTGCAAAGGCCCCCCTAGCCACAGCAGAAAGATGGTGGTCCAATTTTAGCTGTGGATCTAGGAGGACCCCCAAGTTGCGGACCTGGTTTGAGGGAGTCAGTTTCGCACCCTCAAAGACCAAGGAGGGGTAGTTGTCATGGTCCTTAGGAGGCAATATCCACAGCCACTCAGTCTTGTCGGGATTGAGTCTGAGTCTGTTCCCCCCCATCCAGATCTTAACGTCATCCAGGCAACGGCACATTACATCAACTGCCTCCCTGAAGTCAGACGGGGTGGTGATGTACAGCTGGGTGTCGTCAGCGTACTGATGGAAACACACCCCATGTCTGCGAATGATCTCACCCAACGGTTTCATGTAGATATTAAACAGGATGGGCGAGTGAACCGACCCCTGAGGCACCCCACATGATAGGGGCCTAGGGGACGATCTCTGCCCTCCTGCCAACACCGACTGCATCCGATCGGCGAGATAAGAGGAGAACCACCGTAAAACGGTGCCTCCCACTCCCAACTTGCCGAGCCGATGCAGAAGGATACCATGGTCGATGGTATCGAAAGCCGCTGAGAGGTCAAGTAGCACCAGGATGGAGGAGTTTCCTCCATCCCGGGCCCGCCAGAGATCATCCATCAGGGCGACCAAGGCAGTTTCTGTACTGTAGCCGCGCCTGAAGCCCGTCTGGTAAGGATCTAGATGGTCTGTTTCATCCAGGAGCTGCAGAAGCTGAGTCACCACCACCTTCTCCACAACTTTCCCTAAGAAAGGTAAGTTGGAGACTGGACGATAGTTTTTCAAATCAGCTGGATCCAGGGAAGGCTTCTTCAGGAAGGGTCGCACCACCGCAGCTTTTAACGACTGCGGTACGGATCCCTCCCTCAAAGAAGCGGTGATCACTGCCTGGATCCAGCCGCGTGCCACCGACCTGCTGGCCGAGACCAGCCAGGAGGGGCATGGGTCCAATAAACAGGTGGAGGTACCCATAGCTCCCATAGCCCTGTCCACATCCTCGGGAGAAACAGGCCCAAACTCTTCCCATAATGATGGACTAGGACTTGCCCCCATCAACTCTATGGACTCTGCCCTGCCAGAGTCCAAGCTTGACCGAATCTGAGCGACTTTATCCGACAGAAACTCAGCAAATTCCTCAGCTCTGCCTTGTAAGTGTTCCTGTCAGATTATCTGTCAGAACAAGGCCAAAATCTGTCATACTCTTAGACTTACGGAACCATGATGACCCTGAACTGATCAGAGTTTATTTATTTATTTAATTAATTATATTTCTATGCCGCCCAACTCCAAAGGGACTCTGGGCGGCTCACAACAGAAACAAAACATAAATCAATATAAAAACATTTTAAAAACAGATTAAAAACACATTTTCAGTTTAAAATAATTTCAGCCATCCACGCATTCATGGGCCGACCTCGCTGGTCATCGCCAAAGGTCAATGGCCCCAGGCCTGTCGGAAAAGCCAGGTCTTTCCGGCTTTCCGGAAGGCCAATAAGGTGGGGTAGTGCGGATCTCGGGAGGTAGCTGATTCCAGAGAGCCGGGGCAGCCACAGAGAAGGCTCTCCCCCGCGGGCCCGCCAGCTGACACTGTTTAGCTGACGGGATCCGAAGAAGACCAACCCTGTGGGATCTTACCAGTCGCTAGGAGGTATGTGGGAGTTGTTTCTTTCTTGTTCCTAGCCCAGTTTACAAGAATCTTGCCAGACTGACTGCATTCTGTTGGGAAACAAGGAGATAAAAGACTTCACAGATTTTAGGGAGGGTGCTTCCTCCCCTGGAGAAATTCCAAGCTCACAAGTCTCTTTACACCTCTCACTTTGGCTAGATAATTCCACCACTCATGTAACTTCTGGATTGGCTTGATTTAGTTAAAACAAACCATGCGGAGAAAACAAAAATCCTTAAAATTCCTAGTTTCATTTTTGTCCGTATGTCGTGTGGGTGCACCATTGCTCCAGCCAGTGTGATTCCCATCCACCCATCCCAAGATGTTTGTTGTTGTTATTGTTGTTAGTTGCGAAGTCGTGTCTGACCCATTGCGACCCCATGGACAACGTTCCTCCAGGCCTTCCTGTCCTCTACCATCCCCCGGAGTCCATTTAATCTCACGCCGACTGCTTCAGTGACTCCATACAGCCACCTCAATCTCTGTCGTCCCCTTCTTCTTTTGCCCTCCATCTTTCCCAGCATTAGGCTCTTTTCCAGTGAGTCCTTCCTTCTCATTAGGTGGTTAAAGTATTTGAGTTTCATCTTCAGGGTCTGGCCTTCTAAAGAACAGTCAGGATTGATCTCATCTAGGACTGACTTGTTTGTTCGCCTTGCAGTCCAAGGGACTCACAGGAGTCTTCTCCAGCACCATAGTTCAAAGGCCTCAATTCTTTGGCGCTCTGCCTTTCTTATGGTCCAACTTTCACAGCCATACATTGCAACTGGGAAAACCATAGCCTTGACTATATTAAGGACAAATAAATCTTGGCCACCTGGAAGTTGGACATCAGAACATGGGGTGGGCCCAAAAAGTCAACTCCACCTAAACTACACCATCTGGAGAGCATGAAAGCTGCACTCCAACAATGTGGTAGGAAGGACTATGGTTTGGGGGCTCATCTATCACTTTTTCACAATTTTTCTTCTCCACTTGCCATTTGGGGATTATTAATATTGTCCTGTGCTATAGTTTCACTACAGATAATTGCTGAAACAGCAAATGAGAAAACCACCATTCATAACCTATTAAAGTTTGTTGCAGAAAAATCAATTTCCAGAAGCACACACAGATGACTGATTCAGCTGGATTCATAAACTTCTTTATAAACATAGTAACAGATGAATTTACAATACCATTAGCAGAGTTCTTCTTCAAGCAGTTACAGATAGCAGAGAATAGTTAGTTTCATTTCAGCAGAGTTCAGAGTGGAAGAGTACAGAGTGGAGACTGGAGCCACACCCAGCCTTAAGCTTAAATTCCAGTTTCGATTCTCTGCACAGACTCAGAAGTGGTTAGCTCCCATTGGCTGACTTAGTTGCTATGCCTATTCATTGGCTGACTTTGTTACCATTGGCTCTCCCAGTTCATGAATATCTTAACATAACCTTCAAACTTACAAGCCAGATGATCCGTCTGTTACCTGTCAACATCACCATCCTGCCCTGAGAATTAAGCTGCTTGAACAGAGCTGGGAAAGAGGGGGCTCTCAGCATGGGACTTTCCCATGCTCCACTACCACTAATGTAATTAAATTGTTAATTATCTAAATTATTAAATTTAAATTATTAAACTTATTACAATTAAATTTAAATTTAATTTAATAATTAAATTTAAATTATTAAACTTATTACAATTAAATTTAAATTTAATTTAATTTAATAATTAAATTTAAATTATTAAACCTATTACAATTAAATTTAAATTTAATTTAATAATTAAATTTAAATTATTTAAATTATCTAAATTATTAAATAAATTATGTCAATTATTTTATTAATTAAATTAATTTACTTATCTACCATAATTAAATTATGAAATTATAATTAAATTATTGAATTATGAAATTATAATTAAATTATTAACTTATGGAATTATAATTAAATTATTAATTAAATTATTTAATTATAGTTAATTAATCAATTAATAAATTTAATTAAACTAATTATGGTGCATAAACACACCAGCATGCCTACCGTCCCTGTCCTACTGTCCCCATTTATTTCTACTCATTTCATGTGCTCATGTCCATGTTTATACTTATACCTGTTATCTCGTACGTTTGACAAACTAAATAAATAAAATAAGTAAATAATCATCACCCATAGGCTGGGAGGCAGAATTTTATTTGTTTATCATTACTACTTCATTTCTGTACAGGTAGTGCTCAACTTAAAACCATTCATTTAGTGATCGTTCAAAGTTACAGCAGAACTGGAAAAAAATAAGTTATGAACATTTTTCACACTTAACGACCGTTGGTTACGTGATCAGAATTAAGACGCTTGGCACATGGCTCATATCTGTGACATTTGCAGTGTCCTGGGGTGACCTATTGTGACCTTCTGACAAGCAAATAGGGAGGCCAGATTCAATCAACAATCATGTTACTAATTTAACAATGGCAGTGATTCACTTTTAACAACTGTGGCGAGAAGAGCTGTACAATGGGACAAAACTCACTTAACTGCCTTGCTTGACAAAAGAAATGTTGGGCTCAATTGTGGTCATAAGTTGAGGACTACCGTAGAAGTCTTTTTATACAATTACTCTTTGCCAAAAATCCAGAGATGGTTTAGAAGTCTGTTACAAAACAGAATTAAAAACAACAAATATTCAAACAAGATCATTATGATTAATAAGAATAACTGGGTGCCTTCCTGGTCAATGTATGTAGCATATTGCCAGACATTTAAACATGGTTTGGGTTCCATAATTCGATCTGGCAATCATTCTTCATTGGTGCTGGATAGTTGTCTGTGAAAAATACTAGAGAGAGAAAAATAAAAATATTCACAACAGAGATTATTTGGGGTGATAATGTATGTGTCCTGTCAAAGAAAGAAATTCCCAAAATAACCTAAGATCGAACTGGAGGGAACAACAGAAATTGAGGTATCTCACAATGAAAAGACAACAAATCTTCACCAGAAGAAAGAGCACAAACAATGCAAAAATAGTGACACAGCTCAGCTTTTCACCCTTCCAATATACAAAGTGGGATTAATCCTTTCACACACCCCCCCCCACAAATCCTGCAACCAGAAGGAAAAGGTGCCGACGAGGGTGGGATTCGAACCCACGCGTGCAGAGCACAATGGATTAGCAATCCATCACCTTCACCACTCGGCCACCTCGTCAAGGGGGCGGGGCACCCACGGCCGTCCCTGGGTGGACTCGAACCACCATCCTTCTGGTTAACAGCCAGACGCGCTAACCCCTTGCGCCACAGAGACCTGGCAGAGGGTTCCCATCGACTCTCTCTGGGGTGTAGCAGCTGCTGCAGGACAGACTGGGTTCCCTTCCCATCCCCTCTGGGGGAGCAGGGGGAGTGTCACACTGTCAGTGCCAGACTGACGCAACAGAAGCATCTCCTGCCACAGAGATGCAGGCTTTAGCTTCAGTCCCCACACCAGGAAAGACCAAAGGGGGATTTTGTTTTCTAATAGATGGCTGCCTGCTTGCCAGAAATGTCTCCAATCACCTCTCATTTTTCCATGCTGGCAGCTGCACAATCAACCATATCTTGTTTTGCGTTTGACATGTCTTGGCCTCGACTGCCAAAGCCCCTCTACGTTTAATGCTTCTGCTTCTCAACCGACCTGCTTATTTTACTTGGTAGGCAAAGGATCTCAGCAACTGCCCCGACATTGAGGAGGCATTAATGTTAAGTTTGTAAGTTGTGAGTCAGATCTGAGTTTCAGCTGCTGCTCCTCTCATCATCATCATCATCATCATCATCATCATCATCCCCTCCTCCTCCTCCTCCCCTCCCCCCCTCCTCCCTTTTGCCTTCCCCTCCCCCTCCTCCCTTTTGCCAACAGGCAGGTGGCCTAATCTTTGCAACAGGCAGCCGTTTCAGGACCCTGGAGAGCTCCCGCTGAGGACCGCTTCGGGCTGCCTTATGCCACTCCAGCACTTCTCCCTCCTAAGAAAGAAGCTCAGGACACGTGGGGCGATCCCCCCCCCATTCGTCTTAGTCACTGATTGTGAATAAGTCTACCTTGTTCTTCCTTCTGTACTCTGTTAAGTTAAAAAAAAATGAGATGATGGCCAAATATTTCATGAGAAAAAGGATCGACTAGGTGAGAACTGAAGCCTCCAGATGAAGAACTGGGTGCCATATTCAATCCATCACCTTTGCTCTAATTACGCCATTAAGCAGGCCGTCCCTGGGTGGGCTCGAACCACCATCCTTCTGGTTAACAGCCAGACGCGCTAACCTATTGCGCCACAGAGACCTGGCACAGGCCTCCTTCCTGGTTCCCCCCACTTGAGCATCCATAGCTGGGCTGGCTAGACAGCAATCAGATACCTTGGTCACAAGACCCAGTGTGTTCCTCTCTCCCGCCATCAGATGGGAAAAGAGAAACCCTGGATATAAATATGGCTTCTCTCAAGACAGACTCTCAACAGCTGTGCCAGTGGTGTAGGGGCATCATGCAGGGTTCCCAATCTTGCGACCCGGGTTCGAGTCCCGGCTGGTGCATGTCTCCTTCCACCTTTTGCTCTTCTACGATGTACAGGCAGCATCACCGGATGAAGTTTTCAACTCAGATTCTTTTTTAATGAAAAAAGAAGAGAAATGCTCTTGATGCCTGGCATTGAGACTGCAGCGCCCTCATCTCTCCACTTCATGGCTGTGGATTGCAATCCCTAAGAGATGCAGAAGGAGAACTGGAGGAGACCATAATAGGATCTCTGGATCTGGATGGTCTGGATCTGAGAAACAAGGCAGGAAGAGGAAATTGAGTCTTTTTCTGCTCCTCTCCAAATTTCAAGGGTTAGAAAAGTTTCCCAGATGTCAGCAAACTCAGGGCTGGCTACCAAGTGGTTCTTTCCCGGGTCCATCAAAAGGAAAGCATTCTTGAGCCAGCTCTGTATGGTTTTGCCAGTGGGGAAGGGGTATCAAGCAAGAAGTGCCAATGTTGTATCCCAGGTTCAAATCCTGCCTAGCACAGTTCTTAATTTTCTTTCTTTCTTTCTTTCGCAAAGACAACATGACTGAATCAACTGTTTTACACAGAAGGGACTCTCTAGTAAAAGAAAAAAGCTGGTTTCTATGAATCAATGAACAAAGAGACATACACAAACACTCACCTAATCATTCTTCATTGTCCCTGCACTTAACCACTCGCTGCCTGTAGTGATTTTAAAGTACTCATGGCTGCGATCGAGGCTGTGTGGTGAAACCTTTAGTGAATGGTCAGTGGATCCCTACCACCATCCTGGAATCTACAGTGGAAGGTCCACATCTGCGGTGCGGAAGGGAAGCCGTGATCCACTGAATCAAGGCGTTTGGCCCATCAAGCTTGTCAAAACAGCAAATTTCTAAGCCCAGTTCTAGAAGTTGGTGAATTTAAACTCTCCTGTCACCCAGTTTAGATGTTGACCAGAGCAGTCTAGAAATGGAAAATTGCAGCTTTTCTTTACTGCTGTAGAATGTGAAGCCATAAAACTGTTAAGGCCTCTATTCTCTAGTTTTTGGCTCAGGACGAGTAATCTTCTTCAGTCAATGGCTTAAAAGCATCCTCTGCTTACTCACTCAGCTTTTGGATAAGGGAGAAGAGAAAGTGGGGTGCTTCTTGGTCTTTGTATATGGGGGAAGGCATTTCCCACACTAATTTGGAGCTTGGAATGGCTGTGGTGCTGAGGAAAAAAAAGATGTGTTTCTGCCTGGTTTCGAACCAGGGACCTTTTGCGTGTGAGGCAAATGTGATAACCACTACACCACAGAAACCAGAGGTATCAGTACCTCTCAACCAGCCTGCCCATATCTTTGGCTGACCAGTCCAGACTGTTATTTCTAGAATAAGATAGGTTAAAGGATTGTTATACCTTAGAGACACGTGCCCTCCAGAGCACAGAGCTAATGAAGCAGATGGCTAAATATTTAAATCTGGCAGGAAAAAATAGAGAGGGTTGGGTCTGCAGTTCCAAGATAAAGAACCCAATAGATAAACATTCTGTAAACTTCACCTATTATTGGTCAACTCATCAAGCAGGCTGTCCCTGGTCGGGCTCGAACCATCATCCTTCTGGTTAACAGCCAGATGTGCTAACCCCTTGCGCCACAGAGACCTGGCAGAGGGCTCCCCTCGACTCTCTCTGGGGTGTAGCAGCTGCTGCAGGACTGACTGGGTTCCCTCCCCATCCCCTCTGGGGGAGCAGGGGGAGTGTCACACTGTCAGTGCCAGATTGACGCAACAGAAGCATCTCCTGCCACAGAGAGGCAGGCTTTGGCTTCAAGCCCCACATAAAGAGAGACCAAAGGGGGATTTTGTTTTCTAGTAGATGGCTGCCTGCTTGCTAAAAATATGTCCAAGTACCTCTCATTTTTCCACGCTGGCAGCTGCACAATCAACCACATCTTGCTTTGCGTTTGACATGTCTTGGCCTCGAGTGCCAAAGCCCCTCTACGTTTAATGCTTCTGCTTCTCAACCAACCTGCTTATTTTACTTGGTAGGAAAAGCTCTCAGCAACTGCCCAGACATTGAGGAGGCATTAATGTTAAGTTTGTAAGTTGTGAGTTATAACAGGCAGGTGGCCTAATCTTTGCAACAGGCATCCGTTTCAGGACCCTGGAGAGCTCCCGCTGAGGAACCGCTTCGGGCTGCCTTATGCCACTCCAGCACTTCTCCCTCCCAAGAAAGAAGCTCAGGACGATTCCTCCCCCTTTCGCTTTAGTCACTGATTGTGAATAAGTCTGCCTTGTTCTTCCTTCTGTACTCTGGAAAGTAAAAAAAAAATGCAGATGATGGCCAAATATTTCGTGAGAAAAAGGATTGACTAGGTGAGAACTGAAGCCTCCAGATGAAGAGCTGGTGCCGCATTCAATCCATCACCTTTGCTCTGAATCAAGCCATCAAGCAGGCCGTCCCTGGGTGGGCTCGAACCACCATCCTTCTGGTTAACAGCCAGACGCGCTAACCCATTGCGCCACAGAGACCTGGCACAGGCCTCCTTCCTGGTTCCCCCCACTTGAGCATCCATAGCTGGGCTGGCTAGACAGCAATCAGATACCTTGGTCTCAAGACCCAGTGTGTTCCTCTCTCCCGCCATCAGATGGGAAAAGAGAAACCCTGGATATAAATATGGCTTCTCTTGAGACAGGCTCTCAACAGCTGTGCCAGTGGTGTAGGGGCATCATGCAGGGTTTCCAACCTTGCGACCCGGGTTCGAGTCCCGGCTGGTGCATGTCTCCTTCCACCTTTTGCTCTTCTACGATGCATCACCGGATGAAGTGTTCACCTCAGATTCTGTTTTAATGGAAAAAGAAGAGAAATGCTCTTGATGCCTGGCATTGAGACTCCAGCGCCCTCATCTCTCCACTTCATGGCTGTGGGTTGCAATCCCTAAGAGATGCAGAAGGAGAACTGGAGGAGACCATAATAGGATCTCTGGATCTGGATGGTCTGGATCTGAGAAACAAGGCAGGAAGAGGAAATTGAGTCTTTTTCTGCTCCAAATTTCAAGGGTTAGAACAGTTTCCCAGATGTCAGCAAACTCAGGGCTGGCTACCAAGTGGTTCTTTCCCAGGTCCATCAAAAGGAAAGCATTCTTGAGCCAGCTCTGTATGGTTGTGCCAGTGGGGAAGGGGTATCAAGCAAGGTGCCAATGTTGTATCCCAGGTTCAAATCCTGCCTAGCACAGTTCTTAATTTTCTTTCTTTCTTTCTTTCGCAAAGACAACATGACTGAATCAACTGTTTTACACAGAAGGGACTCTCTAGTAAAAGAAAAAAGCTGGTTTCTATGAATCAGTGAGCAAACAGACACACACAAACACACATAATCAGCCTTCATTGTCCCTGCACTTAACCACTCGCTGCCTGTAGTGATTTTAAAGTACTCATGGCTGTGATCGAGGCTGTGTGGTGAAACCTTTAGTGAATGGTCAGTGGATCCCTCCCTACCACCACCCTGGAATCTACAGTGGAAGGTCCACATCTGCGGTGCGGAAGGGAAGCCGTGATCCATTGAGCCAAGGAGTTTGGCCCATCAAGCTTGTCAAAACAGCAAATTTCTAAGCCCAGTTCTAGAAGTTGGTGAATTTAAACTCTCCTGTCACCCAGTTTAGATGTTGACCAGGGCAGTCTAGAAATGGAAAATTGCAACTTTTCTTTACTGCTGCAGAATGTGAAACCATAAAACTGTTAAGGCCTCTATTCTCTAGGTTTTGGCTCAGGATGACTAATCTTTTTTGGTGAATGGCTTAAAAGCATCCTCTGCTTACTCACTCAGCTTTTGGATAAGGGAGAAGAGAAAGTGGGGTGCTTCTTGGTCTTTGTATGTGGGGGAAGGTATTTCCCACACTAATTTGGATCTTGGAATGGCTGTGGTGCTGAGAAAAAAAAGATGTGTTTCTGCCTGGTTTCGAACCAGGGACCTTTTGCGTGTGAGGCAAATGTGATAACCACTACACCACAGAAACCAGAGGTATCAGTACCTCTCAACCGGCCTGCCCATATCTTTGGCTGACCAGACTGTTATTTCCAAAATAAGATAGGTTAAAGCAGTGATGGCGAACCTTTTTTTCCTCGGGTGCCGAAGTAGTGCGCATGCACGCTATCGTACGTGCGTGCGTGCCCACACCCATAATTCAAAGTTCCCCACTCGCCCCACCCCCCTGCGCATGCGTGCGTGACCCCCCCTACTCCCCCATTTTTCGACTTCCAGTGGGCCCGGTAGGCCTGTTTTTTGCCCTCCCCAGGCTCCAGAGGCTTTCTTGGAGCTTGGGGAGGGCAAAAAAAGGTCCTCCAGAGGCCGAAATCGCCCTCCCAGAGCCTCCGCATGAGCCAAAAATTTGCTGGTGGGCACGCACATGCGCGCAGGAGCTGAGCTAGGGCAATGGCTCGCGTGCTGGCAGATATGGCTCCGCGTGCCACCTGTGGCACCCGTGCCATAGGTTCGCCATCACTGGGTTAAAGGATTGTTATACCTTAGAGCAGGGGTAGGCAAAGTTGGCTCTTCTATGACTGTGGACTTCAACTCCCAGAATTCCTGAGCTAGCATGATTGGCTCAGAAAGTCTGGGAGATGAAGTCCACGAGTCATAGAAGAGCCAACTTTGCCTACCCCTGCCTTAGAGACATGTGCCCTCCAGAGCACAGAGCTAATGAAGCAGATGGCTAAATATTTAAATCTGGCAGAAAAAAATAGAGAGGGTGGGGTCTGCAGTTCCAAGATAAAGAACCCAGTAGATAAACATTCTGTAAACTTCACCTATTATTGGTCAACTCATCAAGCAGGCCGTCCCTGGGTGGGCTCAAACCACCATCCTTCTGGTTAACAGCCAGACGCGCTAACCCCTTGCGCCACAGAGACCTGGCACAGAGGGCTCCCATGGGGTGTAGCAGCTGCTGCAGGACAGACTGGGTTCCCTTCCCTGCAGGACAGACTGGGGGTGCAGGGGGAATGTCACACTGTCAGTGCTAGATGGATGCAACAGAAGCATCTCCTGCCACAGAGAGGCAGGCTTTGGCTTCAGTCCCCACATAAAGAGAGACCAAAGGGGGATTTTGTTTTCTAGTAGATGGCTGCCTGCTTGCTAAAAATATGTCCAAGCACCTCTCATTTTTCCACGCTGGCAGCTGCACAATCAACCACATCTTGTTTTGCGTCTGACATCTCTTGGCCTCGAGTGCCAAAGCCCCTCTACGTTTAATGCTTCTGCTTTTCAACCGACCTGCTTATTTTACTTGGTAGGAAAGGCTCTCAGTAACTGCCTAGACATTGAGGAGGCATTAATGTTAAGTTTGTAAATTGTGAGTCATAACAGGCAGGTGGCCTAATCTTTGCAACAGGCAGCCGTTTCAGGACCCTGGAGAGCTCCCGCTGAAGACCGCTTCGGGCTGCCTTATGCCACTCCAGCACTTCTCCATCCCAAGAAAGAAGCTCAGGACACGTGGGGCGACTCCTCTCCCCCCCTCTTTCGCTTTAGTCACTGATTGTGAATAAGTCTACCTTGTTCTTTCTTCTGCACCCTGGAAGGTTAAAAAAAATGCAGATGATGGGCAAATATTTCGTGAGAAAAAGGATCGACTAGGTGAGAACTGAAGCCTCCAGATGAAGAACTGGGTGCCGCATTCAATCCATCACCTTTGCTCTAATTAAGCCATCAAGCAGGCCGTCCCTGGGTGGGCTCGAACCACCATCCTTCTGGTTAACAGCCAGACGCGCTAACCCATTGCGCCACAGAGACCTGGCACTTCTTGCCTCCCTCCACCTGAGCATCCATAGCTGGGCTGGCTAGATGGCAATCAGCTACCTTGGTCACAAGACCCAGTGTATTCCTCTCTCCCGCCATCAGATGGGAAAAGAGAAACCCTGGATATAAATATGGCTTCTCTCGAGACAGACTCTCAACAGCTGTGCCAGTGGTGTAGGGGCATCATGCAGGGTTCCCAACCTTGCGACCCGGGTTCGAGTCCCGGCTGGTGCATGTCTCCTTTCACCTTTTGCTCTTCTACGATGTACAGGCAGCATCACCGGATGAAGTGTTCACTTCAGATTCTGTTTTAGTGGAAGAAGAAGAGAAATGCTCTTGATGGCCGGCACTGACATCCCCTTGGATCCTCAGCAGGAAGATAAATGTAGAAATAACTTCAGGATATGTTCACTCTTGGGCCCGGGGCCTTCTTCTACTTTTGGTTTGTGAGGATAACCACAGGTGAAACCCAGAATGACTATCAGTGGAAGAAGTGACAGCTGAGATGGGATTTGAATCCATGCATACAGAATACAGGATATTAGCTGTCCATCAGATCCCCCACTCAGCCATCTTGTTGAGGAAAGTGTACCTACAGGTCAGTGGTGGGTTCCTACCGGTGCGGTCCACTCTATAGCACCGGTAGCGGCCGCTGGTGATGTCACAGTACCGGTGCAGTCGCTTGCCGGTGCCTGGGCGCCGCCATTTTTTTAAAAAATGTAAAAAAAATATTTTTCTGTGCATGGCCAGAAGTCGAGCTTCCGGCACTGCGCATGCACTGCCTTCCTACCCCACAGTGAGTCCAAGCAGGGGAGGATGGGTGAGGGAGCGCGTGAGAGGCTGAAAGAACTGGCGGCAGGAGCTATCTCCATTCCCCTCCCTTCAGTAGTCTGAGAAGCCACGAACATGCGGTGATGATCCCAGGCATTTTTGCATGTTTGAGGCTTCTCGAGCTGCTGAGGGGAGGGGGAATGGGCGGCAGGACCTATCTCAGTTCCCCTCCCTTCAGCAGTCCGAGAAGCCACGCCCACTCAGTCACATGGCCGGCAAGCCATGCCCACTCGGTCACATGGCTGGCAAGCCACACCCACAAAATAAGCCACGCCCACAGAGTGGTAGTAAAAAAATTAGGAACCCGCCCCTGCTACAGGTGTTTCTGGCTGGACTCAAACCACCTCCATCTGTTATGATCCAGGTCGCCTAGGCAGAGGCAGGCATTGACAGAGTCCTTCATTGCCCTGTTAGCTGCCACAACAAATGGTCCTGCAATGGCTGGTATGGCTGCACCCCACACTTCCCTGAAGGCAGCCGCCCTCAGTCCCACAAACAAAAGCTAGTCAACAAAGAAAACCAATTCCTAAAGGCAGAGAGGAAGTCCAAAGAGAACCTCATGGGGCAAGTTCCAGAGTCAGGGTACAAAGGGCAAGGCAAGTCCACAGGGTCAGGCAAGTCCATGAGGCCAAAGGCAAGTCCACAAGGCAAAGGCAAAAGCACAGGCAGAAATAAGACCCCAGGCCGAGTTTTTCCAAAGCCGCTTATATACCCCTGCTTCAGTGGTGAAATCCAATTTTTTTTACTACCGGTTCGGTGGGCGTGGCTTGGTGGGCGTGGTGTGGCTTGGTGGGCGTGGTGTGGCTTGGTGGGCATGGCCTGTTGGGCGTGGCAGGGGAAGGATACTGCAAAATCTCCATTCCCACCCCACTCCAGGGGAAGGATACTGCAAAATCCCCATTCCCTCCCCACTCCTGGGGGAAGGATATTGCAAAATCCCCATTCCCTCCCCACTCCTGGGGGAAGGATACTGCAAAATCCCCATTCCCTCCCCACTCCTGGGGGAAGGATATTGCAAAATCTCCATTCCCTCCCCACTCTGGCGCCAGCCAGAGGTGGTATTTGCCGGTTCTCCGAACTACTCAAAATTTCCGCTACCGGTTCTCCGAACTACTCAAAATTTCCGCTACCGGTTCCCCGAACTACTCAAAATTTCCGCTACCGGTTCTCCAGAACCTGTCAGAACCTGCTGGATTTCACCCCTGCCCTGCTTATATTCCAAAGGAGTATAAGCAGGGGTGGGATTCAGCCGCTTCGGGCTGGTTCAGGCGAACCGGTAGTTCCAGTGATCAGTTGGCCCCGCCCACACGCCCCCTGCCATATTCTGTCCTATAGAACAGCAGTGAGCTGTTGGATAGTATCACTTGGTCTGTTGTATGGATGTTTGGGTGGTTCAGGGTGGGGAATTTGTGGTGGGTGGGGCGTGTTTTAGGGATTGCTATGTGTGTTGGGACTGGTCTTGAAGTGTTATGTGAATTTCGTTGTATGGGTGTACTGTGTACTGTGTACAATGACAATAAATTATTCAAAAAATATATATATTTCCGTGTTTTTCACCTCAGCTGATTCGCGCGGCACAGTGGATTCCCACGCCTCAGCTGTTTTACTCACCGGTGCTGCAATAGAAGGTAAGGTTTTGTGCTTAAAATGGGCGGTTTTTCAATGCTTGCATGCACGCGCGAAGCACGCATTTGGCGCGCATGCAAATCACGCACTCACCGAACCAGTTGTTAAGCCGGTTGAATCCACCACTGAGTATAAGCCAAAGCAAACAATTGTTCCTGACAAGGGCAAACTCTCCCGGCTTCTCCTTAAGTCAACCCATGCCAGGTTTTCCTTTTGAGGAGGGGCAGGGCAACCTTCTCCCAAGCAGCCTTGCAGCCCTCCTTTGGAGCTTGCCTCTGCTCTACTCTTCTTGCCTTTGGATCAATGGGGGAGGCAGCTGTTCCTCGTCAGAGGGGATCGGCTGCCTCTCCGTACCACTGCCTGCCTGCAGCTGATCCTCCCGTGGATAAGGGAGAAAAGAAAACGGGATGTTTCTTGATCTGGAGGGAAAGCTATTTCTTGTGCATGTTTGGAACTTGACATGGCTCTGATGCTAAGCAAAAGATGTGTTTCTGCCTGGTTTCGAACCAGGGACCTTTTGCGTGTTAGGCAAATGTGATAACCACTACACCACAGAAACCAGACATATGGGTAGCTCTCTATTAGCACATCCATATATTTTGCTGACCATTCCAGATTGGTGTTCAAAGTATGAGAGGGCTTAAAGAGCTGCTTTTTTTTTTTAGAGATTTGTGCCCTCCAGAGGTCAGTGGGAGCCGAGGTGGCGCAGTGGTTAAAAGCAGCACTGCAACTACTTCAGTGACTGCTAGTTCAGCAGTTCAGCTGTTCAAATCTCACAGGCTCAAGGTTGACTCAGCCTTCCATCCTTCTGAGGTCGGTAAAATGAGGACCCAGATTGTTGGGGGCAATATGCTGAACTCTGTAAACCGCTTAGAGAGGGCTGTAAAGCACTATGAAGCGGTATATGTCTAAGTGCTATTGCTATTGCTAGTGATAGAGTGAAAGGTGTGGGAGCAAAACGTAAGGCATTCTCAGGCTGCTGATTCAACCCTGCATTTCAGGAGAGTTTTTCTTTTGCAAACGATCCCCCATAGAAGCCATTATGTCACAAGCAAAGATAAAAAGTGGAAGGAACTTAATTGAAGAGCTCATGCGAGCAATTCAGGGCTTCCACATAGAGTGGTACCACTGATCTTTCAAAGATTTGTCCATCTGGGTGGATGTGGCTATCAGCAAATCTTAGGAGGTTAATGACAGATGCAAGCAGCTAATTTCAGAAAGGCTGTCTAGGGCAGGGGTCTCCAACCTTGGCAACTTTAAGACTTGTGGACTTCAATTCCAAGAATTCCTCAGCCAGCTTAGCTGGCTGAGGAATTCTTGGAATTGAAGTCCACAAGTCTTAAAGTTGCCAAGGTTGGAGACAGTGGTGAAATCCAATTTTTTTTACTACTGGTTCTGTGGGCGTGACTTGGTGGGCGTGGTGTGGCTTGGTGGGCGTGGCAGGGGAAGGATATTGCAAAATCTCCATTCCCTCCCCACTCCTGGGGGAAGGATATTGCAAAATCTCCATTCCCACCCCACTCTGGGGCCAGCCAGAGGTGGTATTTGCCGGTTCTCCGAACTACTCAAAATTTCTCCTATCGGTTCTCCAGAACCTGTCAGAACCTGCTGGATTTCACCCCTGGTTGGAGACCCCTGGTCTAGGAAGTTTTTTTTTTCTGAGTTGCATCTTGGTGAAATTGCCAAGTGTTCACCTCTTATAAAGAGCTTCTGCGAGATCCTGGAGCTACTTACCTGTTTCTTCTGCAGAAACCTTTTGTCCTAAAAGGAACAAGATTCACAATGCTGTGAAGCATCACTCAGCTTTACTTAACTTGCAACCTATGTACAAACTGAGGCTGGCATTGATCTGACCTCGTATTTTCTTCAGGAACCAAAATGTAGAAATAATTTCCCCTCTCTCAGGCCTGAGGCCTTGTCTGCTTCTTCTTCTGAGAGGTAAAGCTAATGAAGCAGATGGCTAAATATTTTTTAAAAAAATACTGAGAGATTGGGAACTGCAATCCCAAAATGGAGAACCAAACGAATAAACAATCCATTGCCTTCATGTATTGTTCAATTTATCAAGAAGGCTGTCCCTGGGTGGGCTCGAACCACCATCCTTCTGGTTAACAGCCAGACGCGCTAACCCATTGCGCCACAGAGACCTGGCACAGGACTCCTTCCTTGTTCCCCCCACTTGAGCATCCATAGCTGGGCTGGCTAGACAGCAATCAGATACCTTGATCACAAGACCCATGTTAAGATGAGATATTTATTTATTTATTTATTTATTTAAATAGATTTGTATGCCGCCCAACTCCCGGAGGACTCTGGGCGGCTCACAACATGTCAAATCCATTTATCAATATAAAATCATAACAATTAAAAACTACAAAAGTTAAAAAACATCTAGCATTCATAACCGGGGGGGGGAGACCCATATATAGTCTGATTGGTCTCACTTTCACCCCGCCTGCTGGAAGAGCCAGGTTTTTATTGCTTTACGGAAGGCCAGCAGGGTGGGGATAGTCCTGATCTCTGGAGGGAGTTGGTTCCAAAGGGAGGGAGCTCCCACAGACAAGGCTCTCCCCCTCGGCCCCGCCAACCGGCATTGCTTGGTCAATGGGACCTGGAGGAGGCCAACTCTGTGGGCCCTAACCGGTCTGCGGCAGGATGCGGTCCCGAAGGTAACCTGGCCCTGAGCCATGTAGGGCTTTAAAGGTCAAAACCAACACCTTAAATTGGATCCGGAGACTAATGGGCAGCCAATGCAGCTGGCGGAGGATAGGTGTTACGTGGGTGTATCTAGGCACACCCACCACAGCTCCGTCCGGCTGCTACTGTGTTAAGGAAAGAATATCTCATAGAGGTGATATTTGGATCTTTTCCTTGGAATTAAAACATTTAGAAATAAAACCGAGATTAAATGTCTAACAGAAAATATTTATTTCAGTACAAAAACAATAAATCCTGAATAATCTACATCTTTGCTACGGAACACAACCTTCCAGTTCGGAAGGCACATCAGAAGAAGATTAATGGTGAATTAGGAATGTAGACATGCGCAAACATCGTATCACGTGTTTTGCTTATATGGGGAAGTACCATAATATTAGAATAGGGATGCATCACCCTGCATAGACTCACAACTGACAATATTCACATCATGACAACCCAGTGTGTTCCTCTCTCCCGCCATCAGATGGGAAAAGAGAAACCCCGGATATAAATATTGCTTCTCTCGAGACAGATTCTCAACAGCTGTGCCAGTGGTGTAGGGGCATCATGCAGGGTTCCCAATCTTGCGACCCGGGTTCGAGTCCCGGCTGGTGCATGTCTCCTTCCACCTTTTGCTCTTCTACGATGTATAGGCAGCATCACCAGACGAAGTTTTGATCCCAGATTCTGTTTTTGTGGGAAAAGAAGAGAAATGCTCTTGATGGCCGGCAGTGACTTCACCTTGGATCCTCAACAGGAACCAAAATGTAGAAATAATTTCCTGATTTCCCCATTCTTGCCAACAGGCATGGGCTTTGAATCCAGGTATGCAGAGCACAGGGCATTAGCTGTCCATGAACTTCTCCACTCAGCCATTTTCTCAAGATAAGGCTACATCAGGTGTTCCTGGCTAGACTCAAACCACCTCCATCCTTCTGCTTAATGGCCAGATACCCTTGACCCTTTGTGTTCCAGAAATGTGAGATATTGCTCCACCGGAGCCTACTTGAAGGGCTGACACCCACCTGTCTCCCCTATTGGATCATAGACAGCTTTGCACCCTCCAAGTTGGGGTAGGTGACAGCTGCAATTCCTGCAGTTGTCACCTACCCCAACTGAAAGTCCAAGGCAAGCTGTTTGCATGGAGACTCTGACAAGCCTACTCGGAGAACCAAAGGGTGGGGTAGGGTGGGATGGGATGAGGGGAAAGAAAAAGGAAGAAAAGGAAAGGCGTTTTTCTGGCAAATCCAGCCTATTTTTCCATGAAAACGATCCTTCCTGAGAATTCCACCTGCAGGATGTTGGATGGCTTGGAAGCAAAAGCTTTCCCTGGCCGGGAATCGAACCCGGGCCGCAGCGGTGAAAGCGCTGAATCCTGACCATTAGACCACCAGGGAAGGACAAGGGGGGCCTTCATCCCTACAACTTCTCCTTGGAAAGTTCATCAACTCCAGCCTCAGGTCCTGCAAGTGGGAAGGTTTGTAAGAAAGTCAGATAATTTCTTCCTTTGAGACTTTCACTTTCTCCTTGGTTGGAAAACCCCAACTGCTGGTGGCCTGCGAAGAGACCCCTGCCCCACCACCTGGGCTTTCAGGCAGAAGAATGGCCAGGTGGGAGTGGAGAGGCTTCCTCAAAACTTTCTCAGAGCACCTAACATTGCCAAAGTTACGAGACTTGCTACTGTCAACCCTGAAGCGAACCTGGCTTAGGCCATCTCTGAGGCTTCAAGGTTGCCAGAAGGCAGAGGTGAGAAAG
Source organism: Diadophis punctatus similis (assembly GCA_023053685.1). Taxonomy (NCBI): domain Eukaryota; kingdom Metazoa; phylum Chordata; class Lepidosauria; order Squamata; family Dipsadidae; genus Diadophis; species Diadophis punctatus. The sequence goes on along the minus strand of JALIGW010000002.1, from coordinate 247,369,712 downwards.
TTAGATAGCTCGGCTTTGCAGTCAAAATAAAACGTTTTCTTGTGGGAACCAAGGTCATTCTAGCAGGTGGCTGAGAAGAGGAGGAGTGGAGTAACCAAGTGTCCTGCCAGCACCTCTATTGAACAATGTGACCGATGACCTGTAGGGAAGGGGGAACTTTCACTTTTTAATTAGGTGAAAACAGCGGGAACTTTCAGAGTCGGTTTTCACCAGTGGTGCCAATATGATGTATCCAATAAATTGTTCTTTGAGGAATCTACCTGCCTCAGAGTTCTGCTTTCGATGGGTGAAATTACTTGGAATGCTGACAGCTACCTTCCAGCTGACTTGCTGCAGATTGCAGCTCTCTCTTGGCATCTCTCTGAAGGCCTATAAGCCATGGCCCGGTAGTGGTTGGGGACCCCTGGTGTAGGGGCATCATGCAGAGTTGCCAATCTTGCAACCTGGGTTCAAGTTCTGGTTGGTACATGCCTTCTTTCACCTTTTACCTTTCTGGGATCACAATTCCTCCTAAAAGCCTTTCCACATTCCACACATTTATACGACTTCTCTCCTACGTGGATCCTCTTGTGGTAAGTAAGATGATTATAAATAAAGGTCTTTCCACACTCTAAGCATTTATAAGGTCTTTCTCCTGTGTGGATCCTTTCATGTCTTCTAAGAGAGTAATTATAACAGAAGGTCTTTCCACACTCCATGCATGTATATGGTATCTCTTCCAAATGTGTCTTTTTATGGCAAATGAGATGATTGGATTTATAAAAGCTCTTTCCACATGCCCTACATCGATATGTCTTCTTCCCCGAGTGGATCCTTTTGTGGACAGTAAGAGCATTACTCAATTCAAAGTTCTTTCCACACACTCTTCATTGATATGGTTTCTCACCTGCGTGGATGCTTTTATGGGCAGTAAGATCACCTTTCCTCCTAAAGTCCTTTCCACATTCTACACATTTATATAGTCTTTCTCCTGTAAGGATCAGTCTAAGGCAGGGGTAGGCAAAGTTGGCTCTTCTATGACTCATGGACTTCAACTCCCAGAATTTCTGAACCAATCATGCTAGCTTAGGAATTCTGGGAGTTGAAGTCCACGAGTCATAGAAGAGCCAACTTTGCCTACCCCTGGTCTAAGGTTACTAAGCTGAATGACTTGAGGAAAACCATTTTTAATTCCACTTTGTGATTGGTTGGTCTCCTCACTCTTCGGTTGCATCTGATCTGCAAGCCTCCTTTTTCTCTCTTTCGAATGGATCGCTTGGCCTTCCTCCTTGAAATTCATATTCCCTTGCCCATTAAAACCTTGAAAAAGAAAAATGAAAACTGTAGCAAGAATAGGGTAATGATTAAAGATCAAACTTTTTCTTCTGAAATTTATCTGATCGATATCTTTTGGCTGCTTTGTTGACTAATATGAAGATCCAAAGTAAGGTATTTTACCAAATATGCATTTCCAAGTGGGCTCCTGCCAGGTTCATACATCGGGAACGGATCACTTCCTGATGAACCTAAGACAAAACCCTGATCTAATCTTTGACCACCAGTGTGTTGATGACCTGGGTCGGTTACATGGTGTCATGAACTCTTGAGATGCATTGGATACTATATCATGCAGGGGTAATATACCCACTATCTCCCCAACTTCAGTTAGGGTTACGGTTGCTTCATCCACCTTGTTAGGACTCTGTCCAAACGGTTGGGTTGGCAATATATAAACAAGCCAACTATATATGTTTGTATGTATTTATGTAATATAGCTTTAAATGTATGCTATGTTCTGATTGGCTGAAGTATTGCAAGTTGCCATAAGAGGGAGCTAGAGATCATGGCTTATGCTCTCTGTTGTTTCATTTGGTATTGACTCTTTGACTTGATAGTGATCTCTGTGTTATGCTCTGTTACTCTCTCTGATATTCTTACAGTATGTGTTTGTAAGCTGTGATATCTATGTTTACTGCGTAAGACAAAGACAAGCTGGTAAGAAGATTATTGTACTTCTAGATATTGACTGAATTGAACGTGTATGACCTGGACTGTTTATGGAGTGTGCTATTTCTTTAAGTAAACACTTTATGCACTTTAACGAATCTGTGTGTGACTGGATCATTACTCATATCTACTGCAATATCCCGCTTCTATGTGCATGTCCTTGATAACTTAAGGGTTGCTCTGCACACACCTTAACACACCTTCAGATCATGTCCAAGAACAATATTGTTATACACCAAGCTGGTATTCAATAGCATCCAGTCTTGAATAGCAGCCATTCAGCATCCAATGACAAGGCCAGCGTTGGCGAACCTTTTCGGCACGGAGTGTCGAAACGGGAGTGCAGGTGCGCGCAGGGGAACGCCAGAAACTGGAAGAGCAGCTCCTTGGCGCACAGTTCCCTGGTGCGCATGCATGTACCGGGAAGCTGAGCTTCTGGTTTCCGGTGTGCACATGCATGCCGCTCACCTGGTTTTCCACTTTCTGGCGTGCATGCATGCGCAAAGACCAGCTGGCTGGTCGGCGTGCATGCATGTGCCGAAAACCGGAAGTTCAGCCTCCCGGCACGAGCATGCATGCCAGGGAGCTGCTCTTCTGGTTTCCAGTGCTCCTGCGCGCGCATAGACCAGGTGAACGGCACGCATGTGCGTGCCAGAACCTGGAAGAGCAACAGGCGACGGCTGATGTGCCGAGAGAGATGGTTCTGCATGCCACTTCCAGCACGTTTGCCACAGGTTCACCATCACAGGACTAGGCTCAGGAGTGAATGCCAAGCCCTGGAAGGCAGGACCTCGCTCAAGGGAGGACATCTCATCCCTGCATGCAGCCCACCCCACAATGTCCTGCTATAAACTTCTACAGCATGGAATTAATGCATTTTGTATTTTATGAGCAGAAAGAAACCCATTTCATTTCTGTGAAAATGGATATCTGTGCAGCGTTCCAATTTCTCTTTCAATAAATTCCTTTGTTGCATAGAGCCAGTTTGGGCTAGTGGTTTAGGCGCCACACTAGAAACTGGACGCCTTGAGGACTAGTTTTGCCTTAAGCATGAATGCCAGTTGGGTGACTTTGGGCCAGTCTCTCTCAGCCCACCCATGTCAAAGGGAAGTTGTTGTAGAGAAAAATAGGAGGTTGAAGGAGTATTAGGTATGTCTACTGCCTTATTTACAGATAGTTCTTGAGATACAACCATAATGGAGCCTGCCCATTATTCTTGTATGTTGCGGTAGTCATTAGGTGAAACGAGTCACCTAACCATCCTCCCATTTCTGCTCCCCCCAATGAAACATAAAACCTATGTTTGGGTCATTAAATGCAGCGCAGAGTGCCTCCCGGGTGAGGAACGTTGTTGGGAGTCTAGTACAGGACCAGGCTCACTTGCCCTTGCCCTCCTAAGGCCTCCCCTATCCCACAAGTCACCCCATGCTCTACTCCCCATGCCTTGGGTCCCAACAGGGCTTTTCCCACTCGCACTGAGTCACCCCAGGTCTTAGGCCTGATTCACACCCCACTAGGCCAAATAGAGGCCTTCCAGAGCACTGGAATTATTTCCTTCTTTGTGCAGCCACAAAGCCAGAGTTTCAAACGTAGCAACCATTTTGTCCCATCCACAAAATGGCAACAGCATTCTGGTCGCCACCACCTCTTTGTTTTGCTGCCTTAACAGGTTTTGCTCAGTGGTGCAGAAGGTTTCTGCAGTATTCAGAAGCTTCTACAGCATTGTGCAGACCTCTCTAAGGCAGCAAAACAAAGCGGTGGTGTGTGGTGGCCGTCATTTTGTCCCCACCCGTAAATATGCAAGACAAAATGGTGGCCGCCACACAAACTGCTTCAAACTGTAGCCCTGGGACACATGGCCTGCCTTCCTTCCGCAATGAGCTCCAGAGAGCTTCAAAAGGTAAGTGTGGGGGCGTGATGGGCATGTGGGGAGCAAGCCCGAGCATTGAAGGATGGGGGAACCGAAGCAGGAGGGCACTGCAGGTGAACCTGTAGTGTATTGTCAGAGTGAACGACAACAAGCCTGCTGCAGCCGCCTTAACCTTGAAATGGGGTCATAGGTAGCTTTTGGAGGGGTCTGTCATAATTTTGAATGTTTAATGGCCTGTTGTATCTCAAGATTGTACTTGCACTAAAAAAATAATAAAGATATAAATTTTAAAAATGCTATATTATTGGATATATTTAATCAAAAGCAGATGGTTACGTCTAACCCCCAATGTCTTCTCTACGTTTCTGAGCAGAGACAGACATTCTTACCCAGATAAGCCAGATTCCTAGAATTCTCCAGCATGACTTCCCTATGGAGTGCTTTTTGGCCAGGATCCAGTTGAGACCACTCCTCCTCGGACACCCTGAACAAGGAAAGATGTTTCCCTATTAACAGATAATCCCAAGAATAATTTGACAGTTTTCTTCCAATAATTCTAAATATGAGGTCCAATGAACAAAATGGGCATCTTCTGCAGAATTCTGAATGAGATCTCACAACTTTTGGCTGACAGCACAACTGAAGCACATTTGATCAAGTTGGAAGGGCTTGGAATGCCTTTCATGAAGCCAATTAAAATAATTTTCTTGGTCAATTGGTCTTAAAACCACTACATATCAATGACTCTGATTCTTCCTAGAGTGGGCAGAAATACAGGAAAAACCCACTTGACATTTTTTGCCAATGGCTTACATTACCCACTGAGGGACCAACTCTTCCCCCACTCCACATCTTCATAGAAGTATTGGGATAGCTTATAATGTTATGTGAGAATGACCTTGGGAGACAGAAGGAAAATCTCTAGTCAAGACTGAAGTGTTCCAGTGCCCCACTAGGGGCCGCTCTAAGAGCAGAGTTGTTGGTAAGCCTTGATTGGCTTCTCGATTATTCTGTCCATATTTAAGGAGTCAGAAGTGTTTCTCTCAGACAAGTTGTGGTTATGCTGTTGTGTCCTAATAAAGAGTTATGAGTTACACCCAGGTCCATCACCCCCAGGCCCACAGGGAACATGATCACTTCTCCCCTTGCGGAAAAATTAGACCAATTCTGGAATACAGTTCACCTATCTGGAACCCGCACTGCATATCAGACATTAATGCAATCGAGACAGTCCAGAAATATTTCACAAGAAGAGTCCCCCACTCCTCTGCTCGCAATAAAATACCTTATTCCACCAGACTTGAAATATTGGGATTAGACAATTTACAACTACGTCGCCTCCGATCTGATCTAAATGTAGTTCATAAAATCATATATCAAAAAGTCCTTCCTGTCAATGATTACTTCAGCTTCAACCGCAACAATACACGAGCACATAATAGATTCAAACTTAATGTAAACCGCTCCAAACTCGACTGCAGAAAATACGACTTCAGCAACAGAGTGATCAATGCCTGGGATGCACTACCGGACTCTGTGGTTTCTTCCCCAAACCCCCAAAACTTTAACCTTAGACTGTCTACAGTAGAGGTGGAGCAGCGGTTAGAGGCAGTACTGCAGGTCACTTTAGCTGACTGTGATCCTCAGATCAGCGGTTCAAATCTCACCAGCTCAAGGTTGACTCAGCCTTCCATCCTTCCAAGGCAGGTAAAATGAGGACCCAGATTGTTGGGGGCAATATAAATATACATTGCTTACTGGTGTAAACCGCTTAGAGAGTGCTTGCACTGTGAGGCGGTATATAAATCTTACAAAATAAATAAAGAAATAAATTTCTAAGAGGTTTGTAAGGGGCATGCATAAGCGCACCACTGTGCCTACCGTCCCTGTCCTACTGTCCTATTGTCCTCTTTTAGCGGTACTTTTTACTTATGTTTATACAAACAACTACTATACTGTACAATCATGTTTGACAAAATAAAATAAAAAATAAATAAATAAAAACTCTGGCATTGCGCGAAGAATCCAGCAGGGGGCTCTGTCCGCAGCTTTTGGAAAAACAGAGCAGCCTCCACCCGCCCGCCCCCAAATCTCGCTTCAGGAGGGAACTGAGCATGCGCCTGGCTCTGTAGCTCAAGAGATACGCTTGCTGCCCTAGGCTTTTTCTTTTTCTTTTTCCAGAAAAGGCTGGAAGAGCGTCAGCCTTTCCTGTAGTTTCCGATTCTGTTCCCCCTCCCCACTCGCTGCGAGCCTTAGGCGGAGCTTTTCCCCCCCCGGATCCTGTAAAGGAAGATTTTAGCGGATGGCGATCCACTCGTGACCCGTGGGTTCAGTGAGCGTGGTGGGTCTCTTATCTCGGGGCGGAGGGTTTCAGGTAGACACGTAAAGCTTAATAATGTTCGAGGTCTTTGGAAAGAGGGAAGCCCGCGGGGTCCCATGTTCCCCTGCCGCCCTTGGGCATGCACGGGCCAGATAGGGTAGAAAGCAAAAATTGTGACCCCTGGGAGGAAAAAACAAACAAAACCAGGATCGCCATTTAGCCTCCGTTTCGTTGCGGGGGGGAAAACCCTGCGTGGATGGTGTGGGGGGGGGCGAGAGAGGAGGAGAGGTCGACTTTGGAGATTCTTTGCTTCAAATCAGCCTTGACTCCTGGACAATTTTCTGCAAATTTCTTGGCCCCGTTTTCAGAAGGGGGTTTCCCTCTTCCCAGGCCGAAGGAAGGAAGCGAGCGGTCGGAGTCCCTCCTGCTGGCTTTGCATGCAAGTCTGTTTCTCCGTGTGCAAGGAGTAGTTGTGTGCAAGGTGTGCAAGGACTGGAACTCGGGTTTCCTGCTTTCTCACCCTTTCCCCACTGTCACCAGCTGGCCGCGCCGTCAGGTAAATAAGGAAGCTGTTGCAGAGCGGAGGTGCGCCCGGGGCTGAGGTACATCATTCACACACTATGTATTCGATTAGGCCAGTGTTTGTTTTTAAGTTTGGCCAGTGTAAGTTTGTTTGTTTGTTTTATTTGTCAAGCATATATGATTAAAGCAAAGTATAAACAGTAAAATTATGATTGTGTATATATGTATGTATGTATGTATGTATATGTATATGTATAGTACAAGCATGAATAAGAGTAAAAGAGGTATGAATATATGGGTACATTAGGACAGGAACGGTAGGCACGATTGTGCGCTTATGCATGCCCCTTACCGACCTCTTAGGAATGGGGTGAGGTCGATGGTACATAATCTGAGGCTGAAGTTTTTGGGGTTTGGGGAAGAAACTACTGAGTCAGGTAAAGTGTTCCAGGCATTGACCACTCTGTTGTTGAAGTCGAATTTTTTGCAATCAAGTTTGGAGCGGTTGACATTAAGTTTGTATCTGTTGTGAGCTCGTGTATTGTTGCGGTTGAAGCTGAAGTAGTCGTTAACAGGTAGGACATTGTGGCAGATAATTTTGTGAGCTACAATTAGATCGAAGGCGGCGTAATTCTAATTTTTCTAGTCCTAAAATTTCAAGTCTGGTTTCGTACGGCATTCTGTTGTGAACAGAGGAATGTAATACTCTTCTTGTGAAATATCTGTGGACATTCTCAATTGTGTTAATGTCTGATATGTAGTGTGGGTTCCAGACAGATGAGCTGTATTCAAGAATTGGTCTAGCAAATGTTTTGCATGCTCTGGTTAAGAGCATACAAAACAAGTTCCTGGAGTTTTAAGTCCATAAGTTTTCAAGTGGACAATTTTGAAAAAGACGGGATTAGGCTAAGAGTGGGGAACTTGTTTCTAGGATGTGCCTGAATCGAAACATCATGTTAAAGCATAGATGGTTTATTCATTTGGATATCAGTTCTATCTGCATTGAATGGTGGTTTGTTAATTCTGGCTTCTGGAGCTCACCCAGGGTTTAAGGCCAGGAGGTTAATGGGGTTCTGCTAGTTATAGCTTTATGTACTAGAAGTTCAGAATGTTCATTGATTTCCTTATTAAATCAATTTAGGTAGTCGCTCATCTCAATTGGTGTCTCAGTTGTGATTTCAGGCATTTTGATTTGGATTGTGCTGAGATAGTTGTTAAGTTTATAAACAGCCATTGAAATTAGGTGAATAAAGAATTAGGAAGTAGAAATCCTTAACATATTCATGTAATAATCCATGATAGTAGCTGATACAAAAGGGCTCCCTGGAATTTTCTTCAAACATAGATGTCAGTCTTACTAATAAGATTCCTGCCTTCTTCCCAGACATTGAGGGTTCATAAGAATTTCTTATTTTGAGGTGGGTTTTTTTTGGGGGGGGGAGTAGGATGAGGATTGATGGGATAGGAATTTATTCCTACCGGGGCGATATAGATCTTGTTCCCTTGAAGTCATCCTTATGTAGAAAATAAAACCGAGATTTAATTCTAATTAACAAAATATTTATTTCAGTATAAAAGTAACAAAAACATAAACTTTAATTAAGCTACATTGTCCCAGTGAAGAATTCACATCTGCCTCGGACGGAGGCTTGCAGGAGAAGAAGGGAGGAGACAAACTCCTGGAATGCACACATGCGTAGAAACACATATCACATGTCTGCTTGATTAGAAAATACAGTAAATCTAGAAATATAGTAGAAGACTAAGAAATATAGCACAGAGGCTCAACTGGCAATATATTCACATCGTGACAAGGATGCTCAGTAGTTATGTTACTCACCCTATTGAACTTCCCATGTTTTCCATTTCAGATTTGTTAATCTTTCCTGGTTCCTCTGGAGACTTAGCTATCTTGTGAAGGAATTGAGCTGAAGGCCTTGGAAGTTTTGTCCTGACTTCTTGTAAATACACAGTCCTGTGGAGATCCATCCGTCCATTTTGGAGTTGGATTAGAGACCAGAGAGAAGATGGAAGGACAACACCCAGCAGGTGCAGCAGTTGGAAAAAGCCCTACAGCTGCTCAGCCTTGGAGCTTTGGGAAGAATGGGGCAAGTCCTGGGCAGAAGATCCAAAACAACGAAGCCAACAGTTCAGAGGTCCAATGCTGTCACTTCAGAAAAGTGCAGTTCCAGGAGGGGAAGAGTCCCCGAGAAGTTTGCACTCGGCTTCACCACCTTTGCTGTCAGTGGCTGAAGCCAGAAAGACACACCAAGGCTCAGATGCTGGACCTAGTGCTCCTGGAGCAGTTCCTGGCTGTCCTTCCCCCAACGGTGGAGAAATGGGTGCGGGAGTGTGGAGCGGAGACCAGTTCCCAGGCGGTGGACTTGGCCGAAGGCTTCCTGCTGACCCAGGAGTTGGAAAACATGCAGGAAGAGTTGCAGGTGTGAGAACGTAATTGTGGCACATCTAAAGAGGATCTCTCTGAATTTTTTAATTCCTGTCTGGCAAGAGTTTTCTGGAATTATGACCTCCTAAAGGCAGTTGTTCCATTCTTCTTCCAGAGGATGTATTTGTGGCAGTTCTTCTGTTCTTGCTTTCCAGCTGCAGCGTTGGGACATTGTGGTCTGCTAGATTTGAGAATGCAGTTCTGATAATCCATTTCTTTCCCTCTTTCCTTGCTTCTCCTGGCACATCGCCTCCAGAAGTCCTTGGAAGATGTATCTGGTTATCACAAGGAGAGGAAAGATTCACCCAAATTCTCTCAAGAGCTGCAGTTCAGGGAGAGCTTCCAGAAAGATCAAAGTCAGGACACCATGCCAGGTAACAGAAGCACCTTACATGCAGTGGTGGGTTCCTACCAGTGCGGTCCACTCTATAGCACCAGTAGCAGCCCGCTGGTGATGTTACAGTACCGGTACGGTCGCCTGGGCACTGTCATTTTAAAAAAAAATAATTTTTTTAAAAAAATTTCTTCTGCGCATGCCCAAAAACCAAGCTTCCGGCACTGCACATGCACTGCCTTCCTACCCCACAGTGAGTCCAAGCAGGGGAGGATGGCTGAGGGAGCGCGTGAGACACTGAAAGAATGGGCTGCAGGCGCTATCTCCATTCCCCTCTTCAGCAGTCCTAGAAGCCATGAACGTGCGGTGATGATCCTAGGCATTTTTGCATGTTCGAGGCTTCTTGAGCTGCTGAGGGGAGGGGGAATGGGGGGCAGGAGCCTAGGATCATCGAATGGGGAGAAGGATTCAGGCCGGACGGTGTCTCCTAGAAGAACCGCTGCCACGGTCTTGCTGCTCCCACTGCGGGGGCTGTGTTGCGGATGGGCAATGCCCCCCCCCCGCTTCTCCGGCCGCTGCCAAGCTCCCGAGGCCCACGCCCACCCGGTCACATGGCTGGCAAGCCACACCCACAAAATAAGCCAAGCCCACAGAGTGGTAGTAAAAAAATTAGGAACCCGCCCCTGCTTACATGTGATGTGGAGTTTGGCCTCTTGATTGTAATCTCTCTCTTTTTAACAAACATGCTTCTACCATTTTCTGTCTCACAGAGAATAGAAAGCCGTCCTTGGTTTTTTTAGAATCGCCTCCTCTTTCTGGTGGAGCTGTAAGAGTGCTTGAATTTCTGCCTCAGGTAGGAGGAGAAACATTGATAAATATTCATGAATCTTGGATGGGTTTCATTTTGTTCTGGAGTTCAGTGTATATTATTGCTGTTTCTAAGCAACTCAAATTTTAGATCAGGTCATTGAAAATTCACACTCGGCTTAACCTGTCCCTTCTGCGAAGGTTTCTCCACCGTCCTGCTTCAGGCGCAGACTTTCTTGTTATCTTGGCTGGAGATACTCTTTCTATCTCCAAGGTCATTCTCACATACCATCACCAGCTCCCCCAACACCTTAGGAGCCGAGGTGGTGCAGTGGTTAAAGTGCAGGACTGCAGTTCAGCAGTTCAGCTGTTCAAATCTCACCGGCTCAAGGTTGACTCAGCCTTCCATCCTTCTGAGATTGGTAAAATGAGGACCCAGATTGTTGGGGGCAATATGCTGAACTCTGTAAACCGCTTAGAGAGGGCTGTAAAGCACTATGAAGTGGTATATAAGTCTAAGTGCTATTGCTATTGCTATTCATGGAGGTGTGGATTGAGGGGAAAAGTTGGTTCCCTCCATTGATAAATAAACCATTGGCAAAAATATCAGATGGGTTTTCTCTGAGTTCCCTTCTGCGCACTCTAGGAAGAATTGGAGCCATTGATAAGTTGTAGCTTTAAGGCCAATTGGCCAAGAAAACTATTTTAACAGATTAACAGAGTTGAAAGGGACCTTACAGGTCATCTAGTCCAACCCCTGCCCAAGCAGGAGACCCTTACATCTGCCTCTACCTAGGATCGAACTCACAACCTCCTGATTGTGAGGCAAGAGCTCTACCTCTAGGCCACAGCAGCTGTTATTGACTTCACTGAAAGGCATTCCAAGTCCTTCCAACTTGATCAAATGTGCTCCAGTTGTGCCGTCAGCCAAAAGTTGTGAGATCCCATTCAGAATTCTGCAGAAGATGCCCATTTGGTTCATTGGATCTCTTTCTTAGAATTGGTGGAAGAAAACTTGTCCAATTATTCTTGGGATTATCTGTTAATAGAGAAACTTGTTTCCTTGTTCAGGATTTTGTGTCTTTGGAGGAAGTGGCCGTATATTTCTCCGAGGAGGAGTGGTCTCAGCTGGATCCTGGCCAAAAAGCTCTCCATGCGGAAGTCATGCTGGAGAATTCCAGGAATCTCTTTTCTCTGGGTAAGAACCCATAACTCTGCTTATAAAATTATAGAAGGCATGGAATGGGGGGGGGGGGCCTTAAATATTATTTCTGAAAAAAATATCACTTATTTCTATGCTGCCTTTATTATTTTTTGTAAATAAAAGGCAGCAGACATACTTACCATATTTTTCGGAGTATAAGACGCACCTTTTTCCTCCCTAAAAGTGGCTGAAAATTCAGGTGCGTCTTATACTTCGAATGTAGCTTTTTTTTCCAGCCCTAACTAGGTGCTAACAGATCTTCCCAGCTCTTACCTTGCAGGCTCTTTCATTGTTACTCTCTCCAAAGAATGTTTTTCCAGCCCTAAGTCTTTGCAGGGTTTTTTTTCATTGCTCTACTTGCTCCAAAGAAGTTGTTTTCTAGCCCTAACCAGGTGCTAACGATCTTCCCAGCTCTTACTGGCTTGCATGCTCTTTCATTGTTACTCTCAGAAGAAGGTTTTTTTAAGTCCTAACCAGGGGATAAAATAATGTGCTGAAGCTGACCAGACTAAGGATGCTAGCCAGATGAATACCTGGTAGGCAGATTGTTTCCCCCTATTTTCCTCCCCAAAAACTAAGGTGCGTCTTATACTCCGGTGCATCTTATACTCCGAAAAATACGGTAATACTCCTTCCTCTGCTGTTTTTCCTACAATCACAACAACCTTGTGGCATGTGACAAGTCACCCAGCCAGAATTGATGCTTAAGGCAAAACTGGTACTCACAGTCATTCAGTTTCTAGCCTCAGTGCTTTAACCATTGGACGAAATGGCTCTCTATGGAAGAAGGAAATTTATTAAAAGAAAAAAACTGGAAAACTGCACAGGCTCCCTTTTTACATATAAAGGAAGTGGCTTTCTTTCAAAATGCTTTCTGCTCATAAAATGGAAAATACTCATTTCCATGCCATAGAACCGTGACGGCGAACATATGGTGGCATGCAGAGCCCTCTCTGCGGGCACACGAGCCGTTGCCCCAGCTCAGCTCTGCCGCACATACATATGTGCCACCTGCCGGCCAGCTGGTTTTCGGGTCTCTGCCATGCATGCGCGGGGGTGGGGCACATGCGGGACATGTGGGCAGATGTGTGGGCACACAGGGGTCACGCACGCATCCCGGGGGTCATGTGCGCATGTGCGGGGGCCTGGGCGCATATGCGGGGGTCATGCACATGCGCTGGGGGTACATGCATGCACGGGGGTGGGGTGCATGCGCTGGGGTAGCGCATGCGTGGGGGAGTGGGGTGCATGGGGGGTCACACACATTGCATTATGGGTGTGCGCACACACACACTTTCAGCACTCAGCGCCAAAAAGGTAGCCATCACTGCCATAGAAGATATTAGCTGGAATCTGAGGGAGAGGCTGTACGTAAGAATGGTGCGGCCTCCTTTGAGCAAGATCCAGTGGTGGGATTCAATTTTTTTTACTACTGGTTCTGTGGGCGTGGCTTGGTGGGTGTGGCAGGGGAAGGTTACTGCAAAATCCCCATTTCCTCCCAATCAACTGGGACTCAGAGAATAGATGGGGGCGGGGCCAATCAGAGAATAGATGGGGGCGGGGCCAGTCAGAGGTGGTATTTACTGATTCTCCGAACTACTTAGAATTTCCGCTAACGGTTCTCCAGAACTGGTCAAAACCTGCTGAATCCCACCTCAGGTCCTGCCTTCCCGGGCTTAATATTGAGCCTGGTCACTGGGTCTCCAATGGGCTTGAGCTGCTATTCGAAGCCAGACATTATTGAATGCCATCTTGGTAAATAGTATGACTGTCCACAGCCATGATCTGAAGGTGGATGAAGTACCAGACTGGCATGCATAGCCAAGACCCAGATGATGCCCTGAGAGGGACCTTCCTTTTTCAGAAATGGGCCTACTTGTGTACCGTGTTTGGCAGGGTGGATTTGATTTAAATCACGGTTTAAGTCACAATTTAAATCACTAGTAAAAAGGCTTGATTTAAATCAACTCGATTTAAATCATAATTTTTTAAAGAGCAACTGTCATCTCTGTCCCGCAGCGGCTCCTCCTCTGACCCGCTGTTGACTCACCGACAGTCGCAATATTGCAGAATATACAGCCTCATGCTACGTAACTATTTCCATTTCACGCTGAATAAACTAAATTATTAAAGTATCTTAATTAGAAAACTATCTTTAGATAGATTTTTACTCCAAAAGCATTTTATTAAAATAAATTTGATAAAAAAAATTTAAAAAATCCGATTTAAATTTAAAAAATGTGATTCTTTTTTAAAAAAATCATCGATTTTTATCCACCCTGGTGTTTGATATCATTCCAGGTTGAGGGTGGGGAACTATTGCCTTCCAGAAAGGTTATTGACTTTCAAAGTTTCTGCTCTGCAGACAAGAGAAGCTGAGACTTCTCACTGAAGTTGCGGAGGTGGTGGGTATGTTACTGCCCAGCATGATATATATAGTGTCCACTATATATATAGTGTCCACTGGGAGTTCGTGGCACCATGTAATTGTCCTACTAGTACAGGGGTGGCCAAACTATGGTTCTTTGAGGACCTGTGGACTTCAACTCCCAGAATTCCTGAGCTAGCCAGGCATGCACACAAAGAACTATGGTTCTTTGAGGACCTGTGGACTTCAACTCCCAGAATTCCTGAGCTAGCCATGCATGCATGGCTGGCTCAGGAATTCTGGGAGTTGAAGTCCACAGGTCCTCAAAGAACCATAGTTTGGCCACCCCTGTACTAGTAGGTCATCAATGGGTTGACACACTCTGATGCTCAAAGATTAGATCAGGGATTTGTCTTCAGTTTGTAGCGATGTCATCCAATCCTGATAAATCAGGATTCATAGGAGCCCACTTAGAAATGGGTATTTGGTAAACTATTTGTTTGGCATGTTCATATTTGCCAACAAGCAGCCAAATATATATTGATGATTCTTTGGCTAAATTTCAGAAGAAGAGGTTTGAGCTTTCATCATTACCCTATTTTTGCTACAGTTTTCATTTTTCTTTTTCAAGGCTGTAATCGGCAAGAGAATAAGAATTACAAGGCGGAAGGCCAAGCAATGCATCCGAAAGAGGGAAAAGGGAAGTTTGCGGATCAGAGCGGTGAGACAGGCCAGTCACAAAGTGGAATTATAAAAGGCTTTCCTCGGATCAGTTGGCTTCCTAACCATGCAAGCATTAATACAGGAGAAAAACCATACAAATGCTCGGAGTGTGGAAAGAGCTTTAATAAATCTGCTCATCTCATTTCCCATAAAAAGACACATTCAGAAGATAAACAGTTTACTTGCAAGGAGTGTGGAAAGACCCTCTGTAATAATCACTCTCTTAGAAGACACCAAAGGAATCACACAGGAGAACGACCTTATAAATGCATGGAGTGTGGAAAGACCTTTAGTTGTAGCAGTAACCTTACTTCCCATAGGAGAATCCACACAGGGGAGAAACCATATAAATGCATGGAGTGTGGAAAGACCTTTATTCATAGCAGTTACCTTAACTCCCACAAGAGGATCCACACAGGAGAGAAGCCCTATCAATGTGTGGACTGTGGAGAGGGCTTTCGGTGGAATTGTGATCTCACTTCCCATAAAAGGATCCACACAGGGGAGAAACCATACGAATGCAAGGAGTGTGGAAGAAGCTTTAGCTTTAGCAGTAGTCTTAATTCCCACAAGAGGATCCATACAACAGAGAAGCGATATCAGTGTGTGGAATGTGGAGAGGGCTTTCGATGGATTTGTGATCTCACTTCCCATAAAAGGATCCATACAGGGGAGAAACCATATGAATGCATGGAGTGTGGGAAAAGCTTTGCAAGGAGTAACGCTCTTACTTGCCACAGAAGGATCCACACACAGGAGAAGCCATATCAGCCGAGGAAGTATGGGAAGAACTTCAATAGCAATAAGGGTAATCCTCGGTTTATGACTGCGATTGAAATTTCTGTTACTAAGCAAGACGGTTGTTAAGTAAATTTTGATCCATTTTATGACTTTACTTGCCACATTTGTTAAGTGAATCACTTCAATTGTCAAGTTAGTAACAGTGTTGTTAAGTGAATCTGGCTTCCCCCTTGCCTCTGCTTGCCAAACGGTCACAAAAGCTGATCACATGTCCCGGGGACACTGCAACCCTCATAAATATGACTCCGTTGCCAACCACCTGAAGTTTGATCAGGTGACCATGGGAATGCCGTCAACGGTCATAAGTGTGAAAAACAATCAAGTCACTTTTTTCAGTGGTGGTATAGCTTTAAACACTCACTAAACAAACAAACTGTTGTAAATCAAAAACTACCTGTAGTTATCTAAAATCTCATCAAGAACCACTTGAGTAATAATCAAAATAAATTCTAGACCATTGAGGGCGAACCTTTTTTTGTTCGGATGCTAAAAATGCCCACCCATAATGCAATGCCTCCATCCCGCGCATGCACGCACAACCACCCCGCACTGCCCCCTCCTGTGCACGCACACAGGCCTCACTGAAGCTTCCCGACTTCTGGTAGGCCCGTTGGGCCGTTTTTCGCACTCCCTGGGCTTCAGGAGGCTTTCCTGAAGCCTGGGGAGGGCGAAAAACGGGCCAACCGGAAGTTCATTTCCAAACTTCCGGTAGGCCTGTTGGGTCTATTTTTTTGCCATCCACAGGCTCCGGAGGCTTTCCTGAAGCCTGGGGAGGGTGAAAATGGCCTGCTCCCCGCCCTCAAAAATCAGCTGGCCAGCGCGCACATGTGCGCTGGAGCTGACATAGGGCAACGCCTCGCATGCCCTGAGATACGGCTCCGCGTGCCACAGGTTCGCCATCACAGTTCTAGACCTTCTTAGATATGCATGCAAAAATTGCCTTTCTAGTCCAAACCAGAACAAGATGCACCCTAAATCTTACTTGTGGTTTTTGCTAAGTAGAAGGTTAGAACTAAAACACAAGTATCAGTGGAGATGAAGGGTGTTAATTTCACTTTCAGGGATCCGTCCAGCCTATTATTTAACAGAAAGAAGCCTCAGAGGAAGAACTCTGAAAAGGAGCTACAATGGTGAAAAGTCCTATAAATTTAATTTAATTTAATTGATTTGTATGCTGCCCAACTCCCGAGGGACTCTGGGCGGCTGACAACATATAAAATCATTGTTACATATAAAAACATATAATTAAAAATTATAAAAATTAAAAAACATCTGACATTCATAACCAAGGGGGGAGACATGCACATGCCAAAGTTTTTCTCCAGCTAAGTTCTGTTTTCCTGTCCCAGACAAAAGCTAAAACGGATTTTTTGACACATGCACCTGTAGCCTTAGATTAAATTAAGTACAATTGGTATGATTTCTTTCTAGTTATGCAGTTAATGAACTTTGGGCGGATTATCACTTACAAATGGGTTATGTTTGGAGGGGCCTACGTGGGTTTTTGGAATTGCACGGCAACTTGAAATAAGTTACACAAAAGACAACAATATTCTGTCAGTCCTCCAAGATAATGAGATAGGAAACATGGCTGGATAGACTAATTTATTAATAGAATGGTGCAAGGCTGAAAGTACACATCCGTGATCACTTTTAAAGTTGCCTTGAACTGCAAGATGTGTGCATAGAAATTAAATAAATACCGGTAATAAATAACAGCCCGAGGGATCAAGTTCGATTGTTTATTTAGTTTCTGTCTTTGCCTGTTATGCAGCTGCAGACTTTTCTACCTTTTATTGCATAATTCCTTTGGCACTATTTATTTTATCAACATACTTACAAATCGTGGACACTTATCAGGTGAAAGGCCTCTTATTATGTGAGAAACTCATTACATATACAGTATATCAATGTATCCTGTAAGGAAAAATCTTCAGGATGAAGAATTTCTCTCACAAAATAAGCCACAATGAGGGGAAGCCCATGAAATGCATGTTCAAAAACACCTTTTTCAAGCATTTTTTTTTTACTTTTCTGTGGTATGACAAGGATTAGGAAAAACTCTAAATTTGATTGAAATGAACTTAATTAAAAATCACTAGTACGGTTATTCATGGAATGTGATTAAATTCTGTTTAATTCTAACTGTAAAAATTAAAAATAGATGAAAACGTCGGAAGGATTTATGGGGGGTGATACTTCACGCTTTCAAAGGTTCAGGCTACTTTGAAGCTATTTATTCAAATATTTTTCACTAACCATTCTGGATCAAACAGAATAATTTTGAATAATTTGTGAATCTGGCTTCCCCACTGACTTTCCTTGTCAGAAGGTTGCGAAAGGGGATCACGTGACCTCCGGGAGGTTATTTCCGTCATAAATATGAGTAGTTGTCACGCATTTATTTATTTATTTATTTATTTATTTATTTATTTATTTATTTATTTATTTATTTATTTATTTATTTATTTATTTATTTATTTATTTATTTATTTATTTATTTATTTATTTATTTATTTGGCTTTCTTATATGCCGCCCAACTCCCGAAGGACTCAGGGCGGCGTACAGCATAGGAAAATACAAGAAACCAATAAACAAAATTTAAAAAAATAATATAAAAATTAAAAATGCAGTATTTAAACTTTGATCTCATGATCATGGCAATGCTGCAATGGTCGTAAGTGTGAAAAATGGTCACGTCACTTTTTTCAGTTCGAATGGTCACTAAATGAACTGTTGTAAGTCAAGGACTACCTGTATTTTCATTACTACAGGCTGCCTCTTGGTATTTCCAACCCTCCTTGTCTACCCAGAGGTATGAATTTGAAAAGGCAGGTTTAATAATTGAAAAAGAAAAATCAATACAAATCTTACTTTTCCTCAACCTGAGTCCCCAAGGAGTAGGGCGGCATATAAGAATCATAAATAAATAATAAATAAATAAATAAATAAACTTGTCGCTTTCCTCCCTGTGTCTCCCCAGCCCCCTGATCTCCCCTCACTTCAAGTCTGAGTTTGCCATCAGCCACAAGACGCAGGCTGGGTTTCATAGGCTTTTCTTCCTTGTCTTTTCACCGCTCTGCCATTTCTGACAGGATTTTGCTCATTTTTGATGCCTTCTGAGAATCTCTACAGACCAGAGATAGTTTCCTCCAGGTTCGCCCAAACCGGTAGCAAACCACTGGTGATGTCACAATGACATCACAGAACCGGTTTGGTTGGTGCCGGTCTGTGGGTGCTGCCATCTTTTTTTTTTTTAAATGTAAATTTATTTTTATTGAATTTTTTTCTGGTTTTTTTTCTTCTGCACATGCGCAGAAGCCAAGTTTCCAGCACTGCGCATGCATCGCCATCTTGTTTTTGGCTTTTGGGGGGGTTTTTCAAAAAATGTTTGGCACTACGCATGCATGTGTGCGCTTTGGAGGAACGAACTGGCATAAGGTAAGTGCAGCTGCTGTGGCCTAGAGGTGGAGCTCTTGCCTCACAGTCAGGAGGTTGTGAGTTCAATCCTAGGTAGAGGCAGATGTAGGGTCTCCTGCTTGGGCAGGGGGTTGGACTAGATGACCTGTAAGGTCCCTTCCAACTCTGTTAATCTGTTTAAAAAAAAGTTAGAACCCACACCTGCTACAGACCCTTCAGAGAAACTGCTCTTCAGGACAGGGATTTTTGAGTCTCCACAGAGACTTTCTCAATCTTCACAAGATCACAGATGGTTCTTAGAGATTAAAAAGAGGAAAATCTAGAAACTGACGCCTGCTGGAGATGCCACTTCCTTTCTAGAATCTAGATAGGCAATGGTGGAGCTCTTTCTTCACAATCAGGAGATTGTGAGTTCGATCCTTTTTTTGGGGGGGGGGTTTTAAAAAAATGTTTGGCACTACGCATGAACGTGTGCGCTTTGGAGGAACGAACTGGCATAAGGTAAGTGCAGCTGCTGTGGCCTAGAGGTGGAGCTCTTTCCTCACGATCAGGAGGTTGTGAGTTCAATCCTAGGTAGAGGCAGATGTAGGGTCTCCTGCTTGGGCAGGGGGTTGGACTAGATGACCTGTAAGGTCCCTTCCAACTCTGTTAATCTGTTTAAAAAAAAGTTAGAACCCACCCCTGCTACAGACCCTTCAGAGAAACTGCTCTTCAGGACAGGGATTTTTGAGTCTCCACAGAGACTTTCTCAATCTTCACAAGATCACAGATGGTTCTTAGAGATTAAAAAGAGGAAAATCTAGAAACTGACGCCTGCTGGAGATGCCACTTCCTTTCTAGAATCTAGATAGGCAATGGTGGAGCTCTTTCTTCACAATCAGGAGATTGTGAGTTCGATCCTAGGTAGAGGCAGATGTAGGATCTCCTGCTTGGGCAGGGGGTTGGACTAGATGACCTGCAAGGTCCCTTCCAACTCTGTTACTCTGTTTACTTCGAGTTTAATGCCCATCATCCCAGAGCCGCATTGAACATGACGTCCTGCGCCCTTGCAGGGTCTTCTCGCAATGCGCAAAGGATCCTCTAGGGGGCTCCCTGCAAGAGCCGGAAAGCTCCTTCCCTCCCCGCCTTACAAGAGAACTGAGCATGCGCTGGACTCTTTCCCAAGTCAGGAGAGATGCGTGCTTCCCGAGGCATTTTCCAAGAAAGGCTTGAAAGTGTGTCGGCTCTTTCTACAGTGTCCGGGTAAGCCTTTCTAGCAAGGGAAGAGGCTGCAGGGAAGTCTTGGACTTGGAGATCCAGACGTGAGTCGGGGTTCAGTGACGGGGGGCTGGGAGGGGGCTTTTCTCCCATACTGGAGGCTCGCATGAAGACATGCAAAACCTTATTAGGGTTGCAAGTCGTGGGATTGGGGGTGGGGGTGGGGGTGGGGGTGGGGGAGAATCCAGTGGTCCTATGTTCCCCAGCAGCCCCTGTGCATGCACGGGCCACGGAGGAGAGGAAGCAAAGCTTCGGAGTCGGACCCTTCGCCCCCTTGCCCCAGAGGAAAAAAAAAATCGGGGTCGCAGAAAGGAGGGAGCCATTTACCCTCCATTTCCATGGGGAAACCTCTGGATGGGAGGGAGAGGAGGAGAGGTCGTCTTTGCAAAACAGAGATTTGTGCCTCCAAGTCAGCCTTGACTCCTGGACAGTTTCCTGCATATTTCGTGGCTCCATTTTTCAGAAGGGGTTTCCCTCCTCCCCCTTCCTAGGCCGACAGAAGCGAGCGTACAAAGGCTGTAACTCCGTGTGCAAGGAGTTGGGTGCAAGGACTGGAACTTGGTTTCCTGCTCTCCCGCCTTTCCCCAATGTCATCAGCTGGCTGTGCCGCCAGCTAAAGAAGGGAGGTGTTGGAGGTGGGAGGTGCATCATTGTCCCCGATTAAGCCAGTGTTATTTTAGCACTTAGACTTATATACCGCTTCATAGTGCTTTACAGCCCTCTCTAAGCGGTTTACAGAGTTCAGCATATTGCCCCCAACAATCTGGGTCCTCATTTTACCCGCCTCGGAAGGATGGAAGGCTGAGTCAACCTTGAGCCTGGTGAGATTTGAACAGCTGAACTGCTGAACTAGCAGTCAGCTGAAGTAGGTTGCAGTGCTGCTTTTAACCACTGCGCCACCTCAGCTCCTCTAGAGCTTGGCCTTTGTAAAGCCTGGGTGTTGGAACTCCCTAGTTGGTTTATCTAGTTATTAAGTGGACTTAGAGAGCCCCTCATGTCAATTGTTTTTTGTGACCTGGGACATTTATAATTTGGATTATGCAAATGGTTGCTCTTCATTATGCAGCCATAGAAATGTTATTAAACTGTGTATTAAATTATATTAAATAAAATTATAGCTAGCCAGAGAGCCATTTGGTTCAGTGATGAAAGCACATGGCTTTGAAACCAGGAGATTAATTTCTAGTCCAACCTTTGCATTGAAAGCCTTGAGCCCATCCCAAATCTCAGCCCAATCTACTTCACAGGGCTGTTGTTGTGGGGAAAATAGAAGGAGCATTATGTATAATTTCTGCCTATTATTATGATAATAATACAGAAGACATAAAAATTAAATTTTAATAAAAACTAGGAAGTAGAAATCAAAAACATATTTAAATGTATTTTTCCAATATTTTGATAGAGATTTACATCCTGAAGGGTTCTCTGCAATTTTCCCCATATGTAGAGAGATCAAGCTAATTAATAAGATCAACCCCGTCCCAGACATTGGTACTTCAATCCAAATTTCTTTTTTTGATTTTGTCTTCTCCCTTCCCTTTCTTTCCTCTGTTGATAAGGATGCTCAGTAGTTCAATTAATCACCCTAGTAAACACCACAAATTGCTTTATTTTCAATTTCAGGTAAGCTGGAAATATTTTCTGTTTCTTCTGGAATCTTAAGTATCTTGTCTGGGAAGAGAGCTGAATGGCTTTCAAAAATTTGGCCAGACCCCTTGTGAACAGAAAGACCTGTGGAGATCCTTGGAGCTGTATTAGAGACCAGAGAGAAGATGGAGGGAGAACACCCAGCAGATGCAGAAATTAGAAAAGGCCCTCCAGCTGCTCAGCCTCGGAGCTGTGGGAAGAATGGGGCAAGTCCTGGGCGGAAGAGCCACAAAGAGGCATCCAATAGTTCAGAGGTCCAATGCTGTCACTTCAGAAAAATGCAGTTTCAGGAGGGGAAGAGTCCCCGAGATGTTTGCACTCAGCTTCACCACCTTTGTCGTCAGTGGCTGCAGCCAGAAAAACACACAAAGGCTCAGATGCTGGACCTGGTGCTCCTGGAGCAGTTCCTGGCTGTCCTTCCCCCAGAGATGGAAAGATGGGTGCGGGAGTGTGGAGCAGAGACCAGTTCCCAGGCGGTGTCCCTGGCTGAAGGCTTCTTGCTGACCCAGGAGGAGGAAAACATGCAAGAAGAGTTGCAGGTGGGAGAATGTAACCATGGCAGCTCTAAAGAGGATCTCTCTGAATTTGTCAATTCCTTTCTGGCAGATTTTTGGGATTATTAATTCCTAAGGGTATTTAATCTATTTTTCCAGAGGATGTATTTAGGGCAATTCTTCCATTCTGTTTCAGCAATGGACATTGGGGGCTGCTAGTTTGAAGGTGCAGTATGATAATTCATTTCTATCTCTTTGCTCTTCCTTTGTTTCTCATATTACATCATGTCCAGAAATCCGTGGAAGCTGTGACTGAGTATCAAAAGGAGGGGAAAGATTCATTCAGATCTTCTCAAGAGCTGCTCTTCAGGGAGAACTTCCAGAAAGATCAAAGTCAAGACTCTACGCAAGGTAAGAAAAGCTCTTTCTGTGTGATGTGAGATTTCAACATTTAGCTGATTCTTCCACTCCACTTTATTTGAGTGTCTCTCTTTAACAAATCTGCTTCCACTATTTTTATCTTTCTCATAGAGAGTAGAGAGCCGTCCTTGGACTTTTTAGAATCACCTCTTTGTGGTGGAGCTGAAGGATTAGCTGAACAGCTACTTCAGGTAAGGAGGAGAAAGATCGGAAAAGGCCCATGAATCTTGGATGGATTTCATTTTGTTCTAGAGTTCAATGTATAAAAATTGCTGTTTCTGAGCAATACAACTTTTACATCATGTCACTGAACATTCACACTCAACTTAGTCTACCCTCTCCCTTCTGAGGGGATCCTTTGTGAGATGCCTCCTCCATCCCTCCTGCTTCACCATCAGATTTCATTGACCAGATTGTTGTCGGCATCGGGTTCTCTTCCTTCTGTCTCCCAGGGTTGTTCTCACACACCATTACAAAAAAAAATCCTTTTTTATCTTTTGAAAAGCATCTTTGGGACAACTGTGACCTGGTGATTGAGAATCTCCGTAGACATATAGACTACTATTACAAGCTCTTCCAACACCTTCATGAAGGTGTGGAGTTGGGAGGCGTTAGTCCCTCAGTGGATAAAGTAAGCCATTGTCAAAAAATGTCAGATGGGTTTTGTCATTAATTTGCTCTGCCCAGCCTAGGAAGAATGGGAGTCACTGATAAGTATTGGATTTAAGACCCAGCTACCAATTGGCCATGAATATTTTAGTTGGTTACACCAACTAAAGGCATTAGGCATTCCAAACACTTCCAGCTTGATGAAACGTAATTTAGTTGTGCCGTCAGCCAGAAGGATTGAGATCTTAATTCTGAATTTTGATGCCCATTTTGTTCACCGGATCTCTTTCCTAGAATTGGTGGAAGAAAATATCAAATTATTCTTGGGATTATCTGTTAATAGGGAAACTTGTTTCCTTGTTCAGGATGTTGTGTCTTTTGAGGAAGTGGCTGTGTATTTCTCGGAGCAGGAGTGGTCTCAACTGGATGCTGACCAAAAAGCGCTCCATGGAGAAGTCATGCTGGAAAATTCCAGGAATCTGTTTTCTTTGGGTAAGAGCCGCTGTCTGTGCTCAGAAATATGGAGAAGGGAGTTAAATGTTATTTCTGGGGAAAAAAATCATTTATTTACATTGCATTCGGAACGTATTCAGGCCCTCTTCACTTTTGTCAACTTTGTTATGCTGCAGCATGTTACTACAGTTGTTGCAATTCACTTTTTTTCCTCTTAATCTACACTCAGTACCCAATGATGACAAAGTGAAAACAGAATTTTAGAAATGACTGTAAATTTATTAAAAAGATAAAACTGAAATATCACAGTGGCATAAGTATTCTGATTCTGTCACTCAGTACTTTGTTGGAGCATCTTGGCAGCACCTAGCTTTTTGCGACAAGCTTTGCACACCTGGATTGGGGGATTTTCTACCATTCTTGTTGCAAATACTCTCAGGTTCAGTCAGGTTGCATGGCGATTGTCGGTGGACAGCCATTTTCAGGTCCCTCCAGAGATATTAAATAAGGTTCAAGTCATATGTTGCTGCCCCGGCATGACACAGTGTCCAATGCACTTTGGGAGTTTGTGGCACCATGGAATTGTCCCAGGTCAAAGATTAGTTCAGGGTTGTGATCCAATCCTATTGGAATGAAAATAATACAGTTTTCCTTTTTCTCTTTCAAGGCTTTAATGGACAAGAGAATAAGAATTGCAAGCAGGAACGCCAAGCGATCCATTTGAAAGTGGGGGAAAGGAAATTTGAAGATGAGTTGCAACCAAAGAGGGATGAAACAAAGCAATCACAAAGTGGCATTAAAAAGGGTCTTCCTCTGGTCAGTTGGCTTCCTAATCATACAGTGATCAATCAGGGGGAAAGACCATATAAATCCATGGAGTGTGGAAAGAGGTTTATTAAATCCGATCATCACATTTCTCATAAAAAGACACATTCAGAAGAGAAACGATTTACCTGCATGGAGTGTGGAAAGACCTTCTGTGATAATCATTCTCTTAGAAAACATGAAAGGAGTCACAAAGGAGAAAGACCTTATAAATGCATGGAATGTGGAAAAACCTTTACTTATAGCAGTAGTCTTAATTCCCACAAGAGGATCCACACAGGAGAGAAACCGTATCAATGCATGGAGTGTGGAAAGAGCTTTACTCATAGCAGTTATCTTAATTCCCATAAGAGGATCCACACAGGAGAGAAACCGTATCAATGCATCGAGTGTGGAAAGAGCTTTACTCGTAGCAATTACCTTAATTCCCATAAGAGGATACACACAGGAGAGAAGCCCTATCAATGCATGGAGTGTGATGAGACCTTCTGTTATTCTAGGACTCTTATAATCCATCAGAGGAATCACAGAGGAGAAAGACCTTATAAATGCATGGAATGTGGAACAACCTTTACTTGTAGAAGTAGTCTGAAATCCCACAATTTAATCCACACAGGAGAGAAGCCATATCATTGCATGGAGTGTGGAAAGGCTTTTAGGAAGAGCAGTCATCTTAATACCCACAAGAGGATCCACACAGGAGAGAAACCGTATCAATGCATGGAGTGTGGAAAGACCTTTTCTTCTACGAGTAATCTTAATGCCCACAAGAGGATCCACACAGGAGAGAAACCGTATCAATGCATGGAGTGTGGAAAGACCTTCTGTTATAATCTTTCTTTTAAAGCCCATAAAAGGAATCACAAAGGAGAAAGTCCTTATAAATGCATGGGGTGTGGAAAGACCTTTACTTATAGCAGTAGTCTTAATTCCCACAAGAGGATCCACACAGGAGAGAAGCCATATAAATGTGTGGAATGTGGAGATGGCTTTAGAAGGAGTTGTGATCTGACGTCCCATAAAAGGATCCATACAGGAGAAAACAACCATATGAATGCACGGAGTGGAACTTTGTAATGAGTAGCAATTTTTCTCGCCATCCACACATGGGAGAAACGGGTGAAATCCTCCCGGTTCGGCCCAGTTCGAGAGGACCGGTAGCAGACATGTGGCCTGGTTCGCCGAACCGTTGCCTCTTGCTCGTCCTGCCCAGCCCGGTTTCTGCTCTACAGCTTGCCTGCCTTCCCGTGGCCAATTTGCAGGCAGGCAAGTTGCAAAACAGAGGCTGGGCTGGGCAGGGCGAGCGACTGGCGACCGGCTGCCCTTCCTCACTGTGGCTGCAAGCCTTCCCTGTACGAGTGGTGGAAGTCCGGTACTCTGGTGCACTCATCTGTTTCCCTCTATGACTGGCCTTGGAAAAGCCTGCCCTCAAAATTGCCTGCCTGCAGTCAGAGTTTGGAGCTTGCTTGTTAAAAGGAACGCTCCCAGCAGCGTTTTTCAGTCCGGGCTACTCGGAGTGAAAAACATGCAATATGCTGCTTGGTATCCTTCCTCTTCAAAAGGCACCACCTTTTATATTCTCTCTGCTGCTTCGTTTCATGAGAACAGCCTTTCTTTACTCACGTTCTCCATGCGTGGCTTGCTTGGCCATTTTTAAAGCAAAAAAACAACCCCCACTCATTTACTCAATTGAAGGAAGAAGGCAGGCAGAACCAGTTGCACACCAATGAAATCCATCCATCCATCCATTGCATTGCAGCCTGCAATCCATCTCTTGTGAGCAACTGATTCTGCCTGCCTTCCTTCAATTGGGTAAGTAACCGGGGGGGGGGGGGGTCTTTGCTTTTTAAAAAATAATAAATGGGGGGGTATTTTCTTGGGGGATTTTTTAGGAATTTTTTTTAGACATAGCCATTTAAAATTTAGTAAGTTTTAAATTTAGCTGCTTTTATCGAAAAATATAAATAAAATAAAATATGGAATGTTGTGTGCTTTTGCAATTCTGGTTAGGCAGGGGGTTGGACTAGATGACCTCCAAGCTCCCTTCTTCCAACTCTGTAAATCTGTTAAAATGGTTAAATCTGTTGCTGGTGCCGTTTTGTGTACTTTTGCATTGTGTGTGAGTCAGTACAGATGCTTTTGCATGGTGTGTGAGCCAGTTTTGTTGTGTGTTGTGTAAAGTGCAAAAGTTTTTTTTCCAGCTCTTTGTTGCTCTGTAAGGCTCTTGCTTGTGGCAGGGGCCATTTTGTGTGCTTTTGCATGGTATGTGAATCAGTACAGCTGCTTTTGCAAGGTGTGTGAGCCAGTTGTGGTGTTGTGTGTATGTGTAAAGTCTAAAAGGTTTTTTTTTCAGCTCTTTGTGACGTCGACTTGGCCATGCCCACCTGGTCACCTGACCACCAAGTCACGCCCATCCGGTCACCTGACCACCAAGCCACACCTACCTGAAGCCATACCCACCAGACACCAAGCCACGCACACAAAATAAGCTATGCCCACAGAACCGATAGGGAAAATTTTCACATTTCACCCCGGGGAGAAACCATATCAATAATGGAATTGTGGCGAGAGGTCCAAGAAAAATCCAGGTAGTCCTCGCCTTATGACTGCAATTGAGCCCAAATTTTCTGTTGCTAAGTGAGAATTGTGTTTTATCCCGTTTTACAACTTTCCTTGCCACATTTGTTAAGTGAATCACTAGTTGTTAAATTACCGGTAGTAATACTGTTATGAAATGAATCTGGCTTCCCCATTGGATTTGCTTGTTAGAAGCTCACAAAAGATGATCACATGACTCAAGGACACTGAAATTTGATCAGTTAACCATCGGGATGCTGCAACAGTCATAAGTTTGAAAAATGGTCATAAGTCATGTTTTTCAGTGTTTATGTAACTTTTAATAATCAATATATGAACTGTAGTAAATTGAGGACTACCTATAGTTGTCTAAAATATCATGTAAAGACCATATGAGTAATAATACAAATAATCTCTAACTCTTCTTAGACATGTATGCATAAATTGCCTTTCTAGTGCAAACCAGAACAGTATGGATCCCTAATCTTGCTTATGGTTATTGCTAAGTTCAAATAGACAAATGCCTTCTCTACATGTAAAAATATTCCTGACTGTTTTTCATTACCGTATAAGACTGACGTTTCCCACCGAAAAGTGGGTGAAAATTGCTGTGTGTCATACAGCGAATGTTGCCGAAGCCCTGCTCACCCTCCGGCCTCCTACCTTTGGCCATTTTCGGTCTCATTTTTTTGGCCTCTGAATGTTCCGTTTTAGACCCATTCCAGGCTGCTGGGTTCGCCACAACCCATCACCGTCTCTGCGTGTCACATTTTCGGCCTCAGCATGCCCCGTTTTTCGTCTCTGCGTCACATTTTTGGCCGGTTCTAGGCAGTGGGGATCAGCGGCGGAGGCTGCACCGATCCCCGCCGCCTGAAACCGGCTGAAAATGTGACGTACAGAGGCCGGAAATGGGGCATGCGGAGGCCGAAAACGCAAAAGCCATAAACAACGCATGGGGGTGGCGATGGGCTGTGACAATCCCCATAGACTGGAACAGCTGATTAATGGTATTCTGGGAGGCCGGTCCACCCACCAATCAGCTGCTCAGGCTGCAATAAGGTGCTGAAGCTGACCTTGCTGTTTGTTGCAAGGATGGTAGTGAGATGAATATCAATGGATGCTGGTAGGCAGAGGCAGAATCCCCCCCCCCCGTTTTCCTCCCCAAAAACTAATGTGCCTATACCAGAATATACCAGAGAGTGGAGTCTGGACTATACCAGAGCGTCTTATACTCCGAAAAATACGGTATATTGTTTCAAATATTCCAAAATACCAAACACGATGATCACATTCTTCAATTATGTTGTAGATTAAAAAGAAAAAAACCCCTAACTTTGTTAGAGGTTATCTGATTCCTCTTGCTGTTGCCTGAATATTTCTGTTGTGATATTGGGACAAGTATCTGTGCCTTTCCCTTTCTCTGGCTGTTCTACCTTTTCCATCTCTGCTTGTCTGAGGAAGACTCTGGTGAGAGTTCTGACTGCTGCATCCAGAATGTTGGATACCACCAATTATCTCATGGATTGTTTTTAAACCAGGAGTCCCCAACACACAGGCTGTGGCCTGTTCGGAAGTAGGCCATGTAAGAAGAGGGTGAGTGTGAACGGTGGGTGCACAGGGCAGCTACTTCCACAAATGGAGCTCTGCATGCATGTGTCTGCCTGCTGCTTGCATTAACCATCCTCTGACTCTCCCCCAACCCAAAGCCAGAAAGGTTAGGGCAGTGATGGCTAACTGTTTTGTTGTTGTGTGCTGAAAGCGCGGGGAGCACGGGCGGGTTGTGCACGTGCGTGGCCACACCCATAATGCAATGCCCCCCGCTCCCCCCACAAGTGTGCATGCCCCCCCATTCTCCCGTGCCCCTGCGCATGCCTATGCAACTGCCCCGCTCCTGCGTGCATGCATGCCACGTCCCCCAGTGGCCAGTTTTGGGCCTGGCAGGCCTCCCTGAAGCATCCTGGGACCAAAAACAGGCCAAAATGGCCTATTTTGGCATGGGGGGAGCACTGCTCCCCCTGCCCCCATGCATACGTGCGATCCCCCACGCATGCACACGCCTCTCCCATATGTCCCTCGCCCCCCGCAGCAGAGACCCGAAAATCAGCTGGCCGACAGGCACGCATGCATGAGCGGTGCAACTGACCTGGGCGATGGCTCGCGTGCCTGCAGAGAGGGCTCCGCGTGTCATAGGTTCGCCATCACGGGTTAGGGACTGCTGTTTTAAATCATCAATCATACCCGATTTGATTGAGTTGAGCTCAAAACATTTATCAGTAGTACTGGATTCTATATGGTTTCTCCCGATACGGATTGTGGAGATGTTTTACTTTGAAAAAATATAGAAGATACAAAAGACAAACATACATACAAACAATCAGTTCTCTTTATGTTTGTTTTTTATGCTAGATCAGACATGTTAAACATAAGGCCCATGGGTCAGAACCTGCCCATGATGGTTAGATGTGGCCCACAGGGCCACCCTAGAGACAGCAGAGGGCTGTCCCCCGCCACCTCAGCCCACCCCACCCCACCTGGACACTACCCCTGGGTGCGTGCGCAAGGTCTGGAGGGCCGAGTGGGCCATGGAGGCAGCAGAGGCCCTGGTGGCGGACATTGCACTGTTGCTCTCCGCCGTTGCGGCCCACTCACCAGCCCGGCCTCACAGCTGGTCCTGTGCCCCCAGGCGCTGTCCTTTTCGCTGGGCTGGTCCTGGCCCCATGTGGGAAAGCTATGGCAACTGGCAGCTTTGCCACCCTCTCTCCCTACCCTTGTCCCTTCCTGGGCATGGAAGGAGGGAGGGAGGGAGGAGATTGGAATGAGAGGGTGAGAGTATATGAGTTAACTCCTGCTTTAGTACTTGGCCACTAGCAACCTGCTAGCTTCGCCATCCCCTTTCCCCCCCCCCTGGCCTCTCCCATGGTGGTCTCCCATCCGAACACTGAGAATGCTTTGCTTAAAAAGCCGAGTCTCGCATGGAAAGGGAGTGTGGTCCAGGGCTCTGGACACCCCGTGCCTCTATGCAGGGGTCCTCCATGTGGCCTGAGAGGGATTGCGAGGCTCCTCTGGTGGGCGAGGCTTTGTTGCTTGTTCTGGTCTCACCTTTCTCTTCTGGAGACTTCTGGATCCCCATTCCCAGCCTTGACTAGCCTATAATAGGCGGAGGATGCTGCTCCATGTGGAAGTGTGGAGGAGAAAGTTTGCGGGAAGTAGTTTCCTCCAGGTCCAACTTTTGCCTTGACAGATCTCTAGAGAGGAGAGAGGGTGCCCCAACAAGCCAGCATCTTTACCCCACCTTGAGTTAGCCAGTGAAACTTATTTCATCCCGACCCAGCTGTCCCGAGTCAGCCACACCCAGTGAGTGATATCAAACCAACCATGCGCACCCAGCCTCTGAGTTGTCATAGTCTTACATGCAAGTGGCCCTGTAAGGGGAACCATAATGCTGATGTGGCCCTCAATGAAATTGAGTTTGACACCCCTGCTTTACACCATTCCCATGAACATGTGATTGTATCCTGTATGGAAAACTTCATTCCTCTCACAAAATAAGCCAGAATGAGGGGAAGCCCACGAAATGCATGTTCAAAACCCTTTTTCAAGTACTTTTTGCCTTTCTATTATATGGCAAGGTTTAGGAAAAAGTCTAAATGTGAATTAAATTTAATTAAATATCACTGGTATGGTTATTCATGAGACATTATTAAATTCCATTTGTTCTAATTAAAAATTAAAAATACATGAAACTCTTCAAAATATTTCTGGAAGGCAATACTTCCGGCTTTCAGCTTCCTTGGAAATATTTACTCAAATATTGTTCATTGATGGTTCGGCATTAAACAGGTGAAAAGGCACTGATTATGGTTAGCTAATCATGTCAATTTTTTCATAATGGAAGACTGACAAAATTAGACAGGTTGGACTTGATATGTAGAGAAATGGGCTGGAAAGAATGGAGCCAGAATGAGAAGTTTTTTTAAATTGTTTTTTTTTTAATTTAAAGTTTAAAATTTTTTTAAAAGTCTTTTAAAATTGCTTCTTAACCACTCCAGTCTTTGTTTCATTAATTGTAGCTAAATCTCTTTTTTCTTGAACTGTCATCTCCAAATCCAGACTTCAAACCAGTGAAATCTTCATTACTTTTGGCTAGAAAAAATATTCTTTTACACCAAAGGTTCCTACTGCAATTTACTGAGACGTATTCCCTACTCAACACCAAAATAAAACTCTTCATGTCTCTCTTTTATTTTTATTTTTTTGCCTTGTAGTATTTGAGCTTTATATTTATTTTTCAGTATTTGCCTTCCTTAATTTTGTAATTCCACTTTTTCTCTAGTCACATATGAGACTTTATTCTCCCAATCTTCATTTCTCCATCATGGCGGCTTGTTTTGAGGTAAAAAAAATTTGAAGGTCCACAAGTTTAAGCATTCTCTTCATTTTGGAAATTTTCTTTTGATGCCTCTTTTTCATCGGGATCTATTCTTCAGGATTATTCACATTATTACAGGCTGCCTTTGGTGTTTCTTGGCTGCCCACAGGTATGAATTTGAAAAGGCAGCTATAATAATACAATACAATACAAATCTTGCTTTTCCTCATCCTGTCCCTTTCCTCCCTGTGTCTCTGCCAGCCCCCTGATCTCCCCTCACTTCAAGGCTGAGTTTACCATCAGCCACAAGACACAGGCTGGGTTTCATAGATACTTTTCTTCCTTGTCTTTTGACCCCCCTGCCATTTCTGACAGGATTTTGCTCATTTTTGATGCCTTCTGGGAATCCCTAGAGACCCTTCAGAGAAGCTGATCTTCAGGAAAGGGATTTTTGAGTCTCCACAGAGATTTTCTCAATCTTCACAAGATCACAGATGGTTCTTAGAGATTAAAAAGTGGAAAATCTAGAAACTGACGCCTGCTGGAGATGCCACTTCCTTTCTAGATAGGCAATATTAGAGGGAAAGTTTCATTCTAGTCCAGAGATCTTCAAACTTGGCAACTTTAAGACTTGTGGACTTCAACTCCCAGAATTCTCCTCGGAAGAACGAGGCAGCTCGCTCCCTACCCCCCCCCCGTCTTACAAGAGAACTGAGCATGCGCCGGACTCTTTCCCAAGGCAGGAGAGAGGTGTGCTTCTCGAGGCATTTTCCAGTAAAGATTTGAAAGGTGGTCCGCA
Source organism: Diadophis punctatus similis (assembly GCA_023053685.1). Classification (NCBI taxonomy): domain Eukaryota; kingdom Metazoa; phylum Chordata; class Lepidosauria; order Squamata; family Dipsadidae; genus Diadophis; species Diadophis punctatus. The sequence goes on along the minus strand of JALIGW010000002.1, from coordinate 247,337,460 downwards.
CTTTCTACAGTGTCCGATTCTGCTCCCCCCCCCCAACTGTAAGCCTTTGGTTGAGTCTTTCCAGCAGGCGAAGAGGCTGCAGCGAAGTCTTGGAGTTGGAGATCCAGACGTGAGTCGTGGATCAGTGATGGGGCTTTTCTCCCGCCCTGGAGGCTCGCATGGAGACATGCAAAACTTCATCAGGCTTGGAGTCGTGGAAAGGGGGGGGGGGAGCCAGTGGTCCCATGTTCCCCTGCCGCCCCTGTGCATGCAGGTGCCAGGGACGGGAGAAAGCAAAGCTTCGCGCCCTTCGCTTTGCCCCCAGGGAGGAAAAAAACCAGGGTCGCAGAAAAGAGGATTTAGGCTCCATTTCGACGGGGAAAGCTTTGCATGGAGGGAGAGGAGGCGAGGTCGTCTTTGCAAAAGAGAGATTTGTGCCTCCAAGTCAGTCTTGATCCCTGGACAGTTTCCTGCCTATTTCTTGGCCCCGTTTTCAGAAGGGGTTTCCCTCTCCTCCCCCTTCCTAGGCCGAGAGAAGCGAGCGGTCGGAGTCCCCCCTGCTGGCTTTGCATACAAGGCTGCAACTCTTTATGTGCAAGGAGTTGGGAGCAAGGAGTGCAAGGAGTTGTTCTTAACTATGCAGCCATAGAAATAGATATTAAACTGTCTTTTAAATTATATTAAATCAAATTATGATTAGCCAGAGAGAGCCATTTGGTTCAGTGATGAAAGCACAAGGCTTTGAAACCGGGATATGAACTTTCAAGTCCAACCTTTGGCATGAAAGCCTTGAGCCCATCCCAACTCTCAGCCCAATCTACTTCACAGGGCTGTTGTTGTGGGGAAAATAGTAAGAAGGAGTATAATTGCTGCTTAGAGTAATTTATAAAAATGATAATAAGACATAAGAATAAAAATTAAATTTTTAATAAAAACTAGAAAGTAGAAATAAAAAACACATTTAAATTTATTTTCCAATATTTTGATAGACATTGATCCTGAAGGGTTCACTGCAATTTCCCCCATATGTAGGGAGAGCAAGATAACTAATAAAATTTCACCTCCTTCCCAGACCTTGGTGGGTTGATGCAAATTATCTTCTCTTCCCCATTATTCAATTTTTCCCATTTCAGGTATGTAAGCTCGAAATATTATCCGGTTCTTTTGGAATCTTAAGTATCTTGTCTTGGAAGAGAGCTGAATGGCCTTGGAAAATTTGGCCAGACCTCTTGTGAACAGAAAGACCTGTGGAGATCCTTGGGTCCATTTTGGGACTGGATTAGAGACCAGAGAGAAGATGGAGGGACAACACCCAGCAGATGCAGAAATTAGAAAAGGCCCTCCAGCTGTTCAGCCTTGGAGCTGTGGGAAGAATGGGGCAAGTCCTGGGCGGAAGAGCCACGAAGAGGCATCCAATAGTTCAGAGGCCCAATGCTATCACTTCAGAAAAATGCAGTTCCAGGAGGGGAAGAGTCCCCGAGATGTTTGCACCCAGCTTCACCACCTTTGTCGTCAATGGCTGCAACCAGAAAAACACACCAAGGCTCAGATGCTGGACCTGGTACTCCTGGAACAATTGCTGGCTGTCCTTCCCCCAGAGATGGCAAGATGGGTGCGGGAGTGTGGAGCGGAGACCAGTTCCCAGGCGGTGTCCCTGGCTGAAGGCTTCTTGCTGACCCAGGAGGAGGAAAACATGAAGGAAGAGTTGCAGGTGGGAGAATGGAATCATGGCAGCTCTAAAGAGGATCTCTCTGAATTTGTCAATTCCTTTCTGGCAGATTTTTGGGATTATTAATTCCTAAGGGTATTTAATCTATTTTTCCAGAGGATGTATTTAGGGCAATTCTTCCATTCTGTTTCAGCAATGGACATTGGGGGCTGCTAGTTTGAAGGTGCAGTTTGATATTTCATTTCCATCTCTGTACTCTTCGTTTGTTTCTTTTTATTTCCAAAAAGTTTTATTAGTACAAAATTACATAGATAATAGCTAAACATTAAATAGAAAGTACAAACATTTTTTTTAATTTTTCTCCCCCCTAACCCACCCCTTTCCCTCCCCCCCTCCCCCCCGGACTTCCCAGAGAGAGTACAGGGCATAATATCAATAAAATAAATTTAAATTAAATTAAAAATTTTTGACTTCCACCTTATTTTTTTAAAACTTCAACTCCAAATTGTACACTAATAAAAATTCCTTCCTCCTCCTTTCAATCATCTACCCTTCACAACATTTCTTCACTGTTAACTAAGAATTAAATGATTATTACATAAATGATGACTAAGTATTAAATACAAAAACCTTAAACTTCATCATAAAATCAATCAGTATATAAATAACATACTATTACTATATATCAGATTATAAGCACTAATTACAAACTTTAAATAACCTTCCTCCCAAAAAAAAAAAATGTTAAATCTAATTGTAATATTTTATAACTGGATAGATGACAATTCCAAATCTTTCTCACAATTAAATAAAACTTAAATTGATATTACACAAAAAATAACTAAATAATAATACAAAAACCTTAAACTTCATCATAAATTCTACCACTCTATTAGTAACATAATGTTACTATGTATTAAATTATTAGGTTCAAAAAAGTTCTAAATCTTTAAAAAGAATTAATAATACTTTGAATAAGCCCCCCAAAAAAAACAAAAGAAAAAAAAAGAATGCAAGAAGTAAAGAAAAGAAAAAAAAATTAAGGAAAGAAGGGAAAAAGAAAAGTACAGTCATAATGGCAACCATCTGTCCAATAAACTTCAACACTGCATCTTGTTGTATCTTGATGATGGTTGCATCTTTTTGTAACTTGATAATTTTGTAGTTGTCAGCTCGCCTCCCATCTGACCCCGATCTTCCATCTCCTTTTCCACACTGTAGACATCTGTCTGGCTCTGCCAATCATTTAAATTTTGTAAATCTGTTTCGATTTGAAGAGGAAGGGATGGCTTTCCCTCCTCCTCCTCTTTTGTTTTCATACATCTTTCCTCTGGAATCTTGGATATATCAGCCTTTAAGACGTTGACATAAAATTCAGTAGCTTTCTTTGTTGTATTAAGCCGATATCTTTTTCCCAGAAATTTCACTGCAACTCCTGTTGGTGCTTCCCATTTGTAATGTAAATTTAACCTTTTAAATTCATCAATCAGAAAGGTATAATCTTTTCTGGCTTTGAGCATTTTAGAGGGAATTTCTTTCCATATCATCAGTTCCTGGCCATTCACCTGCAGGTTATTCTTAAACGTCGCCTGTATAATCCTATTCCGTAAGGCTCTTGTAGTAAAGTATATTACAATATCCCTTGGTAGGTGTTTTTGTTTTGCATACCAGGAGTTGATTCTATATATTTTATCAATTTGCCTGGCTAGTTCTTCTTTAGACAGTCCAGACACCTGCTCCAAAGCTTCCACCATCCTTCCTTTCAAATCTTCATATAATCCTTCTTTCAACCCCCTGACCCTTATGGCAAATTCCATGGATCTGAATTGCGTCATTAACACCTCTGTTTCAAAATTTGCAATGTCATTTTGTATTTTATCTATGTATTCTACTGAAGTTGTCAAAACTTGTTTGTTTTCTTCAATGCGGTTTGCCAAAACTTCAATATTTGTTGCTAGACCTTTACATACCTCCAACACATCATTTCTAATTTGTTGGTCAATATTCTTTAAAGCAGCCTGCATTTTATTATCTATTTCACTAATTTTTTGGTTAAATTCAACAATAAGTTCATCTTTCATAATCTTTAAGGTACTTATTAAATTTTCAGGTGTTAAAGACTTTGGGGGTGTTAACTCAGTGGTAAGTTGCATTTTAGAAATATAACCAGATGAATAATCCATTCTTTTATTCAAAACCATCTTTCCAGATTTTGAAGCCATTTTAGTATTTCCAGTGGAGAACAAAGAAAAAGCCAAGCCTCTAGTTAAAGTTCTTTTAAATTTCTTTTAAAATTCTTTCAAATTCCAAAGCCAGATAGAATTTTATTTTTTAAAAAATTGTCAGTTATTATTTAATCCAAAATCGGGAGACAGAGAGAGTAAAGCCAACTTTCAAAATCAAAAATTTCCATAAGAAAAAAAGCTGCTAGGAAAACGAAAGTTACTTTCACTTCTCCTCCCACTTTCTCCGATCGCCATGTTGTAGCCTAATAACTGTTACTTAGTTTCTTCCGAAGTGAAAATCAGCAGTGGAGTTGAAAGAAAAAAAAAATCTGTACTTGCCCTTTAAAATCCTGTCTCTCTCTGTCTGCTTGTTTAAACAATTAAGTAGTTGTAATCCCATTCACGAAGCAGCGGGTGGTCACAGCATCTTGCTCCGCAAAAGCGGAGGTTTCCAAGTCCCCGGAGCAAGAGACAGGCTGGCTGGGGAGCCCTCACCTTTCGCGCCCCTGGCTGACACTTGGGGCACTAGGGGGGGCTCTACCCCACCTGTCCGGCTCTCATCTCTCCCCTTTGCCCGGGGCAGAGACTTTCAAGCCGCCAGACAGCTGTTCTGGCGGCTTTAACGGGGAAAAGGAAAGGCGCTCAACGAGGAGCGTCCGCGATGCAGCGATCCGGAACCGGAAGTCCTTCGTTTGTTTCTTGTATCACATCATCTCCAGAAATCCGTGGAAGCTGTGACTGAGTATCCTAAGGAGGGGAAAGATTCATGCAGATCTTCTCAAGAGCTGCTCTTCAGGGAGAACTTCGAGAAAGATCAAAGTCAAGATGCTACGCAAGGTAAGGAAAACTCTGTGTGATGTGAGATTTCAACATTTAGCTGATTCTTTCGCCCCACTTTATTGGAGTGCCTCTCTTTACCAAATCTGCTCCCACTATTTTTATCTTTCTCATAGAGAGTAGAGAGCTGTCCTTGGACTTTTTAGAATCACCTCTTTGTGGTGGAGCTGAAGGATTTGCTGAACTGGTACTTCAGGTAAGGAGGAGAAAGATCGGAAAAGGTCCATGAATTTTGGATGGATTTCATTTTGTTCTAGAGTTCAATGTATAAAATTTCTGTTTCTAAGCAATACAAATTTTTCATCAGGTCATTGAACATTCACTCTGAGCTTAGCCTATCTTCTCCCTTCTGAGGGGATCCTTTGTGAGATGCCTCCTCCATCCCTCCTGCTTCACCATCAGATTTCATTGACCAGACTGTTGTCAGCATCGGGGCTCTTCCTTCTGTCTCCCAGGGTTATTCTCACACACCATTACAAAAATATGTATCGTTTTTTGCCTTTTGAAAAGCATCTTTGGGACAACCGTGACCTGGTGATTGAGAATCTCCATAGACATATACAGTACTATTACAAGCTCTTCCAACACCTTCATGAAGGTGTGGAATTGGGAGACGTTAGTCGCTGAGTGGATAAAGTAAGCCATTGTCAAAAAATGTCAGATGGGTTTTGCCAGTAATTTGCTCTGCCCAGCCTAGGAAGAAAGGGAGTCACTGATAAGTACTGGATTTAAGACCAATTGACCCAGAATATTGGTTACACCGTTAGTTGGTTACACCATAAGGCATTCCAAACACTTCCAGCTTGATGAAACGTAAATTAGTTCTGACCTCAATCAGAAGGATTGAGATCTTAATTCTGAATTTTGATGCCCATTTTGTTCACCGGATCTCTTTCCTAGAATTGGTGGAAGAAAATATCAAATTATTCTTGGGATTATCTGTTAATAGGGAAACTTGTTTCCTTGTTCAGGATGTTGTGTCTTTTAAGGAAGTGGCTGTGTACTTCTCCAAGGAGGAGTGGTCTGAACTGGATGCTGACCAAAAAGCTCTCCATGGAGAAGTCATGCTGGAGAATTCCAGGAATCTGTTTTCTCTGGGTAAGAACCCCTGTCTCTGCTCAGAAATAGAGAGAATGGAGTTAAATGTTATTTGGGGGGGGGGTCATTTATTTACATTGCATTTGGAACGTATTCAGGCCTTCTTCACTTTTGTCAACTTTGTTATGCTGCAGCAGGTTACTACAGTTGTTGACATTCACTTTTTTTTGTCCTTAATCTACACTCAGTACCCAATAATGACAAAGTAAAAGCACAATTTTAGAAATGTCTGCATATTTATTAAAAATAAAAAACTGAAGTATCACATTGGCATAAGTATTCAGACCCTGTCACTCAGTACTTTGTTGAAGCACCTTTGACAGCACGTACTGCCTTGTCTTTTTGGGTATGACGTGACAAGCTTTGCACACGTGGGTTGGGGGATTTTCTGCCATTCTTGCTTGCAAATCCTCTCAGGCTCAGTCAGGTTGCATGGCGATTGTCGGTGGACAGCCATTTTCAGGTCCCTCCAGAGATGTTAAATAAGGTTCAAGTCAGGCTGGGCCCCTCTAGGACATTTCTGAGCCGTGGTGGCGCAGTGGTTAGAATGCAGTACTGCAGGCTACTTCTGCTGACTGCCAGCTACCTGCCATTTGGCAGTTCAAATCTCACCAGGCTCAAGGTTGACTCAGCCTTCCATCCTTCTGAGGTCAGTAAAATGAGGACACAGGTTGTTGGCGGCAAGACTCTGTAAACCCCTTAGGGCTGTAAAAGCCCTGTGAAGCGATATATAAGTCTAAGTGCTATTGTTATTGCTATTCACAGAGTTGTCCCTAAGCCAGTCCTGTGTTGTGATGGCTGTGTGCTTAGGATTTTTGTCATGGTCCAAAGTGAACTTTCGGCCCTATTTGAGGTACTGAGTGCTGTGGAACAGGTTTTCATTTAGGATATCCCTGTAATTTGCTCCAGTCAGTTTCCCTCAACCTTGACCAGGTTGCTGAGGAACACCCCCACAGCATTTATTTATTTATTTATTATTTATTTATTATTGGTTCTTCTATGCCGCCCTACTCCCGAGGGACTCAGGGCGGCGTACAGCATTATACAAGAACACTAAATAATAAACAACAGTTAAAAACAGAATTAAAAAATTTAAAAAATTAAAAAATATTCATCACCAGACATACCGGGGGAGAGCTCAGGTGGAACTAGTCTCGCCCCCTGCCTGCAGGAAGAGCCATGTCTTAACGGCTTTTGGGAAGGCCAGCAGGGTGGGGATGGTTCGGGTCTCTGGGGGAAGTTGGTTCCAGAGCACGGGCCCCCCCACAGAGAAGGCCCTCCCCCTAGGGCCCGCCAGCCGGCATTGTTTGGCTGACGGGACCTGGAGGAGGCCCACTCTGTGGGACCTCACCAGTCGGAGGGAAGTATGAGGCAGAATGCGGTCCCGAAGGTAACCTGGTCCTAAGCCATGAAGGGCTTTGAAGATGATGATCAGCACCTTGAATTGTACCCGGAGACTGATGGGCAGCCAATGCAGCTGGCGGAGTATAGGTGTAACATGGGTGTACCTTGGCACACCCACCACAGCACGCGCAGCCGCATTTTGCACCAACTGAAGTCTCCGAATACTCTTCAAGGGTAGCCCCATGTAGAGCGCATTGCAGTAGTCCAGTCGGGAGGTGACAAGGGTATGAGTGACCGTGAGTAGAGCCTCCTTCTCCAAGTATGGCCGCAATTGGTGCACCAGGCAAATGCCATGATGCTGCCACCACCATGCTTTACTGTTGGGGTGATATTGGGCAGGTGATGAGCGGCGCCTGGTTTCCTCCAGACATTACATTTAGAATTTAGGCCAAACAGTTTAAACTTGGTTTCATCAGACCAGAGAATCTTGTTCCTCACACTCTGAGAGTCCTTTTGGTGCTTTTTTTGCAAACTCCAAGTAAACTTCCGTGTGTTTTGCACTGAGGCGAGGTTTCCGTCTAGCCACTCTGCCATAAAGCCCAGATTGGTGGAGGACTGTAGTGATGCTTGTCCTTTTGGAACGCTGTCCCATCTCCAACCAGAATTTTTGGAGCTCAGTCAGAGTGACCATTGGTCACCTCTCTTACTAAGGCCCTTCTACCCCGATCGCTCAGTTTGACGGGGCAGCCAGCTGTTGGAAGAGTCCTGGTTGTGCCAAACTTCTTCCATTTGAGAATAATGGAGTCCATTTTGCTCTTGAGAAGCTTCAGTGCAGCAGAAATTTTATGGTAGCCTTCCCCAGATCTGTTCCTTTGCAATAATCCTGTCTCTGAGCTCTGCAGGCAGTTCCTTTCACCTCATGGCTTTTGGTCTGCTACCGTATGCATTCCCAGCTGTGAGGCCTTCTATGGAGAGCTGTGTGTCTTTCCAAATCTAGTCAAATCAATTGAATTGACCACAGGTGAACTCCAATCATGGCATAGAAACATATCAGCAACAATCACAAGAAATGGGAGGCACCTGAGCTAAATTTCAAGTGCTGTTACAAAGGGCCTGAATATTAGGGGAGCTTTTGCACAGGTTCACCTGGTGCACCAATTGCAACCATACTTGGAGAAGGAGGCTCTACTCACGGTCACTCATGCCCTTGTCACCTCCCGATTGGACTACTGTAATGCGCTCTACATGGGGCTACCCTTGAAGAGTATTCGGAGACTACAACTGGTGCAAAATGTGGCTACGCATGCTGTGGAGGGTATTTCAAGATACACCCACGTAACACCCATACTCCACCAGCTGCATTGGCTGCCCATTGGTCTCCGGGTACAATTCAAGGTGTTGATCATCATCTTTAAAGCCCTACATGGCTTAGGACCAGGTTACCTCCGGGACCGCATCCTACCTCATACTTCCCTTCGACCGGTTAGGTCCCACAGAGTGGGTCTCCTCCAGGTCCCGTCAACCAAACAATGTCGGCTGGCGGGTCCTAGGGGGAGAGCCTTCTCTGTAGGGGCCCCTGCTCTCTGGAACCAACTCCCCCCAGAGATACAAATTGTCCCCACCTTGCTGGCCTTCCGAAAAGCCGTGAAGACATGGCTCTTTCTACAGGCGGGGTTTTGAGACAACTTCATCTTGGTCTCCCCCATGTATGTAAGATTTTGTATGCTTTTTAAAATGTATTTTAACTTGTTTTAAATTATATTGTTTAGTGGTTCTTCAAATGTTGTACGCCACCCTGAGTCCCCAGGGAGTAGGGCGGCATATAAGAATCCTAAATAAATAAATAAAACATAAAACATAAAACAATAAATAAATAAATAAATAAATAAATAAATAAATAAATAAATAAATAAATAAACTTATGTCAATGTGATATTTCAGTTTTTTCTTTTTAATAAGCTTACAGACATTTCTAAAATTCTGTTTTAACTTTGTCATCACGGGGAACTGGATGTAGATTAATGAGAAAAAAAGAATTTCAACAACTAGAATCAACAACTTGCACATAATAAAATTGACAAAAGTGAAGGGAGTCTGAATATATTCTGAATGCACTCTATATGCCTCCTTTATTTTTTGTAAAGAATATAGGTAGTGGACATACCCAATGTTCCTTCCTCCTGTTGTTTTCCCTAGAAAAAAAAATCCTGTGAAATGGGTTGAGCTTAGAGAGATTGGCCCAAAGTCACCCAGCCAGCATTCATGCTAATGGTAGAACTAGTACTCAGAATCCCCCAGTTTCTAGCCTGGTGTCTTAACCGTTTGACCAAACTGATTTTATGGAAGAAGCAAATTTATTGAAATAAAAATTGGAAAACTGCATAGCCTGGCTTTTTACATAAAGAATTTTTTTAAAAAAATGCTTTCTGCTCCTAAAAATACACAATACCCATTTCATAGAAGACATTAGTAAGAATCCGAGAGACAGGCTCTATGCAGGGATGGTGTGGCCTCTCTTGAGCCAGGTTCTGCCTACCAGGATTCGGTATTCCCTCCTGAACCTGGTCACTGGGTTCCTGATGGCCCTCAGCTGCTGCAACTAAGACCGGGTGACCGAGGGATGTTCTCTTCTTAGAGATATGCCGATTTGTGAAGTTGGGAGGTTCTGGGTATGTTGCTGCCCCAGCATGACACAATGTCCAATACACTTTGGGAGTTTGCGGCACCATGGAGCTGTCTCAGGTTAAAGATTAGATCAGGGCTGTGATCTAATCCTATTAGATGGGGACCATTTCACTTGGAAGTGGGTCTTTGCTATAATCTTAGTTTGGACTCTTCATGTTTGCCAACAAAACAGGTGAAATATATTGATGATTCTTTGCTAGAATCGTAGTTTGGAATCTTCATGTTTGCCAACAAAACACCCACAATATATTGATGTTACTTCGGTTAAATTTCAGAAGAAAAGGTTTGATTGTTCCCCTATTCTTGCTACAGTTTTCACTGTTCTGAGACGTTCCCTTCTTAGAGATGTGCCTATTTATCTTCCAAGTTTGAAATAAGCCCAAGTTGAGGGTGGGGGAGGTATTGCCATCCAGAAATTCCCTTTGACTTTCAAAGATTCTGCTTTGGATACAAGTGGAGATGAGACTTTTATTGAAGATGGGAGGTTCTGGGTATGTTGCTGCCCCAGCATGACACGGTGTCCAATGCACTTTGGGAGTTTGTGGCACCGTGGAGTTGTCCCAGGTCAAAGATTAGTTCAGGGTTGTGATCCAATCCTATTGGAATGAAAATATACAGTTTTCCTTTTTCTTTTCCAAGGCTTTAATGGACGAGAGAATAAAAATTGCAAGGAGGAAGGCCAAGCGATCCATTCGAAAGTGGGGGAAAGGAAATTTGAAGATGAGTTGCAACCAAAGAGGGATGAAACAAAGCAATCACAAAGTGGCATTAAAAAGGGTCTTCCTCTGGTCAGTTGGCTTCTTAATCATACAGTGATCAATCAGGGGGAAAGACCATATAAATCCATGGAGTGTGGAAAGAGGTTTATTAAATCCGATCATCTCATTTCTCATAAAAAGACACATTCAGAAGAGAAACGATTTACCTTCATGGAGTGTGAAAAGACCTTCTGTGATAATCATTCTCTTAGAAAACATGAAAGGAATCACAAAAGAGAACGACCTTATAAATGCATGGAGTGTGGAAAGTCCTTTGCTCGTAGCAGTCATCTTAATACCCACAAGAGGATCCACACAGGAGAGAAACCGTTTCAGTGCATGGAATGTGATGAGACCTTCTGTTATTCTAAGACTCTTGTAATTCATCAGTGGAATCACAGAGGAGAAAGACCTTATAAATGCATGGAGTGTGGAAAAACCTTTACTTGTAGCAGTAGTCTGAAATCCCACAATTTAATCCACACAGGAGAGAAGCCATATCGTTGCATGGAGTGTGGAAAGGCTTTTCGGAAGAGCGGTAATCTTAATGCCCACAAGAGGATCCACACAGGAGAGAAACCGTATCAATGCATGGAGTGTGGAAAGACCTTCTGTTATAATCTTTCTTTTAAAGCCCATAAAATGAATCACAAAGGAGAAAGACCTTATAAATGCATGGAGTGTGGAAAGACCTTTACTTATAGCAGTAGTCTTAATTCCCACAAGAGGATCCACACAGGAGAAAGACCTTATAAATGCATGGAGTGTGGAAAGAGCTTTACTCGTAGTAGTGATCTTAATTCCCACAAGAGGATCCACACAGGAGAGAAGCTATATAAATGTGTGGAATGTGGAGATGGCTTTAGGAGGAGTTGTCATCTGATGTCCCATAAAAGGATCCATTCAGGAGAAAACAGCCATATGAATGCATGGAGTAGAACTTTGTAAGGAGTAGCACTTTTACTCACCATAGAAGCATCTAAACATGGGAGAAACCATATCAATAACGGAATTGTGGCGAGATGTCCCTCTTTCTGTATCTCTCTCCCTCTCCCTCTCTCTGCATCTCTCTATGGCTCTCTCCCCCTTTCCCTCTCTATCTCACCCTCTCTCTGTATGTCTCTCTCTCCCCCTCTCTTTGTATCTCTCTGTATCTCTCTCCCCCTCTTTATGCTTCAAGTAGGTTTTGTGGCTCTGTTTTCTTTTCTATGAGAAAAAGGTATCTCTCTGTCTTTATCCTCTCTCTCTCTCCATCTCTTTCTCCGTCTCATCTCTCTTTCCCTCTCCCCATCTCTCTCTCCCTTGCTCCCCACCCATCTCCCTCCCTCCCTCTCCCTCCCTCATCTCTCTCTTTCTCCCATCCCTCCCTTTTTCCCTCTCTCTACCCTTTTCTCTCTGTGTGCTGAGGAACGATCACCACCCCCAGCTTCTCTTCGGGTGACCCTTCTCTTCTCGCGACTCCCTGGCTGGCTGTGGCATGAGCGGGGAGACCCTCCTCAAGGTGCAAAGGTGCACTCGGAGGGTGGGTGGCGGACGGCTACTTGCTTAAGGAGGTTCTTTGGATGCGGCTTCTCTCCTGCCCTAAGGATCCGGCCATAGTCTTGCCATGTCCCGTCCCACTCCCCACCCCAGCAGCTCCCCCCCGGGGAGGGTTTGAGCTCCAGCCCAAAGCAGCAGGAAGCGAAGGCTGTCTTACGCGCAAATGTGGCGTGATGGCAGCTACAGGGCCGCTTCTCTCCTGTCCTAAGGATATGGCCATCACCTTGCTGTGCCCCCACCACCCCGAAGGAGAAGAGAAGGAGAGGGGAGGAGGGTCACCAGAGCGAAGGCAGCATTCGCTTCCTGCCGCTTTGAGCTGGAGCTTACACACACCCCCTCGGCTGAAGATCTGCGGGGATGGGGGGATGACGGCAAGGCAATGGCCAGTTCCTTAGGGCAGGAGAGAAGCCGCGTCCAAAGACCCTCCTTAAGCAAGCAGCTGCCCGCCCTCCGAACACACTTTCGCTGCATTTTGGCGCTTGCTTGAGGGGCTCCCCATGCATGCGCAATCCTGGCCCCACCACAGCCAGCCAGGGAGTCGCGAGAGGGGGAGGAGGGTCACCCAAAGAGAATCCTTGGCCAGGGGTGGCTATGTTCCTCAACCAGTGCCAGAGAATCAGCCCCAGCCGCTTCTCTATTAACGCCGTCGCCCTTACCTTCTCAGACCAGGTGAGGGAGGGCAGGGAGAGGCTAGCCAGTGATAGGACAGGGAGCCACAGCAGGGGGCCCAAAGAGCCGCATGTAGCTCACGAGCCACGGTTTGCCGACACCTGGTCTAATCTGTTGTAAATGTGTTTCTAATGAAAATATAAATAATAAGGGGGATAATGGACATCCTTGTCGAACTTTTGATATGTTAAAATTATCAGTTATACCTCCGTTAATATTTAACCTCGCTGTTTGATTTGAATATATTGTTTTGATCATCCTAATATATTTTTCCACAAGTATCTGGCTCTTTCCCTTTCTCTGGCTGTTCTACCTTTTCCATCTCTGCTTGTCTGAGGAAGACTCCAGTGAGAGTTCTGATTGCCGCATCCAGAATGTTGGATATCACCAATTTCTCATGGGTTATTTTTAAACCAGGAGTCCCCAACACACAGGCTGTGGCCTGTTCGGAGGGTGAGTGTGAACGGTGGGTGCACAGGGCAGCTACTTCCACAAATGGAGCCGTGCATGCATTATGTCTGCCTGCCGCTTGCATTAACCATCCTCTGATTCTGCCCCCACCAAGCCAGAAATATTAGGGCAGTGATGGCTAACCGTTTTGTTGTTGCGTGCCAAAAGCGCGGGGGGGTTGTGCACGTGTGTGGCCACACCCATAATGCAATGCCCCCCGCTCCCCCCACAGGTGTGCATAAGCCCCCCCACGCTCCCGCACCCCTGCTCATGCGTGTGCAACCCCCCACCCCTGCGTGCATGCATGCCGCGTCCCCCAGTGGCCAGTTTTGGGCCTGGCAGGCCTCCCTAAAGCCTCCTGGGACTACTGCAACGTGCTCTACATGGGGCTACCCTTGAAGAGTATCCAGAGACTTCAGCTGGTGCAAAATGCAGCTCCGCGTGCTGTGGTGGGTGTGCCAAGGTACACCCACGTGACACCTATACTCCGCCAGCTGCATTGGTTGCCCATCGGTCTCCGGGTCCAATTCAAGGTGTTGATCACCATCTTTAAAGCCCTTCATGGCTTAGGACCAGGTTATCTCTGGGACCGCATTCTGCCTCACACTTCCCTCCGACCGGTTAGGGCCCACAGAGTTGGCCTCCTCCAGGTCCCGTCGGCCAAGCAATGTCGCCTGGCAGGCCCTAGGGGGAGAGCCTTCTCTGTGGCAGGCCCCGCACTCTGGAACCAACTTCCCCCAGAGACCCGAACTATCCCCATTCTGCTGGCCTTCCGGAAAGCTGTCAAGACATGGCTTTTCCTGCAGGCTGGGGGTAGAGCTTAATCCACTCGAGCTCACCCCCGAGTATGTACGGTTGTTGAATGAGTATTGGACGATTTTAAATATTGTGTTTTTTTAATTTTTATATCTGTTTTTTAAATGTAATATTTATGAATTGGTGTCTTGTATTTTTCTCTGTTGTATGCCGCCCTGAGTCCTTTGGGAGTTGGGCGGCATATAAGAACGCCAAAATAAATAAATAAATAAATAAATAAATAAATAAATAAATAAATAAATAAATAAATAAATAAATAAATAAATAAATAAATAAATAAATAAATAAATGGGCCGTGGGATAGGCGCGCCACCCCCCCATGGCCTATTTTAACGTGAGGGGGAGTGCTGTTCCCCCTGCCCCCACGCATGCGTGTGACCCCCCACATACATGCACACGCCTCTCCCATATGCCCCCCGCCCCCCGCAGCAGAGACCCAAAAATCAGCTGACCGACAGGCATGCATGCATGAGCGGAACAGCTGACCTGGGCGATGGCTTGTGTGCCCGCAGAGAGGGCTCCGTCTGCCACCTGTGGCACGCGTGCCATAGGTTCGCCATCACGGGTTAGGGACTGCTGTTTTAAATCATCAATCATACCCGATTTGATTGAGTTGAACTCAAAACATTTATCAGTAGTACTGGATTCTATATGGTTTCTCCCGATACGGGTTGTGGAGATGTTTTACTTTGAAAAAATATAGAAGATACAAAAGAGAAACATACATACAAACTGAGTTATTTTTATGTTTGTTTTTTATGCTAGATCAGACATGTCAAACACAAGGCCCATGGGTCAGAACCTGCCCATGATGGTTAGATGTGGCCCACAGGGCCATCCTAGAGACAGCAGAGGGCTGACCCCGCCACCTCACCCCACCCCACCTGGACACTACTCCTGGGTGGGTACACAGGAGGTGGTGAGTGCGCAAGGTCTGGAGTGCCGAGTGGGCCATAGAGGCAGCAGAGGCCCTGGTGGCGGACACTGCACTGTTGCTCTCCGCCGTTGTGGCCCACTCACCAGCCCGGCCTCACAGCTGGTCCTGTGCACCCAGGCGCTGTCCTTTTCGCCAGGCTGGTCCTGGCCCCATGTGGGAAAGCTATGGCAACCGGCAGCTTTGCCACCCTCTCCCCCTACCCTTGTCCCTTCCTGGGCATGGAAGGAAGGAGGGAGGGAGGGAGGAAAGAAGGAGATAGGAATGAGAGGGTGGGAGGATATGAGTTAACTCCTGTTTTAGTACTTGGCCACTAGCAACTTGCTAGCTTCGCCATCCCCTTTCCTCCCTCCTCCTGGCCTCTCCCATGGTGGTCTCCCATCCAAACACTGAGAATGTGTTGCTTAAAAAGCCGAGTCTCGCATGGAAAGGGAGTGGGCCTCCCTCTGACACACTTTGTTCTCCCACACCCACTATGAGTAACCTGGCCAAGAAGAGCAAGCACAGCAGCAGCAACCACGAGGAGGAGATAAGCACGGCTGAGCACCCCCTCGGGAAGGCTGAGCTGGGCTGCAAGATCCCGGGGTCCCAGGAACTCAAGGACTGTGCTGGGTGATTGCCCTCCATTGCCCAGGGCTCTGGACAGCCCATGCGTCTATCCAGGGGTCCTCCGTGTGGCCTGAGAGGAATGGCGAGGCTCCTCTAGTGGGCGAGGCTTTGATGCTCGTCCTAGTCTCACCTTACTCTGCTGGAGACCTCTGGATCCCCACTCCCAGCCTTGACTGGCCAATAATAGGCGGAGGATGCTGCTCCATGTGGAAGTGTGGAGGATTACAGATTAACAGAGTTGGAAGGGACCTTACAGGTCATCTAGTCCAACCCACTGCCCAAGCAGGAGATCCTGCATCTGCCTCTACCTAGGATTGAAATCACAACCTCCTGATTGTGAGGCAAGAGCTCTACCTCTAGGCCATAGGGGAGAAAGTTTATTTATTTATTTATTTATTTTGTTATTCTTATATGCCGCCCAACTCCCGAGGGACTCGGGGCGGCTTACAACAAGGAGAAATACAAGAATAAACAAAGAAATTGCATAAAATTTAAAAACAAGTACAAAAATTTAAAACAATTATTTACAACAGCAACATCCATTCAACACATACATACTTGGGGGGTAGGCTCAGGTGGAATTAAGTTGTCCCCCCCACCTGCAGGAAAAGCCATGTCTTAATGGCTTTACGGAAAGCCAGCAGAGTGGGGATAGTCCGGGTCTCTGGGGGTAGTTGGTTCCAGAGCACGGGGCCAGCCACAGAGAAGGCTCTCCCCCTGGGGCCCGCCAGCCGACATTGTTTGGCCGACGGGACCTGGAGGAGGCCAACTCTGTGGGCCCTAACCGGTCGGAGGGAAGTATGAGGCAGAATGCGGTCCCGAAGATATCCTGGTCCTAAGCCATGAAGGGCTTTAAAGATGGTGATCAATACCTTGAATTGGACCCGGAGACCGATGGGCAGCCAATGCAGCTGGCGGAGTATCGGTGTCACGTGGGTGTACCTTGGCACACCCACCACAGCACGCGCAGCCGCATTTTGCACCAACTGAAGTCTCCGGATACTCTTCAAGGGTAGCCCCATGTAGAGCGCATTGCAGTAGTCCAACCGCGAGGTGACAAGGGCATGAGTGACCGTGAGTAGCGCCTCCTTCTCCAAATATGGCCGCAACTGGTGCACCAGGCGAACCTGTGCAAAGGCCCCCCTAGCCACAGCAGAAAGATGGTGGTCCAATTTTAGCTGTGGATCTAGGAGGACCCCCAAGTTGCGGACCTGGTCTGAGGGGGTCAGTTTCGCACCCTCAAAGACCAAGGAGGGATAATTGTCATGAACCTTAGGAGGCAATATCCACAGCCACTCAGTCTTATCGGGGTTTAGTCTGAGCCTGTTCCTCCTCATCCAGATCTTAACGTCGTCCAGGCATCGGCACATTACGTCCACTGCCTCCCTGAAGTCAGACGGGGTGGTGATGTACAGCTGGGTGTCGTCAGCGTACTGGTGGAAACACACCCCATGTCTGCGGATGATCTCACCCAACGGTTTCATGTAGATGTTAAACAGGATGGGCGAGAGAACCGACCCCTGGGGCACCCCACATAATAGGGGCCTAGGGGACGATCTCTGCCCACCTGCCAACACCGACTGCATCCGATCGGCGAGATAAGAGGAGAACCACCGTAAAACGGTGCCTCCCACTCCCAACTCGCCAAGCCGATGCAGAAGGATACCATGGTCGATGGTATCGAAAGCCGCTGAGAGGTCAAGTAGCACCAGGATGGAGGAGTTCCCCCCATCCCGGGCCCGCCAGAGATCATCCATCAGGGCGACCAAGGCAGTTTCGGTACTGTAGCCGCGCCTGAAACCCGACTGATAAGGATCTAGATGGTCTGTTTCATCCAGGAGCTGCAGAAGCTGAGTCACCACCACCTTCTCCACAACTTTCCCTAAAAAAGGTAAGTTGGAGACTGGACGATAGTTCTTCAAATCAGCTGGATCCAGGGAAGGCTTCTTCAGGAGGGGTCGCACCACCGCAGTTTTTAACGACTGCGGTACGGATCCCTCCCTCAAAGAAGCGGTGATCACCGCCCGGATCCAGCTGCATGCCACCGCCCTGCTGGCCGAGACCAGCCAGGAGGGGCACGGGTCCAATAAACAGGTGGAGGTCCCCATCGCTCCCATAGCCCTGTCCACATCCTCGGGAGAAACAGGCCCAAACTCCTCCCACAAAGATGGATTAAGACTGGCCCCTGTCAACTCTATGGACTCTGCCCTGCCAGAGTCCAAGTCCAACCGAATCTGAGCGACTTTATCCGACAGAAACTCAGCAAATTCCTCAGCTCTGCCTTGCAAGTGTTCCTCGCTCCCCCCTTTTCCAAGGAGGGAGCGAGTCACCCTAAACAAGGCGGCTGGACGAGAATCTGCGGACGCAATAAGAGCGGAAAGATAGGATCGTCTTGCCGCCCCTATCGCCACTAAATAAGATCTGATGTAAATTCTTAATAGTGTTCGGTCAGACTCGGCCTTCTTGGTCCTCCAGCGGTGCTCCAGACGTCTCTTCTGGCGTTTCATCTCCCGGAGCTCCTCGGTAAACCAGGGAGCTTTCCGGGATCCACTGCCACGGAGAGGTCGCTTAGGCGCAATTCGGTCTAGAGCCCCTGATGCTGCGGTGTTCCAAGCAGCCACCAGGGAGTCAGCCGAATTGTGTACAGGAAGTAGTTTCCTCCAGGTCCAACTTTTGCCTTGACAGATCTCTGGAGAGGAGGATGGGTGCCCCAACAAGCCAGCATCTTTACCCCACCTTGAATTAGCCAGTGCAACTTATTTCACCCCGACCCAGCTGTAACAAGTCAGCCACACCCAGTGAGTGATATCAAACCAACCATGCGCACCCAGCCTCTGAGTTGTCATAGTCTTACATGCAAGTGGCCCTTTGCGGGGAACCATAATGCTGATGCAGCCCTCAATGAAATTGAGTTTGACACCCCTGCTTTTCACCATCCCCACGAACATGTGATTGTATCGTGTATGGAAAACTTCATTCCTCTCACAAAATAAGCCAGAATGAGGGGAAGAATTGCTCTCACTAAATAAGCCAGAATGAGGGGAAGGCCATGAAATGCATGTTCAAAACCCTTTTTCAAGTACTTTTTGCTTTTCTCTTATATGACAAGGTTTAGGAAAAAGTCTAAATGTGAATTAAATTTAATTAAATATCACTGGTATGGTTATTCATGATACATTATTAAATTCAATTTGTTCTAACTAAAAATTAAAAATACATGAAACTTTTCAAAAGATTTGTGGGAGGGAATACTTCAGGCTTTCAGAGGACCTGGCTTCCTTGAAAATATTCAAATATTGTTCATTGATGGTCAGGCATTAAACAGGTGAAAAGGCACTGATTATGGTTTCCTAATCATGTCAATTTTTTCATAATGGAAGACTGACAAAATTAGACAGGTTGGACTTGATATGTAGAGAAATGGGCTGAGAAGAACGGAGCAAGAATGAAAAGTTAAGGCCATTCTTTTAAAGTTGCTTCTTAACCCCATTCCCCTCCATCCTTTCTTTCATTCATTAATTGAAGCTAAATCTCTTTTTTCTTGAACTGTCATCTCCAAATCCAGAGTAATCTTTTCAAACCAGTGAAATCTTCATTACTTTTGCTAGAAAATGATATTCTTTTACACCAGTGGTTCCCAAACTTTTTCAGGCCACCGCCCACTTGGTGCTACAAACTCATCCTCACCGACCCCACCCCACCCCCTCAGGTGGGTGTGGCTTAGTGGTCAGGTTACCGGGTAGGCGTGGCCAACTTGTAAAGTGTGGTGAAACTCACTTAACAACGCTCTTGCTTAGCAACCAAAATGTTAGACTCAATTGTGGTCATAAGTCTTTCTTTCGTTCTTTCTTCTCTACCTTCCCCCTTATTTCTTTCTTTTTCTTTCTATCTTTCTTCCTACCATCTTTCTTTTTCTTTCGTTCTTTTCTTTCTTTGTTTGTCTTCCTTCCTTCCTACCATCTCTTCTTTCTTTCTGTCTGTCTTCCTTCCTACCTACCATCTTTTTCTTTCTTTCTGTCTTCCTTCTTTCCTACCATCTTTCTTTCTTTCTTCCTCCCTCCCTCCCTCTTTCTTTCCTTTTTCCTTCTTCTCTCCCTTCCCTTCCCTCCCGCCAGCCGTGGCTAGGCCACTGCCGCTCACCCAGGCCGATGGCTTGGTAAGCGTTCTCCGGGTCATGCACCAGGTCACAGAGAGCCATCAAGGCCGGCTGCCGCGTCAGCAACTCGGGGTGCTGCAGCTCTTCATTGAGCTTGGGGAGGCCTCAGCGGCCGAAGGCCACAGGTGCCTTGGTGGGGTTGATGTCGGGGGGCAGCTGGGCCGAGATCCACGGGTGCTCCATGCCGGAGGGGAGCCCGCTGAATTGCGTGCGCTGGGTTGCTAGGCGACAGGGATTCCGGTCGGGAAAGTCCACACACGCGCAGGTTCCGCAGTAGGGCCTTCCTGCGGGTCTGCGAGTACTCGCCCAAGCAGCTTCGGGAGCGGTCGACTTCCCTCATCGCTGTGCCGCATTCAGTACCTAGCACTTGTAACTCCATCGATTCCACGCTCTTGGGTGCAGGGCAGTCCATTCTGAAAGAAAACGTCTTGCGTTTTCTTTCAGAATGGGCTGCCCTGCACCCAAGAACGAGGAATGCGAGGGAACTTCAAGTGCTAGGTAGGACGTGCGGTGGGACGTAGTTTGGGGTGACCAGTCGTGCGGGGCGGGGCGGAGCGGAGCCTGGGCGGGGGCTGGGCGGGCCGCGAGACAGGTATCATACCTAGCACTTGTAACTCCATCGCATTCCACGCTCTTGGGTGCAGGGCAGCCCATTCTGAAAGAAAAAAAATGCTTGTACTTTATATTTAATATTTAGCTACCATCTATGTAAATTTGTACTAATAAAACTTTTTGAACAAAAAAAAAAGATTATTCACATTATTACAGGCTGCCTTTGGTGTTTCCAAGCCTCCATGGCTGCCCAAAAGTATGAATTTTAAAAGGCAGCTGTAATAATTGAAATAAGTAAAGAAAAATCAATACAAATCTTAATTTTCCTCAACCTGTCCCTTTCCTCCCTGTGTCTCTGCCAGCCCCCTGATCTCCCTGATCTCCCCTCACTTCAAGGCTGAGTTTGCCATCAGCCACAAGACACAGGCTGGGTTTCATAGAGATACTTTTGTTCCTTGTCTTTTGACAGCCCTGCCATTTCTGACAGGATTTTGCTCATTTTTGATGCCTTCTGGGAATCCATAGAGACCACTCAGAGAAGCTGATCTTCAGGAAAGGGTAGATCAGATCAGATTAACAGAGTTGGAAGGGACCTTGCAGGTCATCTAGTCCAATCCCCTGCCCAAGCAGGAGAACCTTACATCTGCCTCTACCTAGGATCGAACTCACAACCTGATTGTGAGGCAAGAGTTCCACCTCTAGGCCACAGCAGCTGGGTATTTTTGAGTCTCCACAGAGACTCTCAATCTTCACAAGATCACAGATTCTTAGAGATTAAAAAGTGGAAAATCTAGAAACTGACGCCTGCTGGAGATGCCACTTCCTTTCTAGATAGGCAATATTAGAGGGAAAGTTTCTTTCTAGTCCAGAGATCTTCAAACTTGGCAACTTTAAGACTTGTGGACTTCAACTCCCAGAATTCTCCTTGGAAGAATTGGGCTGTTCCCTCCCTACCCCCCCCGTCTTACAAGAGAACTGAGCATGCGCCGGACTCTTTCCCAAGGCAGGAGAGAGGTGTGCTTCCCGAGGCATTTTGCAGTAAAGACTTGAAAGGTGTCCGCTCTTTCTACAGTGTCCGATTCTGTTCCCCCCCCCAACTGTAAGCCTTCGGGTGAGTCTTTCCAGCAGGCGAAGAGGCTGCAGGGAGTCTTGGAGTTGGAGATCCAGACGTGATTCGGGGTTCAGTGATGGGGTTATTCTCCCGCCCTGGAGGCTCGCATGGAGACATGCAAAACTTCATCAGGCTTGGAGTCGTGAAATGGGGAGGGGGAGCCAGTGGTCCCATGTTCCCCTGCCACTCCTGTGCATGCACGGGCCAGGGACGGGAGAGAGCAAAGTTTCGCGCCCTTCGCTTTACCCCCAGGGGGGAAAAAACCAGGGTTGCAGAAAAGAGGATTTACGCTCCATTTCGACGGGGAAAGCTTTGCATGGAGGGAGAGGAGGAGAGGTCGTCTTTGCAAAAGAGAGATTTGGGCCTCCAAGTCAGTCTTGAGTCCTGGACAGTTTCCTGCCTATTTCTTGGCCCCGTTTTCAGAAGGGGTTTCCCTCTCCTCCCCCTTCCTAGGCTGAGAGAAGCGAGCGGTCGGAGTCCCCCCTGCTGGCTTTGCATACAAGGCTGCGACTCTTTATGTGCAAGGAGTTGGGAGCAAGGAGTGCAAAGACTTGTTCTTAACTATGCAGCCATAGAAATAGATATTAAACTGTCTTTTAAATTATATTAAATCAAATTATGATTAGCCAGAGAGAGCCATTTGGTTCAGTGATGAAAGCACAAGGCTTTGAAACCGGGATATGAACTTTCAAGTCCAACCTTTGGCATGAAAGCCTTGAGCCCATCCCAACTCTCAGCCCAATCTACTTCACAGGGCTGTTGTTGTGGGGAAAATAGTAAGAAGGAGTATAATTGCTGCTTAGAGTAATTTATAAAAATGATATGATAAGACATAAGAATAAAAATTATTTTTTTAATAAAAACTAGGAAGTAGAAATCAAAAACACATTTAAATGTGTTTTCCAATATTTTGATAGACATTGATCCTGAAGGGTTCACTGCAATTTCCCCCATATGTAGGGAGAGCAAGCTAACTAATAAAATTTCACCTCCTTCCCAGACCTTGGTGGGTTGATGCGAATTGCTTTACTTAATCATCTCTTCCCTTCCCTCTCTTCCCCATTATTCAATTTTTTCCATTTCAGGTATGTAAGCTCGAAATATTATCCGGTTCTTCTGGAATCTTAAGTATCTTGTCTTGGAAGTGAACTGAATGGCCTTGGAAAATTTGGCCAGACCTCTTGTGAACAGAAAGACCTGTGCAAATCTTTGGGCCCATTTTGGAGCTATATTAGAGACCAGAGAGAAGATGGAGGGAGAACACCCAGCAGATGCAGAAATTACAAAAGGCCCTCCAGCTGCTCAGCCTTGGAGCTGTGGGAAGAATGAGGCAAATCCTGGGCGGAAGAGCCACAAAGAGGCATCCAATTGTTCAGAGGCCCAATGCTGTTACTTCAGAAAAGTGAAGTTCCAGGAGGGTTGGGGTCCCCGAGATGTTTGCACCCAGCTTCACTACCTTTCTCGTCAGTGGCTGCAGCCAGAAAAACACACCAAGGCTCAGATGCTGGACCTGGTGCTCCTGGAACAATTGCTGGCTGTCCTTCCCCCAGAGATGGCAAGATGGGTGCGGGAGTGTGGAGCAGAGACCAGTTCCCAGGCGGTGTCCCTGGCTGAAGGCTTCTTGCTGACCCAGGAGGAGGAAAAGATGAAGGAGGAGTTGCAGGTGAGAGAATGGAATCATGGCAGCTCTAAAGAGGATCTCTCTGAATTTGTCAATTCCTTTGTGGCAGAATTTTCTGGGATTATTAACTCCTAAGGACATTTGTTCTGTTCTTCCAGAGGATGTATTTGGGGCAATTCTTCCATTCTCTTTCAAGTTTCAGCAATGGACATTGGGGTCTGCTAGTTTGAAGGTGCCATATGATAATTCATTTCTATTTCTGTACTCTTCCTTTGTTTCTTGTATCACATCATGCCCAGAAATCCGTGGAAGCTGTGACTGAGTATCCCAAGGAGGGGAAAGATTCATTCAGATCTTCTCAAGAGCTGCTCTTCAAGGAGAACTTCCATAAAGATCAAAGTGAAGACACTACGCAAGGTAAGAAAAGCTCTTTCTGTGTGAGCTGAGATTTCAACATTTAGCTGATTCTTTCGGTCCACTTTATTTGAGTGTCTCTCTTTAACAAATCTGCTTCCACTATTTTTATCTTTCTCATAGAGAGTAGAAATCTGTCCTTGGACATTTTAGAATCACCTCTTTGTGGTGGAGCTGAAGTATTAGCTGAACCGCTACTTCAGGTAAGGAGGAGAAAGATGAGAAAAGGTTCATAAATTTTGGATGGACTTCATTTTGTTCTAGAGTTCAATGTATAAAATTCCTGTTTCTAAGCAATACAAATTTGATATCAGGTCACTGAACATTCTCCCTTCTGAGGGGATCCTTTGTGAGTCGCTTTTTCCACCGGTCCTGTTTCACCATTATGTTTCATTCACCAGACGGTTGTCAGTATCGGGGCTCCTCCTTCTGTATCCTATGGTTATTCTCACATACCATGATAAAGAAAATATTCTATTTTACCTTTTGAAAAGCATATTTGGGACAACTGTGACCTGGTTATTGAGAATCTCTGTAGACTACTTTTACAAGCTCTTCCAACTTCTTCAGGAAGGTGTGGAGTTGGGGTACGTTGGTCCCTCAGTGGATAAAGTGAGCCATTGGAAAACATGTCAGGTGGGTTTTGTCAGTATTTTGCTCTGCCCATCCTAGGAAGAATGGAAGTCACGGATAAGGAGTGGATTTAAGACCTAACTACCAATTGACCGAGAATATTTTAGTTGGATATACCGTAAGGCATTCCAAACACTTCCAGCTTGATCAAACATGATTTAGTTGAGTCATCAGCCAAAAGCGGTGAGACCTCATTCTGAATTCAGCAGAAGATGCCCATTTTGTTCACGTGATCTCTGCCCTAGAATTGGTGAAAAAATTGTCTCATCATTCTTGGGATTATCTGTTAATAAGGAAACCTTTGTCCTTTTTCAGGATGTTGTGTCTTTTGAGGAAATGGCTGTGTATTTCTCCAAGGAGGAGTGGTCTCAACTGGATGCTGACCAAAAATCACTCTACGCAGAAGTCATGCTGGAGAATTCCAGAAATCTGTTTTCTCTGGGTAAGAACCCCTTTCTGCTTCAGGAACATAGAAAATGGTCTTGAATGTTATTTCTGTAGAAACAATCATTTATTTACAGTGCATTCAGCAAGCATTCATACCCCCTTCGCTTTGTAGATTTTTGTTATGCTGCAGCATGATTCTACAGTTGTTGAAATTCATTTTTTTCTCATTAATCTACACTTGATACCCAATAATGACAAAGTGAAAACAAAATTTTTGAAATGTCTGTAAATTTATTAGTTTCTAGCCTGGTGTCTTAAGCTTTTGACCAAACTGACTTTATGGAAGAAGGAAATTTATTGAAAGAAAAATT
This sequence comes from Diadophis punctatus similis, assembly GCA_023053685.1. Lineage (NCBI taxonomy): Eukaryota > Metazoa > Chordata > Lepidosauria > Squamata > Dipsadidae > Diadophis > Diadophis punctatus. Next base: position 247,312,603 of record JALIGW010000002.1, on the reverse strand, counting down.
GGAAAACTGCATAGCCTGGCTTTTTACATAAATAATTTTTTTTAAGTGTTCTGCTCATTAAATACAAAATACCTATTTCATAGAAGATATTATCAAGACTTTGAGGAAGAGGCTGAATGTAGTGAGCAAAGTTCTGCCTACCAGGATTCAGGATTGCCTCCTGAACCTTGTCACTGGATTCCTGATGGCCCTGAGTGTTAAGTTGAGGGTGGGGGAGTTTTGATTGTTCCCTTATTGTTGCTACAGTTTTCATTTTTCTTTTCCAAGGCTTTAATGGGCAACAGAATAAGAATTGCAAGGAGGAACGCCAAGCGATCCATTCGAAAGGCGGGGAAAAGAAATTTGTAGATCAGATGCAAACAAAGAATGATGAAACAAAGAAATCACAAAGTGGAGTTAAAAAAGGTCCTCCTCGGGTCAGTTGGCTTCCTAACCATACAGTGATCGATACAGGGGAAAGACCATATAAATCCATGGAGTGTGGAAAGAGATTTAATAAATCCGATCATCTCATCTCTCATAAAAAGACACATTCAGAAGAGAAACGATTTACCTGCATGGAGTGTGGAAAGACCTTCAGTTATAATTCCTATCTTATAAGACATCAAAGGATCCACACAGGAGAAAGACCTTATAAATGCATGGAGTGTGGAAAGAGCTTTACTCGTAGCAGTAATCTTAATTCCCACCAGAGGAGTCACACAGGAGAAAGACCTTATAAATGCATGGAGTGTGGAAAGACTTTTACTTATAGCAGTGATCTTTATTTCCACAGGAGCAGCCACACAGGAGAGAAGCCATATAAATGTGTGGATTGTGGAATGGGCTTTATATGGAATTCTGCTCTTGCCACCCATAAAAGGAGCCACACAGGAGAGAAACCATATCAATGCATGGAGTGTGGAAAGAGCTTTGCTCGTAGTAATGGTCTTAATTACCACAAGAGGAGTCACACAGGAGAAAGACCTTATAAATGCATGGAGTGTGGAAAGAGCTTTGCTCGTAGGAATGGTCTTAATTCCCACAAAAGGACCCACATATAAATGTTTGCAGTGTGGAGATGGCTTTAGAAAGAGTTGTGATCTCACTTTCCATAAAAGGATCCATACGGGAGAAAAAACATATGAATGCATGGAGTGAGGAAAGAACTTTGCAAGGAGTAAAGCTCTTACTTGCCATAGAACCATCTACACATGAGAGAAACTATATGAATAAAGGAATTGTGGAAAAAGTTTCAATAGAAATCCAGGTGGTTCTCGCCTTATGACTGCAATTAAGCCCAACATTTCTGTTGCTAAGCGAGACAGTTTTTAAATATTCCCCCCCATTTTACGATTTTTCTTGCCACATTTCTTAAGTGAATCACCGTAGTTGTCAAGTTAGTAACACTTGTGAAATGAATCTGGCTTCCCCATTGGCTTGGCTTGTCAGAAGGTTACAAAAGGTGATAACATGATCAAGGGACACTGCAGCTCATGAATCAGTTGCCAATCATCCGAAGTTTGATCAGGTGACCTTGGGGATGGAGAATCTGGAACTGAACACACACAAAACCGTAGCAATGGTGGTAGACTTTAGGAGAAAACCCCCCCATTCTATCACCTCTTACAATGCTAGACAACACAGTATCAACAGTAGAGACCTTCAAATTTCTAGGTTCTATCATATCTCAAGACCTAAAATGGTCACCTAACATCAAAAACGTCATCAAAAAAGCACAACGAATGTTCTTTCTGCGCCAACTCAGAAAGCTCAAACTGCCCAAGGAGCTTCTGATACAGTTCTACAGAGGAATTATTGAGTCTGTCATCTGCACCTCTATAACTGTCTGGTTCGGTTCTGCAACCCAACAAGACAGACACAGAGGATAATCAGAACTGCAGAAAAAACAATTACTGCCAACCTGCCTTCCATTGAGGACCTGCATACTGCACGAGTCAAAAAGAGGGCCGTGAAAATATTTACTGACCCCTCGCATCCTGGACATAAATTGTTTCAACTCCTACCCGCAAAATGACGCTATAGAGCACTGCACACCAAGACAACTAGACACAAGAACAGTTTTTTACCGAACGCCGTTGCGAGGACGGTCGCCTTTTCCCCTCCAGTCAGGTTTATTGTTTTATATGTCTTGGTAGCGTAAATTAGTGCTCAGAATAGATTTATGTTTAATTTTCTTTTTTATATCTCCCTGACCAAGGGTCACGCCCTCTGTTTCACTTCACTCTCTCCTTAGAGGCTTGATTTTTACGGTTACAATATCTCTAGGCTCTGCAGAATTGCTTAAGATATGCTTTATGTGAGAAATAGGAAGACTTTGACATGTTTCTTGAACAAACAAGAATACAGTTTATTTAGATACAAACTTCTCAGTAAATGTCAAGTACCGTATATTCCGGTGTATAAGGCGACTGGGCGTATAAGACGACCCCCAACTTTTCCAATTAAAATATAGAGTTTGGGATATGCTCTCCATATAAGACTACCCCTCCTACCATCTTTCTTTTTCTTTCTGTCTTTCTTCATTCCTAACTTCTTTCTTTCTTTCTTTCTTTCTCTTTCTTTCTTTTCTTTCTTCTTTCTTTCTTTTTTCCTTTTTTCCCCTCACTTTTTCTCTTCCTTCCTCCCACCCTCACATTTTTCTCTTCCTTCCTCCCACCCTCCCACCTAACATTCCTCTTCTTCTTCTCCTTCCTTCCTCCCTCCCTCCCTCCCTCCCTCCCTCCCTCCCTCTCTTTCTTTCTTTCTTTCTTTCTTTCTTTCTTTCTTTCTTTCTTTCTTTCTTTCTTTCTTTTTCTTTCTTTCTTTCTCCCTGCAGGAGGAAGAAGGAGCCTCTGTTGCCGTCTCCGGCGGGGCTCCAGCCACCCGGCTGAGTCCTCGACCGCGCCGCCACCAGGGTTAACGCGCATGGGAGGGAAGGAGAGCGCGCGCTGCCGCCGCCGCTATTGCTGCTCTGGCGTGTCCTTCGCGCAAGGCGCAGCATGTGCAAAGTCTCCCCGGTCGCTGTGGCTGCACCGGGGAGCCCGCGTCCTTGTCAACGATGGAGACGCTGCGCGCGCGGGAGGTATCGCGGAGCAGAGGCGCCTGGCGAGCGAGACGAGTGGCGGCATCGGCGGCAGGCTCCTGCCCGTGTCTCCCGCCCGCCTGCCCGCCTCTTGCCTTAGCATTTAAAAGAATGAGAGGCAGGAGGGCAGGAGAAGCGGGAAGGAGCCTGCCGCCGATGCCGCCACTAGCCTTGCTCGCCAGGCGCCTCTGCTCCGCGGCCCCTCCTGCGCGCGCAGCATCTCCATGGTTGACAAGGACGCGGGCTCCCCGGTGCAGCCACAGCGACCGGGGAGACTTTGCACATGCTGCACCTTCGTACCCGGCGTATAAGACGACCCCCGAATTTTGAGAACATTTTCAAGGGTTAAAAAGTCGTCTTATACGCCAGAATATACGGTATATTTCTTACAGCCACAACCTGCTATTAAATTCTTTTACACCTTTTCTTCCCCTCAGAGACTGTCCTAGCTTTCCTGACTAAATCTAAGAAAATCCAGTTCTTTGGATTAAGTCCTATAGATTAGAGCACGTTTCACCGTTTATCTCTATCTACAAATAACACAATATATCAATCAATAAAGTCCCCTGACCCTGGCACCTGCTTCCCACAGAACTGCCTAGAGCCTATTTTCTCTCCTGTTAACTTCCCTCTTGGACAATTAAACTCAGGCAGAGATTCCCTATAAACCTTCCCTCTTGGAAGTTACCACAAACAGAGCTCTCCTCAGCTCTTCCAACTAGGCCTTTTATAGTTCCTGGCCCTGCTATCTATGATCTGATTGGCTGTCACCTTATGATGTAATCTATCCCCCCTCCCTTCTGGAGCACTGGGATAAACACCTCCCCCTTTCTACTTAACATACATTTAAAAGCTGTATGGCTCCATACTTACTTGTGTATACAATTCCTTTTAACAACAACTTATCTCTTTTACATTCAGTACCTGTATGTGGGCACCACAGCCATCACTCTGCTAAACAAATAATTCCCTCACCACTGTCATACTATTCACTAAGGCTGCATTACTATTACTATTAGTCTTTTCATCATTCCTATCACCCATCTACTCCCACTTATGACTGTATGACTGTAACTTGTTGCTTGTATTCTTACGATTTATATTAATATTGTTTCCTGATTGTTTATTTGTACCCTATGACAATCATTAAGTGTTGTACGTCATGATTCTTGACAAATGTATCTTTTATGTACACTGAGAGCATATGCACCAAAGACAAATTCCTTGTGTGTCCAATCACACTTGGCCAATAAAGAATTCTATTCTATTCTATTCTCTCCCCCCCCTCCAGTCGCTGGGCTACCAAACCAGAAAGTTTGGGTACGGCTGTTTTAAATCATACCTAATTTGATTGAATTGAGTCCAAACATTCATCAAAAGTACTGGATTCTAGACAGCTTTAATTTTCTTTCTCCCAATAAGGGTTGTGCAGATATTTTATTTTGAAAAAAAAATATCCAAGGTACAAAAGAGAAAGATACAATTTGCAAGTTCTTTGTCTTTTTTTCTTTCTTTTCTTTTTTTCAGTATAATTACCGTATTTTTTGGAGTATAAGACACACCTTTTTACACCCAAAAAGAGGGTGAAAACTTATAAACTGAATGCAGCCACACACACACCCCCACCCTTTGGCATCTGCCTCCCAGCAATTTACCTCCTTGCAGCAAACAGAGCAGAGCCTGTTAAGCCAAGCATCTGATTATCAGTCTCCCGACCCTTAGCTGATTGAGGCTGCAGGCAGGCCAGTGCTAAAACTGAAAGTGAAACTAAAGCTGCAAGGAGGCAAAATGCTGGGAGGCAGAGGCAGAATTTTATTTTCTTGTGCTAATCAGACTGCTGAAACTGGATGCAAGGAGGTAAGTCAATAACTATAAATGTCTGTAGAATGTTCAAAGTATTAGACTTATTTTTTAAAGACTGCTTTATTATTGTTCTAGACAACAAAATGAAGAAGCTTTTTAAAATAAATGCTTGATCTGAAGAGGCCCAGTGCTTTTGTATCTTCTTTTAAATAGCAGAGAATAATGTATACTTCCTGCAAGCCACATCAATTTTAACAGTATCTGTACAAGTACATCTGAAATGTAACAGTGTCCTGTTTTACTATTAAGATAAGGCAGCTGAGTTACATCCTGACTTAGTCATGTTTGGAGTAGATTTATTTAAATAATTGGGAGGAGTTAGTGTGACTACATTTAAGAAAACTTTCTACCATTAATATACTGCCATAATGTATATTTCTCCAATTCTTTGCTATTTCTATGGGTCAGGCACACATGCACAGAAATACACAGCAAACAGTGTATATCATCTGTACTGTTTGCTGGGAGGCAGAATTTTTTTCCTTGTTTTCCTCCCCCAAAACTAAGGTGCATCTTATACTCCAAAAAATAGGGTATACAACAGCAGTCCCCACCCTTTATGGCTTGGCGGTCCAGCGGGGATGGGAAAGGGGATGGTTTTGGGTGGGTGGCATGTCCGTGCAGCTCTATTTGCGTAAGTGATGGGTCAATAAATTGAGCATCGTATGCACGCGCTCGTCCGTCTCATGCAAGTGGAGTTATATGATACTGTTGTTATGCTATATACTGACGTCCATCTATATTCTTGGTCCCCAAGACCTGGGCCTCGGTCCATTCGGAATTGGTCCGCACAGGTAGCGGGTGAGCACGAGTGTGCAGCTCCACTTGCATGAGCTGCAGACGAATTCACGTGCGTGTGAAGCTCCATTCGCACGCCTGCCACTCATGCCAGTGGAGCTGCGCGTGTTCGTACATATCTGCCACTCAAACACAACCATCCCTTCTCTCTTCCCAGCCAGGCCGCCAAGCCGGAAATGTTGAAGATTTCTGGTCACTGATATAGTATTTCTACAGCAAATATATTGTTAACTATTGCTATTGTACCGGTTGTGTTGCGTTACAAAAGATATTATCTTAGATTGGGGAATGCAATTCACATCTAAGTTTTGTCGTGAATTCCAGAGCTTGTTAGGCTCCTCCTAGGGCATGGGTGTCAAACTCGATCACGTCATCTGACATACTGCGTCGTATTGTGATGTTTTTGGCTTTGTGGAGCCGGGGTGGGTGTGGCTTGTGTGTGATGCATCCAGGCACCAGTTTGATAGGCCCGTGCTAGAGACATAGCTCCACCAGCACCCTCATACAAATGGAGCCTGTGAATGCCCAAATGCAGTCGTAGAGGGCTGACTTCAATTTCACGTGACCCACCACCCCCCGTGACCCTTTTGTCAGCCTCTTTGGCTGAGTGGATAAATACTTTAAAAGCCACCTGGCTCCTGCTGTGCAAGGTTTTAGAATAAGCAAGGGAAGCGCAAAAGAGGTCACCCCAGAAATAGCTTACAATAGCGGACGAGGTGTACCTGTCCACCAAAGCCTGTAATAATGTGTATATTTATTTTTCAGTATTTGCCTTCCTTCGCTTTGTAATTCTACTTTTTCTCTAGTCACATATGAGACTTTATTCTCCCAATCTTCATTTCTCCATCATGGTGGCTTGTTTTGAGGGGGGAAACGTTAAAGGTCCACAAGTTTAAGTGTTCTCTTCATTTTGGAAATTTTCTTTTGATGCCTTTTTTTCATCGGGATCTATTCTTCAGGATTATTCACATTATTACAGGCTTTGGTGTTTCTAACCCTTTTTGGCTGCCCACAGGTATGAATTTGAAAAGGCAGCTATAATAATTGGGGGGGGGGGAATCAATACAAATCTTACTTTTCCTCAACCTGTCGCTTTCCTCCCTGATCTCCCCTCACTTCAAGTCTGAGTTTGCCATCAGCCAGAAGACATAGGCTGGGTTTCATAGAGAGACTTTTCTTCCTCGTCTTTTGAAAAAAAAAACTGTCATTTTGACAGGATTTTGCTCATTTTTGATGGCTTCTGGGAATCCCTAGAGACCCTTCAGAGAAGCTGATCTTCAGGAAAGGGATTTTTGAGTCTCCACAGAGATTTTCTCAATCGTCACAAGATCACAGATGGTTCTTAGAGATTAAAAAAAAGGAAAATCTAGAAACTGACTGTTGGAGATGCCACTTCCTTTCTGGATAGGCAATGTTAGAAAGAACCTTTACTTTGAGTTTAATGCCCATCATCCGAGACCCGCATGGAACATTGCTTAACTCATTCTTTGCATCAGTCTTCATGCAAAAAGAAACTATAGTCCAACCTACCAAAAACGTAACTATAAAAGACAGACTAGAAATAAAAGTTAAAATAAGCCAAAAAAAAAAGGTAAGAGAACACCTGTCTTATCTCGAACACAAATCACCAGGACCGGACGGATTACATCCCAGAGTTCTAAAGGAACTGGCAGATGTCATCTCAGAACCACTGTACTACATCTTTCAAAAATTGAGCACCGGGGAACTACCAGAGGACTGGAAAAGAGCTGATGTGATTCCCATCTTCAAAAAAGGGGAAAAAACAGACCCAGGAAACTACAGACCAATCAGGCTAACATCAATACCCAGGAAGATACTGGAAAAGATAATAAAACAAAACAGATCTGCCAACATCTAGAAATTAGTAAAGTAATAACTAGCAGTCAGCATGGGTTTGTTAAAAAGAGATCATGCCAAACCAATCTTATTAGGCCCCGTACCCTTCAATATTTTCTTTTTTTTTAATGGATGTAATTTTGTAATATATATTTTTATTATTTACATATAAGTATTGAACAGAGTGAGACCATCCTGGCGTTTCATCCGCCATACAAACCAAAGTGAACGACAAATAACATATATATTACTTACAGTGCTAGTCTTATACAGTTATTTTTGAACAACGTATACATTCTAATACATACAATCAGGCCCGAGACTTATAGAGAAACGAAGAATTCAGAGAAATAGCCGGACTAAAAATAAACAAGGAAAAAATTAAAATGTTAGTTAAAAATATGACAAACAGAAGGGTGAACTAATAAAGTGGATGACCTTAAGGAATAGGAGATTATTACTATTGGAGGGTCATGATATCCGATTAGGGTGGCATGCATTTCTTTGCTATGGGAGAAACACAGCACACCAATACTTTCAAAGGCCCTACATAAGAAATGCATTATTAATGGTGTGGAACAAAATCAAACAACAAAATTATATGAAAATACCAGTCTGGCTCTCTACTTTAAAAGCATTGATACACCCGAACCTTATAAATAGGGGGGGGGGGGGAATTGTTACGTACAAGGATATACTAAACGAGAAGGTTGAATTGAAGACCAGAATAGAATTAAAAGAACAAGGGGTGGAATTGGAGTGGTGGTCATACCTGCAAATACAATCATGCTACGTGAAGGATGTGAAAGTATGGGGTATTTCTAGAGAACTAACGACATTAGATAAACTATTAGTGGGGACATATGACAAATTGATAAAGACAACATATAAATACTAGACTATAAAATGGAGGAAGAACAAGTTAAGGAGACAATGGTTGTATGGGCTAAACAGTTTGGATACAATATTGATTTGGACAATTGGCAAAAACGATGGGAAAGAAACCGGAAATTGACATTGGCCACATCATATAAAGAGACTCTTTATAAAATGTTTTACAGGTGGCATCTTCCCCGGCAAGTTTGGCTAAAAATGTTAGCAATACAACCCCGAAATATTGGAAATGTAAACAATCACCAGTACATACTACCACATGTGGTGGACCTGTAAAAAAGCAAAGACATTTTGGTTACAAATCCAGATGTGGTTTGAAAGAATCAAGATCAAGTGAGGTACTAATACCACTCTATAAAGCCTTAGTAAGACCACACCTAGCATAATTCATCCCGTTTTGATCACACTATAAAACCGATGTTGAGACTCTAGAAAGAGTGCAGAGAAGAGCAACCAAGATGATTAGGGTTAGGAGACTAAAACATGATGAACAGTTGCAGGAACTGGGCATGGCTAGTCTAGTGAAGAGAAGCACCAGGGGAGACATTAACAGATTAACAGAGTTGGAAGGGACCTTGCAGGTCATCTAGTCCAACCCCCTGCCCAAGCAGGAGACCCTACATCTGCCTCTACCTAGGATTGAACTCACAACCTCCTGATTGTGAGGCAAGAGTGATGGCAGTGATCCAATACTTGAGGGGCCGCCACAGAGAGGAGGGGGGGTCAAGCTATTTTCCAAGGCACCTGAAGGCCAGACAAGGAATAACAGATGGAAACTGAACAAGGAAAGATTCAACCTGGGAACAAGGAGAACTTTCCTGACATTGAGAGCAATCAACCAATGGAACAGAAGTTGCCTTCAGAAGTTGTGGGAGCTTCATCACTGGAAGCTTTCAAGAAGAGACTGGATTGCTTTGCCATCTGTCAGAAATAGTGTAGTAGGGTCTCCTGTTTGGGGGGGGGAGTAGTTGGACTAGATGACCTCCAAGCTCCCATCCAACTCTGTTAATCTCTTAAAAAATTCTCACGATGCTCTGAGCCCTTGCGGGGTCTTCAGGCATTGCGCACAGGATCCTCTAGGGGGCTCCCTGGAAGAGTGGGACAGCTCCCTCCCTCCCTCCCGGCCCCGCCCCACTTACAAGAGAACTGAGCATGCGCCAGCCTCTTTCCCAACTCAAGAAAGCTGCATTCTTCCCGAGGCATTTTGCAGCAAAGACTGGAAAGTGCGTCCTCTCTTTCTGCGGTCTCCGATTCTGCCCGTCCCCCCCCCGCTGTGAGCCTTCCTAGCAAAGGGAAGAAGAGGCTGCAGGGAAGTCTTGCACGGTCCGAGATTCAGCCGTGAGTCGGGGGTGGGGTCTCCCGCGCTGGAGGCTCGCATGGAGACATGCAAAACTTCCATGAGACTTGGAGTCGTGGGAGGGAAGGGGGGCAGTGGTCCCATATTCCCCTGCTGCCCCTGTGCAGGGACGGGCCAGGCAGGGGAGAAAGCAAAGTTTCGGATCCTTCGCGTTGCTCCCAGGTGAAAAATAATCGGGGTCGCAGAAAGGATGGAGCCGTTTAGCCTCCATTTGGATGGGAAAACCTTCGCATGGGAGGGAGAGGAGGAGAGGTCGTCTTTGCAAATCAGATATTTGTGCCTCCAAGTCAGCCTTGATTCCTGGACAGTTTCCTGCATATTTCGTGGCTCCATTTTTGGAAGAGGTTTCCCTCTCCTCCCCCTTCCTAGGCCGAGAGAAGCGAGCGGCCGGATTCCCTCCTGTTTGCTTTGCATGCAAGGGTTCAACTCCCGTGTGCAAGGAGTTGGGTGCAAGGTGTGCAAAGACTGAAATTCGGTTTCCTGCTTTCTCGCCTTTCCCCATTGTGAGCAGTTTTGTTGTGCCGCCAGGAAAAAGAAGGAAGATGTTGGAGGAGGGAGGTGCTCCTTGGGCTGAGATGCATCATTCACACACTTTGATTCGGCCAGTGTTTTTTTTTTTTGTCAAGCTTGGCCTTTGTGAAGCCTGGGTGTTGGAACTCCCTAGTTGGTTTATTTAGTTATTAAGTGGATTTAGAGAGTCCTTCATGTCAATTGCTTTTTGTGACCTGGGACATTTATAATTTGGATTATGCAAATGGTTGCTGTTCTCTATGCAGCCATAGAAATGATATTTAACTCTGTATTAAATTATATTAAATAAAAGTATAGTTAGCCAGAGAGCCATTTGGTTCAGTGATGAAAGCACAAGGATTGAAACCAAGAGATTAATTTATACTCCTACCTTTGGCATGAAAGCCTTGAGCCCACCCCAAATCTCAGCCGAATCTACTTCACAGCGCTGTTTTGGGTGAAATAGTAAGGAGGACTGCCTAGAGTAATTTAATTATTCTTATTTACAATAATACTGAAGACATAAAAATTAAAAATAAATGTTAATAAAAACTAGGAAGTAGAAATCAAAAACAGTTTTAAATATGTTTTTCCAATGTTTTGATAGACCTTGACATCCTGAAGGGTTCTGTACAATTTTCCCCATATGTCGCTACATATCAAACTAACTAATAAGATTCCCATCCCTCCCGTCCCAGAAATTGGTAGCTTCATCCACATTTCTTTTTTTGAATTTTCCTTCCCTGCACCAAAGACAAATTCCTTGTGTTTCCAATCACACTTGGCCAATAAAGAATTCAATTCAATTCTATTCCCTTTTGCAACTGTATTAGAGACCAGAGAGAAGATGGAGGGACAACATCCAGCAGATGCAGAAATTAGAAAAGGCCCTTCAGCTGCTCCGCCTTGGAGCTGTGGGAAGAATGGGGCAAGTCCTGGGCAGAAGAGCCACGAAGAGTCATCCAATAGTTCAGAGGCCCAATGCTGTCACTTCAGAAAAGTGCAGTTCCAGGAGGGGAGCCGTCCCAGAGATGTTTGCACCCAGCTTCACCACCTTTGTCGTCAGTGGCTGCAACCAGAAAAACACACCAAGGCTCAGATGCTGGACCTGGTGCTCCTGGAACAATTGCTGGCTGTCCTTCCCCCAGAGATGGCAAGATGGGTGCGGGAGTGTGGAGCAGAGACCAGTTCCCAGGCGGTGTCCCTGGCTGAAGGCTTCTTGCTGACTCAGGAGGAGGAAAACATGCAAGAAGAGTTGCAGGTGAGAGAATGGAATCATGGCAGCTCTAAAGAGGATCTCTCTGAATTTGTCAATTCCTTTCTGGCAGAATTTTCTGGGATTATTAACTCCTAAGGATATTTGTTCTGTTCTTCCAGAGGATGTATTTGGGGCAATTCTTCCATTCTGTTTTGAGTTTCAGCAATGGACATTGGGGGCTGCTAGTTTGAAGGTGCCGTATGATAATTCATTTCTATCTCTGTGCTCTTCCTTTGTTTCTCGTATCACATCATCTCCAGAAATCCGTGGAAGCTGTGACCGAGTATCCTAAGGAGGGGAAAGATTCATTCAGATCTTCTCAAGAGCTGCTCTTCAGGGAGAACTTCCAGAAAGATCAAAGTCAAGACGCTACGCAAGGTAAGAAAAGCTCTTTCTGTGTGTTGTGAGATTTCAACATTTAGCTGATTTTTTCGCTCCATTTTGTTGGAGTCTCTCTCTTTAACAAATCTGTTTCCACTATTTTTATCTTTCTCATAGAGAGTAGAAATCTGTCCTTGGACATTTTAGAATCACCTCTTTGTGGTGGAGCTGAAGGATTAGGACTACTTCAGGTAAGGAGGAGAAACTTGGGAAAAGGCCCCTGCATCTTGGATGGACTTCATTTTATTCTAGAGCTCAATGTATAAAATTTCTGTTTCTAAAGAATACAAATTTGATATCAGGTCCTTGAACATTCTCCCTTCTGAGGGGATCCTTTGTGAGTCGCTTTCTCCACCCCTCCTGCTTCACCATCAGGTTTCATTGACCACACTGTTGTCAGCATCGGGGCTCTTCCTTCTGTCTCCCAGGGTCATTCTCACACACCATTACAAAATATATATCTATCCTTTTTTGCCTTTTGAAAAGCGTCTTTGGGACTACCGTGACCTGGTGATTGAGAATCTCCCATAGACATATAGACTACTATTGCAAGCTCTTCCAACTCCTTCATTGGTCCCTCAGTGGATAAAGTAAACCATTGGAAAACATGTCAGGTGGGTTTTGCTCTGCCCATCCTAGGAAGAATGGGAGTAACTGACAGGCAGTGGATTTAAGACCTAGCTACCAATGGACCAAGAATATTTTAGTTGGTTACACCGTTAAGGCATTCCAAACAATTCCCTCTTGTTCAAACATGATTTAGTTGGGCCATCAGCCGAAAGCTGTGAGATCTCATTCTGAATTCAGCAGAAGATGCCCATTTTGTTCACGTGATCTCTGCCCTAGAATTGGTGGAAGAAAATATCAAATTTTATTCAGATTATCTGTTAATAGGGAAACTTCTTTCTTTGTTCAGGATGTTGTGTCTTTTGAGGAAGTGGCCGTGTATTTCTCCAAGGAGGAGTGGTCTCAACTGGATGCTGACCAAAAAGCGCTCCACGGAGAAGTCATGCTGGAGAATTCCAGGAATCTCTTTTCTCTGGGTAAGAACCCCTTTCTGCTTCAGGAACATAGAAAATGGTCTTGAATGTTATTTCTGTAGAAACAATCATTTATTTACAGTGCATTCAGCAAGCATTCATACCCCCTTCGCTTTGTAGAATTTTGTTATGCTGCAGCATGATTCTACAGTTGTTGACATTCATTTTTTTCTCACAAATCTACACTTGATACCCAATAATGACAAAGTGAAAACAAAATTTTAGAAATGTCTGTAAATGTATTAGTTTCTAGCCTGGTGTCTTAACCTTTTGACCAAACTGACTTTATGGAAGAAGGAAATTCATTGAAAGAAAAATTGGAAAACTGCATAGCCTGGCTTTTTACATAAATATTTTTTTTAAAGTGTTCTGCTCATTAAATACAAAATACCTATTTCATAGAAGATATTATCAAGAGTTTGAGGAAGAGGCTGAATGTACTGAGCAGAGTTCTGCCTACCAGGATTTGGTATTCCCTCCTGAACCTGGTCACTGGGTTCCTGATGGCCCTGAGCTGCTATAACCAAGACTGGATGAGTCCTGAGAGGGATATTCCCTTCTTAGACATGTGCCCATTTGTGTACTGAGTTTGGCATTAGTGTTAAGTTGAGGGTGGAGAGGTATTGCCATCCAGAAATTCCCTTTGACTTTCAAAGATTCTGCTTTGGATACAAGTGGAGATGAGACTTTTATTGAAGTTGGGAGGTTCTGGGTATGTTGCTGCCCCAGCATGACACAATGTCCAATGCACTTTGGGAGTTTGCGGCACCATGGAATTGTCCCAGGTCAAAGGTTAGATCAGGGCTGTTATCAATCCTATTAGATGGGGATCATTTCACTTGGAAATGGGTCTTTGCTATAATCTTAGTTTGGATTCTTCATGTTTGCCAACAAAACAGTTGAAATACATTGACGATTCTTTGGCTAAATTTCAGAAGAAAAGTTTTGATTGTTCCCTTATTCTTGCTACAGTTTTCATTTTTCTTTTCCAAGGCTTTAATGGGCAACAGAATAAGAATTGCAAGGAGGAACGCCAAGCGATCCATTCGAAAGGTGGGAAAAGGAAATTTGTAGATCAGATGCAACCAAAGAATGATGAAACAAAGAAATCACAAAGTGGAGTTAAAAAAGGTCTTCCTCGGGACAGTTGTCTTCCTAACCATACAGTGATTGATACAGGGGAAAGACCATATCAATGCATGGAGTGTGGAAAGAGCTTTGCTGATAGCTGTCAACTTCATCACCACAAGAGGATCCACACAGGCGAGAAACCCTATCAATGCATGGAGTGTGGAAAGAGCTTTACTCGTAGAGCTCATCTTTATCGCCACAAGATGATCCACACAGGAGAGAAACCCTATCAATGCATGGAGTGTGGAAAGAGCTTTAATTGTAGTCATAGTCTTAATTCCCACAAGAGGAGCCACACAGGAGAAAGACCTTATAAATGCATGGAGTGTGGAAAGAGCTTTAGTTGTAGTAATGGTTTTAATTCCCACAACAGGAGCCACACAGGAGAAAGACCTTATAAATGCATGGAGTGTGGAAAGAGCTTTGCTCGTAGTAATTGTCTTAATTCCCACAAGAGGAGCCACACAGGAGAAAGACCTTATAAATGCATGGAGTGTGGAAAGAACTTTGCTCAAAGCGGTCATCTTCATCGCCACAAGAGGAGCCACACAGAAGAGAAACCATATCAATGCATGGAGTGTGGAAAGAGCTTTGCTCATAGTAATGGTCTTAATTCCCACAAGAGGAGCCACACAGGAGAAAGACCTTATAAATGCATGGAGTGTGGAAAGAACTTTGCTCAAAGAGGTCATCTTCATTCCCACAAGAGGAGCCACACAGGAGAAAAACCTTATAAATGCATGGCGTGTGGAAAGAACTTTGCTCAAAGCAGTCATCTTCATCGCCACAAGAGGAGCCACACAGAAGAGAAACCATATCAATGCATGGAGTGTGGAAAGAGCTTTGCTCGTAGTAATGGTCTTAATTCCCACAAGAGGAGCCACACAAGAGTCATATAAATGTTTGAAGTGTGGAGATGACTTTAGAAAGAGTTGTATTCTCACTTTCCATAAAAGGATCCATACGGGAGGAAAAAAAACATGAATGCATGGAGTGTGGAATGAACTTTGCACGGAGTAAAACTCTTACTTGCCATAGAAGCATCCACACATGAGAGAAACCATATGAATAAAGGAATTGTGGAAAAAGCTTCAGTAGAAATCCAGGTGGTTCTCGCCTTATGACTGCAATTGAGCCCAAAATTTATGTTGCTAAGCGAGACAGTTTTTAAATATTTTTTCCCCATTTTACTATTTTTCTTGCCACATTTCTTAAGTGAATCACCGTAGTTGTCAAAGTTAGTAACACTTGTGAAATGAATCTGGTTTCCCCATTGGTTTGGCATGTCAGAAGGTTACAAAAGGTGATCACATGATCCAGGGACACTGCAGCTGTCATGAATCAGTTGCCAATCATCCAAAGTTTGATCCGGTGACCTTGAGGATGTTGCAACGGTCATAAGTGTGAAAAATGGTCATAAATCACTTTTCAGTGCTTCTGTAAATTTGAGCAATTAGTAAATGAACTGTAGAAAATCGACGACTGCCTACAGTTGTCTAAAATCTCATACAAGTGCTATTTGAGTAATAATTCAAATATATTGTATACCTTCTTATATATGCATTCATAAATTGCCTTTCTAGTGCAAACCAGAACAAGGTGAATCCCTAATCTTGCTTGTGGTTTTTGCAAAGTCGAAATACTCAAAAGGGTTCTCTACATATAGAAATATTCCTGATTGTCTTCATTATATTGTTCCTGATAATCCAAAATATCAAAGACAATTATCACATTATTCTTCAAGTATCTTTTAGATAAAAAAGGAAACCACAAATGTATTAGAGGTTAGCTGATACCTCTTGCTGTTGCCTCAGTACTTTCGTTGAGCTAAGTATCTGGGCCGAGCCCTTTCTCTGGCTGTTCTGCCTTTGCCATCCCTGCTTGTCTGAGGAAGGCTCAAGTGAGAGGTCTGATTTCTCCATCCAGATTGTTGGCTGTTTCTTGCAGTCTTTCAGTTTGTGAGGGCCACATTCTGTTCCTTTAGCAGCTAAGATTTGTTTTCACACACAGTAGTTCCTTAATGAATCTCTTGAGTCTGAGCTGATCCCACCATTGCCACCATATTTGTCATAGGATCTTTTTAAACCAGGGGTCCCCAACCCCCAGGCTGTGGCGTGTTTGGAAGTGGGCTGCGCAAGTAGTGTGTGAGCATAGTTCACTTCCGCAAGTGACAGCCTCACACGGAAAGCTCCATTTGTGTGAGAGGCGGATGTGTGAGTCAGCTGCTTCCACAAATGGAACTGCACACGCACATGTGTTCCTGCTGCTTGTAGAGAGCCATCGTGATTGGTCTCATTCGAGACAATGATGAAACCGCATACAGACAGGAGGTTGAACAACTAGCCTCTTGGTGCGACCGGAACAATCTCGAACTGAACACACTCAAAACCGTAGAAATGGTGGTAGGCTTTAGGAGAAACCCTCCCATTCTACCACCTGTTACAATACTAGACAACATAGTATCAACAGTAGAGACCTCCAAATTTCTAGGTTCTATCATATCTCAAGACCTAAAATGGTCATCTAACATCAAAAACGTCATCAAAAAAGCACAACAAAGAATGTTCTTTCTGCGCCAACTCAGAAAGCTCAAACTTCCCAAAGAGCTGCTGATACAGTTCTACAGAGGAATTATTGAGTCTGTCATCTGCACCTCTATGTCTGGTTCGGTTCTGCAACCCATCAAGACAGACACAGACTTCAGAGGATAATCAGAACCGCAGAAAAAACAATTACTGCCAACCTGCCTTCCATTGAGGACCTGTATACTGCACGAGACAAAAAGAGGGCCGTGAAAATATTTACTGACCCCTCGCATCCTGGACATAAATTGTTTCAACTCCTACCCTCAAAACGACGCTATAGAGCACTGCACACCAAGACAACTAGACATAAGAACAGTTTTTTCCCGAATGCCATCACTCTGCTAAACAAATAATTCCCTCACCACTGTCAAACTATTCACTAAGGCTGCATTACTATTACTATTAGTCTTTTCATCATTCCTATCACCCATCTCCTCCCGCTTATGACTATATGACTGTAACTTGTTGCTTGTATCTTTATGATTTATATTAATATTGTTTCCTGATTGCTTATTTGTACCCTATGACAATCATTAAGTGTTGTACCTCATGATTCTTGACAAATGTATCTTTTCTTTTATGTACACTGAGAGCAAATGCACCAAAGACAAATTCCTTGTGTGTCCAATCACACTTGGCCAATAAAGAATTTTATTCTATTCTATTCTATTCTATTCTATTCTATTCTATTCTATTCTATTCTATTCTATTCTATTCTATTCTATATAAATTTGAAAAGGCAGCTATAATAATTGAAACAGAAAAATCAATACAAATCTTAATTTTCCTCAACCTGTCGCTTTCCTCCCTGTGTCTCTGCCAGCCCCCTGATCTCCCCTCACTTCAAGGCTGAGTTTGCCATCAGCCACAAGACACAGGCTGGGTATCGTAGGGAGGCTTTTCTTCCTTGTCTTTTGACCGCCCTGCCATTTTGACAGGATTTTGTTCATTTTTTATGCCTTCTGGGAATCCCTAGAGACCCTTCAGAGAAGCTGCTCTTCAGGACAGGGATTTTTGAGTCTCCACAATAGATTTTATCAATCTTCACAAGATGGTTCTTAGAGATTAAAAAGTGGAAAATCTAGAAACTTATCTCCTTTCTAGATAGGCAATGTTAGAGGGCAGGTTTCCTTCTATTCTAATGCCCATCATCCCAGACGCCCAAGGTGGTGCAGTGGTTAGAGAGCAGTACTGCAGGCTACTTTAGCTGACTGATCATTTGAGTTCAGCTATTCAAATCTCACCGGCTCAGGGTTGACTCAGCCTTCCATCCTTCCGAGGTAGTTAAAATGAGGACCCAGATTGTTGGGGACAATGTAAATATATACATTGCTTAATGGTGTAAACCGCTTAGAGAGTGCTTGCACTATGAGGCGGTGTATAAATATCACAAATAAATAAATAAATAAATAAATAAATAAACTCTCATGGAACATGACCTCCTAGGAAGGTCCTTGCAGGGTCTTCTCGCAATGCGCATAGGATCCTCTAGGGGGCACCCTGCAAGAGCTGGACAGCTCCTTCTCGCCCCCGCCTTACAAGAGAACTGAGCATGCGCCGGATCTTTCCCAAGTCAAAGAGACATGCGTGTTTACCGAGCCTTTTCCCAGCAAAGGCTTGAAAGCTTCTCCGCTCTTTCTACAGTGCCCGATTGCGCTTTTGGGTGAGCCTTTCAGGCAAGGGAAGAGGCTGCAGGGAAGTCTTGGACTTGGAGATCCAGACGTGAGTCGTGGTTCAGTGACGGAGATGGGGGGGGGGGGCTTTTCTCCCGGGCTGGAGGCTCGCATTCATCAGGCTTGGAGTCGTGGAAAGGGGGAGGGGGAGAGCAAGTGGTCCCATGTTCCCCTGCCGTCCCTGTGCATGCACGGGCCAGGGAGGGGAGAAGACAAAGCTTCTGACCCTTCGCTTTGCCCCCCGGAAGAAAAAAAACCCAGGGTCGCAGAAAAGAGGATTTACGCTCCATTTCCACGGGAAAAGCTTTGGATGGAGGGAGAGGAGGCGAGGTCGTCTTCGCAAAAGAGAGATTTGTGCCTCCAAGTCAGTCTTGAGTCCTGGACAGTTTCCTGCCTATTTCTTGGCCCCGTTTTCAGAAGGGGTTTCCCTCTCCTCCCCCTTCCTAGGCCGAGAGAAGCGAGCGGTCGGAGTCCCTCCTGCTGGCTTTGCATACAAGGCTGCAACTCCGTGTGCAAGGAGTTGGGTGCAAGGGGTGCAAGGAGTTGTTCTTAACTATGCAGCCATTAAACTGTCTATTATATTATATTAAATAAAATTATGGTTTGCCATAGAGAGCCATTTGGTTCAGTAATGAAAGCACAAGCCTTTGAAACCAGGAGATTAACTTCTGGTCCAGGGGTCTGCAACCTTAAACCCTCAAAGAGCCATTTGGACCCTTTTCCCACAGAAAAGAAAACACAAAACCTGGTTGGGCATAGCCGATTTAACGTCACTTCCACCCAGTCACATGACTCCCCCCTCGTCTATCCATGTTTTGTGGCTCCCCGTGTTTTCTGTGGGAAATGGTCTCTCACTCCCTCTCTCTCATTTCTGTTTTTCTCTCTTTTTCCTCTCCCTCCTTTCTTTCTTTCTTTCTTTCTTTCTTTCTTTCTTTCTTTCTTTCTTTCTTTCTTTCTTTCTTTCTTTCTTTCTTTCTTTCCCCCTCTCATTCTCTCCCCCAGCTCTCTCATTTCTCTCCCTCTCCCCCTTCTCTCTCTCATTTGTTTCTCCCTTTTTCCTCTCATTCTCTCCCTCCATCATTTACCCATTTTTCTCTTTTTCTCCCCTTTTCTCTCTCTCTCATTCTCTCTCTTTCTCTCCCTCTCATTCTTTTCTTTTTCCTCTCCCTCTCTTTCTTTCTTTCTTTCTTTCTTTCTTTCTTTCTTTCTTTCTTTCTTTCTTTCTTTCTTTCTTTCCCCCTCTCATTCTCTCCCCCAGCTCTCTCATTTCTCTCCCTTTCCCCTTCTCTCTCTCATTTGTTTCTCCCTTTTTCCTCTCATTCTCTCCCTCCATCATTTACCCATTTTTCTCTTTTTCTCCCCTTTTCTCTCTCTCTCATTCTCTCTCTTTCTCTCCCTCTCATTCTTTTCTTTTTCCTCTCCCTTTCTTTCTTTTTATTTCTTTCTCTTCCTTCTCTCTCTCTCTCAATTTTTCCCCTCTCTCATTTTCTCCCTCCAGCTCTCCCTCATTTCTCCTGCGCTCTCTCTCCCTCCCTCTCTCTCTCTTTCTCTCGTTTCTCTCTTTCTCTCATTCTCTGCCTCCATCATTTTCTTATTTCTCTCTCTCACCCTAGCACCCCTAGGGTTTTCTCTGCACTGCCCATGGCCAGCTGCTTTTTCCGATTCCGTGTCCTCCACGGGCAACTCAGTGCCAGCCGTGGTCTCCTCCATGTTGGCTCAGGAAGGGAGGAGAAGCTGCCGCCACTGCTGAATGCAGGGAGGGAAAAGCTCTAGCACTCCTGCGCAGTGTGGCCGGCTACTTACCTGAGCGCACAGTGGCGGCAGCAGGAGGAGGAGTTGCTGGTGTCGCCACCATGATCCTGGCCCAGGAGGGTATCCTGCTTGTGTGTATGTGTCACAGTGTGAAGA
The DNA here is from genome assembly GCA_023053685.1 of Diadophis punctatus similis. NCBI lineage: Eukaryota > Metazoa > Chordata > Lepidosauria > Squamata > Dipsadidae > Diadophis > Diadophis punctatus. The sequence continues at coordinate 247,292,284 of JALIGW010000002.1, read as the reverse complement.
GCCGAGGTGGCGCAGTGGTTAAATGCAACACTGCAGGCTACTGCTAGTTCAGCAGTTCAGCTGTTCAAATCTCACCGGCTCAAGGTTGACACAGCTTCCATCCTTCTGAGGTCGGTAAAATGAGGACAGATTGTTGGGGGCAATATGCTGAACTCTGTAAACCGCTTAGAGAGGGCTGTAAAGCACTATGAAGCGGTATATAAGTCTAAGTGCTATTGCTATTATTGTCTGTTGTATGTATATGCAGGGAGCTGCATCCCTATCTAATATAATGGTTCATTCCTGAGTACGTGATTGATATGTTCTTGTACGCATGTGTGCATTCCTGAAACTCCATTCTTTCCTTTTTCTTCTGGCTTCCGACTGAGGAAGTCGCATTTTATAGCAGAGATGTAAACAAATGAGATTTTATTGTTTTGTACCGAAATAAATATTTTAATTAGACTTTTAAACTCCGGCTTTATTTCTAATGTCTGAATTCCGGGAGAACGATCTATTTCGCCTCTGTGAGATTTATTCTCACTCCGTCAGTATGTGTGTGCGCGCACGGGAAAGATAGAGAGATGAGAGAGAGAAAAGGGGAAAATTCCCTTTTTCTCTCTCTCATCTCTCCCCTCCCCCCTTGTGCGGCGGGAGGCGAGGGCTGCCTTGAGCACAAATGTGGCGCAAAGGCAAGTACAGGACCGCTTTGCTTCTGCACTAAGGCTCTGGTGACCCTCCCCCTCGCAACCCCCTGGCCAGCTGTGTCAAGGCTGGGACGGTGCGCACGAGCAGGGAGACCCTCCTCAAACGAGCAACCGGGCTCCACCAAAGCACAGCAAAAGAGTGCACGGGGCGGGCAGGCACTCACTTGAGGAGGGTTTCCCCACTTGTGCGCACCCTCCTGGCCCTGCCAAAGTGGCCAGGGGGTTGTGACACACACACAAATGCCTTTCATTGAAAAGCGTCCTCCGGGCGGTGAAAGTCCCCCCTCGTGTATGTTTTAAAGCCGCGGCTGGGCGCTGTGGGCCCATCCCCCTTTCTGTCGTCCCAGATCCCATTCCCACCCCGGATCCCATTCCCACCCCATCAGCCCTCATTTAGCGAGGCCGGCATCGGTAGCGGCCGGGTTGGGCCAATGTTTCGGGGTGGAGAACAGGTTGTGCGTCTCCCCCAGGGACTGAGGCATGCCCAGGCTGCAACTCCGTGTGCAAGGAGTTGGGTGCAAGGGGTGCAAAGACTTGTTCTTAACTATGCAGCCATAGGAATTATATTAAACTATCTTTTAAATTATATTATATTGAATTATTTTTAGCCAGAGAGAGCCATTTGGTTCAGTGATGAAAGCACAAGGCTTTGAAACCAGGAGATTAACTTCTAGTCCAACCTTTGGCATGAAAGCCTTGAGCCCATCCCAACTCTCAGCCCAATCAATTTCACAGGGCTGTTGTTGTGGGGAAAATAGTAAAAAGGAGCATTATGTATAATTTCTGCCTTGAGTAATTCATAAAAATAATATAGGAACGTAAGAATAAAAACCAAAATTTTAATAAAAAATAGGAAGTAGAAATCAAAACATTTAAATGTATTTTTCCAATATTTTGATAAAGATTGACATCCTGAAGCAGGGGTGTTAAACCCGCGTCCTCAAGTGACATATCGGGACTTTTTCCCCCTTTGCTAAATGGGATGGCATGATGCATCAGGCCACTAATTTGACAGTCCTGTCCTGAAGGGTTCTGTGCAATTTTCCACACATGTAGAGAGATCAGTAGTTCAATTAATCACCTTAGTAAACACCCTGAATTATTTGTTTTCCATTTCAGATATGTAAGCTGGAAATATTTTCTGCTTCTTCTGGAATCTTAAGTATCTTGTCTGGGAAGAGAGCTGAATGGCCTTGGAAAATTTGGCCAGACCTCTTGTGAACAGAAAGACCTGTGGAGATTCTTGGGTCCATTTTGGAGCTGCATTAGAGACCAGAGAGAAGATGGAGGGACAACATCCAGCAGATGCAGAAATTAGAAAAGGCCCTCCAGCTGCTCAGCCTTGGAGCTGTGGGAAGAATAGGGCAAGTCCTCGACTGAAGAGCCACGAAGAGGCATCCAATAGTTCAGAGGTCCAATGCTGTCACTTCAAAAAAATGCAGTTTCAGGATGGGAGCCGTCCCCGAGATGTTTGCACCCAGCTTCACTACCTTTGTCGTCAGTGGCTGCAACCAGAAAAACACACCAAGGCTCAGATGCTGGACCTGGTGCTCCTGGAACAATTGCTGGCTGTCCTTCCCCCAGAGATGGCAAGATGGGTGCGGGAGTGTGGAGCAGAGACCAGTTCCCAGGCGGTGTCCCTGGCTGAAGGCTTCTTGCTGACCCAGGAGAGTGAAAACATGCAAGAAGAGTTGCAGGTGGGAGAATGGAACCATGGCAGCTCTAAAGAGGATCCCTCTGAATTATTAATTCCTTTCTGGCAGAGTTTTCTCGGATTATTAACTCCTAAGGACGTTTGTTCTGTTCTTCCAGAGGGTGTATTTGGGGCAATTCTTCCATTCTGTTTTGAGTTTCAGCAATGGACATTGGGGGCTGCTAGTTTGAAGTTGCAGTATGATCATTTATTTCTATCTCTGTGCTCTTCCTTTGTTTCTTGTATCACATCATGTCCAGAAATCCGTGGAAGCCGTGACTGAGTATCCTAAGGAGGGGAAAGATTCATTCAGATCTTCTCAAGAGCTGCTCTTCAGGGAGAACTTCCAGAAAGATCAAAGTCAAGACGCTACACAAGGTAAGATGTGTGTGATGTGAGATTTCTGTGTAATGTGAGATTTCCACATTTAACTGATTATTTCATGCCACTTTATTGGATTTTCTCCCTTTAATAAAACTGCTTCCACTATTTTTATCTTTCTCATAGAGAGTAGAAATCTGTCCTTGGACTTTTTAGAATCACCTCTTTGTGCTGGAGCTGAAGGATTAGCTGAACCGCTACTCCAGGTAAGGAGGAGAAAGATCGAAAAAGTCCCCATGAATCTTGGATGGATTTAATTTTGTTTTAGTTAAATATATAAAATTGCTGTTTCTAAGCAATACGAACTTGACATCAGATCATTGAACATTCACACTCAGCCTAGTCTGCCATCTCCCTTTTTTTTGTAAAAGTTTTTTTTTATTTTTTTCCCACACTTCACATAAACATCAATACATATACCATAATATCTTATCAAGTATTAGCATATATTATACATTCTCATTTAATCAAAAAGCATATTAATCGTACACCTATCATTACCAAGTTGTTTGTCTGTTTCCCCTTATCACATCATGTCACTCCCTTCTCTCTACCTCCCTTCCTTTTCTCTACCTTCTTTCTCCTTCTCTCCCTTCTTCCTACTTCCCTCTTCTCCCTCCTCTAACTTTCTCCTCCTCCTCCTCAACCTCTCCTCACCTGTCTCCTCTCCTTCTATCCTCCTTTCTTCTAGCCACCTTTTCTCCTTCTACCTTCACTCTTCCTCTCCTCTCCTCCTCTTCCTCCCTCTTATTCCTTCCCCGAGTATATCCATTTATAATCTATTTTACAACTCATCTCTAATTTCCCTTAATCTACAGTACTAATATAAATCTTAAGTCTTTTCTATATCAATACTTCTATGCATATTAATCGTTCTAGGTATATTTTTATACTTTTATAATGCTACCTCCTTAACTACATAGTTTTGTCACCTGGGTCTCACATCTTTAACTTTCATTTTCTTTCCCTTTTAATCAGTGTGACTTATCTTCTATCCATATTCATTTTCCATCCAATCATAAAATTTCCCCCAAATATTATAATATTCTGAATCCACCTTTTCTTTAATTATGAGTCATTTTCTCTTCCAATACATTTTTAAACTTTTCAGGTATATTAGGTAGATCCACTTCTTCCAGGTATTGTCTTATATTCTCTTCAGAAACTATTTTTTGTTTGTATAAATTCTCATAATATGCCCATGCAATCTTTCCCTCCCCCCTCATTTCAATGTTGTAAATTCCCTTCAGCATCTTCCAAATGTTTAATCCATTTTTTTCCTTTTCCTTCTTCATTTTATAAGCTAACCATCTCCTTGGCTTATTCGCGTGTTCAAAAATGTTCTGTTTAGTCATTTTTATTTTTCTTGCTACCTCTTTATTTTCTATCAAATTCATTTTATGTTTCTTCAGTTCCATCGTGTTTTTAATCTTTTTGTTTTGTGTATCTTTCTGGAGATCTTTTTCTAACTTCTTATACTCCTCTTCTAGTTTTTTCTTAGTTTGCCTTCTCTGTTGTGTTTTTTTTTTTTTTTGCTCAAATATCAGAGGATTGGTCATAGCCAATCCTCTGATATATGCTTTTGCTGTATCCCATACAATTTGAAGTAAAATATCACTCTTTTTATTTTCTTTTTAAAAAGTTCCATTTATTTTTCCATAAATTGTTGAAATTCCTTTTCTTTCAGTACCTTTTGGTTTAATGTCCATCTAGTTTTTTTCTTTTGTCCTTTCCAGGTGATAGTAATCGGATTATGATCTGCCCATGTACTTGTTTCAATATTTATAATTTCTGTATTTGTAAGTAAGTCTATTGACATCCACAAAGGGGATCCTTTGTGAAATGCCTTCTCCACCCGTCCTCTTCACCATCAGATTTCATTGTCCAGACTGTTGTCAGCATCGGGCCTCTTCCTTCTGTCTCCCAGGGTTGTTCTCACACACCATTACAAAAAAAAACCCTCCTTTTTTGTCTATTGAAAAGCATCTTTGGGACAACTATGACCTGGTGATTGAGAATCTCCATAGACATATAGACTACTATTACAAGCTCTTCCAACTCCTTCATGAAGGTGTGGAGTTGGGGTACGTTAGTCCCTCAGTGGATAAAGTAAGCCATTGGAAAACATGTCAGGTGGGTTTTGCCAGTAATTTGCTCTGCCCAGCCTAGGAAGAATGGGAGTCACTGATTAGTACTGGATCTAAGACCCAGCTACCAATTGACCAAGAATATTTTAGTTGGTTACACCGTAAAGCATTCCAAATACTTCCAGCTTGTTCAAACATGATTTAGTTGGGCCATCAGCCAAAAGTGGTGAGATCTCATTCTGAATTCTGCAGAAGATGCCCATTTTGTTCACTAGATCTCTTTCTTAGAATCGGTGCAATAAAATTATCAAATTATTCTTTGGATTATCTGTTAATAGGGAAACTTGTTTCCTTGTTCAGGGTGTTCTGTCTTTTGAGGAAGTGGCTGTGTATTTCTCCAAGGAGGAGTGGTCTCAACTGGATGCTGACCAAAAAGCGCTCCACACAGAAGTCATGCTGGAGAATTCCAGGAATCTATTTTCTCTGGGTAAGAACCCCTGTCTGTGTTCAGAAATATAGAGAAAGGAGTTAAATGTTATTTCTGGGGAAAAAATCATTTATTTGCAGTGCATTCGGAACGTATTCAGGCCTTCTTCACTTTTGTCAACTTTGTTATGCTGCAGTATGTTACTACAGTCATTGAAATTCACTTTTTGTCCTTCATCTACACTCGGTACCCAATAATGACAAAGTGAAAGCAGGATCTTAGAAATGTCTGCATATTTATTAAAAAGAAAAAACTGAAATATCACCTTGGCATAAGTATTCAGATCCTTTCACTCAGTACTTTGTTGAAGCACCTTTGGCAGCACGTACAGCCATGTCTTTTTGGGTATGATGTGACAAGCTTTGCACACCTGGATTGGGGGATTTTCTGCCATTCTTGCTTGCAAGTCCTCTCAGGCTCAGTCAGGTTGCATGGCGATTGTCGGTGGAAAGCCATTTTCAGGTCCTTCCAGAGATGTTAAATAGGGTTCAAGTCAGGCTGGGCCACTCTAGGACATTTGTGAGCAGTGGTGGCGCAGTGGTTAGAATGCAGTACTGCAGGCTACTTCTGCTGTCCCATCTCCAACCAGAATTTCTGGAGCTCAGTCAGAGTGACCATCGATTTCTTGGTCACCTCTCTTACTAAGGCCCTTCTACCCCGATTGCTCAGTTTAATTGGGCAACCAGCTGTTGGAAGAGTCCTGGTTCTGCCAAACGTCTTCCATTTGAGAATTTTGGAGTCCATTTTGCCCTTAGGAACCTTCAGTGCAGCAGAAATTTTTTGGTAGCCTTCCCCAGATCTGTTCCTTTGCAATAATCCTGTCTCTCAGCTCTGCAGGCAATTCCTTTGACCTCATGGCTTTTGGTCTGCTACCGTATGCATTCTCAGCTGTGAGGCCTTCTATGGAGAGCTGTGTGTCTTTCCGAATCTCATCCAATCAATTGAATTGACCACAGGTGAACTCCAATCATGGCATAGAAACATATCAGCAAGAATTACAAGAATTGGAACTGCCTGCAGAGCTGAGAGACAGGATTATTGCAAAGGAACAGATCTGGGGAAGGCTACCAAAAAATTACAAGAAATGGGAGGCACCTGAGCTAAATTTCAAGTGCTGTTGCAAAGGGCCTGAATACTTATGTCAATGTGATATTTCCGTTTTTTCTTTTTAACTTACATTTCTATAATTCTGTTTTAACTTTGTCATTATTGACTACTGAGTGTAGATTACAGATTACAGATTAACAGAGTTGCAAGGGGCCTTACAGGTCATCTAGTCCAACCCCCTGCCCAAGAAGGAGACCCTACATCTGCCTCTACCTAGGATTGAATTCACAACCTCCTGATTGTGAGGCAAGAGCTCTACCTCTAGGCCACAGCAGATTAATGGGAGGGGAGGGAATGAATTTCAACAACTGTAGAATCAGGCTGCAGCATAATAAAATTGACAATAGTTAAGGGAGTCTGAATACATTCTGAATGCTCTCTATATGCTTCCTTTATTTTTTTGTAAAGAATATAGGTAGTGGACATACCCAGTGTTCCTTCCTCCTGTTGTTTTCCCTAGAAAAAAAATCCTGTGAAATGGGTTGAGCTTAGAGAGATTGGCCCAAAATCACCCAGCCAGCATTCATGCTAATGGTAGAACTAGTACTCAGAATCACCCAGTTTCTAGCCTGGTGTCTTAACTGTTTGACCAAAGTGATTTTATACAAGAGGAAAATTTATTGAAAGGAAATTTGGGAAACTGTATAGCTTTTTTTTTAAAAAAAGGATTTTTTTAGTGCTTTCTGCTCATAAAATACATTATACTCATTTCATAGAAGACATTAGTAAGACTCTGAGGGACAGGTTCCATGCAGGGATGGTCTGGCCTATCCTGAACCAGGTTCTAGCTACCAGGATTTGGTATTCCCTCCTGAACCTGGTCACTGAGTTTCTGATGGCCCTCAGCTGCTATAACCAAGACCGGATGGCCTCTGAGAGGGATATTCCCTTCTTAGAGATATGCCCATTTGTGTACCAAGTTTGGCATTAGCCTAAGTTGAGGGTGTTGAGGTATTGCCATCCAGAAATTCCCCTTGACTTTCAAAGATTCTGCTCTGCAGGCAAGTGTGGATGAGACTTTTATTGAAATTGGGAGGTGCTGGGTATGTTGCTGCCCCAGCATGATACGGTGTCCAATATAGTTCAGGAGTTTGTGGCACCATGGAGTTGTCCCAGGTCAACAATTAGTTCAGGGTTGTGATCCAATCCTATTGGAATGAAAATAATACAGTTTTCCTTTTTGTCTTTCAAGGCTTTAATGGGCAAGAGAATAAGAATTGCAAGCAGGAACACCAAGCAATCCATTCGAAAGTGGGGGAAAGGAAATTTGAAAATGAGATGCAACCAAAGAATGTTGAAACAAAGCAATCACAAAGTGGAATTAACAATGGTTTTCCTCTGGTCAGTTGGCTTCCTTATCATACAATCATTGATACAGGAGAAAGACCATATAAATCCATGGAGTGTGGAAAGAGGTTCAATAAATCCGATCATCTCTTTCCTCATAAAAAGACACATTCAGATGAGAAACCAAATACCTGCAGGGAGTGTGGAAAGACCTTCTGTGATAATCACTCTCTTAGAAAACATGAAAGGAAACACAAAGGAGAAAGACCTTATAAATGCATGGAGTGTGGAAAGACCTTTACTTCTAGCAGTAGTTTGAAATCCCACAACTTGATCCACACAGGAGAGAAGCCATATCAATGCATGGAGTGTGGAAAGGGTTTTAGGAAGAGTGGTAATCTTAATACTCACAAGAGGATCCACACAGGAGAGAAACCGTATCAATGCATGGAGTGTGGAAAGACCTTCTGCTATCATCGTTCTTTTATAACTCATCAAATGAATCACAAAGGAGAAAGACCTTATAAATGCATGGAGTGTGGAAAGACCTTTATTTGTAGCAGTTATCTTAATTCCCACAAGAGGATCCACACAGGAGAAAGACCTTATAAATGCATGGAGTGTGGAAAGAGCTTTATTCGTAGTAGTGATCTTAATTCCCACAAGAGGATCCACACAGGAGAAAGTCCTTATAAATGCATGGAGTGTGGAAAGATCTTTACTCGTAGTAATGATCTTAATTCCCACAAGAGGAGCCACACAGGAGAAAGACCTTATAAATGTGTAGAATGTGGAGATGGCTTTAAAAGGACTTGTGATCTCACGACCCATAAGAGGATCCATACTAGAGAAAAAAATCTTGTGAATGCATGGAGTGTAGCTTTGTAAGGAGTAATGCTTTCACTCGCCACAGAAGCATCCACACATGGGAGAAACCAAATCAATAACGGAATTGTGGAGAGCTCCAAGAGAAATCCAGATAGTCCTTGGTGGATGACTGCAATTATCTTCCTTAATTGTTATGCATCTTGCTGTTAGTTGAATCCCTAGATACTTTACTTTCTTTACAATTTGTATATTTAATTTTCCAACTAATTCCTTTTTTTGTTTTTCTGTCATGTTTTTCACTAAAAGTTTTGTTTTATCTTTATTTATTTTTAGTCCCACAATTTCTTCATATTGTTCAATCTGTTGCATTAGTTTTGGTCCCGTCTCCAATGTCTCTTCCAATATAAACACCAAATCATCAGCAATAGCTTGCAATTTATATTCCTGTTTTTAAATTTTCATTCCTTTTATGTCTTTATTTTGTCTTATATGTCTAGTTAAAACCTCCAAAGTCAAAATAAATAATAATGGGGATAACAGGCATCCTTGTCTAGGTCCTTTCATAATATCTACCCTCTCAGTCATGTCACCATTCAATATTATTTTTGCAGATTGTTTATTTTTTTATTACATTAAAACATACACAACATAAACATATATATTACTATCATTATTACAATTGAAGATCGGTTTTTCAAAATCTATACATATTATTTATCTAATACACAAACTTTTTATGTTCTAACATTACAATGCCTAATGTTTCTTCAAAAATTTTATAAACTTCTGGTAATCCATCTGGTCCCAGTGCTTTACCATTTTTCTGTTTTTTTAATAGCCGCTGTTAATTCCATCATTGTTATTTTTTCCTCTAATAAGTTCTTATATTATTCTGGTATTTTAGGGAGATCCATTCCTTCCAGATACTGTTCTACCTTTGTATTCTCATTTTTTCCCTGTTTATATAAATCTTTATAGTATGTCCATGCTATATTCTTTTTTTCCTCATCTCGTTGTTGAATATCTCCATTAGTATCTTCCAATTGCTTTATCCACTTCTTTTCTTTTTCCTTCTTCATCTTATAAGCTAACCATCTTCCTGGTTTGTTTGCATGTTCAAAAAACTTTTGTTTAGCGATTTTTATTTTTCTTGCCACATCTTCATTTTCCATCATGTTCAATTTACCGTATGTTTCTTCAAGTCTATCATTGTTTTAATCTTTTTGTCTTGTACGTCTTTTTGAAGCTTCTTCTCTAGGTCTTTACATTCCTCTTCTATTTTTTTCTGAGCGTATCCCTTCTTTGCTTGTTTCTTTTAGTCATATAAGTCATAACTAGTCCTCTAAAATACGCTTTGGCTGTATCCCATACAATTTGTAGTGAAAAATCACTGTTTTCTTTAAAGAAAAAATTTATTTCTTTTTCTATAAATCGTTGAAATTCTTTTTCATTTAATATTTCTTGATTCAAAGTCCATCTAGTTCTTTTCCTTCTTTCTTTCCAGATTGCTGCTATCGGATTATGATCAGCCCATATGCCAGTTTCAATGTTTATATATTGTGTATTAGATAACAAGTCCAACGACATCCATAACATAACAATTCTTGACCATGACATATGTCTGGATGAGTAAAAAGTGTATTGTTTTTCCCTTGGGAATTTCTCCAAGCATCAAAAATATTCAATTCCTCTATCATTGTGAAAAAAGATTTTGGTAATTTTTTCCTTTGTCTTATATTCTTTTTTGAGGTTTTATAATCCAAGTCAGCTTGCAAAATAGCGTTAAAATCTCCCATCATATATATATATATTCATAGTCAAATTCATTTATTTTTTTATGTAGTTCAACGTGAAACTTATCTTGACTTTCATTCGGTGCATAAATTGCAACTAATAGTATTTTTTTGTTGTTCGTTAGTATTTCTACCATCAGAATCCTTCCATCTTCATCTGTATAAATATATCTCAAACTTATTTTTTTTGTATAAATAATACCACTCCTTTTTTACTTTGATCTGTTAACGTCGAATATAGATCTCCCAATCTTGCACATTCTAGTAATTTCTTATGTTGTTTTCTTATATGCACTTCTTGCAAACAAATAATGTCCATATTTATGATTTGTAAAACAATCATTTTATTCTTTTACAAGGTGACTAAATTAGTAGACCAGCGAAATGCCATGTACATAGTAGACTTCAGTAAGGTATTCAACAAAGTAGACCACAACCTGTTGGTAAACTGGAAAAATGTGGGATAGACATCATCACTAGGGAATAGAAGGGGAACTCATCAAATGTGCAGATGACACTAAGCTGGCAGGAATAGCCGACACCCCAGAAGACAAGTTCAGAATGCAAAAAGATCTTGACAAACATGAACAATGGGTCCTATCCAAGACAATTAAATTTAAATGGGAGAAAAGCAAGGGTTTACATTTAAGGAAAACAAAAACAAAAACCCAAAAGTACAAGTACAGATAGGCAAAACCTAGCTCAAAAACAGTAAATGTGAGAGGAAACTTGGAGTCCTAGTGTACGATCACTTAAATATCAGCCAGCAGTGTGCGGTAGCAACCAAAATAGCCAATACAATCCTTGGTTACATAAACAGGCATAGAATTAAAAATCGTGAAATATTAGTACCACTTTATAAGACCTTAGTAAGACCACACCTGGAATTCTGCATCCAGTTCTGGTTACCAGATTACAAAAAAGGTGTTGAGACTGCACAGTCAGAGTAAAGCAACTAAGATGAATAAGGTCCTGGAGTCTAAAACACGAAGAACAGTTGCAGGGATTAGGTATAGTTTGTCTAGTAGAGAAAAGAAGGACTGGGGTGACATGATAGCAGTATTCCACTATTTGAGGGGCTGCCACTAAGAAGAGGGGGTCAACTTATTTTTGAAAGCACCAGAAAGCAAGACAAGAAACGAAACAATTGATGGAAACTAATCAAGGAATTGATGGAAACTAACCTGGACTTAAGAAGAAACTTCCTAACAGTGAGGACAATTAATCAGTGAAACAACTTGCCTTCAGAAGTTGTGGGTGCTTCATCACTGGAGGTCTTTAAGAAGAGACTAGACAGCCACTTGTCTGAAAAGGTATATGATCTCCTGTTTGAGCAGGGGGCCAGACTAGAAGACCTCCAAGGTCCCTGCCAGCTATATGTGGAAATATTTACAGACCCTTCGCATCCTGGACATAAATTGTTTCAACTCCTACCCTCAAAACAATGCTATAGAGCACTGCACACCGAAACAACTAGACACAAGAAGTTTTTTCCTGAATTCCATCACTCTGCTAAACAAATAATTCCCTCAACATTGTCAAACTATTCATTAAGTCTGCATTGCTATTACTACTAATCTCATTGTTCCTATCACATATCTCTTTCCCCCTTGACTTATGACTTCATGACTGTAACTTTGTTGTTTGTATCCTTACAATTTATATTGATTGTTGCCTAGTATGATTTGATTACTTATTTGTACCCTATGACTATCATTAAGTGTTACACGTTATGATTCTTGACGAATGTATCTTGTCTTTTTCTGTACACTGAGAGCATATGCACCGAAGACAAATTCCTTGTGTGTCCAGTCACAATTGGCCAATAAAGAATTCTATTCTATTCTATTCTGTATAAATTTGAAAAGGCAGCTATAATAATTGAAAAAGAAAAATCAATACAAATCTTAATTTTCCTCAACCTGTGGCTTTCCTCCCTGTGTCTCTCTCTGCCAGCCCCCTGATCTCCCCTCACTTCAAGGCTGAGTTTGCCATCAGCCACAAGACACAGGCTGGGTTACATAGCGACACACTTGTTCCTTGTCTTCTAACACCTCCCCCCCCCTGCCATTTTGACAGGATTTTGTTCATTTTTGATGCCTCCTTGAAATCCCCAGAGACCCTTCAGAGAAGCTGCTCTTCAGGAAAGGGATTTTTGAGTCTCCACGAGAGATTTTATCAATCTTCACAAGATCACAGATGATTCTTAGTCTGATTAAAAAGTGAGAAACATGACGTCCTGCGCCCTTGCAGCGTCTTCTCGCAATGCGCAAATGATCCTCTAGGGGGCTTCCTGCAAGAGCCGGATAGCTCCTTCCCGCCCCCATACAAGAGAAATGAGCATGCGCATTCTGTTTCCTATAAGAAAGGAGAGGTGCGTCCTTCCCGAGGCATTTTCCACCAAAGGCTTGAAAGCTTCTCCGCTCTTTCTACAGAGCCCGGTTGCGCTTTTGGGTGAGCCTTTCTAACAAGGGAAGAGGCTGCAGGGAAGTCTTGGACTTGGAGATCCAGACGTGAGTCGTGGTTCAGTGACGGGGCGGGGGGGCTTTTCTCCCAGCTGGAGGCTCGCATTCATCAGGTTTGGAGTCGTGGAAAGGGGGAGGGGGAGAGCCAGGGGTCCCATTTTACCTTGCCGCCCCTATGCATGCACGGGAGAAAGCAAAGCTTCGCGCCCTTCGCTTTGTCCCCGGGGGAAAATAAAACCCAGGGTCGAAGAAAAGAGGATTTAGGCTCCATTTCGACGTGAAAAGCTTTGCATGGGAGGGAGAGGAGGCGAGGTCGTCTTTGCAAACGAGAGATTTGTGCCTCCCAGTCAGTCTTGAGTCCTGGACTGTTTCCTGGCTATTTCTTGGCCCCGTTTTCAGAAGGGATTTCCCTCTCCTCACCCTTCCTAGGCCGAGAGAAGCCAGCTGTCGGAGTCCCTCCTGCTGGATTTGCATTCAAGGCTGCAACTCCGTGTGCAAGGAGTTGGGTGCAAGGACTTGTTCTTAACTATGCAGCCATAGCAATGATATTAAACTGTCTATTAAATTATATTATATTATAAATATTATAAATTATATTATATTAAATTATGATTAGCCAGAGAGAGCCATTTGGCTCAGTGATGAAAGCACAACGCTTTGAAACCAAGAGATTAATTTCTAGTCCAACCTTTGGCATGAAAGCCTTGAGCCCATCCCAACTCTCAGCCCAATCTACTTCACAGGGCTGTCGTGGGGAAAATAGTAAGAAGGAGCATTATGTATAATTTCTGCCTAGAGTAATTTATAAAAATAATACAGGACCGTAATTTTAATAAAAACTAGGAAATAGAAATAAAAAACATATTTAAGTGTATTTTTCCAATATTTTGATAGAGATTGACATCTTGAAGCAGGGTGTCAAACTCAGGTTGTCACTTAACGTATTTTCCCCCTTTGTTAAACCGGGCATGGCACGATGCATCCGGCTTCATGCCGCTAGTTTGACAGTCCTGTCCTGAAGTGTTCTATGCAATTTTCCCCACATGTAGAGAATTCAAGCTAACAAATAAGATCCAACCCCCATCCCAGACATTGGTAGTTTAATCCAAATTTCTTTTTTTTATTTTTTTTTCTTCCCTCCCCCCTTTCCTTCTCTTTCCTCTCTTGATAAGGATGTTCAGTAGTTCAATTAATCACCCTAGTAAACACTCTGAATTATTTGTTTTCCATTTCAGGCCCAACGCTGTCACTTCACAAAAATGCAGTTTCAGGAGGTGTGGGGTCCCCGAGATGTTTGCACTCAGCTTCACTACCTTTGTCGTCAGTGGCTGCAACCAGAAAAACACACCAAGGCTCAGATGCTGGACCTGGTGCTCCTGGAGCAGTTCCTGGCTGTCCTTCCCCCAGAGATGGCAAAATGGGTGCGGGAGTGTGGAGCAGAGACCAGTTCCCAGGCGGTGTCCCTGGCTGAAGGCTTCTTGCTGACCCAGGAGGAGGAAAATATGCAAGAAGAGTTGCAGGTGGGAGAATGTAACCATGGCAGTTCTAAAGAGGATCTCTCTGAATTTGTCAATTCCTTTCCGGCAGAATTTTCTGGGATTATTAACTCCTAAGATCATTTGTTCTATTCTTCCAGAGGATGTATTTGGGGCAATTCTTCCATTCTGTTTTGAGTTTCAGCAATGGACATTGGGGTCTGCTAGTTTAACGATGCCGTATGACAATTCATTTCTATTTCTGTGCTCTTCCTTTGTTTCTCGTATCACATCATGTCCAGAAATCCGTGGAAGCTGTGACGGAGTATCCTAAGGAGGGGAAAGATTCATTCAGATATTCTCAAGAGCTGCTCTTCTGGGAGAACTTCCAGAAAGATCAAAGTCAAGACGCTACACAAGGTAAGAAAAGCTCTTTCTGTGTGATGTGAGATTTCCACATTTAACTCATTGTTTTGCACCACTTTATTGGAGTGTCTCTCTTTAACAAATCTGCTTCCATTATTTTTATCTTTCTCATAGAGAGTAGAGAGCTGTCCTTGCACTTTTTAGAATCACCTTTTTGTGCTGGAGCTGAAGGATTAGCTGAACCGCTACTCCAGGTAAGGAGAAATAAGACTGGAAAAGGTCCCTGAATCTTGGATGGATTTCATTTTGTTCTAGAGTTCAGTGTATAAAATTGCTGGTTCTAAACAATACAAATTTGATATCGGGTCACTGAACATTCACACTCTGCTTAGTCTTCCTTCTCCCTTCTGAGGGGATCCTTTGTGAGTCGCTTTCTCCACCCCTTCTGCTTCACCATCAGATTTCATTGACCAGATTGTTGTCAGCATTGGGGCTCTTCCTTCTGTCTCCCAGGGTTATTCTCACACGCCATTACAAAAAAAAAATACTCCCTTTTTGTCTATTGAAAAGCATCTTTTTGATATGGCAACAGAATACAGCCTTCAGGATGTATGGAGAGAGACACACGGGATAGATAATCAATACACATTCTACTCCTATCCGCATCAATCTTGGTCCAGGATTAATATGGCCTGAATGTCAGCTAAACACCATCAGATGGATTCAAAACTGGCTGACCAACCACACTCAACCTGTAGTGCTCAATGGAACTGCATCTACATGGAGGGAAATATGCAGTGGAGTACCCCAAGGCTCTGTTTTAGGCCCAGTACTCTTCAACATCTTCATCAATACCTTGGACGAGGGGATAGATGGGGAACTAATCACATTTGCAGATGACACTAAATTGGCAGGAATTGCCAACTCTCCAGAAGATAGGCTCAAGTTACAGAAGGATCTTGGCAGACATGAACATTGGGCGCTATCTAACAAAATGAAATTCAATGGTGAAAAAAGTAAGGCTCTACATTTAGGCAAGAAAAACAAAATGCATAGGTAATATTATACAGTATGTGGTACCTTGCTCAACAGTAGTAACTGTGAGAGGGACCTTGGAGTCCTAGTAGACAACCATTTAAATATGAGCCAGCAGTGTGCAGCAGCTGCCAAAAAAGCCAACACAATTCTAGGCTGCATTAACAGAGGGCTAGAATCAAGATCACGCAAAGTGTTAATACCACTTTATAATGCCTTGGTAAGGCCACACTTGGAATACTGCATTCAGTTTTGGTCGCCATGATGCAAAAAGGATGTTGAGACTAGAAAGAGTGCAGAGAAGAGCAACAAAGATGATTAGGGGACTGGAGGCTAAAACATACGAAGCATAGTTGCAGGAATAGGTATGTCTAGTTTAATGAAAAGAAGGATTAGGGGAGACATGATAGCAGTGTTCCAGTATCTCAGGGGTTGCCACAAAGAAGAGGGAGTCAAAATATTCTTCAAAGCTCCTGAGGGTAGAACAAGAAGCAATGGGTGGAAATTAATCAAGGAGAGACGCAATTTAGAACTAAGGAGAAATTTCCTGACAGAACAATTAATCCGTGGAGCAGTTTGCCTCCAGAAGTTGTGAATGCTCCAACACTGGAAGTTTTTAAGAAGATGTTGAATAACCATTTGTCTGAAGTGGTGTAGGGTTTCCTGCCTAAGCAGGGGGTTGGACTAGAAGACCTCCAAGGTCCCTTCCAACTCTGTTATTCTATTCTACTAAAAAATGGGATAGATGAAATTGAAATAGGAATTAATGACTGGGCAGACTACAACCCAATAATAATAAAATGGAAAGGCCACAAAGAGAAAAAGAGATGACTAATGAACCAAAGCCTGTGTAAAGACAAAGAATATAGACAGATGCTAGAAAAAAAGTTTACGCTATTTTTTTAGGTAAATAAAAAGGAAGACACTTCTAGACAAAATCTATGGCAGGGGTCCCCAAACTTGGCAACTTTAAGACTTGTGGACTTCAATTCCCAGAATTCTCCAGCCAGCTATGCTGCTGGAGAATTCTGGGAGTTGAAGTCCACAAGTCTTTAAAGTTGCTAAGTTTGAAGACCTCTGATCTATGGGATACCGTAAAAGCTTAAATCTAGGGATTGACGATTGCGTATAAATCCAAGAAAAACAAGGTAAAGAAACTTCAACGAGAGAGATTACAAGAAGAACTTAAAAAACAATATGAATTACGGAAAGAACCTCAAAACAATAGGATAAAAGAAAAATGGAGTATTATAAAACATAAGATTAATTTGATAACACAAAAAGAAATAGCACAGAAAATTAAGATGGTGAAACTGGTCGATGGTTAGCGTACAAATTAAAAAAGGAAAAAGGAAAACGGAAAAAGAATAATACACCAACTATAAGATGATAATGGCACAATTCAATATAGAAGGAAAGAAAAAAAGAAAATAAATTCTTTTCAAAGTTGTATTTTCAAGAAGATATAGTTGAAGATAAAGCAATACATAGAGACAATAAATATGAGTAAAATTACCGAAGAGCAAAAGGAAATGTTAAATAGACCAATAACTACAACAGAATTTGAAGCTGTATTAAAAAAAACAATGAAATGCCAGGCCCAGACGGGCTCCCTGTTGAGCTATATAAGAACACACAAGAGTCGTTAGAATGGATAATGTTGGAGATATATAATGAGGCTCTTGAGAACGCTAAGATACCAATAACCTGGACAGAAGCAATCAATACTCTTCTCCCTAAGGAGGACATGAATCACCAACAAATTCAAAACTATACACCAATTTCACTGTTAAATACAGATTATAAAATATTTACATTGAAAGTAGCAGAGAGAATTAAAAGAATTTTGAATAAATACCGTATTTTTCAAAGCATAAGACGCACCTTTTTGCCCCCCAAAAGAGGATGGAAATATCAGGGCGTCTTATATACTGAATACAGCCATTTTTGGCCTCCCGAAGCCCAACCCCTGCATCCCATTTTTGTGAAAAATGGGCCGCTTTTTGCAAAAATGGGGGCATTTTTGCCTTCTCCCACCCATGCTCTGCAGGCTTCCCAAACCCTCTGCATGCCTCGTTTTTGCAAAAAAAGGCCGATAGACGGGACGTTTTTCGCAAAAACAGAGGTGTTTTTGCCTTCCCCCACCCCCTAGAAGTGCTCTGCAGGCTTCCCAAACCCTGTGCATGCCTCATTTTTGCAAAAACAACAACAACTGAAAAACGGGCCATTTCGCAAAAAAAAGGGGTGTTTTTGCCTTCTAATTACCCCATCTAGCATGACTGAGGGAGGAATTCTGGGAGTTGAAGTCCACAAGTCTTAAAGCTATCAAGTTTGAAGTTTGTAAAAAGTATACATGGTTGTAAAAAGTGTACAAGGTTGTAAAAAGTATTCTGCTCTACTGGTATTTTATTAAATAATATATTACTACAGCATTTGCTTCAGAATACTTTTTTCCTTGTTTTCCTCCTCTAAAATCTAGGTGTGTCTTATACTCCGAAAAATACGGTATATTCATCCAGACCAAAATGGATTTCTAACAGGCTGACTGATAAAAAATAATATGAGGATTATAATGAATAATCCTGAAAAGCAAGCTACATTGGTTTTCCTTAATGCCCAAAAAGCTTTCGATAATTTAAAGTGCAAATTTATTACAATGCAATTGAAATATATGGAATTTGGGACAAAATTTGAAAGGATGATTGAAAAAATATACTAAACAAACAGCTAGGGTAATTATGAATGATGATATTACAAAACAATTCAATATAACTAAAGGAGTAACACAAGGATGCCCACGTTCTCCTCTTCTATTTTATCATTAGAAAAACTTTTGACAAAAATTAGAGAAGATCAAGAAATAAAGGGTTTAAAAATTCGGATAGAACAATATAAGGTCCAAGCCTTCGCTGATGATTTGGTATTTATATTGGAAGACCCATTAGAAACTGGACCTAAACTGATACAAAAAGTAGAAGAATTTGGCATGGTAGCAGGACTTAAGATCAATAAAAATAAATCCAAATTAATAACCAAACATCTTACAAAGAGACAAGAAATTGAATTTTAAGAGAAAATAAAAATACAAATAACTAAGAAAATAAAGCATTTAGGGATTTGGCTTACAGCAATTGCTCCTCTATTAAGGAGGATAATTATGATAAATACTACAGCAAATAAAAAAAGATCTAGAAAATCAGAAAAAATTACAGATTTCATTTTAAGGGAGGATTTCTACGCTCAAAATGAATATATTGCTGAAAATTTTTTTATTTCAAGTCATTCCAATTAAATTAGGGAAAACATTCTTTGAAGATTTAAATAAATTCGTTACTAAATTTATATGGCAAGGGAAAAAGCCTAGGATTAAATTAAAACTTTTGTAAGATACGAAAGATCAAGGGGGTTTGGCACTACCTGAGTGGGAAATATATTATCAAACATCGATCTTAACTTGGTTAAAAGATTGGATGGAATTAAGAAATAAAAGGATCTTAGTTATAGAAGGACACGACCTGCAAGTGGGATGGCATGCATTCCTATGGGATGAAAAGTATAAAATGCATAGCTATTTTCAAAGGCATATAGTAAGGAATGCACTCTTTCAGATTTTGTGGTGGGGGGAAGCATTATAAAAATCCCAATGTGGTTAACCACAATAGAAGCATTGAAGCATCCAAATTTAATTGATCTAGATAAGATAATTAGATAAAAGGATTTGTTAAACGAACAGGGAAACTTGAAAACAAAACAAGTATTGGAACATGACCTATGTAGGGGAATTGATCGGTGGACATATACACAAATCCAGTCTAAATACAAAGAGGATAAAAAACTATATGAAATGCAAAAGGATCAGCAAGAATTGGGCCAAATTATACAAGGGACAGAGGAAAAATTAATTAGCAAAATTATAAATATTTATTGAGATATAAAATGGAAGATGAGGTCGTCAAAGAAACAATGATTAAATGGGCCAAAAATTTCAGGTATAATATAGAATTGGAGAAATGGGAAAAAATGTGGGAAACAAATATAAAATTGACTATGTCGTCGGCATTCAAGGAAAACCAGTTGAAGATGTTTTAAAGCCGGCAAGGCTTACTAAGATGTTTCCAAATAGTTCACCAACGTGCTGGAAGTGTAAAAAAGCATACGGAACGTATTACCATCTATGGTGGACATGTCCATCTGCAAAAAAAGATACCAACTGAGGAAGAACTGATAAGAAAAATTCTGGACTGTGCATGGATAAGCTAACGAAGGAGATAAAGGAAAAGGAAGATACAGATTATGCAGTATGAGATAAATGGTATAACTGGCTGGAGATTAGAAATAGTAAACAAAAATGAATGGGGAAATGACATAAAAGGTGTAATGTTTGTAAAATAATGTAACTAATATAACTAATATGCGTGAAGAAATATATAGAGAGAGAGAAATAAGGGATAATGGGATAATACAGATAAATATATTTATAGAAGGTTGGGGGGGGAAAGAATGTAAGTAATAGAATACTACCATTACAAAACTTTTCCCTGTAAAAAGGGAATATATGTTGCGTGTTGGCATTTGTCATGTTTTGTTGTTTTAAAAATAATTTTTTAAAAAAACTTTTTTTAAAAGAGCATCTTTGGGACAACTGTGACCTGGTGATTGAGAATCACCATAGACATATAAATTACTGTTAACAAGCTCTTCCAATACCTTCATGAAGGTGTGGAGTTGGGCCATGTTAGTCCCTTAATGGATAAAGTAAACTGTTGTCAAAAATGTCAGGTGAGTTTTGCCAGTAATTTGCTCTGCCCAGTTTAGGAAGAATGGGAGTCACTGATTAGTGGATTTAAGATCCAACTATCAATAGGCTACACTGAAAGGCATTCCAAATACTTCCAGCTTGATCAAACATAGTTTAGTTGTGCCGTCAGCCAAAAGAGGTGAGATCTTAATTCTGAATTCTGTAGAAGATGCCTATTTTGTTCACTATATCTCCGTCTTAGAATTGGTGGTAGAAAATTATCACATTAGTCTTGGGATTATCTCTTAATAGTGAAACTTGTTTCCTTGTTTAGGATGTTGTGTCTTTTGAAGAAGTGGCTGTATATTTCTCAGAAGAGGAGTGGTCTCAACTGGATGCTGACCAAAAGGCGCTCCACACAGAAGTCATGCTGGAGAATTCCAGGAATCTATTTTCACTGGGTAAGAATCCCTGTCTGTGCTCAGAAATATAGAGAAGGGAATTAAATGTTATTTCGGGGGGGGGGGATCATTTATTTACAGTGCATTCGGAACATATTCAGGCCCTCTTCACTTTTGTCAACTTTGTTATGCTGCAGCATGCTACTACACTTGCTGAAATTCACTTTTTTTGTCCTTTATCTACATTCGGTACCCAATAATGACAAAGTGAAAGCACAATTTTAGAAATGTCTGCATATTTATTAAAAAGAAAAAAACTGAAGTATCACATTCGCATAAGTATTCAGATGCTTTCACTCAGTACTTTGTTGAAGCACCTTTGGCAGCACGTACAGCCATGTCTTTTTGGGTATGACGTGACAAGCTTTGCAATAGCAATAACACTATAGCACTTAGACTTATATACCGCTTCATAGTGCTTTACAGCCCTCTCTAAGCGGTTTTACAAAGTTCAGCATATTGCCCCCAACAATCTGGGTCCTCATTTTACCCACCTCGGAAGGATGGAAGGCTGAGTCAACCTTGAGCCGGTGAGATTTGAACAGCTGAACTGCTGAACTAGCAGTAGCCTGCAGTGCTGCATTTAACCACTGCACCATCTCGGCTCTGGATTGCACACCTGGATTGGGGGATTTTCTGCCATTCTTGCTTGCAAATCCTCTCAGGCTCAGTCAGGTTGCATGGCGATTGTTGGTGGAAAGCCATTTTCAGGTCCTTCCAGAGATGTTAAATAGGGTTCAAGTCAGGCTGGGCCACTCTAGGACATTTGTGAGCCGTGTTGGCGCAGTGGTTAGAATGCAGTACTGCAGGCTACTTCTGCTGTCCTATCTCCAACCAGAATTTCTGGAGCTCAGTCAGAGTGACCATCGGTTATTTGATCACCTCTCTTATTAAGGTCCTTCTATCCCGATTGCTCAGTTTGACGGGGCAACCAGCTGTTGGAAGAGTCCTGGTTGTGCCAAACGTCTTCCATTTGAGAATTTTGGAGTCCATTTTGCTCTTAGGAAACTTCAGTGCAGCACTGTGTGTCTTTCCAAATCTTATCCAATCAATTGAATTGACCACAGGTGAACTCCAATCGTGGCATAGAAATATGTCAGCAATAATCATGATAAATGGGAGGCACCTGAGCTAAATTTCAAGTGCTTTTGCAAAGAGCCTGAATACTGGTGTTAATGTGATATTTCAGTTTTTTCTTTTTAATAAACTTACAGACATTTCTAAAATTCTGTTTTAACTTTGTCATTATTGAGTACTGAGTGTAGATTAATGGGTGGGGGGAATGAATTTCAACAAGTGTAGAATCAGGCTGCAGCATAATAAAATTGACAATAGTTAAGGGAGTCTGAATACATTCTGAATGCTCTCCATATGCTTCCTTTATTTTTTGTAAATAATATAGGCAGTGGATATACCCAATGTTCCTTCCTCCTGTTGTTTTCCCTAGGAAAAAAATCCTGTGAAATGGGTTGAGCTGAGAGAGATTGGCCCAAAATCACCCAGCCAGCATTCATGCTAATGGTAGAACTAGTACTCAGAATCACCCAGTTTCTAGCCTGGTGTCTTAACTGTTTGACCAAAGTGATTTTATACAAGAGGGAAATTTGGGAAACTGCATAGCTTATTTTTTAAAAAAGGATTTTTTAATGCTTTCTGCTCATAAAATACATAATACTTATTTCATAGAAGACATTACTAAGAATCTGAGAGACAGGCTCCATGCAGGGATGGTGTGGCCTCTCTTGAACCAGGTTCTGGATACCAGGATTCGGTATTCCCTCCTGAACCTCGTTACTGCCTACCTTATGGCCCTGAGCTGCTATAACCAAGACCGGGTGAGCCCTGAGAGGGATGTTCCCTTCTTGGAGATGTGCCCACTTGTGTACTGAGTTTGGCGTTAGTGTTAATTTGAGGGTGGGGGAGGTATTGCCATCCAGAAATTCCCCCTGACTTTCAAAGATTCTGCTCTGGAGACAAATTGAGATGAGACTTTTTTTGAAGTTGG
Source organism: Diadophis punctatus similis (assembly GCA_023053685.1). NCBI lineage: Eukaryota > Metazoa > Chordata > Lepidosauria > Squamata > Dipsadidae > Diadophis > Diadophis punctatus. The sequence goes on along the minus strand of JALIGW010000002.1, from coordinate 247,269,390 downwards.
GAGGTTCTGGGTATGTTGCTGCCCCAGCATGACACAATGTCCAATGCACTTCGGGAGTTTGTGGCACCATGGAATTGTCCCAGGTCACCGATTAGATCAGGGCTGTGATCCAATGCTATTGGAATGAAAATATACAGTTTCCCTTTTTCTTTTCCAAGGCTTTAATGAGCAAGAGAATAAGAATTGCAAGCAGGAACACCAAGCGATCCATTCGGAAGGGGGGGAAAGGAAATTTGAAGATCAGATGCAACCAAAGAGTGATGAAACAAAGCAATCACAAAGTGTAATGAATAAAAGTCTTTCTTGGGTCAGTTGGCTTCCTAACCATACAGTGATCGATACGGGAGAAAGACCATATAAATCGATGGAGTGTGGAAAGAGGTTCAATAAATTCGATCATCTCTTTTCTCATAAAAAGACACTTTCAGAAGAGAAACGATTTACCTGCATGGAGTGTGGAAAGAGCTTTACTCGTAGCAATTATCTTAATTCCCACAAAATGATCCATACAGGAGAGAAGCCATATCAATGCATGGAGTGTGGAAAGAGCTTTATTCTTAGCTCTCAACTTAATCGCCACAAGAGGATCCACACAAAAGAGAAACCATATCAATCCATGGAGTGTGGAAAGAGGTTTAATAAATCTGATAATCTCTTTTCTCATAAAAAGACACTTTCAGAAGAGAAACGATTTACCTGCATGGAGTGTGGAAAGACCTTTACTCGTAGCACTAATCTTAATCGCCACAAGAGGATCCACACAGAAGAGAAGCCATATCAATGCATGGAGTGTGGAAAGACCTTTACTCGTAGCGCTGAACTTAATTCCCACATGAGGATCCACACAGAAGAGAAACCATATTTATGCATGGAGTGTGGAAGGAGCTTTACTTGTAGCAGTCATCTTAATTCCCACAACTTGTTCCACACAGGAGAGAGGCCATATCAGTGCATGGAGTGTGGAAAGAGTTTTAGGAAAAATTCTAATCTTAATTCCCACAAGAGGATCCACACTGGAGAGAAGCCATATGAATGCACGGAGTGTGGGAAGACTTTTACTTGGAGCAATAGTCTAAATTCCCACAAGAGAAACCACTCAGGAGAAAGACCTTATAAATGCATGGAGTGTGGAAAGACCTTCCGTTTTAATCATTCTTTTATAATCCATCAAAGGAATCACAAAGGAGAACGACCTTATAAATGCACGGACTGTGGAAAGACCTTTACTTGTAGTAGTAGTCTTAATTCTCACAAGAGGATCCACACAGGAGAAAGACCTTATAAATGCATGGAGTGTGGAAAGACCTTTACTGCTAGCAGTTATCTTAATTCCCACAAGACCATCCACACAGGAGAAAGACCTTATAAATGCATGGAGTGTGGAAAGACCTTTACTTATATTAGTAATCTTAATTCCCACAAGATCATCCACACAGGAGAAAGACCTTATAAATGCATGGAGTGTGGAAAGACCTTTACTCGTAGTAGTGATCTTAATTCCCACAAGAGGATCCACACAGAAGAAAGACCTTATAAATGCATGGAGTGTGGAAAGAGCTTTACTCGTAGTAGTGATCTTAATTCGCACAAGAGGATCCACACAGGAGAAAGACTTATAAATGTGTGGAATATGGAGATGGCTTTAAAAGGACTTGTGACTGCAGCTGAGATGAATCAGTTGCCAAGCATCTGAAATTTGATCAGGTGACCAATGGGATGCTGCCATGGTCATAAGTGTGAAAATTGGTCATAAGTCACATTTTCAGTGTTTCTATAACTTTGAATAATCACTATATGAACTGTAGTAAATCGAGGACTACCTATAGTTGTCTAAAATATATTGAAAGGACCATTTGAGTAATAATCCACATAAACTGTAGCTCTTCTTAGGCATGCATGGATAAATTGCCTTTCTTGTGCAAACCGGAACAGTGTGGATCGCTAATCCTGCTTGTGGTTTTTGTTAAGTCCAAATAGTCAAAGGCCTTTTTTCATGTAGAAATATTCCTGATTGTTTTTCATTCTATTATTTCAAATATTCCAAAATACCAAACACAATTATCATATTGTTGTTCAATTATTTCTTAGGTTAAAAAGAAAAAAACCCACAACTTATCTGATACCTTTTACTGTTGCCTGAATGTTTCTGTTCTGATATTGGGCCAAGTATCTGGGCCTTTTCCTTTCTCTGGCTGTCCTACCTTCTCCATGTTGGATGCCACCAATTTCTCATGGGTTGTTTTTGAACTAGGAGTCCCTAACCCACAGGCAGTGGCCTGTTCGGAACTAGGCCGCGCAAGCAGTGGGTGAGTGTGTGCGCACGTAGCTCCACTTGTGCAAGTGGCAGGCACTCACGCTGATGTGTGTGATGTTTTACTTTGAAAACCAAAGGGAAACATACAAACAATAAGTTCTTTTTATGTTTGTTTTTTAATACTAGCTCAGACATGTCAAACACAAGTCCCGTGGATCAGAATCTGCCCATGATGAAGTTAGATGTGGCCCATAGGTTTACCCTAGAGACAGCAGAGGGCTGTCCCCTTCCGCCTCAGCCCACCCCAGCTGGACATTACCCCTGGGTTCGTGCACAGGAGATGGAGAGACCGCAAGGGCTGGAGTGCCGAGTGGGCCATGGAGGCGGGCGCTACGCTGCTGCTCTCTGTCCTAGCAGCCCACTCACCAGCCCGGCCTTGCAGCTGGTCCTGTGCCCCCAGGCGCTGTCCTTTTCACTGAGCTGGTCCTGCCCCCAGGTGGGAAAGCTATGGCAACTGGCAGCTCTGCCACCCTCTCCCCCTGCCCTTGTCCTTCCTGGGCAGGGAGGGAGGGAGGAAGGAGATTGGAATGAGAGGGTGGGACGATCTGAGTGAACTCCTGCCTTAGCACTTGGCCACCAGCAACCTGCTAGCTTCGCCATCCCCTTCCCCCCCCCTCCTCCTGGCCTCTCCCATGGTGGTCTCCCATCCGAAATCTGAGAATGCTATGCTTACAAAGCCGGGTCTCACATGGAAATGCTTGCCCTCCATTGGCCAGGGCTCTGGGCAGCCAATGCCTCTATCTAGGAGTCCTCCATGTGGCCTGAGAGAGATGGCAAAGCTCCTCTGGTGGGTGAGGCTTTCTTGCTTGTCCTGGTCTCACCTTCCTCTGCTGGAGAACTCTAGATCCCCACTCCCAGCCTTTACTGGCCTATAACATGCGGAGGATGCTGCTGCATGTGGAAGTGTGGAGGAGAAAGTTTGCAGGCAGTAGTTTCCTCCAGGTCCAGCTTTTGCCTTGACAGATCTCTAGAGAGGAGGAAGTGTGTCCCAACAAGCCAGCATCTTTATCACACATAACTGGAAACAAGGATTTCCTTTCGGATAGGGCCAGCCTCTCTCATGGCGGACCCCTTGGGAGTGCTGCTCCCCTGCCATCTACTCTTGCTCTCTAAAGATCTGTCAAGGCAGAAGTTGTACTCTTCTCCCTGCAAACTTTCTCCTCCACCCTTCCACACTCAACAGTGTTATCCCCCGCTTGTTGCTTTCCTTGGAGAAGGTACCGGACAGGGAAATAAACACCAAGTATGTCTGAGATTGAGAGAAGAACATCTCCTTGGTCATCCTGTGCACGCACACACATGCCAATCCAAGATTGGTGACTTAATAAAATCTGAGCTTCCAAACTGCCAGTCATGCGTGGGCTTGGGGGGGAAAGGCACCGAATTTACCCCACCTTGAGTTAGCCAGTGGAACTTATTTCATCCAGACCCAGCTGTCCCAAGTCAGCCATACTCAGTGAGTGATATCGAACCGACCATGCCCACCTGGCCACACCCACCCGGCCTCTGTGAGTTGTCGTAGTCTTACATGCAACTGGCCCTCTGAGGGGAATCATGCTGATGCGGCCCTCGATGAAATTGAGTTTGACATCCCTGCTTTGCACCATCCCCATTAACATGTGATTGTATCGTGTATGGAAAACTTCATTCCTCTCACTAAATAAGCCAGAATGAGGGGAAGCCCATGACATACATGTTCAAAACCCTTTTTCAAGTACTTTTTGCCTTTCTATTATATGACAAAGTCTATATAGAAAAAGTAAATGTGAATTAAATTTAATTAAATATCACTGGTATGGTTATTCGTTATTAAGTTCCATTTTGTTCTAACTAAAAATTAAAAATACATGAAGCTTTTTGAAAGATTTGTGAGAGGCAATACTTCAGGCTTTCAGAGGACCTGGCTTCCTTGAAAATATTTATTCAAATATTTTTCGTTGATGGCTCTGCATCAAACAGGTGAAAAGGCACTGATTATGGTTTCCTAATCATGATGTCATTTTTTCATAATTGAAGACTGACAAAATTAGATAGGTTGGACTTGATATGTAGAGAAACAAATATTCTTTTACTCCAAAGGTGTTAACGTTCCTACTCAGATTTCCTGAGGCGTATTTCCTACTCAACACGAAAATAAAACTATTCATGTCTTTTTTTTTGCCTCGTACTATTTGAGCTTTATATTTATTTTTCAGTATTTGCCTTCCTTCATTTTGTAATTCCACTTTTTCTCTAGTCACATATGAGACTTTATTCTCCCAATCTTCATTTCTCCATCATGGTGGCTTGTTTTGAGGTAAAAAAAATTTAAAGTTGCACAAGTTTAAGCTTTCACTCCATTTTGGATATTTTCTTCTGATGCCTCAGGAAGCTCAAACTGCCCAAGGAGCTGCTGATAAAGTTCCACAGAGGAATTATTGAGTCTGTCATCTGCACCTCCATAACTGTCTGGTTTGGTTCTGCAACCCAACAAGACAGACACAGACTTCAGAGGATAATCAGAACTGCAGAAAAAACAATTACTGCCAACCTGCCTTCCATTGTGGTCCTGTATAGTGCATGAGTCAAAAAGAGGGCTGTGGAAATATTTACAGACCCTTTGCATCCTGGACATAAATTGTTTCAACTCCTACCGTCAAAACAACGCTACAGAGCACTGCACACCAAAACAACTAGACACAAGAACAGTTTTTCCCCGAACGCCATCACTCTACTAAACAAATAATTCCCTCAACACTGTCAAACTATTCACTAAATCTGCATTACTATTACTATTAATCTTCTCATCGTTCCTATCACCCATCTCCTCCCACTTGACTTATGACTTCATGACTGTAACTTTGTTGTTTGTATCCTTACAATTTATATTGATTGTTGCCTACTATGATTTGATTACTTATTTGTACTCTATGACTATCATTAAGTGTTGTACCTTATGATTCTTGACCAATGTATCTTGTCTTTTTATGTACACTGAGAGCATATGCACCAAAAACAAATTCCTTGTGTGTCCAATCACACTTGACCAATAAATTATTCTATTCTATTCTATTCTATTCTATTCTATTCTATTCTGTATAAATTTGAAAAGGCAGCTATAATAATTGAAACAGAAAAATCAATACAAATCTTAATTTTCCTCAACCTGTCCCATTCCTCCCTGTGTCTTTGCCAGCCCCCTGATCTCCCCTCACTTCAAGGCTGAGTTTACCATCAGCCACAAGACACAGGCTGGGTTTCATAGACACACTTTTCTTCCTTGTTTTTTGACCCCCCTGCCATTTTGACAGGATTTTGCTCATTTTGATGCCTCCTTGAAATCCCTAGAGACCCTTCAGAGAAGCTGCTCTTCAGGAAAGGGTTTTTTGAGTCTCCACAAGAGATTTTATCAATCTTCACAATATCACAGATGATCCTTGGAGATTAAAAAGTGGAAAACACGACGTCCTGTGCCCTTGCAGGTCTTCTCGCAATGCGCAAAGGATCCTCTAGGGGGCTTCCTGCAAGAGCCGGACAGTTCCTTCCCGCCCCCAAAGAAGAGAACTGAGCATGCGCCAGCCTGTTTCCCAAGAAATGGGACGCGTGCTTCCCGAGGCATTTTCCAGCAAAGGCTTGAAAGCTTCTCCGCTCTTTCTACAGAGCCCGATTGCACCTTTCGGTGAGCCTTTCAGGCAAGGGAAGAGGCTGAAGGGAAGTCTTGGACTTGGAGATCCAGACGTGAGTAGTGGTTCAGTGACGGAGGGGGCGGCTTTTCTCCCGCGGTAGAGGCTCGCATTCATCAGGTTTGGAGTCGTGGAAAGGGGGAGGGGGAGAGCCAGTGGTCCCATGTTCCCCCGCCGTCCCTATGCATGCACGGGTCAGGGACGGGAGAAAGCAAAGCTTCGCGCCCTTCGCTTTGCCCCCAGGGAGGAAAAAGACCAGAGTCGCAGAAAAGAGGATTTAGGCTCCATTTCGACGGGGAAAGCTTTGCATGGAGGGTGAGGAGGCGAGGTCGTCTTAGCAAAAAAATGAGATTTGTGCCTCTAAGTCAGTCTTGAGTCCTGGACAGTTTCCTGCCTATTTCTTGGCCCCGTTTTCAGAAGGGGTTTCCCTCTCCTCCCCCTTCCTAGGCCGAGAGAAGGGAGCGGTCGGAGTCCCTCCTGCTGGCTTTGCATACAAGGCTGCAACTCCGTGTGCAAGGAGTTTTTCTTAACTATGCAGCCATAGGAATGATATTAAACTGTCTTTTAAATTATATTATATTAAATTATTTTTAGCCAGAGAGAGCCATTTGGTTCAGTGATGAAAGCACAAGGCTTTGAAACCAGGAGATTAACTTCTAGCCCAACCTTTGGCATGAAAGCCTTGAGCCCATCCCAAACCTCAGCCCAATCTACTTCACAGGGCTGTTGTTGTGGGGAACATAGTAAAAAGGAGCATTATGTATAATTTCTGCCTAGAGTAATTTATAAAAATAATACAGAACCGTAAGAATAAAAAATAATTTTTTAAATAAAAGCTAGGAAGTATAAATAAAAAACATATTTAAATGTATTTTTCCAATATTTTGATAGAGATTGACATCCTGAAGCAGGGGTGTTAAACCCGCGTCCTCGCATGACTTATCAGGACTTTCCCCCCCTTTGCTAAACAGGGGATGGCATGATGTATCTGGCACTCAGGCCGCTAGTTTGACAGTCCTGTCCTGAAGGGTTCTGTGCAATTTTCCCCACATGTAGAGAGATCAAGCTAAACACTCTGAATTATTTGTTTTCCATTTCAGGTATGTAAGCAGGAAATATTTTCTGCTTCTTCTGGAATCTTAAGTATCTTGTCTGGGAAGAGAGCTGAATGGCCTTGGAAAATTTGGCCAGACCTGTTGTGAACAGAAAGACCTGTTGAGATTCTTGGGTCCATTTTGGAGCTGTAATATTTATTCCAATATTTTGATAGAGATTGACATCCTGAAGCAGGGGTGTTAAACCTGCGTCCTCGTGTGACGTATCGGGACTTTTTTCCCCTTTGTTAAACCAGCCATGACATGATGTATCCGGCCCTCAGGCTGCTAGTTTGACAGTCGTGTCCTGAAGGGTTCTGTGCTATTTTCCCCACATGTAGAGAATTCAAGCAAACTAATAAGATCCCCCCTCGTCCCAGACATTGGTAGTTTAATCCAATTTTTTGCCCTTCCCTCTCCCCTCCCATTCTCTTTCCTCTCTTGATAAGGATGCTCAGTAGTTCAATTAATCACCCTAGTAAAACACTCTGAATTATTTGTTTTCCATTTCAGTTATGTAAGCTGGAAATATTTTCCGGTTCTTCTGGAATCTTAAGTATCTTGTCTGGGAAGAGAGCTGAATGGCCTTGGAATATTTGACCAGACCTCCTGTGAACAGAAAGACCTGTGGAGATTCTTGGGTCCATTTTGGAGCTGGATTGGAGACCAGAGAGAAGATGGAGGGACCACACCAAGCAGATGCTGAAATTAGAAAAGGCCCTCCAGCTGCTCAGCCTTGGAGCTGTGGGAAGAATGGGGCAAGTCCTGGGCGGAAGAGCCATGAAGAGTCATCCAATAGTTCAGAGGTCCAATGCTGTCACTTCAGAAAAATGCAGTTTCAGGAGGGGAAGAGTCCCCGAGATGTTTGCACCCAGCTTCACTACCTTTGTCGTCAGTGGCTGCAGCCAGAAAAACACACCAAGGCTCAGATGCTGGACCTGGTGCTCCTGGAACAATTGCTGGCTGTCCTTCCCCCAGAGATGGCAAGATGGGTGCAGGAGTGTGGAGCAGAGACCAGTTCCCAGGCGGTGTCCCTGGCTGAAGGCTTTTTGCTGTCTCAGGAGGAGGAAAAGATCCAAGAAGAGTTGCAGGTGGGAGAATGTAACCATGGCAGCTCTAAAGAGGATCTCTCTGAATTTGTCAATTCCTTTCCGGCAGAATTTTCTGGGATTATTAACTCCTAAGGGCATTTGTTCTATTCTTCCAGAGGATGTATTTGGGGCAATTCTTCCATTCTATTTCGAGTTTCAGCAATGGACATTTAAAGATGCAGTATGATAATTCATTTCTATCTCTGTGCTCTTCCTTTGTTTCTCACATCACATCATGTCCAGAAATCCATGGAAGCTGTGACTGAGTATCCTAAGGAGGGGAAAGATTCATTCAGATCTTCTCAAGAGCTGCTCTTCAGGGAGAACTTCCAGAAAGATCAAAGTCAAGACGCTACGCATGGTAAGAAAAACACTCTCATTGTGTGATGTGAGATTTCAACATTTAGCTGATTCTTTCGCTCCACATTACTGGTGTGACTCTCTTTAACAAATCTGTTTCCAATATTTTTCTGTTTCTTGTAGGGAGTCGAAAGCCGTCTTTGGACTTTTTAGAATCACCTTTTTGTGCTGGAGCTGAAGGATTAGCTGAACCGCTACTTCAGGTAACGAGAAGAAAGACCGGAAAAGGTCCCTGAATTTTGAATGGATTTCATTTTGTTCTAGAGTTCACAGTATAAAATTGCTATTTCTAAGCAATACAAATTTGACATCAGGTCACTGAACATCCACATTCTCCTTAGCCTACCTTCTCCCTTCTGAGGGGATCTTTTGAATCGCTTTCTCCACCCCTCCTGCTTCACCATCAATTTCATTGACCAGATTGTTGTCAGCATCAGAGCTCTTCTGTTTCCCAGGCTTATTCCCACACGCCATTATAAAAAAAAAATTATACTCCCTTTTTGTCTATTGAAAAGCATCTTTTTGATATGGCAACAGAATATAACTTTCAGGATTTATGGAGAGAGACACACAGGATAGATAATCAATAAACATTCTACTCCTATCCGCATCAATCTTGGTCCAGATTGATATGGCCTAGATGACAGCTGAACTACAAAATGGGATAGATGAAATTGAAATAGGAATTAATGACTGGGCAGACCACAACCCCAATAATAATAAAATGGAAAGGCCACAAAGAGAAAAAGAGATGACTAATGAACCAAAGCCTGAGTAAAGACAAAGAATATAGACAGACTCTAGAAAAAGAATTGATGCTATTTTTTGAGGTAAATAAAAAGGAAGACACTTCTACACAAAATCTGTGGGATACCGTAAAAGCTTACATCCGACGATTGCGTTTAAAGCCAGGAAAAATGAGGTAAAGAAACTTCAACAAGAGAGATTACAAGAAGAACTTAAAATTCAATTCAATATAATACAATACAATACAAAATTACAATTCAATATAGAAGGGAAGAAAAAAAGGAAATAATACAAAAATTCTTTTCAAAGTTGTATTTCCAAGAGGATATAGTTGAAGATAAAGTCAAGCAATACATAGAGACAATAAATATGAGTAAAATTACCAAAGAGCAAAAGGAAATGTTAAATAGACCAATAGCTACAACAGAATTTGAAGCTGTATTAAAAAAACAAAAAACAATAAAACGCCAGGCCCAGGCGGGCTCCCTATTGAGCTATATAAGAACACACAAGACTCGTTAGAATGGATAATGGAGATATATAATGAGGCTCTTGAGGAGGCGAAGATACCAATAACTTGGACAGAAGCAATCAATACTGTTATCCCTAAGGAGGACATGAATCACCAACAAATTCAAAACTATAGACCGATTTCACTATTAAATGCAGATTATAAAATATTTGATAGCAGCAGAAGAATTAAAAGAATTTTGAATAAATATATTCATCCAGACCAAAATGGATTTCTAACAGGACGACAGATAAAAACCAATATGAGGATTATAATGAATAATCCTGAAAAGCAAGCTACACTGGTTTTCCTTAATGCCCAAAAAGCTTTCGTTAATTTAAAGTGCAAATTTATTGCAATGCAATTGAAATATATGGAATTTGGGACAAAATTTGAAAGGATGATTGAAAAAATCTATACTAAACAAACAGCCTAATTATGAATGATGATATTACAGAAAAATTCAATATACCGTATTTTTTGGAGTATAAGACGCACCTTTTTCCTCCCTAAAAGTGGCTGAAAATTCAGGTGCGTCTTATACTTCGAATGTAGCTTTTTTTTCCAGCCCTAACTAGGTGCTAACAGATCTTCCCAGGTCTTACCTTGCAGGCTTTTTCATTGTTACTCTCTCCAAAGAATGTTTTTCCATCCCTAAGTCTTTGCAGGGTTTTTTTCATTGCTCTACTTGCTCCAAAGAAGTTGTTTTCTAGCCCTAACCAGGTGCTAACGATCTTCCCAGCTCTTACTGGCTTGCAGGCTCTTTCATTTTTATTCTCTCAGAAGAAGGTTTTTTTAAGTCCTAACCAGGAGATAAAATAATGTGGTGAAGCTGACCAGACTAAGAATGCTAGCCAGATGAATACCTGGTAGGCAGATTGTTTTTCCCTATTTTCCTCCCCCAAAACTAAGGTGCGTCTTATACTGCGGTGCGTCTTATAATCCGAAACATACGGTAACTAAAGGAATAAGACAACGATGCCCACTTTCTCCTCTTCTATTTATTTTATCATTAGAAACACTTGACAAAAATTAGAGAAGATCAAGAAATAAAGAGTTTAAAAATTAGGAAAGAAGAATATAAGGTCCAAGCCTTTGCTGATGATTTGGTATTTATATTGGAAGACCCATTAGAAACCGGACCTAAACTGATGCAAAAAGTAGAAGAATTTGGCATGGTAGCAGGATTTAAGATCAATAAAAATAAATCCAAATTAATAATCAAAAATCTAACAAAGAGACAAGAAATTGAATTGGAAGAGAAAATAAAAATACAAATAACTAAGAAAATAAAACATTTAGGGATTTGGCTTACAGCGAAGTGCTCCTCAATTAAGGAGGATAATCATTATAGTAGCTGAGGTGGCACAGTGGTTAAAAGCAGCATTGACCCAGATTGTTGGGGGCAATATGCTGAACTCTGTAAACTGCTTAGAGAGGGCTGTAAAGCACTATGAAGCGGTATATAAGTCTAAGTGCTATTGCTAGTGCTATTATGATAAAATACTACAGCAAATAAAAAAAGATATAAAAAATAGAAAAATTTACAGATTTCATTTTAAGGGAGGATTGCTACGCTCAAAATGAATATATTGCCGAAAATATTATTTTTTGTTTCAAGTCATTTCAATTAAATTAGGGAAAACATTCTTTGAAGATTTAAATAAATTAGTTACTAAATTTATATGGCAAGGAAAAAAGCCTAGGATTAAATTAAAACTTTTCAAGATACGAAAGATCAAGGGGGTTTGGCACTACCTGAGTGGGAAATATATCATCAGGCATCGATCTTAACTTGGTTAAAAGATTGGATGGAATTAAGAAATAAAAGGATTTTAGTTATAGAAGGACACGACCTGCAAGTGGGATGGCATGCATTCCTATGGGATGAAAAGTATAAAACGCATAGCTATTTTCAAAGGCATATAGTAAGGAATGCACTCTTACAGATTTTTTTGGCGGGGAAGCATTATAAAAATCCCAATGTGGTTATCCACAATAGAAGCATTGAATAATCCAAATCTAATTGATAAAGATAAGATAATTAGATATAAGGATTTGTTAAACAAACAGGGAAACTTGAGAAAACAAAACAAGAATTGGAACATTACCTAGGTAGGGGGATTGATTGGTGGACATATACACAAATCCAGTCTAAATACAAAGAGGATAAAAAACTATATGAAATGCAAAAGGATCAGCAAGAATTGGACAAAATTATACAAGGAACAGAGGAAAAATTAATTAGCAAAATATATAAATACTTTATATTGAAATATAAAATGGAAGATGAGGTCGTCAAAGAAACTGATTAAATGTGCAAAAAAATTCAGGTATAATATAGAGTTGGAGAAATGTGGAAAAATGTGGGGAACAAATATAAAATTGACTATGTCGTCGGCATTCAAGGAAAACAGTTGAAGATGTTTTATAGATGGCATCTTCCACCAGCAAGGCTTGCTAAGATGTTTCGGAATAGCTCACCAACGTGCTGGAAGTCTAAAAAAAGCATACGGAACATATTACCATCTATGGTGGACATGTCCATCTGCAAAAAAAATTGGGCCAAAATTAGAAAATGGTTGGAAGACATAATCGACCAACCCATAGATAGGAAACCGGAGACATTTTTGTTGGGAATACTTAATAGAAAATACATTAAAGAAATACAATATCTAATTTTACATATAATTATGGCTGCAAGAATAGCATATGCACAGAACAGGAAAAATGATAACATACCAACTGAGGAAGAACTGATAAGAAAAATTCTGGACTGTGCATGGATAAGCTAACGAAGGAGATAAAGGAAAAGGAAGATACAGATTACTATGCAGTATGGGATAAATGGTATAACTGGCTGGAGATTAGAAATAGTAAACAAGAATGAATGGGGAAATGACATTAAAAGTTTGATGTTTGTAAAATAATGTAAATCTATAACTAATATGCGTGAAGAAATATATATAGAAATAAGGGATAATGGGATAATAAGGATAAATATATTTAAAGAAGATTGGAGGGAAAGAATGTAAATAATAGAATACTACCATTACAAAAATTTTCCCTGTAAAAGGAATATATGTTACGTGTTGGTATTTCTCATGTTTTGTTGTTTTAAAAATAATTTTTAAAAAACACTTTTTTTAAAAAAGCATATTTGGGACAACTGTGACCTGTGATTGAGAATCACCATAGACATATAAAGTACTGTTAACAAGCTCTTCCAATACCTTCATGAAGGTGTGGAGTTGGGGCATGTTAGTCCCTTAATGGATAAAGTAAGCTTCTTGTCAAAAATGTCAGGTGGGTTTTGGCAGTAATTTGCTCTGCCCAGTTTAGGAAGAATGGGAGTCACTGATAAGTAGTGGATTTAAGATCCAACTATCAATAGGCTACACCGAAAGGCATTCCAAATACTTCCAGCTTGATCAAACATAGTTTAGTTGTGCCGTCAGCCAAAAGAGGTGAGATCTTAATTCTGAATTCTGTAGAAGATGCCTATTTTGTTCAGTGGATCTCTTTCCTAGAATTGGTGGAAGAAAATTATTACATTAGTCTTGGGATTATCTGTTAATAGGGAAATTTGTTTCCTTATTCAGGATGTTGTATCTTTTGAGGAAGTGGCTGTGTATTTCTCCAAGGAGGAGTGGTCTCAACTGGATGCTGACCAAAAAGTGCTCCACACAGAAATCATGCTGGAGAATTCCAGGAATCTATTTTCTCTGGGTAAGAACACTGTCTGTGCTCAGAAATAGAGAGAAGGGAATTAAATGTTATTTGGGGGGGGGGGGTGTCATTTATTTACAGTGCATTTGGAACGTATTCAGGCCCTCTTCACTTTTGTCAACTTTGTTATATTTCAGCATATTACTACACTTGTTGAAATTCACTTTTTTTGTCCTTTCCCTACATTCGGTACCCAATAATGACAAAGTGAAAGCACAATTTTAGAAATGTCTGCATATTTATTAAAAAGAAAAAACTGAAATACCACATTGGCATAAGTATTCAGATCCTTTCACTCAGTACTTTGTTGAAGCACCTTTGGCAGCACGTACAGCCATGTCTTTTTGGGTATGACGTGACAAGCTTTGCACACCTGAGTTGTGGGATTTTCTGCCATTCTTGCTTGCAAATCCTCTCAGGCTCAGTCAGGTTGCATGGCAAATTGTTGGTGGACAGCCATTTTCAGGTCCCTCCAGAGATGTTAAATAAGGTTCAAGTCAGGCTGGGCCACTCTAGCACATTTGAGAGCCGAGGTGGCGCAGCGGTTAGAGGCAGGTACTGCAGGCCACTTTAGCTGACACTGATCCGCAGGTCAGCGGTTCAAATCTCACCGGCTCAAGGTTGACTCAGCCTTCCATCCTTCTGAGGTAGGTAAAATGAGGACCCAGATTGTTGAGGGCAATGTAAATATACATTGCTTACTGGTGTAAACCGCTTAGAGAGTGCTTGCACTGTGAGGCGGTATATAAATCTCACTAAATAAATAAATAAATTTGTGAGCGGTGGTGGCGCAGTGGTTAGAATGCAGTACTGCAGGCTACTTCTGCTGGCCCATCTCCAACCAGAATTTCTGAAGCTCAGTCAGAGTGACCATTGGTTTCTCGGTCATCTCTCTTACTAAGGCCCTTCTACTCCGATTGCTCAGTTTGACGGGGCAACCAGCTGTTGGAAGAGTCCTGGTGGTGCCAAATGTCTTCCATTTGAGAATTTTGGAGTCCATTTTGCTCTTAGGAAACTTCAGTGGAGCAGAAATTTTATGGTAGCCTTCCCCAGATCTGTTCCTTTGCAATAATCCTGTCTCTGAGCTCTGCAGGCAGTTCCTTTCACCTCACGGCTTTTGGTCTGCTACCGTATGCATTCTCAGCTGTGAGGCCTTCTATGAAGAGCTGTATGTCTTTCCGAATCTTATCCAATCAATTGAATTGACCACAGGTGAACTCCAATCAGGGCATAGAAACATGTCAGCAGCAATCATGATAAATGGGAGGCACCTGAGCTAAATTTCAAGTGCTTTTGCAAAGAGTCAGAATTCTGGTGTTAATGTGATATTTCAGTTTTTTTCTTTTTAATAAACTAGACGTTTCTAAAATTCTGTTTTAACTTTGTCATCATGGGGTACTGAGTGTAGATTTATGGGGGGGGTGAATTTCAACAACTGTAGAATATGGCTGCAGCATAATAAAATTGAAAATAGTGAAAGGAGTCTGAATACATTATGAATGCTCTCTATATGCTTCCTTTATTTTTTGTAAATAATATAGGCAGTGGACATACCCAATGTTCCTTCCTCCTGTTCTTTTCCCTAGAAAAAAAATCCTGTGAAATGGGTTGAGCTGAGAGAGATTGGCCCAAAATCACTCAGCCAGCATTCATGCTAATGGTAGAACTAGTACTCAAAATCACCCAGTTTCTAGCCTGGTGTCTTATCTGTTTGACCAAAGTGATTTTATAGAAGAGGGAAATTTATTGAAAGGAAATTTGGAAAACTGCACAGCTTATTGTTTTTTAAAAAAGGATTTTTTTAATGCTTTCTGCTCATAGAATGCATAATATTCATTTCATAGAAGACATTAGTAAGAATCTGAGAGACAGGCTCCATGCAGGGATGTGTGGCCTATCCTGAACCAGGTTCTGGCTAGTTCAGGGTTGTGATCCAATCCTATTGGAATGAAAATATACAGTTTCCCTTTTCTTTTCCAAGGCTTTAATGTGCAAGAGAATAAGAATTGCAAGCAGGAACACCATGCGATCCATTCAGAAGGAGGGCAAAGGAAATTTGAAGATCAGATGCAACCAAAGAGTGATGAAACAAAGCAATCACAAAGTGGAATTAAAAAAAGTCTTTCTTGGGTCAGTTGGCTTCCTAACCATACAGTGATCGATACGGGAGAAAGACCATATAAATCGATGGAGTGTGGAAAGAGGTTCAATAAATCCGATCATCTCTTTTCTCATAAAAAGACACTTTCAGAAGAGAAACGATTTACCTGCATGGAGTGTGGAAAGAGCTTTACTCGTAGCAATTATCTTAATGCCCACAAAATGATCCACACAGGAGAGAAGCTATATCAATGCATGGAGTGTGGAAAGACCTTTATTTTTAGCTCTCAACTTAATCGCCACAAGAGGATCCACACAGAAGAGAAACCATATCAATCCATGGAGTGTGGAAAGAGGTTTGATAAATCTGATAATCTCTTTTCTCATAAAAAGACACTTTCAGAAGAGAAACGATTTACCTGCATGGAGTGTGGAAAGAGCTTTACTCGTAGCAATTATCTTAATGCCCACAAAATGATCCATACTGGAGAGAAGCCATATGAATGCACGGAGTGTGGAAAGACTTTTACGTGGAGCAGTCACTTTCATCGCCACAAGATAATCCACTCAGGAGAAAGACCTTATAAATGCATGGAGTGTGGAAAGACCTTTATTCGTAGCAGTCACTTTCATCGCCACAAGAGAATCCACTCAGGAGAAAGACCTTATAAATGCATGGAGTGTGGAAAGACCTTTACACGTAGCAGTATTTTTAATTCCCACGAGACCATCCACACAGGAGAAATGTGTGGAACGTGGAGATGGCTTTAAAAGGAATTGTGATCCTTTGAAAGGACACTGCAGTTGACATGAATCAGTTGCCACGCATCTGAAATTTGATCAGGTGACCATTGCGATGCTGCAACAGTCATAAGTGTGAAAAATGGTCATAAGTCACTTTTTCAGTGCTTCTGTAACTTTGAATAATCACTAAATGAACTGTAGTAAATCAAGGACTACCTACAGTTGTCTAAAATATAATGCAAGGTCCATTTGAGTAATAATCCAAATAAACTGAAGCTCTTCTTAGATATGCGTGCATAAATTGTCGTTCTTGTGCAAACCAGAACAGTGTGGATACCTAATCCTGCTTGTGATTTTTGCTAAGTTCAAATATACAAAGGCCTTTTCTACATGTAGGAATATTCCTGATTGTTTTTCATTATATTGTTTCAAATATTCCAAAATACCAAAGACAATTATCACATTATTCTTCAATTATGTTTTAGGTTAAAAAAAACCCCACAACTTAGAGGTTAGTTCTGTTCTGATATTGGGCCAGGTATCTGGGCCTTTCACTTTCTCTGACTCTCCTACCTTATCCATCTCTGCTTGTCTGAGGAAGACTCCGTTAAGAGTTCTGATTGCCGCATCAAGCATGTTGGATGTCACCCAATTTCTCATGGGTTCTTTTTAAACCAGGAGTCCCCAACACACAGGCTGTGGCCTGTTTGGAACTAGGCCGCGCAAGCAGTGGGTGAGCGTGTGCGCACGTAGCTCCACTTGTGCAAGTGGCAGGCACTCATGCTGATGTGCAAAGCTCCATTTGTGTGAGCGGTGGGTGCACAGGCCAGCTACACAAATGGAGCTCTGCATGCATGTGTCTACCTGCCGCTTGTACAGAACCATTCTCTCTCTCTTCCTCCCACCCCCAAAATCAGAAAGGTTACGGACTGCTGTTTTAAATCATCAATCATACCCAATATGATTGAGTTGAGCTCAAAACGTTTTATCAAAAGTCCTGGATTGTAGATGGTTTCTGCCGATCTGGGTTGTGGAGATGTTTTACTTTGAAAAAATATAGAAGATACAAAAGAGAAACATACAAACAATGAGTTCTTTTTCTGTCTGTTTTTTTATACTAGCTCAGACATGCCAAACACAAGTCCCGTGGATCAGAACCTGCCCATGATGACATTAGATGTGGCCCATAGGCTCACTCTAGAGACAGCAGTGGGCTATCCACCATCGCCTCACCCCACCCCACCCCAGCTGGACATTATCCCTGGGTTCGTGCACAGGAGATGGAGAGACCGCAAGGTCTGGAGTGCCGAGTGGGCCATGGAGGTGGCAGAGGCCCTAGTGGCGGGCACTGCGTTGCTGCTCTCCGTCCTAGCGGCCCACTTACCAGCCGGGCCTTGCAGCTGGTCCTGTGCCCCCAGGCACTGTCATTTTCACCGGGCTGGTCCTGCCCACAGGTGGGAAAGCTATGGGAACTGGCTCCTCTGCCACCCTCTTCCTCCTACCCTTGTCCTTCCTGGGCAGGGAGCGAGGAAGGAAGGAAGGAGATTGGAATGAGAGGGTTGGAGGATCTGTGTGATTCTGTGTCATTCTTTCTTTCCCCAAAACTTCGGCTTCCAAATCCAGAAGCGGCGGAGAGGAGGACGCGTGTCCCGCCCTGCCCGCCCTGCCAAGCTCCAGCGTGAGAAAGAAGGACTTCTGCTGCTTCTGCTTTTGGCTGCACGGAAGAAAAGTCTTTCCCCAAAACTTCGGCTCATCGGCTTCCAAATCCAGAAGCGGCGAAGCCCCGCCTGCCCTGCCAAGCTCCAGTGTGAGACGTGCATCATACCAGACACCTGTCCCGGTACCGCCGTCGCATTCCTCGGTGTTGTCTCCAGGACAGCCTGTTCTAAAAGGGAATGTCTCGCGAGTTCAAGAAGTTTGATTGAACTCGCGAGACGTTCTCTTTTAGAACGGCCTGCCCTGGAGACAACACTGAGGAACGTCCCAGGTAGGACTCGCACCCCGTCCCGCCAAGCCCCAAATTGAGCTCCAGCGCAAGACTCATCACTTACTGGAGTTTGGCAACTCCATGGTCTCTCGGCTTGTCTGTTTGCAAGGTTTTTTTTCCCTAAATAAACTAGCAAAGAGACCATGGAGCTGCGAAACTCCAGTAAGTGGTGTGTCTCGCACCCCACCCCGCCTGCACCCTGAAAATAATAAGCCATCCCTGAAAATAAGGCCAGGGGCATTTTTGGGGGTCAAAAAATATAACCCCCGGTCTTATTTTCGGGGAAACACAGTACATAAGGGTGAGTACAATATAGTTGCAATTTCCTAAACTTGGTCGGATGAAACTCAGGACTGGAATGTACTGATGGAAAGATATAAACTTCAAAAAAAAGAACCTAACAAAAGAGTCACACTATTTCTAAGAGATCACTACAGAAACGCACAAAACCGAGAAAGAAAGCCTTATTCCTAGAGGGGTGATGAGGGTAATGGTCTTTTGTGGGATCCCAGCTGGAGCATTTTGCATTGCTTGCCGGTGGCCCAGTCGCCCCCTCACCACAGCGGCTTCAGTGAAGGGGTTAAACTAAAGAGAGCTTTTCCTCTTTTCCCCAGCTGCCCCCCTCTTCTTCTGAGTCCTTTATTTGCAAGGTTTTCTGCTCTGTGGAAACTGCTTGCCTTCTATAACCATGTAATTTGGAGAAAAACGGAAAATTACCAATAAAGCAGAATATCTGTAGCTCAGGTTTGAAATGAGGGGTCCTTGGTTCTCACTGAGCTTGCTGGTTTTCTTGCAGAGTTTTCATTGCCCAAACCAGGAAACATCAACAGTGCTAGTGAAAATTGGAAAGGGGAGAATGTAATGGAACAACTAGAGCAGTGGTTCCCAAAGTGGGTGGTACTGCCCCCCAGGGGGCGGTGGGAACCCTTAGGGGGGCGCTGAGAGGCAAGGGTGGCGACAGGGGGGCGGTGAGAGGGGCCAGGGGGGCGGTAGGTGGTTTGCCATTCTTTTGCACTTGAAGCTCCCTCGCGTTCCTCGCTCTTGTGTGCACGGCAGCCCATTCTGAAAGAAAACGTGAGATGTTTTCTTTCAGAATGGGCTGCCCTGCACATAAGAGCGTGGAATGCGACGGAGTTACAAGTCCTAGGTACTGAGCACGGCACAGCGACGAGGGAAGCTGACCGCTCCCGAAGCTGCTCGGGCGAGCGCTCGCAGACCCGCAGGAAGGCCTTGCTGCGGAATCTGCACATGCACAGACTTTCCAACCCAGTGTCCCTGTCGCCTAGCAACCCGGGGCGCGCAATTTGGCATGGAGCACCCGCAGATCTCAGCCCAGCTGCCCCCTGACATCAACCCCACCAAGGCGCCTGTGGCCTTCAGACGCTGAGGCATCCCCAAGCTCAATGAAGAGCTGCAGCACCCCGAGCTGCTGACGTGGCAACTGGCCTTGATGGCGATCTGCGACCTGGTGCACGACCCAGAGAACGCTTACCAAGCCATCAGCCTGGGTGAGCGGCGGCGGCCTGGCCATGGCTGGCGGGAGGGAAGGGAAGGAAGGGAAGAAGGAAAGAAAAAGGAAAGAAAGAAAGAGAGGGAGGGAGGGAGGAAGGAAGACAGAAAGAAAGAGAAAGAACAATGGTAGAAAGGAAGGAACACAGAAAGAAAGGAGAGAGGGAAGAAGGAAAGAAAGAAAGAGGAAGGGAGGGAGGAAGACAGAAAGAAAGAAAGATGGTAGGTAGGAAGGAAGACAGACATAAAAAGAAAGGAGGGTGGGAAGAAGGAAAGAAAGAGGAAAGAAAGAGGGAGGGAGGGAGGGAGGAAGGGAGGAAGACAGAAAGAAAGATGGTAGGAAGGTAGGTAGACAGAAAAAGAAAGGAGGGAGGGAAGAAGGAAAGAAAAAGGAAAGAAAGAAAAAGAAAGAGAAAGAAAGATGGAAGGAAGGAAGGAAAGAAGGAAGGAGGACAGATAGAAAAACAAAGAAGGAAGGTAAGGAAAGAAAAAGAAAGGAAGAAAGAGGGAGGGAAGAAGACAGACAGACAGAAAGATGGTAGGAATGAAGGAAGACAGACAGAAAAAGAAAGGAGGGAGGGGAGGGAAGGGAGGGAAGAAGGAAAGAAAAAGGAAAGAGAGGGAGAGATAAGGGAGGAAGAAAAAAGAAAAAGAAAGATGGTAGGAAGGAAGACAGAAAGAAAGAAAAAGATGGTAGGTAGGAAGGAAGACAGACAGACAGAAAGAAAGGAAAGAAAGAAAGAAAAAGAAAGATGGTAGGAAGAAAGACAGAAAGAGAAAGAAAGAAGCGGGAAGGTAGAGAAGAAAGAAAGAATGAAAGACTTATGACCACAATTGAATCTAACATTTTGGTTGCTAAACAAGAGCGTTGTTAAGTGAGTTTCACCACACTTTACAAGTTGGCCACACCCACCAGGTCACTTGACCACTAGGCCATGCCCAGCTGAGGGGGTGGGGTGGGGGGCGGTGAGGATGAGTTTGTAGCACCAAGGGGGTGGTGGACTGAAAAAGTTTGGGAACCACTGAACTAGAGGAAGCAGGATTGGCTTGATAGACTGTGAACAGCGGCATTTTATTCCAACAACTCAAGTCTCTTTGGTGCACACCAATCTCTCTTCCCCAAAATGCTCTGCAGGCATTTATTGGAGCTCCCAGGCCTGTCCCTTGTCCTCTTTGTAACCATGTTTGTAAACACAGTGGAAAGCTTATTTTTCAGTGTAGATTATACAACCCGTAAAAGAACTAAAATTAAAATTGAAAACATCCACAGATACGGCTGTTCCCTTACTTGGGCAGAGAGAATGCAGCAGAAAGGGAATCAGGGCAGGTAAGAAAGGCAGATTCAGGTGCTGCATCTCCAAGCAAGGCCACCGGGACGCGTTTCAGGTCTCCGTCACCTGCCTTTCAGATGCCACTGGCCTCCTCGTTACATGGTTCAAGCCCTCGGAGGGAGCCCCTCCAGCCACGATCCCTCTGAACTCTGATCTCCCCAAGTTCTCTCCTCTCTTCCTCCCCTCCACACACTTGGGAGGCTGATTCTCTCAAGCACCCACAGGGGAACATGGAAACGTTGCTGCCCAACCTTCTGGAAAACACCAGGAGGCCTCACCAAGCTGTTGGGCTGAGAGGAAAGGGAGGGGCTTGGAGGAAGGATTTTAAGAGGATTGGAGAGCCATTCGCAGAAGCATCAACCAAGGAGGCTTGATTGACCATGTTTAATGCAAAGTAAGTTTACTCTCAAGGGCATTCCCCATACATTCTCCTTTCTCTGAGGAGCCAGCAGTCAGGATGGGTTGTCTCCGCCTACTAGCAGTTGAGGATTTTTCTGATCCTTTTTCTTTCTTAACTTCTCCCTTGATTTATCTGTAAGTATTGGTGAGCGAGGAGAGTGGTAGGCGCCTGGAGACTTCTCCTCAGCTGCCACGAGGGCTTTGGGCTACGGCCTAACCCGTTTTCCCCCCTTCCCCCCCACCCCACCCCGCCGATTGCTCGCTCCGCGGCCGCGGCCAGAATCACACAGCCGTTTGAGCCTGCTCCGGCTCTGGCCGCGAGGACCTTTCCGCTGCCGCGCCCTCGCTCACCCTCCACGTGTACTCTGAGAGCGAGTTTGCCGCTTGCCGCACGCGGTCGCTTTGCAGGGGGAAAGCGAAACTGCCGGCAGCGAAGAGCCCAGCCAGCCGATTGCCGCCTTGGGTCCTGCTGCCGGAGCCTCGCTCACGGCAGGATCCAGCTTTAAACTTGGCACCAAATTCTAGCGGCTCGGACTGAGGTGCGCGGATCGCACAGAGGCTCCGGAGGCTCGGGATCGCTTTCGATCGCGGAGCGGAGCCGGGGCGACCGTAGTAGGGCAGGCGACCAGGCAGGTCCTTGCCCTAAGGGGGCGGGGGGGGGGGTTGGCATTCGGCCACTAAGCCCTTTCCCCTTTTTTTGCCATCTGCCTCATATCAGGCCATAGTTTAGAAAGATGGCGAAAGGCATGCCTCCCACCTCCTCTAAGCCGGGAGGAAAGCGAAAGCAGAAGACAAATAGGCCCAACGATGATGAGGCTGCAGCCTCCTCTTCTTCAACAGGCAGGGTGTTTCTCTCCCAAGACCGACAGAATAGTCTTAGGGAGTTGGCCACTCAGGTCCAGGGGGCGGCTTCCTCTCCCCTCCTTACCTTATCATCTCTTTTGGGGAAAATGGTCTCCTGCATTTCCATCGTTCCATGGGCCAGATTGCATGCCCGGGAACTGCAGTGGTTCCTTCTTCCCTTTCAGAAACAGAGGCGAGGATCATCCCTCCACAAGGTCAAGCTACCTCCACCAGTTCGACGCTCCCTCACCTGGGGGCGCTCCACAGCTCTCACACAAGGGACTCTCTTCCTGCCTCAGCCGCAAATCACCATTACGACAGACGCAAGTCTCGCCGGATGGGGCGCTCACTGCGAGGGCGACACGGCTCAGGGCCTGTGGTCAGCAGAGCACGCCGGGTGCTCCATCAACTGGCTCGAGCTACACGCCGCCTTCCTCGCGTTAAAGCATTTCCAGCCTCTTCTTGCAGGGTCGCACGTACGTCTGCTGACGGACAACATAACCACGAAGTCGCATATCAACCGCCAGGAAGGCACTCGCTCCAGGACACTGATGAACGAGGCACGGAAGATCGGGCTCTGGGCGGAACGCCACCTCTCATCCCTGTCATCGGAACACATCTCCGGGGTGGACAACGTCCAGGCGGACTGGTTGAGTCGATCCACGGTGGACCAAGCCGAGTGGCGCCTGGATCCGTCAATCTTCCAGTTAGTGGTGAGGAAATTCGGTGCTCCAATAGCGGATCTCTTCGCGACCCCGGAGAACACGCAACTAGGGCATTTTTATTCCAGGTACCTGACACCAGGGTCGGAGGGGACCAATGCCTTGACTTGCAGGTGGCCCCAGGGACTCCTCTACGCCTTCCCGCCTCTTCCCATCTTACCGCTGGTCCTCAGGAAACTGATCCAGGAGAAGGCGGAGGTAGTCTTAATTGCTCCGTTTTTGCCCCGGCAACCCTGGTTTGCCGAACTCGTGGCTCTCTCCGTCATGGACCACTGGATGCTGCCCCCCGTCCCGCATCTCCTCAGTCAGGGAGCGATTTGCCACCCGGACCCTCGTTGGTGCAAACTGACCGCTTGGCGATTGAGCGGGACAGCTTGAGACGCCAACTCTACGACCAGGATGTCATCTTCTACATTCAGGCTTCGCGCCGCCCATCGACTGACCGCATCTACTCAGCGACCTGGCGGGCTTTCTGCACCTGGTGTTCCACTCAACGTGTTTCCCCCCTCGATGTTCCTCTCCCGTTGATTCTCCGTTTCCTCAAACAGGGCTTGGACAAAGGTCTTTCTCCCAACACTCTACGTCAGTGATTCCCAAACTTTTTCAGTCCACCGCCCCCTTGCTACAAACTCATCCTCACCGCCCCCCCAACCCACCCCCTCAGCTGGGCGTGGCTTAGTGGTCAGGTGACCGGGTAGGCGTTGCCAACTTGTAAAGTGTGGTGAAACTCACTTAACAACGCTCTTGCTTAGCAATCAAAATGTTAGATTCAATTGTGGTCATAAGTCTTTCATTCTTTCTTCTCTACCTTCCCCCTTCTTTCTTTTTCTTTCTGTCTTTCCTTTCTTTCTTTCTGCCTGCCTTCCTACCATCTCTTCTTTCTGTCTGTCTGTCTGTCTTCCTACCTACCTACCATCTTTTTCTTTCTTTCTGTCTTCCTACCATCTTTCTTTTTTCTTCCTCTCTCCCTCCCCCCTCTCTCCCTCCCTCTTTCTTTCCTTTTTATTTCCTTCTTCCCTCCCTTCCCTTCCCTCCCTCCTTTCTTTTTCAGTCTGTCTTCCTTCCTTTCTACCATCTTTCTGTCTGTCTGTCTTCCTCCCTCCCTTTCTTCCTTTCTTTTTCTTTCTTTCCTTTTTCTTTTCTTCTTACCTTCCTTTGTTTTTCTGTCTGTCCTCCTTCCTTCCTTCCTTCCTTCCTACCATTTTCCTTCCTTCCTTCCTTCCTACCATCTTTCTTTCTTTCTTTCTCTTTTTCTTTCTTTCCTTTTTCTTTCCTTCTTCCCTCCCTCCTTTCTTTTTCTATCTTCCTTCCTACCTACCATCTTTCTTTCTGTCTTCCTCCCTCCCTCCCTCCCTTTTCCTTTTTCTTTCCTTCTTCCCTCCCTCCCTTCCCTCCCTCCTTTCTTTTTATGTCTGTCTTCCTTCCTACCTACCATCTTTCTTTCTTTCTGTCTTCCTCCCTCCCTTTCTTTTCTTTCCTTCTTCCCTCTCTCCTTTCTTTTTCTGTCTGTCTTCCTTTCTACCATCGTTCTTTCTCTTTCTTTCTGTCTTCCTTCCTCCTTCCCTCTTTCTTTCTTTCCTTTTTCTTTCCTTCTTCCCTCCCTTCCCTTCCTTCCCGCCAGCCATGGCCAGGCCGCCGCTGCTCACCCAGGCTGATGGCTTGGTAAGCGTTCTCTGGGTCGTGCACCAGGTCGCAGATCGCCATCAAGGCCAGCTGCCACGTCAGCAGCTCGGGGTGCTGCAGCTCTTCATTGAGCTTGGGGAGGCCTCAGCGTCCGAAGGCCACAGGTGCCTTGGTGGGGTCGATGTCAGGGGGCAGCTCGGCTGAGATCCGTGGGTGCTCCATGCCAAATTGCGCGCCCCGGGTTGCTAGGCGACAGGGACACTGGGTTGGAAAGTCCGCGCATGCGCAGGTTCTGCAGCAAGGCCTTCCTGCGGGTCTGCAAGCGCTCGCCCGAGCAGCTTCGGGAGCGGTCAGCTTCCCTCGTCGCTGTGCTGTGCTCAGTACCTAGGACTTGTAACTCCGTCGCATTCCACGCTCTTATGTGCAGGGCAGCCCATTCTGAAAGAAAACATCTCACGTTTTCTTTCAGAATGGGCTGCCGTGCACACAAGAGTGAGGAACGCGAGGGAGCTTCAAGTGCAAAAGCATGGCAAACCACCTACCGCCCCCCTGGCCCCTCTCACCGACCCCCTGTCGCCACCCTTGCCTCTCAGCGCCCCCCTAAGGGTTCCCACCGCCCCCCGGGGGCAGTACCGCCCACTTTGGGAAGCACTGCTCTACGCCGTCAACTGGCTGCGCTGTCTTCTGTCCTTTCATGTGGTCATTGGGATTCCCTGTCACACATACCGACCGTCCATCGGTTCCTGGAGGGCGTCACTAACTGCCACCCTCCGGCTATCCATCGGTACCCCTCTTGGGATCTTTCCAAGGTCTTGCAATCCCTGACACAGCCACCCTATGAGCCGTTACGGGACGCTTCTCTTCGCCACTTATCCCTCAAAGTGGCCTTTCTCCTTGCCATCACCTCGGCTCGCTGTATATCAGAACTCGCAGCGCTCTCACTGCGTGAAGACCTCTGCATTTTCCACCCTGACAAGGTCGTCCTCAGTTTGGATCCGGTTTTCATTCCTAAAGTCAACTCCTCCTTTCACCGTGCGCAGGAACTCGTACTGCCATCCTTCTGCCCTTCCCCAGCCCACCCTGCCGAAAGGACTTGGCACACCTTGGACGTTCGCAGGGCCCTGCGCATCTACATTTCCCACACACGCCCCTTTCGTAGGACGGAAGCGCTGATAGTAACCTTCTTGCCCCAGACAATGGGGCTCAAAGCATCGTCCTCGACCATAGGCCGCTGGATCAGAGGGGCCATCGCCAAGGCCTACGACATGGCATCCCTCCAGCGACCCGCGGGCATCACGGCCCACTCTACCTGGAGCGCAGCCACCTCCGCTGCCTGGGCCACTCAATGCCCGCTGGAAGACCTCTGCAGGGCAGCGACCTGAGCGTCGCCCACTCCATTCATCAGGCACTACAGAATTGACAAGTATGCATCGGCTGATGCTGCTTTCGGATGCCGGGTGCTGCAGAGGGTGATTCCTCAACACGACGTTTGATTGCCTGCCCTCCCATGGGTACTACTGCTTTGGTATGTCCCATCCTGACTGCTGGCTCCTCAGAGGATGGAGAATGAGCGTTGACTTACCTGATACGCTCTTTCTCATCAGGAGGAGCCAGCAGTCAGTTCCCTCCCTATGTTAGGCTAGTGTTTCGGGCAGCACAGGGGCGAGTTTCTGTTTCACCTGGTTAGGTCGGAGGCCCTTACCTTAGTTTACCAGTGGTTCATAGTTAAAAAAAAAAAATTAACGAAGAGGTTTTTTTTTTCAGTACTCCCTTCATGTTACGAACCAGTTTATCTACAGTTGGGATGATAGTTTCTTTGACTACACCGTTTTTGCCACATCGAGTCGTTTACCTCGGATTCATCAGAACTGGGGCCCCAGGGGGCGGATCCAGGCAATTAAAGAAAAAAAGTGACTCGGTCCTCAACTGCTAGTAGGCGGAGACAACCCATCCTGACTACTGGCTCCTCCTGATGAGAAAGAGCGTATCAGGTAAGTCAACGCTCATTCTCTCACATATTAACAGTTCCTTGTAAGATACAGGGAAAAGAAAGTATGAACATTCAGATCAACATTTTGCCCCCCATAGGGCTCCAGTTTTCAAAAAGGACCTTCACTTTGACCTGGCTCAACAACAGTAACTGTGAGAGGGATCCAGGACTCCTAGTGGATGGTTAACCACTCAAGTATCAATTACCAGTGTGCTGAAGCCACAGGAAAAACCCAATGCAGCCTTGGTCTGCATCAACAGAGGGATAGTACCAAGGTCACATGAAGTGTTAGTACTGCATTGTACTGCGCAGGTAAGACTGCACTGAATATTGCATCCAGTTTTGGTCACTATGATACCGAAAAGATGCTGAGATTCTATGAAGAGTGCAGAGAAGAGCAACAAAGATGATTACCGGATTGGAGGGTAAAATGTAAGATGAACAGTTGCAGGAACTGGATACATCTAGTCTAACAGAAAGAAGAAATAGGGGTGACATAGCAGTCTTTCAATATTTGAGGGGCTGATGCAGAAAAGAGGGGGTTGACTATTGTCCAAAGCAGGACAAGTAACAGATTTATCAAAAAAAAAAAGGAATCTAACCTAGTATGAAGGGAAAATTTCTTGTAAGTGAAACCAATTAATCAGTGGAATGGCTTGCCTCCAGAAGTTGTGGGTGCTCTATTTGTTTCGAATGGCCCAAGATCCTCAGGGAAAGTGGGAGTGGGGAAAAGCCCAAGGACTGACAGAGTGAGAATAAATCTCACAGAGGCGATATAGATCTTTTCCCGGAATTCAGACATTGGAAATGAAACCAGACTTCCGGTTCCGGTTCGCTGCATCGCGGACGCTCCCCGTTGAGCGCCTTTCCATTTCCCCGTTAAAGCCGCCAGAACAGCTGTCTGGCGGCTTGAAAGTCTCTGCCCCGGGCAAAGGAGAGAGATGAGAGCCGGACAGGTGGGGTAGAGCCCCCCCTAGTGCCCCAGGTGTCAGCCAGGGGCGCGAAAGGTGAGGGCTCCCCAGCCAGCCTGTCTCTTGCTCCGGGGACTTGGAAACCTCCGCTTTTGCGGAGCAAGATGCCGTGACCACCCGCTGCTTCGTGAATGGGATTACAACTACTTAATTGATTAAACAAGCAGACAGAGAGAGACAGGATTTTAAAAGGGCAAGTACAGAATTTTTTTCTCTTTCAACTCCACTGCTGACTTTCACTTCGGAAGAAATTAAGTAACAGTTAATAGGCTACAACATGGCGATCAGAGAAAGTGGGAGGAGAAGTGAAAGTAACTTTCGTTTCCCTAGCGGCTTTTTTTCTTATGGAAATTTTTGACTTTGAAAGTTGGCTTTACTCTCTCTGTCTCCCGATTTTGGATTAAATAATAACTGACAATTTTTTTAAAAAATAAAAGTCTATCTGGCTTTGGAATTTAAAAGAAATTTAAAAGAAATTTAAAAGAATTTTAACTAGAGGCTTGGCTTTTTCTTTGTTCTCCACTGGAAATACTAAAATGGCTTCAAAATTTGGAAAGACTGTTTTGAATAAAAGAATGGATTATTCATCTGGTTATATTTCTAAAATGCAACTTACCACTGAGTTAACATCCCCAAAGTCTTTAACACCTGAAAATTTAATAAGTACCTTAAAGATTATGAAAAATGAACTGACTGCTGAATTTAACCAAAAAAATCAATGAAATAGATAATAAAATGCAGGCTGCTTTAAAGAATATTGACCAACAAATTAGAGGTATGCAAAGGTCTAGCAACAAATATTGAAGTTTTGGCAAACCGCATTGAAGAAAATAAACGAGTTTTGACAACTTCAGTAGAATACATTGACAAAATACAAAATGACATTGCAAATTTTGAAACAGAGGTGTTAATGACGCAATTCAGATCCATGGAATTTGCCATAAGGGTCAGGGGGTTGAAAGAGGGATTATATGAAGATTTGAAAGGAAGGATGGTGGAAGCTTTGGAGCAGGTGTCTGGACTGTCTAAAGAAGAATTAGCCAGGCAAATTGATAAAATATATAGAATCAACTCCTGGTATGCAAAACAAAAACACCTACCAAGGGATATTATAATATACTTTACTACAAGAGCCTTACGGAATAGGATTATACAGGCGACGTTTAAGAATAACCTTCAGGTGATTGGCCAGGAACTAATGATATGGAAAGAAATTCCCTCTAAAATGCTCAAAGCCAGAAAAGATTATACCTTTCTGATTGATGAATTTAAAAGGCTAAACTTACAATATAAATGGGAAGCACCAACACGAGTCGCAGTGAAATTTCTGGGAAAAAGATATCGGCTTAATACGACAAAGAAAGCTACTGAATTTTATGCCAACATCTTAAAGGCTGATATATCCAAGATTTCAGAGGAAAGATGTATGAAAACAAAAGAGGAGGAGGAGGGAAAGTCATCCCTTCCTGTTCAAATCGAAACAGATTTACAGAATTCAAGTGATTGGCAGAGCCAGACAGATGTCTACAGTGTGGAAAAGGAGATGGAAGATCGGGGTCAGATGGGAGGCGAGCTGACAACTACAAAATTATCAAGTTACAAAAAGATGCAACCATCATCAAGATACAACAAGATGCAGCGTTGAAGTTTATTGGACAGATGGTTGCTAATATGACTGTACTTTTCTTTTTTCCTTCTTTCCTTAATTTTCTTTCTTTACTTCTTGCATTTTTTTTTCTAACCTATTATTATTACTAATACCTTTTTAATACCTTTATATAGTAATATTATGCTATTAATATAGTGGTTGATTTCATGATGAAGTTTAAGATTTTTGTATTTTATATTTAGTTATTATTGGTGTAATATTTATTTAAGTTTTATTTAATTTTGAGAAAGAGTTGGAATTTTTATCTAAAATTATTAAGTTATAAAATATCATAATTTGTTTGAAAAGAAGGCTTATTCAAAGTTTGGAGTTAGTGCTGAATTTACAAGATAGATTGTATTCCCCCCCTTTTTTAGCCTATATATATATTCTAAATCTCTAAAAAATATTAATAATGATAATATATATATATATATATTATATATATATATGTATATACATATATATACATATATATACATATATATGTATATATATGTATATATATATATATATACACATATATACATATACATATATATACATATATATACATATATATATATATATATATATATATATATATATATATATATATATATATATATATATATATATATATATTATCATTATTAATAATATTTTTAGAGATTTAGAATTTCTCTGAAGTTAATAATCTGATATATAGTAATGTTATGCTATTTATATAGTGGTTGACTTTATGATGAAGTTTAAGGTTTTGTATTTAATACTTGATTATTGCCTATGTAATATTCAGTTAAGTTCTATCTAATAGTGAAGAAATGCTTTGCAGGATAGATGACGGAAAGGAGGAAGGAATTTTTATGTGTACAATTCGGAGTTGAAATTTTTAAACAATAAGGTGGAAAAAAAATTTCTTTTTAACTTAATTTAAATTTATCTTACTGATATCATGCCCTGTATTCTCTCTGGGAAGTCCGGGGGGGAGGGGGTGGGTGGGTTAGGGTTAGTGTGGTAGGGGGGAGAAAAATAAAAAATGTTTGTACTTTGTACTAATAAAACTTTTTGAATAAAAAAAGAAAGAAATGAAACCACAGTTTAAAGTTCTAATTAAAATATTTATTTCGGTATAAAAACAATAAATTGTAATTAATTACATGTCTGATATAAAATGTGACTCCTCTCAATGGAAGTAAGAAGAAGGGAAAGGAGATTGGAATGCACACATGCATACAAGAACATATCAATCACGTGCTCAGGAATAAACCATTATATTAGATAGGGATGCTTTTCCCTGAATATACATGTAACAGGCAAAAAATCACACTGTGACAAGGACAGGGGTGAAATTGAGCAGGTTCTGGACAACCGGTAGCAGAAATTTTGAGTAAAGTTCACCCAGAGTGAGGTGGAAATGGAGATTTTGCAGTATCCTTCTCCTGCCATGCCCACCAAGCCACACCCACAGGGAAAATTTTTGAATTTCACCCCTGCCCAAGGGTATTCTGTGGGGAAGGCATGTGGGGGGAAGGAAAACCTTGGGACCCTGTAAGTTGAGGAAAAGACCTGGGAGGAACCAAGGGTTGGGAATCAGAGCAATAGGTGTCTTGGGGGGTTGGGAGGCTTAGGGATGCCTGGGGGTGGGGCAAGCCTGGGCCTGAGATAGCTCTCCAAGAGTTCCCCCAACACTGAGGTAGCCAGTGTCCTATTTAGCGACTTGCACATTCATTTATCGGCTGCATAAGAGAGAGCAGCGGGTGGGGTTAGTTAATCAAAGCACTGTCACCATTGCTAAATGCATCCATAAGAGGTAGGCCTCATTACAGTTGTATCTCGAGGATTACTTGTATGCTGGCTGGCGAATTGTGAGGATCAAAATCAGGACAGCAAGATAGAAGGCTGAAACTCCAAATGTAGGATTTCAATAATCTATATACAAAAAACACCAACCAAAGGCCATTTTGAGAAATTCCACAAACTCTGTAAAAGGAAATATCCAGTAACCTCTGTTGACAAACACAAACAGGTATTTAGCCTTTATCAAACTAATATTTTCCTTTTTGTTGCCGCACATAAAATTATAATCCTGAGAGATGCTGACTAAAATGAATCAAGCCACAATTCAAATTGTCAATTTCTCACTTACACTTCCAATGGGAAATCAGAAATGAAATTCAAGCCTTCTCTAAACTTGGCAGCGTTTGCCTCATATGTGTTACTTTGTGTGCAATAAAGGATGATTTTCATCTGAAGTATCACCCACAGACTGGAACATCTGAAAGGTTTTACTCCGGTGTGTAAAACTACATGACTGATGAGACTAGACCTACTACTGAAAATCTTTCCCACACTCCGGACATTCGTATGGTTTCTCTCCTGTGTGAGTCCTTTGGTGTATCACTAGGCTGGAATTCTGACTGAAACTTCTGCCACAATCAAGACATTCAAAGGGTTTCTTTCCTCTGATGAGTCCACTGGTGTGACACCAAACTGGAATTCTGACTGAAACTTTTCCCACAAAGAGGACATTCAAAGGGTTTCTCTCCTGTGTGAGTTCTCTGATGTCTTACCAGGTCGCAATTCTGACTGAAATGTTTGCCACAATCAGAACATTCAAAGGGTTTCACTCCTGTGTGAGTCCTCTGGTGTCTTACCAGGTTGGAATTGTGATTGAAACTTTTCCCACAATCAGGACATTCAAAGGGTTTCTCTCCTGTGTGAGTCCTCAGGTGTTCCACCACATGGGAATTCTGATTGAAACGTTTCCCACAAACAGGACATTCAAAGGGTTTCTCTTCTGTGTGAGTCCTCTGGTGTATTAGCAAGCTGCAGGGCCAACTGAAACTTTCCCCAAAATCAGGACATTCAAATGGTTTCTCTTCTGTATGAATCCTCTGATGTCTTACCAGGTTGGAATTCTGATTGAAATGTTTGCCACAATCAGAACATTCAAAGGGTTTCTCTCCTGTGTGAGTCCTCTGATGGTTTACCAGGCTTGAATTCTGAGTGAAACGTTTGCCACAATCAGAACATTCAAAGGGTTTTTCTCCTGTGTGAGTCCTCTGATGGTTCACCAGGTCATAATTATGACTGAAACTTTTCCCAAAATCAGGACATTCAAACGGTTTATCTCCTGTGTGAATCCTCTGATGGTTTACCAGGCTTGAATTCTGACTGAAATGTTTGCCACAATCAGAACATTCAAAGGGTTTCTCTCCTGTGTGAGTCCTCTGGTGTATCACCAACCTGGAATTCCGAGTGAAATGTTTGCCACAATCAGAACATTCAAAGGGTTTTTCTCCTGTGTGAGTCCTCTGATGGTTCACCAGGTCATAATTATGACTGAAACTTTTCCCACAATCAGAACATTCAAAGGGTTTCTCTCCTGTGTGAGTTCTCTGATGTCTTACCACGTCGAAATTCTGACTGAAATGTTTGCCACAATCAGAACATTCAAAGGGTTTCTCTCCTGTGTGAGTCCTCTGGTGTATCACCAAACTGGAATTCCGACTGAACCGTTTGAAACAATCAGAACATTCAAAGGGTTTCTCTCCTGTGTGAGTCCTCTGGTGAATCACCAAACTGGAATTCCGACTGAACCGTTTGAAACAATCAGAACATTCAAAGGGTTTTTCTCCTGTGTGAGTCCTCTGGTGTTTAACCAAATTGGAATTCTGACTGAAACCTTTCCCACAAACAGGACATTCAAAGGGTTTCTCTCCTGTGTGAGTCCTGTGATGGTTTTCCAGGTCGGAATTGTGACTGAAACTTTTCCCACAATCAGGACATTCAAACGGTTTCTCTCTGGTGTGAGTTCTCTGATGTCTTACCAGGTTGGCATTGTGACTGAAACTTTTCCCACAATCAGGACATTCAAAGGGTTTCTCTCCTGAGTGAGTCCTCAGGTGTGCCACGAGCTGGGAATTTCCAGTAAAACGTTTCCCACAATCTGGACAGTCATACGGCTTCTCCCTGCTGTGAGTCCTCAGATGTATCACCAAGTTGCAAATTTCGCTAAAGCATTTACCACATTGGGAGCAGTTGTAGGGCATCTCTCCTGTGTGGATCCTTCTATGAAACAAAACTGACTTGTTCTGACCTGAGCTTTTGCCACATTCAGATAATTTGTATCTGCTCTTCTCCAGAGTGGATTCTCCCCTCACTTGTGATTTGAAATCTGCTTTTCTCACAATAGGCACATCTATGGAGCTTTTCCACCACTGATATTCTTGAGAAGGTCGAAAATATGTGTGATCCCTTATTTAGGGGTGCTTTGATTTAAGCCCCTTTCTTTCTTCTAGGGAAAGGCCTGCATTACTATCTGCCCTATGTGACTATCCAATGGACCTTTTCCTACTCATTGACTTCCAGATATTTCCCTCCTTTTCTGAAATGGAAAAATAATCTCCTTGGACTTTTTTGTGTAATTTATATTTCAGTTCCGCATACTCCACTTTTTCCAGCTCGAAATCACTTCTTGATTTTCTTTCCTTTGTCTTTCACTTACTGGGGAAGGAGAAGAATTGTGTGGTTTTCCTGAAGAAAATTGATATTTTTATTTCTGCCTCAATTTGCTTTGCTTTTCAATGTTGCTTGTTATTCTCAATTTTCCAGACTGCTCTTATTGGCATCCTCTTTGCCTGTAAGATTCAAGTAAAATGTAACTTTAATTATTTATAAAATGGTTGCATAAGATGTCAAAAAAGGAAAAAAAGTATACATTACAATGAAAAAGCAAACATGCCACAATGCTAGAATAATCTCTTACATTAATTGTGACATTTGACTATCGGGATCGAATTTCCATTATCCATTCTATCATGAAATTCACTTGTTGACTTGTGTCAGTCACAAATTCTTAGCCCTGCAAAGGGTTAACATCAAATACAGATGCTCCAGACTGCCTGGGGCCACGCAAGAAGCCCGCTTGAGTAGGGAGGGAGGGAAATCCCGCCCCGCCCCGTCCTGACCGACTGCTCTGCTCCCCTAGGAAGTGACCAACAGGCACGCACACCCGTTGCTCTTGCTGGTCTTCATGTGCGCATACGCGCATGCATGCCAGAAACCAGAAGACCAAGTGGCCGACGCGCATGCTCGCACTGGAAACAGGAAGATCAGTTTCCTGGAGCGTGCATGTACAATGGGAAGCTGCTCTTCCAGTCCCGGAGCGCCCATGTGCATGAAAACCAGCTGGCCAGTGCGCCAGAACCCGGAATAGCAAGAGTTTGGGATTTTGAGTGCGCACAAAATGGATGGCTCTCTTCCAAATGAATCCCTTTGTGAGCCTGAGCTCTTCCCAAGAAGCTCCCATGGGGAGCACAGCCACTTCTTAAAAGACCCCTCACCACGGTTTGGAAACTGCAGGATGGTTGAGAGAAGGCTGAAGCAGATGTGGCTCCTACAGAGTTAGAGTTAACAGACTCGATGCGTGTTGAACTGGGCTTTCTTAAGAAGACTGGGAAATGGACCTACTATATCTAACTGGAAAACAATTTGGAAAATGGATCGACCAAGAGGTTTTTTATGATTTGGGGGAATAAGACACAACTGTTGTCTTATTGTTCTCAACTTAAATTTTAAGAAAAAGTTTTATTAATAAGAATCAAACAAAGATATTTCATCCCGGACAAATTAGAGAAGCCATTCTAAACTTTATACAAATGAAACGGAATAGTAGATTGTTAACAAAGTGCTTTGATGTTTAACTCTGTTTCTGATTCATCTGTTAATTACAAAGCCTTTATAAATTGTACATAGATGAATGTCAAATTGGTTGTAAGTAGAAGTAAATTTTTGGCCTGCTTCAGAAGGGGAGGAAACTAATATTGCTCCAATATGTTTATGAATTTTCTAGTGGGGGGGATAATAAAAAGTAAATCTGTTTTGTCTTTTTTTAATGTACACTTTTTCCCTATTATTTGTTTTTTCTATCCTTGTTTTACTTTTTAAAAAATTATTTCTGTTTTTGGAGTTTGTACTGTATATTAATATTTTGAATAAAATAACCTTTAAAAAAAAACAGAGTCCCTTTACCACAAGTATGTTTATGGCGCTATTGTGGACCTATTTTCTAAACTGCCTCTACATTCACAGAGTCATAGCAACATGGAGTTGGTTGTATCATGGTGACCAGAACTGGAGAAATTATTCTAGTTCTGCTATCACCAGCACAGTGTAAAGCAACTCTTATCGCTTTTTCCTGTCTTGGCATTCACTATGCCTCTGTTGATGCAGCCTAGGACTGCATTGGCTATTTTCGGCAGAAAAAGGAGGAGGAGAAGCGACTGAGAGCGAGCTAAGCCCTGAAGATGAGATTTGCCGCCTTAACGAGGCGCCCAACAAGAGGCGGCTTAAGGGTCGTGCGCCCCCGCAAACTCCGTGTATGGGTTGCGGGGGAAATCACCTGAGGGCGCTACGTAATTTCAAGGATGCCATCTGCCACCGATGCGGCCGGCGTGGTCAGTGGTCACAACACCGAGGAACGCGACTCGTAGCTCCGT
The DNA here is from genome assembly GCA_023053685.1 of Diadophis punctatus similis. Classification (NCBI taxonomy): domain Eukaryota; kingdom Metazoa; phylum Chordata; class Lepidosauria; order Squamata; family Dipsadidae; genus Diadophis; species Diadophis punctatus. The sequence continues at coordinate 247,233,533 of JALIGW010000002.1, read as the reverse complement.
CGGGCTCCTTGGAGAGAGGGAGAGGAGAGGGAGAGAGAGGGGGGGGGTGCGCCGGGTGGCTGTTCCTGCAGGGGATTCTTCTCCGCTTCCACATCATGGAGGAAATCAAGCAGCCCTTCTTGCTCCCGGACTCTCCTCCGACCTGCCCTCAACTCACCTTCCAGCTGCTGCATCGACCCTGGGAAAAGCAGAAAATCCACGCTACACACCACCTTCCGCCCATTGAGTGATCCGGAAGAGGAAGTTGCTGTGCTTCTCTTTGCTTCCCATCCTTTCTAGCAATATAATACTTGCTGGTTTTAACCCCTTAAAGCTCAGCCACAGATGCCACTACTGTACTGAGGGTTCTAATCACGGATGGCCGCCATCTCCCCATAAGAGGCAAAAGAACACTTTTATATGTGGGTATATGCATAATTTTGTATTTATTTATTTAGTCATGTTTATGAAGTGTATATTGGAGGCGGTGACCCTTTGAGAGCTGTATGCAATGACATTTCAATGTATGCTGAATAGTGTACATTCAAAGTGACAATAAAGTTATTCTAAGGCCGATCCCAACTAAGGCGTTTGCAAGATGTTTTCACTGGTTAAATGGTATCAAGTCATTTTTGACTCCTAGAAACTTACCTATCCATGTGAAATAGTGAAATGTGACACTAAATAGCTTGTGAAAATTAGCTGTGTGTTGAGCCCTAAAGGTTTATGAAGGTCCAACAGAATTACATAAAAAGAGGTGGGAGAGACCAAGTCTCCAAGCAGGAGATCCTACTGTTCCAGACAGATGGCTGTTGAATTTCCTCTTGTAAAATCTCCAGATGGACCACCCACAACTTCTGGAGGCAAGCCATGGAAGCTGTCAGGTCATCCTTACTCTTTCTCTGTTAGACTGGACATATCCTGCAATCATTCATTGTATGGTTTAGCCTCCAGTCCCCTTAACATCGTTGTTGCTCTTCTCTGCACTCTTTCTAAAGTTTCAACATCTGGTTTTACTCATGGTGACGAATACTGGATGCCTAAACTGGTGTAGTCTTACCAGTACAGTATAACAGAGTACCAATACTTCTTGCAATCTTGATACTATCCCTCTGTTGATGCAGATTAGGACTGTGTTGGCTTTTTCTGCAGCTGCAGCACACTGGTAGCAGATACGTACAGTGGTTGTCCACTAATATTCCTAGATCCCTCACAGTTACCTTTGTTGAGCCAGAGTCAAAGTCAAGATCCTTTTTCAAATGTTAATCTGAATGTTCATATTTTCTTTTCCCTGTATCCCTACACCAAGGAAGTTTTTTAAAATTATTTTTAACAGTACTTCAATATGTGGGAACGTGCAGGGAATGCCCTTGGCATTAAACTTACTGAACAGTTTTGCATTAAAAAATGATTGATCCTGGCACTGATTTATCCTTTCGAAGCGCCTTGGGAAAATGGACCATGTCCTTCACTTTAAAAAAGCCCAAATCCATTTGCCAACCTGAAGTTAGTAGGCTCTGAAGTGTCCCAATATTTACTTTATGTTAAAATACTTAGTAATATTTACAGAAAGGGAAAGCTATGAAAGCAAACTGAGGAGAAATTATCCACCTGATAAAGACATGGAATTTGGAGAAAAACTGAAAATTGGCAAGGGGAGAATGTAATGCAATAACTAGAAGAAGCTGGATAGGATATGAACAGAAACTCACCATGTGGCATTTTATTCCAACAGTTTGAAGCTTCTCTGGAGCTCAACCAGCCTGGCTCTTCTGCACACCAGTCTCTGTTCCCTAGTGATGGGATTCAATTTTTTTTACTACCGGTTCTGGGGGCGTGGCTTGGTGGGCATGGCAAGGGAAGGATATTCCAAAATCTCTATTCCCTCCCCACTCCAGGGGAAGGTTACTGCAAAATCCCCATTTCCTCCCGATCAGCTTGGACTCGGCAGGCAGAGAATAGATGGGGGTGGGGCCAGTCAGAGGTGGTGTTTACCAGTTCTTCAAACTACTCAAAATTTCCGCTACTGGTTTCCAGAACTGGTCAGAACCTGCTGAATCCCACCTGTCTGTTCCCCAAAATGCTCTGCAGGCAGTTACTAGAGCTCCCAGGCCTGTCACTTGACCTGAAATTCTTTTACCTTTCTAAAAACAGGTAATCCTCAGCTTACGACCACAACTGAGCCATAAAAGGGCTAAAACTAAAATTGAAAACTTCCATGGGTGACTGCTGATGGATGATCAGTTAGTGGGGGTGGAGATAAATAGGGATGCAGCAGTCACCAGAAAGGGAATCTGGGCAGGTAACAGAGGCAGATTCAGGTGCTGCATCTCCAAGCAAGCCCTCTTGACGCCTTTCAAGGCCTCCATCACCCACCATTCAGATGCCAGGGTTCACGCCCTGGGAGGGAGCCCCTCCAGCCACGATCCCATTGAAGCCAGATCCTCTTCATCCGCTCCAGACCTTGGGAGGCGGATCCTCCCCAGCAGCCACAGGGGAACGTGGGAACGGTGGTGCCCAACCTTCCCCAAAACCAGGCGGCCTCACCCAGGGAGCCGGGCTGCACCAAATCTTGGGCTGCGTGGAAAGAGGGGGGACTCAGAGTTTAAGGGGATCGGAGAGCCGTTCGAAGAAGCAGCAACCGGTGAGAAGCGGCAGTGCAACGGTTCCCACGGAACAGAAAACCTTGCAAGGAAAGGCGGAGACTTGGAAAGGGAGGGGCCGCAACTGAAGAAAACCCCACCTCGCTCTCCTTCCCTCCCCCAAGGAATCCCTCCTCTCTTCCCGCACCTGGGCATTCCCTCTTCCTCCCCCCTCCGTGGTCCCCTCCCCCGCTCGCAGCGCCCTTGCCCACCTGGCACCCCTTGAGCGCCTTTCCCCCCGCAACGGGATCTCCTCAGCCCTGGCTGAAGAGACACCGGAGAGCAGGAAGAGGAGCGAGAGGGAAGCTGGATTCCCAGCCCCCTTTCCTGCCTCCTCTCTAAGCCTAAAGCTCTCTGCGTTCAACCCCTTCAACTAAAGCACTGCAGGGAGTGGGGCGCCGCCAAAGCCCTCCCACCGGGGACGCAAAAGACCATCACACCCCCCCCCCCACTGGAAGGCCAAAAGACCAAAACCAAGGACCGAGATTAAATTCCTTGTGTGTCCAATCACACTCGGCCAATAAAATTCTATTCTATTCTACTCTATAAAAATATAGTTGCATGTGCTGATCTTCACCTCTAAATGCACATTAGGAATTAATCGCTATTGAAGAGGGGCAAGGAAGTCCTGTAGATGTGTTTCGACTACGACACCCACCATCTTACCGGTCCTTGGACCGGTAGCACTGACGGAAGGAGACTCCACCCGCCCGCCCGGGACACTTCTGCGCATGCACGAACCGGTGGCAAAATATTTTACAACCCACCACTGGTGAAGAGCAGTCTGGTGGCATAGTTTCTGACTAACAAATTGCATTAAAATGCGTAATTTCAAATCTCACCAGGCTCAAGGTTGACTCAGCCTTCCATCCTTTCGAGGTGGGTAAAATGAGGACCCAGATTGTTGGGGGCAATATGCTGAACTCTGTAAACCGCTTAGAGAGGGCTGTAAAGCACTATGAAGCGGTATATAAGTAAGTGCTATTGCTAATTCACTCTTACTCTGCAAAAGGGCTATTTGATGCCATCCGATTTTTGGCTCCCATAGACTTGCACTGCTCTTCTCCCCCCCAAAATATGGAAAATCGCTCATTCTGAATAGATGTCCCAAAAATTAGCCCCACAGGGCTTTTCTGGACATGTGTTGAAATAAGCTCCGCCTCGAAAATAAGCCACCCCAACTACTTCCGGGGAAAGGAGGGGGACATGCTGGGAGTCGGTCTTTTTGCGGTGGACTAGCTTGGCTCCTCTGGGCTCTGCCTACAGCAATTAAAAATGCGCTTCTGCCCGTGAGGAAGAGGGGAGAGCATCGATCCCTGTCTCCGCGCAGGCAGAAGCACGTTTTAAAACACTGCCGAAGGCAGCCCAGAGCAGGCGAGCCAGTCCAGCAAACGAGGGAGGCGGCGGCAAGAGGCGGAGCCGAAAGGGACGGCGACAAGGAAGCTTGCTTCTCAAGCCCTGCACTCATCTGGGCATTTCAAACTGACGTAGGCAGAGGCCAGATGAGCGCAAGGCTTGAGAAGCAAACTTCCTTGTCGCCGTCCCTTTCAGCTCCACCTCTTGCCGCTGCCTCCCTCACTTGCTGGACTGGCTCGCTTGCCCTGGGTTGCCTTTGGCAGTGTTTTAAAACGTGCATCTGCCTGCGAAGAACAGGAGGCAAGCATTGGTCCCTTCATCGCAGACAAAACACACCCCTTCAAAACGCTGTGGGAGCTTGTGGGTTTTGTGCAAGGGATGGGGCGTGGAGTTTCTGTTGCTGCTGCCTTCCTCACTCCCGCCCCGCCCCGCCCCATCCCCTGCCCGAAACCCGCACACTCATTCGGGATGCATTTTGCCTGCGATGAAGGGACCGATGCGTGCCTCCTGTTCTTCGCAGGCAGAAGCGTATTTGAAAACGCTGCCGGAGGCAGCCCAGGCAGTCCCGCAGGGTGTGCGGGTAGCCGCCTCTCAATTGTTCTCTCTCGTGTACGCGCGCAGCAAGGGGAAAAGTCAGGACAGGCAGAAGCCGCCGGGTGAAGAGCGACCAGAATCCTCTCCCGCAACAGCCAAAGTTTTGGAGAAAGAAAGAAAGGACTTCTGCTGCTTCTGCTTTTCGCTGCACAGAAGGAAAGTCTTTCTTTCTTTCCCCAAAACTTCGGCTCTTCAGCTTCCAAATCCAGAAACGGCGGAGAGGATGATGTGCATCCTGCCCCGCCCGCCCTGCCAAGCTCCAGTGTGAGACGCGCATCCTACCAGACACTTGTCCCGGTACCGCCGTCGCATTCCTCAGTGCTGTCTCCAGGACAGCCTGTTCTAAAAGAGAATGTCTCGCGAGTTCAAGAAGTTTGATTGAACTCGCGGGACGTTCTCTTTTAGAACGGCCTGCCCTGGAGACAACACCGAGGAACGCGACAGGGAGGTACCGGGACAAGTCCCAGGTAGGACGTGCACCCTCCCCTGCCAAGCCCCAAATTGAGGCCCAGCGTGAGACGCACCACTTACACGTCTTATACATTTGGCAGCTCCGTGATCTCTCGGCTTGTCTGTTTGCAAGGTTTTTTTCCCTAAACAGACTAGCCGAGAGACCACGGAGCTGCCAAACTCCAGTAAGTGGTGCGTCTGCGTACCGCCCCACCCTGGCTGCACCCCAAAAATAATAAGCCACCCTCAGAAAATAAGGCCAGGGGCATTTTGGGGGGGGTGTCAAAAAAATATAAGCCCATCTTATTTTCAGGGAAACACGGTACACAAGGGCGAGTACAATATAGTTGCAATTTCCTAAACTTGGTCGGATGAAACTCAGGACTGGAAATATACTGATGGAAAGATACAAACTTAAAAAAAAAAAGGACCTAACAAAAGAGTCACACTATTTCTAAGAGATCACTACAGAAATGCACAAAACCGAACTTCCGGTGGCTCCGCGAGCTTCGCTGGACGCTCTTTATGGGCGCCCGATCCCAGACTCCGTAAAAGCCGCCAGATAAGCCACATCAGCTGTCTGGAGGCTTGGAAACTCCCGTCCCGGGCAAAGGGAGGGGAGAAGAGCAGATGGGCCGAGGTAGAGCCCCCCTAGCACCCCAGAAGAAGCTCTGGGGTGCGGAGGGTGAGGGCTCCCTAGAAGCCTGTCAACAGCTCCGGACCTGGAATGCCTCCACTTATTTTTAGCGGAGCAAGAAGCTGCGACCTCTGCTTGAAACAAATGGATTTCAATATTTTAAACAAAGTAGCAGACGGAACATACCAGGAGAATCTAATAGCAAATATTTTAACAACTCCAGTGTTGTTGTTTTTGGATTTTTTGGAAGTAACAAAGTAGCTAAAGATGGCGCTTGGAATTTGAAAGGGCGTGGAGAAAGTGAAAGCTACTGAAAGCTAGTGAGAGTTCTGTTTCCTAACAGACGCTTGTAAGAAATCTTTCTTATTTTTTACTCTTTACCTTGATGAACTTTGTTTTTTGGCTTTTTAATAAATATACAAGAATCAATACAAATTGGAGATGTCCTTAAAACTGGCAAAGATTGTTCCCTTTAAAGGAATAAGAAGAGTTGAAAATCTCCCTACCCATATTGTTAATCTGCAAGATTTTGCCCCCCCCCCCAACACAGGCTTTTACGTTTGAAAAGTGGCAGCAAGCCATGAAAGATATGCAGAAGGAAATTGCTTCAGTAGTTAATAAAAAAATTAAAGAAATTAATGGAAAAATTACTGAAATTAACGGAAAAATACACGCAGTCTCAGAGGAGTTTTCATCTCAGACTCAGCAAACTAGAGACAATGTGGAATCTGTACTTAAAACTGTGGCATTTAACATGGAATTATTGGAAGAAGATGTGGCTAAAATTAAACAAGACTACGGTGACTTTGGGTGAAAAAGTAACTGAGATGCAGAATAAAATTGAAGGAACTGAGGCAGAACTAACGATGTTTCAATATAAAGATATGGAATTTGCTTTACGCCTCAGGGGGTAAAAGAAAACGAGCAAGAGAATTTAAAAGGTAAGATTGTGGACGCATTGGTGCAGATTCTGGGGGAAACAAAAGCGGAATTGGGAGGGCAGATTGAAAAAATATATCAGGTCAATTCCTGGTTTGCTAGACAAAATCATTTGCCAAGAGACATTGTAATATATTTTACTACAAAGACATTGTGAAATCGAATCTTACAGGCAACTTACAAAAACAAGCTGAAGGTGGAAGAACAAGAGGTTTTGACATTTAAGGAAATTCCTCCAAAAATACTGAAAGCACATAAAGATTATACCTTTCTGGTGGCAGAATTGAAAAAGCAACAGATAAGATACTCATGGGGAATCCCGGCTGGATTATCGGTTACTTATAGGGCAGAAAGATATAGACTCAATACGATTTGTAAAGCAAAAGATTTTTTTGCCAACGTGTTAAAGGTGGGGAGACCAACACCACCAGAAGACAAAGGAAATGATGATGCTAAAAGAGAGGGAAAGGAAGATTTGTGTATTGTACAACAGAAAGGAACTCTGAATAGTCAAGAACAAAAGACTTAAGACAGATTAGAGAAGTAATTGGTGAAAGTGAGTGTTGAAAGTGAAGAAGAATCAAATTATCTACTTCAGTCCTCAACTCCTTGAAGTGAAGCAAGATTAAATCGACACATTTTTAGATGTCAATTTAAAGAAATATTTAATTCCTCTCGCAGATTTGAAAGTGAGAGGAATTAAAAATTAATGTTTTAGTAATAGTAGGATAAAGCAAAATAAATAAGAATAAAGTTTAAATGTATATATGAAGTTGTATAAGGTTAGAGGAATTAGATTACAAGATTATGGGGATTAACTATAGAAGGTAAAGTGACGTAATAGAGATTAAATTGGTTTTAAATAACAAGATTAAATTAATAATACAGTCTGGGGAATAAATTTAGAAGGTAATGTAACGCAATAGAGACTAAATCGGTAGAGAATATGATTAAATTATATTATAGGGTGGGAATAAGTATAGATTGTAATCTAATGTAACAGAGATTAAATGAATGTGAAGTTGTTAAGTATTTTTTAGATATGGTTTAAGCTGCTTTTAAATTTTACAATTGTGGCCAGGTTGTAGGTAGTACAAAATTGGAAGTGGAAATTTTAAAATATTTTAAAGACTATTTAAATGATGTATTCGATAAAGATGGACGGATCATATTGAAATCAAGTATTAGTCTAAGATGATTAAAATAGATTGTGAAGGATATATTTCAACTTAACTTTTTGTTTAATTTACAGTATAAGGAGTTCCTTGTCGTAAGATACAGGGAAAAGAAAGTATGAACATTCAGATCAACATTTTGCCCCCCATAGGGCTCCAGTTTTCAAAAAGGACCTTCACTTTGACCTGGCTCAACTACAGTAACTGTGAGAGGGATCCAGGACTCCTAGTGGATGGTTAACCATTCAAGTATCACTTACCAGTGTGCTGAAGCCACAGAAAAACCCAATGCAGTCCTGGTCTGCATCAACAGAGGGATAGTACCAAGGTCACATGAAGTGTTAGTACTGCATTATACTGCTCAGGTAAGACTGCACTGAATATTGCATCCAGTTTTGCTCACTATGATACCGAAAAGATGCTGAGATTCTATGAAGAGTGCAGAGAAGAGCAACAAAGATGATTACGGGATTGGAGGGTAAAATGTAAGATGAACGGTTGCAGGAACTGGATACATCTAGTCTAACAGAAAGAAAGAATAGGGGTGACATAGCAGTCTTTCAATATTTGAGGGGCTGATGCAGAAAAGAGGGGGTCGACCTATTGTCCAAAGCAGGACAAGTAACAGATTTATCAAAAAAAAAGGAATCTAACCTAGAATTAAGGAAAAATTTATTGTAAGTAAAACCAATTAATCAGTGGAATGTCTTGCCTCCAGAAGTTGTGGGTGCTCTATTTGTTTGGAATGGCCCAAGATCCTCAGGGAGACTGGGAGTGGGGAAAAGCCCAAGGGCAGGGGTTAAATTGAGCAGGTTCTGGACAACCGGTAACAGAAATTTTGAGTAATTTGGAGAACCGGCAACACCACTTCTGGCTAGCCCCAGAGTGGGGTGGAAATGGAGATTTTGCAGTATCCTTCTCCTGCCACGCCCACCAAGCCACACCCACAGGGAACATTTTTGAATTTCACCCCTGCCAAAGGGTATTCTGTGGGGAAGGCTTCTGGGGGGAAGGAAAAGCCTGGTGGGACCCTGTAAGGGAGGAAAAGACCTGGGAGGAACCAAGGGTTGGGAATCAGAGCAATAGGTGTCTTGGGGGGTTGGGAGGCTTAGGGATGCCTGGGGGTGGGACAAGCCTGGGCCTGAGACAGTCCTCCAAGAGTTTCCCCCAACACTGAGGTAGCCAGTGTCCTATTTAGTGACTTGCACGTTCATTTATCGGCTGCATAAGAGAGAGCAGCGGGTGGGGTTAGTTAATCAAAGCACTGTCACCATTGCTAAATGCATCCATAAGAGGTAGGCCTCATTACAGTGGTATCTCGAGGATTACTTGTTTGCTGGCTGGCGAATTGTGAGGATCAAAATCAGGTAGACAGCAAGATAGAAGGCTGAAACTCCAAATGTAGGATTTCAATAATCTATATACAAAAAACACCAACCAAAGGCCGTTTTGAGAAATTCCACAAACTCTGTAAAAGGAAATATCCAGTAACCTCTGTTGACACAAACATATATTTGGCCTTTATCAAACTAATATTTTCCATTTTTTTTGCCACACATAAAATTATAATCCTGAGAGATGCTGACTAAAATGAATCAAGCCACAATTCAAATTGTCAATTTCTCACTTACACTTTCCAATGGGAAATCAGAAATGAAATTCAAGCCTTCTCTAAACTTGGCAGCGTTTGCCTCATATGTGTTACTTTGTGTGCAATAAGGGATGATTTTCGTCTGAAGTATCACCCACAGACTGGAACATCTGAAAGGTTTTACTCCTGTGTGTAAAACTACATGACTGATGAGACTAGACCTACTACTGAAAATCTTTCCCACACTCCGGACATTCGTATGGTTTCTCTCCTGTGTGAGTCCTTTGGTGTATCACCAGGTTGGAATTCTGACTGAAACTTCTGCCACAATCAAGACATTCAAAGGGTTTCTCTCCTGTGTGTGCCCTCTGATGGTTTACCAGATCAGAATTTGACTGAAATTTTTCCCACAATCAAGACATTCAAAGGGTTTCTTTCCTCTGGTGAGTCCACTGGTGTGACACCAAACTGGAATTCTGACTGAAACTTTTCCCACAAAGAGGACATTCAAAGGGTTTCTCTCCTGTGTGAGTTCTCTGATGTCTTACCAGGTCGTAATTCTGACTGAAATGTTTGCCACAATCAGAACATTCAAAGGGTTTCTCTCCTGTATGAGTCCTCTGATGTCTTAGCAGGTTGGAATTGTGATTGAAACTTTTCCCACAATCAGGACATTCAAAGGGTTTCTCTCCTGTGTGAGTCCTCAGGTGTTCCACCACATGGGAATTCTGATTGAAACGTTTCCCACAAACAAGACATTCAAAGGGTTTTTCTCCTGTATGAGTCCTCTGATGGTTCACCAGGTCATAATTATGAGTGAAACTTTTCCCAAAATCTGGACATTCAAAGGGTTTCTCTTCTGTATGAATCCTCTGATGTCTTACCAGGTTGGAATTCTGACTGAAATGTTTGCCACAATCAGAACATTCAAAGGGTTTCTCTCCTGTGTGAGTCCTCTGGTGTATCACCAACTTGGAATTCCGACTGAAATATTTGCCACAATCAGAACATTCAAAGGATATTTCTCCTGTGTGAGTCCTCTGATGGTTCACCAGGTCATAATTATTACTGAAACTTTTCCCACAATCAGAACATTCAAAGGGTTTCTCTCCTGTGTGAGTTCTCTGATGTCTTACCAGGTCGTAATTCTGACTGAAATGTTTGCCACAATCAGAACATTCAAAGGGTTTCTCTCCTGTGTGAGTCCTCTGGTGTATCACCAAACTGGAATTCCGACTGAACCGTTTGCAACAATCAGAACATTCAAAGGGTTTCTCTCCTGTGTGAGTCCTCTGGTGTATCACCAAACTGGAATTCCGACTGAACCGTTTGCAACAATCAGGACATTCAAAGGGTTTCTCTCCTGTGTGAGTCCTCAGGTGTGCCACGAGGTGGGAATTTCCAGTGAAACGTTTCCCACAATCTGGACAATCATACGGCTTCTCCCTGCTGTGAGTCCTCAGATGTATCACCAAGTTGCGAATTTCGCTAAAGCATTTACCACATTGGGAGCACTTGTAGGGCATCTCTCCTGTGTGGATCCTTCTATGAAACAAAACTGACTTGTTCTGACCTGAGCTTTTACCACATTCAGATAATTTGTATCTGCTCTTTTCCAGAGTGGATTCTCCCCTCACTTGTGATTTGAAGTCTGCTTTTCTCACAATAGGCACATCTATGGAGCTTTTCCACCACTGATATTCTTGAGAAGGTCGAAAATATGTGTGATCCCTTATTTAGGGGTGCTTTGATTTAAGCCCTTTTCTTTCTTCTAGGGCAAGGCCTGCATTACTATCTGCCCTATGTGACTATCCAATGGACCTTTTCCTACTCATTGACTTCCAGATATTTCCCTCCTTTTCTGAAATGGAAAAATAATCTCCTTGGACTTTTTTGTGTAATGTATATTTGAGTTCCGCATACTCCACTTTTTCCAGCTCGAAATCACTTCTCGATTTTCTTTCCTTTGTCTTTCACTTACTGGGGAAGAAGAATTATGTGGTTTTCCTGAAGAAAATAGATATTTTAATTTCTGCCTCAATTTGCTTTGCTTTTCAATGTTGCTTGTTATTCTCAGTTTTCCAGACTGCTCTTATTGGCATCCTCTTTGCCTGTAAGATTCAAGTAAAAGTGTAACTTTAATTATTTATGAAATGGTTGCATAAGATGTCAAAAAAGGAAAAAAAGTATACATTACAATGAAAAAGCAAACATGCCACAATGCTAGAATAATCTCTTACATTAATTGTGACATTTGACTATCGGGATCGAATTTCCATTATCCATTCTATCATGAAATTCACTTGTTGACTTGTGTCAGTCACAAATTCTTAGCCCTGCAAAGGGTTAACATCAAATACAGATGCTCCGGACTGCCTGGGGCCACGCAAGAAGCCCGCTTGAGTAGGGAGGGAGGGAAATCCCGCCCCGCCCCGCCCTGACCGACTGCTCTGCTCCCCTAGGAAGTGACCAACAGGCACGCACACCCGTTGCTCTTGCTGGTCTTCATGTGCGCATACGCGCATGCATGCCAGAAACCAGAAGACCAAGTGGCCGACGCGCATGCTCGCACTGGAAACAGGAAGATCAGTTTCCTGGAGCGTGCATGTACAATGGGCAGCTGCTCTTCCAGTTTCCGGACGCCCATGTGCATGAAAACCAGCTGGCCAGTGCGCCAGAACCCGGAACAGCAACAGTTTGGGATTTTGAGTGCGCACAAAATGGATGGCTCTCTCCCAAATGAATCCCTTTGTGAGCCTGAGCTCTTCCCAAGAAGCTCCCATGGGGAGCACAGCCACTTCTTATTGAAAAAGTTTTATTAGTACAGAGTACAAACATTTTTTAATTTTTCTCCCCACCCCCACCCCCTTCCCTCCCCCCCTCCCCCCCGGACTTCCCAGAGAGAACACAGGGCATAATATCAGTAATTACAGAAGAAAAAAGAAAAAGGAAAAACCCCTCAACTCCAAATTACACATTGCTAACATCATTAAATTTCTATATTTTATATTATTTCCCATATAATTCTAAAAAATAAAAAATAAAAGTTAAAGATATATTAATTATATAATCTGAGTTATACAAAGGAAGGAAAACAGTTTCTCCCTCCTCCTTTCAATCATCTTTCTAGATCTATAAAAATTATTAATAATACTAAATCCTTAAAAAAAACATTAATAATAATAATAATCTCATAATTAACTAAAACCGAAAAATTTTTACATAGCTAATATCAAGATATTAAATAATAATACCTTTAAATTTCATCATAACAACATATTACTCTAAAGAAACCTATTAACTCAAATAAAACTAAAAAAAATATTACATGTCTACATATTAAATAATAAAACTTTTAAGTTTCGTCATAACATATTATTATACAACCACTTTAATTCATAATAAAAAATATTAAATAATAATACCTCTAAGTTTCTCATAATAACATTATTATACAACAACTTATTAGCTCAGATAAAAAAAATATTACATGTATTAAATATTAAAGCCTTTAAATTTCATCATAACCACATAATATTATTGTTCAACAACTTGTTAATTCATAATAAAAAAGTATCCTTAAAGGTAATATTGATAATAATAATAATAATAATAATAATAATAATAATAATAATAATAATAATAATAATAATAATAATAATAATAGTAATAACAATAAAAATAATAACAATAGTAATAATAATAATAATAATAATAATAATAATAATAATAATAATAATAATAATAATAATAATAGTAAAAATCTAGAAAAGAGAGAGAGAAAAACAAAAACCTAAAACAAATGGAAAGAAAAAAAAACAACCTTCCTTTAAATTTTAAAAATCTAATTGTAATAATTTAAAGCTCAATAGTTTTAATTAAAAATTAGGAATTCCAATTCTTAAAGAATTATTAAAAAAGGGGGGAAAAAAATCTTCTCTTTCTCTTTCCCCCTTAAAAAAAAAGGAAAGAGGAAAAAAAAAAAAAGGGAGAAGAAGAAAATACAATTATATTATCTCCATCCATCTAATACATATCAACACTACTTCTCTTTATATCTTATTGGTTGCCTCCTTTTGTATCTTGATGATTTTGAATTTATCAGCTCCTCTTCCATCTGATCCCAATACTCCATCTCCTTTTTCACATCTTTCTGGCTCTGCAATTCACTTTGAGTCTTTGAGATTATTTCATTTTGATCCAATAAGAATGACTTTTCCTCCTTGTCTTCTTCTACATTCATACGTTTTCCTTCTGGAATTTTAGATATATCAGCCTTTAAAATATTGATATAAAATTCGGTAGCTTTGTTTATCGTATTCAGCCGGTATCTTTTCTCCAAAAATTTCACCGTAACTCCTGTTGGTGCTTCCCATTTGTATTGTAAATTCAATCTTTTAAGTTCATCAATCAAAAAAGTAAATTCTTTTCTAGCTTTAAGCATTTTAAAGGGAATTTCTTTCCAAATCTTAAGTTCCTGACCGTTCACCTGAAGATTATTCTTAAATGTCGCCTGGATAATTCTGTTTCGTAAGACTCTTGTAGTAAAATATATAACAATGTCCCTTGGTAAATGTTTTTGTTTTGCGTACCACGAATTGACCCTGTATAACTTTTCAATTTGTATAGCCAGCTCATCTTTAGAAATTCCAGAAACCTGCACCAAGGCCTCAATCATTCTTCCCTTCAAATCGTCATATAAATCTTCTTTCAACCCCCTTACTCTAATAGCGAATTGCGTTCTTCTAAACTGTGACATCAACACCTCTGTTTCAAAATTTGCAATATCCTTTTTAAATTTGTTTATATATTCCACCGAGGTTGCCAACGCTTGTTTATTTGTTTCAATACAATCCTCCAAAAAATCAACATTTGTTGCTAAACCTTTGCAAACCTCTAACATGTCCATCCGTAGCTGCATTTCCATATTCTTCAAAGCTTCTTGCATTTTATTTTCTATTTCAGTAATTTTTTGATTAAATTCCAAAATTAAGTCTTGTTTCATAATCTTTAAAGTATTTAATAAATTTTCCGATGTCAAAACTTGTGGAGGTGTTGGTTCAGTAGCAAGTTGCATTTTAGAAGTAAAAGCAGAGGGGTAAATAGGCCTTTTATTCGAAGCAATCATTCCATATTTTGAGGCCATTGTTATAGTTCCAAGAAATTAAACTAAAAACGCCAAATCACTATCAGTTTTTATAATCCAAAATTGAGAATCAAAAATAAAAACCAGTTTTCAAATTCAAAAATTTCCCAAAATCCAAAAACCACAAACAAAACACAAATAACTTTCACTTCTTCTTTATTATACTTCCAAAAAGGTGCAAAAAAGAGTCAAATCTGTAAAAATAAAAATAATAATAAAAAAAAATTCTTGCAATTTCCAGGACAAATAATATTTTATTGTTATAATCCAAAGTCACGGAGCAGAGAATAAAAATCAGTTTTCAAAATTTCCACAAGAGAAAAGCCAGGAAAAAAAAAATCAATCCTTCCAAACTTGAAACCATTTTTATCTTTCCAGAAAAGTATGGAAAAAAGCCATAACTCTAAATGAAATTCTTTCCAATGTAAAGGATAGAAAGATTTTTAATTTCCAAAGTCAGGAGACAGAGAAAAAAAAATCAGTCTTCAAAGTTGTAATTTTCCATAAGAAAAAGAGCCACAAGCAAACAAGGCAAAAATCACCTTCACTTCTCTTCCCAACTTCTTCAAAACGCCTTAAAAAGCCAGATCTCTAAAAAGATACTTTCCACTTTCAAAGGCAAATAATCCTTATTTTTGTCAATTATCAGAGAATATAAGAAGGACAGCCAGTTTTCAGTTTTCAGAACAAAGAGTTTCCATAAGAGAAAAAAAAACCACAAGCAAAACGGAAATCACTTTCACTTCTCCTCCTTCAAACGCCATATTGTTGCATATTAAATGTTACTTTGTTTCTTCAAATAGAAGTTAGCCGAGGGTTTAAAAAAAAGAAAAAAAAATCCATACTTGCCCAGCAAAGCCCCTGGTTCTCTCTGTCTGCCTCTTTAACTGCACAGAAAAAAAAGTTTTAAAAATCCTCTTCTAGAGGCAGCGGCGGCTTCGGCGTCTAGCTCCGCAAAAGCGGAGATTTCCTGGCTCCCGGAGCTAGGGGCAGGCTACCTGGGGAGCCTTCCCTTCGCGCCCCTGGATGACTCCTAGGGCGCTAGGGGGGCTCTACCCCACCTGCCACGCTCTCCTCTCTCCCCTATGTCCGGGGCAGAGATATTCCGAGCCGCCAGACAGCTGTTCTGGCGGCCCGGCAGGGAGTCGGAAAGGCGTCCTGAAAGGAGAACGCCATCGGCGCCGAACACCAAACCGGAAGTCCACAGCCACTTCTTAAAAGACCCCTCACCACGGTTTGGAAACTGCAGGATGGTTGAGAGAAGGCTGAAGCAGATGCGGCTCCTACAGAGTTGGAGTTAACAGACTCAATGCGTGATGAAATGGGCTTTCTTAAGAAGACTGGGGCATGGACTTGCCATATCTAACTGGAAAACAATTTGGAAAATGGATCGACCAAGAGGTTTTTTATGATTTGGGGGAATAAGACACAACTGTTGTCTTATTGTTCTCAACTTAAATTTTAAGAAAAAGTTTTATTAATAAGAATCAAACAAAGATATTTCATCCCGGACAAATTAGAGAAGCCATTCTAAACTTTATACAAATGAAACGGAATAGTAGATTGTTAACAAAGTGCTTTGATGTTTAACTCTGTTTCTGTTTCACCTGTTAATTACAATGCCTTTATAAATTGTACATAGATGAATGTCAAATTGGTTGTAAGTAGAAGAAGTAAATTTTTGGCCTGCTTCAGAAGGGGAGGAAACTAATATTGCTCCAATGTGTTTACGAATATTCTAGTGGGGGGGATAATAAAAGTAAATCTGTTTTTGTCTTTTTTTAATGTACACTTTTTTCCCTTTTATTTGTTTTTTCTATCCTTGTTTTGCTTTTTAAAAATTATTTCTGCTTTTGGAGTTTGTACTGTATATTAATATTTTGAATAAAATAACCTTTTTTTAAAAAAAACAAAGTCCCTTTGCCACAAGTACGTTTATGGTGCTATTGTGGACCTATTTTCTAAACTGCCTCTACATTCACAGAGTCATAGCAACATGGAGTTGGTTGTTATCATGGTGACCAGAACTGGAGAAATTATTCTAGTTCTGCTACCACCAGCACAGTGTAAAGCAACTCTATCGCTTCTTCCTGTCTTGGCACTCACTATGCCTCTGTTGATGCAGCCTAGGACTGCATTGGCTATTTTCGGCAGAAAAAGAAGAAGGAGGAGAAGCGACTGAGAGCGAGCTAAGCCCTGAAGATGAGATTTGCCGCCTTAACGAGGCGCCCAACAAGAGGCGGCTTAAGGGTCGTGCGCCCCGGCAAACTCCGTGTATGGGTTGCGGGGGGAATCACCTGAGGGCGCTACGTAATTTCAAGGATGCCATCTGCCACCGACGTGGTCAGTGGTCACAACACCGAGGAACGCGACTCGTAGCTCCGTCGGGCTCCTTGGAGAGAGGGAGAGGAGAGGGAGAGAGAGAGGGGGGGTGCGCCGGGTGGCTGTTCCTGCAAGGGATTCTTCTCCGCTTCCACGTCATGGAGGAAATCAAACAGCCCTTCTTGCTCCTGGACTCTCCTCCGACCTGCCCTCAACTCACCTTCCAGCTGCTGCTTCGACCCTGGGAAGAGCACAGGATCCACGCTGCACACCACCTTCCGCCCGGATCCGGTCTTCTGGTGATCCGGAAGAGGAAGTTGCTGTGCTTCTCTTTGCTTCCCATCCTTTCTAGCACTATAATACTTGCTGGTTTTAACCCCTTAAAGCTCAGCCATAGATGCCACTACTGAGGGTTCTAATCACGGATGACCACCATCTCCCCATAAGAGGCAAAAGAACACTTCTATATGTGGGCATATGCATAATTTTGTATTCATCTATTTAGTCATGTTTATGTAGTGTATATTGGAGGCGGTGACCTTTTGAGAGCTGTATGCAATGACATTTCAATGTATGCTGAATAGTGTACATTCAAAGTGATAATAAAGTTATTCTAAGTCCCATCCCTACCTAAGGCGTTTGCAAGATGTTTTCACTGGTTAAATGGTATCAAGACGTTTTCGACTCCCTGAAACCTACCATTTGCCAACCTGAAGTTAGTGGGCTCTGAACTGCCCCAATATTTACTTTATGTTAAAATACTTAAAGTAATATTTACAGAAAGAGAAAGCTATGAAAGCAAACTGAGGAAACTCAGAGAAATTATCCACCTGATAAAGACATGGAATTTGGAGGAAAACTGAAAATTGGCAAGGGGACAATGTAATGCAATAACTAGATGAAGCTGATTAGGATATGAACAGAAACTCGCCATGTGGCATTTTATTCCAACAATTTGAAGCTTCTCTGGAGCTCAACCAACCTGGCTCTTCTGCACACCAGTCTCTGTTCCCTAGTGGTGGGATTCAATTTTGTTTACTACCTGTTCTGTGGGTGTGGCTTGGTGGGCATGGCATGGGAAGGATATTGCAAAATCTCTATTCCCTCCCCACTCCAGGGGAAGGTTACTGCAAAATCCCCATTTCCTCCCGATCAGCTTGGACTCGGCAGGCAGAGAATAGATGGGGGTGGGGCCAGTCAGAGGTGGTGTTTACCGGTTCTTCAAACTACTCAAAATTTCCGCTATTGGTTTCCAGAACTGGTCAGAACCTGCTGAATCCCACCTCTGTCTGTTCCCCAAAATGCTCTGCAGGCAGTTACTAGAGCTCCCAGGCCTCTCACTTGACCTGAAATTCTTTTACCTTTCTAAATACAGGTAATCCTCAGCTTACGACCACAACTGAGCCATAAAAGGGCTAAAACTAAAATTGAAAACTTCCATGGGTGACTGCTGATGGATGATCAGTTAGTGGGGGTGGAGATAAATAGGGATGCAGCAGTCACCAGAAAGGGAATCTGGGCAGGTAACAGAGGCAGATTCAGGTGCTGCATCTCCAAGCAAGCCCTCTTGACGCCTTTCAAGGCCTCCATCACCCGCCATCCAGATGCCAGGGTTCACGCCCTGGGAGGGAGCCCCTCCAGCCACGATCCCATTGAAGCCAGATCCTCTTCATCCGCTCCAGACCTTGGGAGGCGGATCCTCCCCAGCAGCCACAGGGGAACGTGGGAACGGTGGTGCCCAACCTTCCCAAAAACCAGGCGGCCTCACCCAGGGAACCGGACTGCACCAAATCTTGGGCTGCGGGGAAAGAGAGGGGCCTCGGAGGAAGGAGTTTAAGGGGATCGGAGAGCCGTTCGAAGAAGCAGCAACCGGGGAGGAGGAGAAGCGGCGGCGCAGCGGTTGCCATGGAGCAGAAAATCTTGCAAGGAAAGGTGGAGTGTCATGTTGATGTGCAAGGCTCCATTTGGGTGAGCGGCAGGTGCACAGGCCAGATACTTCCACAAATGGAGCTCTGCATGCATGCGTCTGCCTGCCGCTTACACAGAACCATTCTCTGTCTCTTCCCCCCACACCCAAAGTCAGAAAGGTTAGGGACTGCTGTTTTAAATCATCAATCATACCCAATTTGATTGAGTTGAGCTCAAAACGTTTATCAAAAGTCCTGGATTGTAGATGGTTCCTACCGATCTGGGTTGTGGAGATGTTTTATTTTGAAAAAATATAGAAGATACAAAAGAGAAACATACAAACAATGAGTTCTTTTTATGTCTGTTTTTTTATACTAGCTCAGACATGTGACACACAAGTCCCGTGGATCAGAACCTGCCCATGATGAAGTTAAATGTGGCCCATAGGCTCACTCTAGACACAGCAGAGGGCTATCCACCATCGCCTCAGCCCACCCTACCCCAGCTGGACATTATCCCTGGGTTTGTGCACAGGAGATGGCGAGTGCACAAGGTCTGGAGTGTCAAGTGGGCCATTGAGGCGGCAGAGGCGCTGGTGGCGGGCGCTGCGCTGCTGTTCTCCATTGGCCAGCCCAGCCTCGCAGCTGGTCCTGTGGCCCCAGGCGCTGTCCTTTACACTGGGCTGGCCCTGACCCCATGTGGGAAAGCTATGGCAGGTGAGCTGTATTCGAGAATGGGTCTAGCTAATGTTTTGTATGCTTTAGTTAGCAGTGTAATATTGCCAGAGAAGAAGCTATGCAAGATTAGATTGACAACTCTTTGGGCCTTTTTGTCAATGTTGTTATAGTGGGGTTTGGCACAGGTCATTAGATATGAGTACTCCCAGATCCTTGACAGAATGAATGTCATGTTCTCCAAGCTTGTATTTTGTGTTCTGATTCTTTTTGCCAATGTGTAAGACAGAACATTGGTTGGTTGAGATTTGAAGTTGCCACATGTTTGACCATTCTGATACATAGTCAAGGTCTTTTTGAAGGGTAGCAGCATTGTCTGTGGTGTTAGATAGTTTGACATCATCGGCGAAGAGAATGCAGTTGCTTATAATGTGATCACAAAGGTAGTTTATGTAAAGTATGAAGAGTGTAGGTCCTAGAACGCTGCCTTGAGGGACACCACTATTGACAGGTGCAGGATTTGATAGAGAACTCTCTATTTTAACCACTTGTCTGTTTGACAGGAATGCAGTTATCCAAGCATGTACGGCTTGGATAACTTGATAAGCTTGAAACACACACACCCGGCCATTTTGACAGGATTTTGCTCATTTTTATGCCTCCTTGAAATCCCTAGAGACCCTTCAGAGAAGCTGCTCTTTGGGAAAGGAATTTGTATTTTGTATTTGTATTTGTTTATTTTGTCAAGCATGAATGAATATAAGCAAAGTACAAACAGTGAAACATGATTGATTATATATATAATATTACAAGCATGAATAAGAGTAGAAGAGGTATGAATATGTGGGTACATTAGGACAGGAACGGTAGGCACGATTGTGTGCTTATGCACGCCCCTTACTGACCTCTTAGGAATGGGGTGAGGTCAATGGTAGATAATAAGAGGTTGAAGTTTTTGGGGTTTGGGGAAGAAACTACTGAGTCAGGTAAAGTGTTCCAGGCATTGACAACTCTGTTGTTGAAGTCGAATTTTTTGCAATCAAGTCTGGAGCGGTTTACATTAAGTTTGTAATCTATTATGAGCTCGTGTATTATTGCGGTTGAAGATGAAGATTTTTGAGTCTCCACAAGAGATTTTCTCAATCTTCACAAGATCACAGATGGTTCTTAGAGATGGTGCCGAGGTGGCACAGTGGTTAAAAGCAGCACTGCAACTTCAGTTGACTGCTAGTTCAGCAGTTCAGCTGTTCAAATCTCACCGGCTCAAGGTTGACTCAGCCTTCCATCCTTCTGAGGTCGGTAAAATGAGGACCCAGCTTGTTGGGGGCAATATGCTGAACTCTGTAAACCACTTAGAGAGGGCTGTAAAGCACTATGAAGCGGTATATAAGTCTAAGTGCTATTGCTATTGCTATTAAAAAGTGGAAAACATGACGTCCTTGGCCCTTGCAGGGTCTTCTTGCAATGCGCAAAGGATCCTCTAGGGCAGGGGTAGGCAAAGTTGGCTCTTCTATGACTCGTGGACTTCAACTCCCAGAATTCCTGAGCTAGCGTGATTGGCTCAGAAAGTCTGGGAGTTGAAGTCCATAAGTCATAGACGAGACAACTTTGCCTACCCCTGCTCTAGGGGCTTCCGGCAAGAACCGGATAAACTCCTTTCCGCCCCATACGAGAGAACTGAGCATGCGCCAGCCTGTTTCCTATAAGAAAGGAGACATGCGTACCGTACTTCCGGAGACCTTTTCCAGGAAAGGCTTGAAAGCTGCCCCGCTCTTTCTACAGTGCCCAATTCTGCCTTCGGGTGAGCCTTTCAGGCAAGGGAAGAGGCTGCAGTGAAGTTTTGGACTTGGAGATCCAGACGTGAGTCGTGGTTCAGGGGCGGGGGAGGCGGTGGGGGGGGGGGGCGGTTCTCCCGCGCTGGAGGCTCGCATTCATCAGGCTTGGACTCGTGGAAAGGGGGAGGGGGAGAGCCAGGTGTCCCATGTTCCCCCGCCGCCCCTGTGCATGCACGGGCCAGGGAGGGGAGAAGACAAAGCTTCGGATCCTTCGCTTTGCCCATAGGGGGTGGGGGAAACCCAGGTTCGCAGTAAAGAGGATTTAGGCTCCATTTCGACGGGGAAAGCTTTGGATGGAGGGAGAGGAGGCGAGGTCGTCTTCTCAAAAGAGAGATTTGTGCCTCCAAGTCAGTTTTGAGTCCTGGACAGTTTCCTGCCTATTTCTTGGCCCCGTTTTCAGAAGGGGTTTCCCTCTCCTCCCCCTTCCTAGGCCGAGAGAAGCGAGCGGTCGGAGTCCCTCCAGCTGGCTTTACATACAAGGCTGCAACTCCGTGTGCAAGGACTTGTTCTCTTTTTTAAAAAAATATTTTTAATTCAATTTTTAAAAACAATAAAAGAAAAACAAAACAAATACATATTCACGCTTTACATTTCTGTGACATTGGGGTATAGTCGCTATGCGTATGTATACATCTATCATATTTTCATTTTAAATAGTAGTAGTAGTTACAATTTTTAGTACATTATTTATTCTTTCTAATTTCTAGCCAATTATAGAATTTTCCCCACACTGTATAAAATTCTCTCTCTTGACGATTTTGTAATGCTAATGTAAGTTTTGTCATTTCTGCACCATCCATCATTTTTTTAATTATCGTTTTCTCTGTCAGGGTTTCCATCCTTCCATGTTTGGGCGAAGGTTAAAATCTAACCGCGGTTAGAATATGTATAATAAGATATTGATTTGTTTTGGTACATTGCCCTCTAGTGATCCCTAGTAAATATGTCTCTGGTTTAAGTTCGACTTCAAAATATATCATTTCTTTTATCCATGTCCTAATCATATTCCAATATCCTCTTGCCACTGGGCAAGACCGCCACAAGTGGTAGTATGTGCCATATGTCACTTTGCATTTCCAACATCTTGGATTTGTGTTGGGGTATATTTTGGCAAGTCTGGCAGGAGGTAGGGGCCAGCGGTAATACATTTTATATAGGTTCTCTTTGTATAATGTTGATAGAGTCAATTTATAATTTTCCTTCCATAATTTTTCCCAGTCATTTAATTGAATGGCATATCCAAAAATTTTCATCCATGCGATCATATTATCTTTTACTGTCTCTTCAAACTTGTAATTTGAAATTGTAACAAATAGTTATACATTTTGTTTATAAATTTACTTTCAAATCCCAGTAAAATTTTATCTATTATAATTTGTTCTTTATTTATACTTGTTCTTAACTATGCAGCCATAGGAATATTAAACTGTCTTTTAAATTATATTATATTGAATTATTTTTAGTCAGAGAGAGCAATTTGGCTTAGTGATGAAAGCACAAGGCTTTGAAACCAGGAGATTAACTTCTAGCCCAACCTTTGGCATGAAAGCCTTGAGCCCATCCCAAACCTCAGCCCAATCTACTTCACAGGGCTGTTGTTGTGGGGAAAATAGTAAGAAGGAGCATTATGTATAATTTCTGCCTAGAGTAATCTATAAAAATAATACAGAACCGTAAGAACAAAAACTAATTTTTAATAAAAACTATGAAGTAGAAATAAAAAACATATTTAAATGTATTTTTCCAATATTTTGATAGAGATTGACATCCTGAAGCAGGGGTGTTAAACCCTGACTTATCAGGACTTTCCCCCCTTTTGCTAAACAGGGGATGGCATGATGTATCTGACCCTCAGGCCGCTAGTTTGACAGTCCTGTCCTGAAGGGTTCTGTGCAATTTTCCCCACATGTAGAGAGATCAAGCTAAACACTCTGAATTATTTGTTTTCCATTTCAGGTATGTAAGCAGGAAATATTTTCTGCTTCTTCTGGAATCTTAAGTATCTTGTCTGGGAAGAGAGCTGAATTTTCCTTGGAAAATTTGGCCAGACCTCTTGTGAACAGAAAGACCTGTGGAGATTCTTGGATCCATTTTGGAGCGGAATTAGAGACCAGAGAGAAGATGGAGGGACAACATCCAGCAGACACAGAAATTAGAAAAGGCCCTTCAGCTGCTCAGCCTTGGAGCTGTGGGAAGAATGGGGCAAGTCCTGGGCAGAAGAGCCACGAAGAGGCATCCAATAGTTCAGAGGTCCAATGCTGTCACTTCAGAAAAGTGCAGTTCCAGGAGGGGAGCCGTCCCCGAGATGTTTGCACCCAGCTTCACTACCTTTGTCGTCAGTGGCTGCAACCAGAAAAACACACCAAGGCTCAGATGCTGGACCTGGTGCTCCTGGAACAATTGCTGGCTGTCCTTCCCCCAGAGATGGCAAGATGGGTGCGGGAGTGTGGAGCAGAGACCAGTTCCCAGGCGGTGTCCCTGGCTGAAGGCTTCCTGCTGACACAGGAGGAGGAAAACATGCAAGAAGAGTTTCAGGTGGGAGAATGTAATTATGTCAGCTCTAAAGAGGATCTCTCTGAATTTGTCAATTCCTTTCTGGCAGAATTTTCTGGGATTATTAACTCCTAAGGGTATTTGTTCTGTTCTTCCAGAGGATGTATTTGGGGCAATTCTTCCATTCTGTTTTGAGTTTCAACAATGGACATTGGGGGCTGCTAGTTTGAAGGTGCCGTATGATAATTCATTTCTATTTCTGTGCTCTTCCTTTGTTTCTCGTATCACATCATGTCCAGAAATCCGTGGAAGCTGTGACGGAGTATCCTAAGGAGGGGAAAGATTCGTTCAGATCTTCTCAAGAGCTGCTCTTCAGGGAGAACTTCCAGAAAGATCAAAGTCAAGATGCTTTGCAAGGTAAGAAAAGCTCTTTCTGTGTGAGGTGAGATTTCCACATTTAGCTGATTATTTTGCCCCACTTTATTGGAGTGTCTCTCTAACAAATCTGCTTCCACTATTTTTATCTTTCTCATAGGGAGTCAAAAGCTGCCCTTGGACTTTTTAGAATCACCTCTTTGTGCTGGAACTGAAGGATTAGCTGAACCGCTACTCCAGGTAAGGAGAAATAAGACCGGAAAAGGTCCCTGAATTTTGGATGGATTTCATTTTGTTCTAGAGTTCAATGTATAAAATTGCTGGTTCTAAGCAATACAAATTTTTCATCAGGTCACTGAATATTCACACTCTGCTTAGCCTACCTTCTCCCTTCTGAGAGGATCCTATGTGAGTCGCTTTCTCCACCCCTTCTGCTTCACCATCAGATTAAATTGACCAGATTGTTGTCAGCATCGGGGCTCTTCTGTCTTCCAGGGTTATTCTCACACGCCATTACAAAAAAAAAATACTCCCTTTTTGTCTATTGAAAAGCATCTTTTTGATATGACAACAGAATATAACCTTCAGGATGTATGGAGAGAGACACACCGGATAGATCATCAATAAACATTCTACTCCTATCCGCATCAATCTTGGTCCAGGATTGATATGGCCTGGATGACAGCTGAACTACAAAATGGGATAGATGAAATTGAAATAGGAATTAATGACTGGGAAGACCACAATCCAATAATAATAAAAGGGAAAGGCCACAAAGAGAAAATGAGATGACTAATGAACCAAAGCCTGTGTAAAGACAAAGAATATAGACAGATGCTAGAAAAAGAGTTGACGCTATTTTTTGAGGTAAATAAAAAGGAAGACACTTCTACACAAAATCTATGGGATACCGTAAAAGCTTACATCCGGGGATTGACGATTGCGTATAAAGCCCTAACCGGTCGAAGGGAGGTATGAGGTAGGATGCGGTCCCAGAGATAACCTGGTCCTAAGCCATGTAGGCAGGGGTGGGTTCCTACCGGTGCGGTCTTGCCTGTTCATTGCCGCAGAGCCGAAGAAGCTGTTGGCGTTCGTGGCGCGGGGCTTCCCCCGGCCGCTTTCCCCGGCCGCCGAGACACCGCCATTTGTGTTCTTTTGCCCTCTGCGCAAGCAGAACGCTTTGTGCATGCGCAGAGGGCAAAAGAACGCAAACGGCGGCATCCCGGAGGCCGGGGAAAGCGGGCGGGGGAAACCCCACGCCACGAACGCCAACAGCTTCTTCGGCTCTCCGGCAACGAACAGGCAAGACCGCACCGGTAGGAAACTACCCCTGCATGTAGGGCTTTAAAGATGATAATCAACACCTTAAATTGTGTCCGGAGACTAATGGGCAACCAATGCAGCTGGCGGAATATGGGTGTTACGTGGGTGTATCTTGAGACACCCACCACAGCTCGCGCAGCCGCATTTTGCACCAGTTGGAGTCTCCGGATACTCTTCAAGGGTAGCCCCATGTAGAGCGCATTACAGTAATCCAGTCGAGAGGTGACAAGGGCATGAGTGACCGTGAGTAGAGCCTCCTTCTCCAAGTATGGTCGCAATTGGTGCACCAGGCAAACCTGTGCAAAGGCTTCCCTAGCCACAGCCGTAAGATGTAGTCTAATTTTAGCTGTGGATCTAGGAGAACTCCCAAACTGCGAACCCGCTCTGCGGGAGCTAATTTCTCTCCCCCGAAAACCAAGGAGGGACAGTCGACAGGAGGCAATATCCATAGCCATTCAGTCTTGTCAGGGTTGAGCGTGAGCCTGTTCCTCCCCATCCAGATCCTAACATTGTCCAGGCATTGGCACATTACATCAACCGCCTCCCTGAATTGAGACGGGGTGGAGATGTACAGCTGGGTGTCATCAGCGTACTGTTGAAAACTCACCCCGTGTCGACTGATTATCTCCCCCAGCGGTTTCATGTAAATGTTAAACAGGATGGGCGAGAGGACCGAACCCTGAGGCACCCCGCATGTCAGGGGCCTAGGAGATGACCTCAGCCCTCCTGTTAATTCCGACTGCATCCTGTCGGTGAGATAAGAGGAGAACCACCGTAAAACGGTGCCTCCCACTCCCAACTCGCCGAGATGATGCAGAAGGATACCATGGTCGATGGTATTGAAAGCCACTGAGAGGACAAATGGCATCAGGATGGAAGAATAACCACCATCCCGGGCTCGCCAGAGATCATCCATCAGGACGACCAAGGCAGTTTCCGTGCTGTAGCCGTGCCTGAAACCCGATTAAAAGGAATCCAGATAATCAGTTTCCTCCAATAACCGAAGAAGCTGAAAAACCACCACCTTCTCAACAACCTTACGTAAAAACGGTAGGTTGGAGACCAGACGAAAGTTCTTCAAATCCGCCAGGTCCAGGGAAGGCTTCTTAAGGAGGGGTCTCACCACCGCAATCTTTAAGGGTTGCGGTATGGACCCCTCCCTAAAAGAAGCATTGATCACCGCCTGGATCCAGCTGCGTGTTACGTCCCTGCTGGCCGAAACCAGCCAGGAGGGACACGGGTCCAATAAACAGGTGGAAGAGCTCATTGCACCCACGGCCTGTCCACATCATCAGGAGTGACTGGCTCAAACTCATCCCATAGAACCGGACTAAGACTCACCCCTGTCAACTCAGCTGGCCCTGTCCAGCCAGAGTCCAGATTCGACCTGATCTGAGTGACTTTATCTGGCAGAAACTGAGCGAATTCCTCAGCTCTACCTTGCAAGTGTTCCTCCCCACCCACTTTAGCAAGGAGGCAGTGAGTCACCCTAAACAAGGCGGCTGGGTGAAAATCTGCGGATACAATCAGAGCAAAAAAATGAGATTGTTTTGCCACCCTTATTGCTACTAAATAAGACTTAATAAAAGTTCTTAGAAGTGTTCCGTCAGATTCGGTTTTACTGGCTCTCCAGCGTCACTCCAGACGTCTCTTGGCGTTTCGTCTCCCGGAGCTCCTCGGTAAACCGGGGAGCTTCCCGGGATCCACTGCCACGGAGAGGTCGCAAAGGCGCAATCCGATCTAACGCCCTTGATGCCGCGATATTCCATGCGGCCACCAGGGACTCAGACGAACTGTGTACCAGGGTTTCAGGTATTTCCCTAAGTTCCCTCTGGAATCCTTCCAGCTCCATTAGGCGCCTAGTCGGTCCCGCCTCCCTGCGGGGGAGGAGTGGGGCTGTGAAAGCCAACCTCAATAGGAAATTATCTGACCACGACAACAGGGAGATGACTATATCCCCTAACTTCAGATCATCTCTTCACTGCCCCGAGAGAAACACTAGGTCAAGCATGTGACCTCCCTCATGAGTCAGACTCTGGATTACTTGGGTCAGGTCCATGGTTGTCATGGAATCCATGAACTCCTGGGCTGCATCTGAGGGTTATATTTATATTTAAGCAAATATTTGTTATATATTATGATTTATGTATGTTTAGGTGATTGTATTATTTGTAGTTGCTTATTTAGCATATTATAATAAAAATTTTAAAAAAACTGGAAAAGTGATAACATAACTGAGGAAGAACTGATAAGAAAGAATTCTGGACTGCATGGATAAGTTAATAAAGGAAAAGGAAGATACAGATTACTATGCAGTATGGGATAAATGTTATAACTGGCTGGAGATAAGAAATAGTAAACAAGAATGAATGTGGAAATGACATAAAAGGTATAATGTTTGTAAAATAATGCAAATCTATAACTACGGTATTTTTCGGACTATAAGACGCACCGGTTTATAAGATGCACCAAGATTTCAAAGAGATAAATAAGAAAAAAAAGTTTTTGTCCTCTCCGTTCCCAGGAACATTCTGCAAGCCTCCCAAACCCTTTGTACGTCCCGT
The DNA here is from genome assembly GCA_023053685.1 of Diadophis punctatus similis. Classification (NCBI taxonomy): domain Eukaryota; kingdom Metazoa; phylum Chordata; class Lepidosauria; order Squamata; family Dipsadidae; genus Diadophis; species Diadophis punctatus. Next base: position 247,205,530 of record JALIGW010000002.1, on the reverse strand, counting down.
TTTTTGCAAAAATGGCCCGTTTTTCGCCCGTTTTTTGGGGGGGTAAAAACTGTGTTTTTGCCTTCCCCCAGCTCTCGGTAACACACTGCAGGCCTCCCAAACTCTCTGTGCACCCCATTTTTGCAAAAAACAGGCCCATTTTTTGCAAAAATGGGACACCGGAGCGGGGCTTCAGGAGGCCAAAAATGGTTGTATTCGGTCTATAAGACGCACCGACATTTCCACCCTCTTTTAAGGAGGAAAAAGATGTGTCTTATACTCCGAAAAATATGGTAATATGCGTGAAGAAATATATATAGAAATAAGGGATAATGGAATAATAAGGATTAATATATTAAAAGAAGATTAGGGGGGGGGGGGGAAGAATGTAAATAATAGAATACTACCATTACGAAACTGCTGTAAAAAGGGAATATATGTTGCGTGTTGATATTTGTCATGTTGTTTTAAAAATAATTTAAAACTTTTTTAAAAAAAATATTCAGGACAACTGTGACCTGGTGATTGAGAATCACCATAGACATATAAAGTACTGTTAACAAGCTCTTCCAATACCTTCATGAAGGTGTGGATTTGGGGCATGTTAGTCCCTTAATGGATAAAGTAAGCTGTTGTCAAAAATGTCAGGTGGGTTTTGCCAGTAATTTGCTCTGCCCAGCTTAAGAAGAATGGGAGTCACTCATTAGTGGATTTAAGATCCAACTATCAATAGGCTACACCGAAAGGCATTCCAAATACTTCCAGTTTGATCGAACATAGTTTAGTTGTGCCGTCAGCCAAAAGAGGTGAGATCTTAATTCTGAATTCTGCAGAAGATGCCCATTTTGTTCACTAGATCTCCGTCTTAGAATTGGTGGAAGAAAATTATCACATTAATCTTGGGCTTATCTGTTAATAGAGAAACATGTGTCCTTTTTCAGGATGTTGTGTCTTTTGAGGAAGTGGCTGTATATTTCTCGGAGGAGGAGTGGTCTCAACTGGATGCTGACCAAAAAACGCTCCACACAGAAGTCATGCTGGAGAATTCCAGGAATCTATTTTCACTGGGTAAGAACTCCTGTCTGTGCTCAGAAATATAGAGAAGGGAATTAAATGTTATTTCGGGTGGGGGGGGGAGAGAATCATTTATTTACAGTGCATTTGGAACGTATTCAGGCCCTCTTCACTTTTGTCAACTTTGTTATGCTGCAGCATGTTACTACACTTGTTGAAATTCACTTTTTTTGTCCTTCATCTACACTCGGTACCCGATAATGAAAGCTGAATTTTAGAAATGTCTGCATATTTATTAAAAAGAAAAAACTGAAATATATCATTGGCATAAGTATTCAGATCCTTTCACTCAGTACTTTGTTGAAGCACCTTTGGCAGCACGCAGAGCCATGTCTTTTTGGTTATGAGGTGACAAGCTTTGCACACCTGGGTTGGAGGATTTTCTACCATTCTTGCTTGCAAGTCCTCCCAGGCTCAGTCAGGTTGCATGGCGATTGTTGGTAGACAACCATTTTCAGGTCCTTCTAGAGATGTTAAATAAGGTTCAAGTCAGGCAGTCTGGGCCACTCTAAGACAGAATATAGCTGGCTGGAGAATTCTGGGAATTGAAGTCCACAAGCCTTAAAGTTGCCAAGTTTGAAGACCTGTGCTCTAGGACAGTGTTTTTCAACCTTTTTTGTGCAAAGGCACACTTTTTTCATGAAAAAAATCACGAGGCACACCACCATTAGAAAATGTTAAAAAAATCTTGCCTTAGCATTTAAAAGAATGAGAGGCGGGCGGGCGGGCGGGAGACGCGGGCAGGAGCCTTCCCCCGATGCCGCCACTTGCCTCAACACTTACCAAGTTGACAGCGCGCGTCCTCCTCGCTGCTCTGGTCCTCCGCGATTGTTGCTATCGGCGCACGCATGGGACATCAGTGACGTCCCTGCGTGCGCTACCTCCCAGCGGTCCCCGCGTTTTAAAGTAAACGCGGGGCTGCAGGGACTTAATAGAGGCATCTCTGTGTCCTGAAACCAACTTTCGGGACACAGAGATGTCCCGTAGAAAAAACACCCGGCGGGTGTTTTTCCCACGGCACACCTTACACTATGTCACGGCACACTAGTGTGCCGCGGCACAGTGGTTGAAAAACACTGCTCTAGGACACAGGTCACCAACTGGTGGTCCGCGGGAAAATTTTGGTGGTCCGCAGAGAAATCTTTGCATTTCTCTCGAGGAGCCCAGCCGAAGTTTCCCGCTCGCGCTTCAGCGCTTTGACTCCCAGAGAAGGATGGGGTCCTTCAGGCAGTTAGCTTGGCTGCCTGTTAGGGAAGAGAAGCAGCCGGATTCAACCTTAGCTTTGCTGTCCATTGCAGATGCTAGATCGGCTCCCTGCAAACTCATGTCTCGAGCGCTCGCTGAAGCGGCACAGGAAACTTTGGCTGGGCTCCTCGAGAGACGAGAGTTTGCAGGGAGCCGATCTAGCATCTGTAATGGACAGCGAAGCTAGGATTGACTCCGGCTGCTGCTCTCTGCTGTACTGCTTCCTGGATGCCGTTTACCGCTCCAAGCCCCAAGTGCCACCTCATCAGTCCCCCGCAGCAGCTCCCCTCAAGCCAGCATAATAAAATTGATAATAGTGAAGGTCTGAATACATACTGAATGCTTTCTATATGCTTCCTTTATTTTTTGTAAAGAATATAGGCAGTGGACATACCCAATGTTCTTTCCTCCTGTTGTTTTTCCTTGGAAAAAAATCCTGTGAAATGGATTGAGTTTAGAGAGATTGGCCTAAAGTCACCCAGCCAGCATTCATGCTAATGGTAGAACTAGTACTCAGAATCACCCAGTTTCTAGCCTGGTGTCTTAACCGTTTGACCAAAGTGATTTTATACAAGAGGGAAATTTATTGAAAGGAAATTTGGGAAACTGCATAGCTTCTTTTTTAAAACAGGATTTTTTTAATGCTTTCTGCTCATAAAATACATAACACTCATTTCATAGAAGACATTAGTAAGAAACTGAGAGACAGGCTCCATGCAGAGATAGTGTAGCCTCTCTTGAACCAGGTTCTGGATACCAGGATTCGGTATTCCCTCCTGAACCTGGTCACTGAGTTTCTGATGGCCCTCAGCTGCTATAACCAAGATCGGGTGAGCCCTGAGAGGGATGTTCCCTTCTTAGAGATATGCCAATTTGTGTACCGAGTTTGCCTTTAGTCTAAGTTGAGGGTGGGGAGGTATTGCCATCCAGAAATTCCCCTTGACTTTCAAAGATTCTGCTCTGCAGACAAGTGGAGATGAGACTTTTATTGAAATTGGGAGGTGCTGGGTATGTTGCTGTCCCGGCATGACACAGTGTCCAGTGCACTTTGGAAGTTTGTGGCACCATGGAGTTGTCCCATGTCAAAGATTAGATCAGGCTTGTGATCCAATGCTATTGGAATGAAAATATACAGTTTCCCTTTTTCTTTTCCAAGGCTTTAATGGGCAAGAGAATAAGACTTCGAAGCAGAAACATCAAGCGATCCATTCGAAAGGGGGGAAAAGGAAATTTGAAGATCAGATGCAACCAAAGAATGATGAAGCAACACAATCACAAAGTGGAATTAAAAAAAGTCTTTCTTGGGTCAGTTGGCTTCCTAACCATACAGTGATTGATATGGGACAAAGACCATATAAATCGATGGAGTGTGGAAAGAGGTTCAATAAATCTGATCATCTCTTTTCTCATAAAAAGACACTTTCAAAAGAAAAACGATTTACCTGCATGGAGTGTGGAAAGAGCTTTACTCGTAGCACTAATCTTAATCGCCACAAGAGGATCCACACAGGAGAGAAGCCATATCAATGCATGGAGTGTGGAAAGACCTTTACTCGTAGCGCTCAACTTAATTGCCACAAGAGGATCCACACAGGAGAGAAGCCATATCAGTGTATGGAGTGTGGAAAGAGCTTTGCTCGTAGCACTCATCTTATTCGCCACAAGAGGATCCACACAGCAGAGAAACCATATCCATGCATGGAGTGTGGAAAGAGCTTTATTCGTAGCAGTCAACTTATTTCCCACATGAGGATCCACACAGTAGATAAATCATATCAATGCATGGAGTGTGGAAAGAACTTTACTTGTAGCAGTCATCTTAATTCCCACAATTTGATCCACACAGGAGAGGAGCCATATCAATGCATGGAGTGTGGAAAGGGTTTTAGGAACAGTACTAATCTTAATTCCCACAAGAGGATCCACACTGGAGAGAAGCCATATGAATGCACGGAGTGTGGAAAGACTTTTACTTGGAGCAGTAGTCTGACTTCTCACAAGAGGATCCACTCAGGAGAAAGACCTTATAAATGCATGGAGTGTGGAAAAACCTTCTGTTTTAATCATTCTTTTATAATCCATCAAAGGAATCACAAGGGAGAAAGACCTTCTAAATGCATGGACTGTGGAAAGACTTTTACTCGTAGCAGTTATCTTAATTCCCACAAGACCATCCACACAGGAGAAAGACCTTATAAATGCATGGAGTGTGGAAAGACCTTTACATTTAGTAGTAGTCTTAATTCCCACAAGAGGATCCACACTGGAGAAAGACCTTATAAATGCATGGACTGTGGAAAGACCTTTACTCGTAGCAGTTATCTTAATTACCACAAGAGGATCCACACATGAGAAATACCTTGTAAATGTGTGGAATATGGAGATGTGACCATTGCGATGCTGCAACGGTCATAAGTGTGAAAAATGGCCATAAGTCACTTTTTCAGTGCTTCTATGACTTTGAATAATCACTAAATGAACTGTAGTAAATCGAGGACTACCTATAGTTGCCTAAAATATAATGCAAGGTCCATTTGAGTAATAATCCAAATAAACTGTAGCTCTTCTTAGATATGCATCCATAAATTGCCTTTCTTAGTCAAACCAGAACAGTGTGGATCCCTAATCCTGCTTGTGGTTTTTGCTAAGTTCAAATATACAAAGGCCTTTTCTACATGTAGAAATATTCCTGATTGTTTTTCATTATATTGTTTCAAATATTCCAAAATACCGAAGACAATTATCACATTATTCTTCAATTATGTTTTAGGTTAAAAAGAAAAAAGCCCACAACTTAGTTACAGGTTATCTGATACCTTTTGCTGTTGCCTGAATGTTTCTGTTCTGATATTGGGCCAAGTATCTGGGCCTTTCCCTTTCTCTGGCTCTCCTACCTTCTCCATCTCTGCTTGTCTGAGGAAGACTCCATTAACAGTTCTGATTGCCGCATCCAGCATGTTGGATGCCACCAATTTCTCATGGGTTCTATTTAAACCAGGAATCCCCAACACACAGTTTGTGGCCTGTTTGGAACTAGGCCGCGCAAGCAGTGGGTGAGCGTGTGCGCACGTAGCTGCACTTGTGCAACTGGCAGGCACTCAGGCAGATGTGCGAAGTTCCATTTGGGTGAGCAGCGGGTGCACAGGCCAGCTACATCCACAAATACATGCTTCTACCTGCCACTTGCACAGAACCATCCTGTCTCTCTCCCCCCCCCCAAACCAGAAAGTTTAAGGACTGCTGTTTTAAATCATCAATCATACCCAATTTGATTGAGTTGAGCTCAAAACGTTTATCAAAAGTCCTGGATTCTAGATGGTTTCTCCCGATCTGGATTGCGGAGATGTTTTACTTTGAAAAAATATAGAAGATACAAAAGGGAAACATACAAACAATGAGTTCTTTTTACGTTTGTTTTTTTATGCCAGCTCAGACATGTCCACAAGTCCCATGGATCAGAACCTGCCCATGATGAAGTTAGATGTGGCCCATAGGCTCACCCTAGAGACAGCAGAGGGCTGTCCCCCGCCGCCTCACCCCACCCCACCCCAGTTGGACATTATCCCTGGGTTCGTGCACAGGAGATGGAGAGACTGCAAGGTCTAGAGTGCCGAGTGGGCCATGGAGGCGGCAGAGGCCCTAGTGGCGGGCACTGCGCTGCTGCTCTCCGTCCTAGCAGCCCACTCACCAGTCCGGCCTCGCAGCTGGTCCTGTGCCCCCAGGCGCTGTCATTTTCACAGGGCTGGTCCTGCCCCCTTCTGGGAAAGCTATGGCAACCGGCTGCTCTGCCACCCTCTTCCTCCTAGCCTTGTCCTTCCTGGGCAGGAAGGAAGGAAGGAGATTGGAATGAGAGGGTGGGAGGATCTGAGTGAACTCCTGCCTTAGCACTTGGCCATCAGCAACCCTACTAGCTTCGCCATCCCCTTTCCCCCCTCCTCCTGGCCTCTCCCATGGTGGTCTCCCATCCGAAATCTGAGAATGCTATGCTTACAAAGCCGGATCTTGCATGGAAATGCTTGCCCTCCATTGCCAGGGCTCTGGGCAGCCAATGCCTCTACCTAGGAGTCCTCCATGTGCCCTGAGAGGGATGGCAAGGCTCCTCTGGTGGGAGAGGCTTTGTTGCTCGTCCTGGTCTCACCTTCCTCTGTTCGAGAACTCTAGATCCTCACTCCTAGCCTTGACTGGCCTAAAATAGGCGGAGGATGCTTCTGCATGTGGAAGTGTGGAGGAGAAAGTTTGTAGGCAGTAGTTTCCTCCAGATCCAGCTTTTGCCTTGACAGATCTCTGGAGAGGAGGAAGTGTGCCCCAACAAGCCAGCATCTTTATCACACATAACTGGACACAATGATTTCCTTTCGGATAGGGCCACCCTCTCTCGTGCAGGACCTTTTGGGAGTGCTGCTCCCTTGCCACCTACTCTTACTCTCCAAAGATCTGTCAAGGCAGAAGTTGGACTCTTCTCCCTGCAAATTTCCCCTCCACCCTTCAACACTCAACAGTGTAGTCCCTCCGCCTGTTGCTTTGCTGGGAGGAGGTACCGGACAGGGAAATAAACACCAAGTATGTCTGAGATTGGGAGAAGAACATCTCCTTGGTCGTCCTGTGCACGCACACACATGCCAATCCAAGAATGGTGACTTATCAACATCTGAGCTTGCCCAACTGCCAATCATACCTGGGCTTGGGGGAAAAAGGCACTGAATTTACCCCACCTTGAGTTAGCCAGTGCAACTTATTTCATTCCGATCTAGCTGTCCCAAGTCAGCCACACCTAGTGAGTACTATCGAACCAACCATGCCCATCTGGCCACACCTAACCGGACTCTGTGAGTTGTCATAGTCTTACATGCAACTGGGCCTTTGAGGGGAACCATTATGCCGATGCGGCCCTCAGTGAAATTGAGTTTGACACCCCTGCTTTGCACCATCCCCATGAACATGTGATTGTATCGTGTATGGAATGTCATTCCTCTCACAAAATAAGCCAGAATGAGGAGAATAATTGCTCTCACTAAATAGACTTCTGGTTTGGCGTCACATCGGTGCCTAATAGCAAACGGAGCTGTAACCGTGTTTTCAACGATTTACGGAGGCTTTTGGGTGAAGCTGATCCTGGAGGGAGTAGTGACAGAAAGGGGAAAGCTCAGTGCATCGGGGGAGATAGGTGATCACCCCAGAGAGTGAGATGAAGCCTCTGGATCTGGTCACGAAAGAAATCGGCTCATTGGGTCGATCTGGAGACGTGACTGGATGACAGAGAAGAGGGAAGCGAAAAGAGGAAAAGAACTGAGACAAGCGGAGAAAGTGAGAGGAGGCATGCAGGTGGATTTTTAACACTTAAAAGGAAGAAAAGAGAAATATTGCCTTTTTGCTATCTTGGTGATATTAAGGATGATAGAGAAAGACTCCTTGAAGGTAAAAAGCGGCGAAGTGCCAGTGGGGAGCGGAAGTGGCAGTAGCGGACATTGATAGAGCAAAGAGTGTAGGAGATGTAAAGGATTGATTTCATTGAAAACTGCACTGCTGAATTGATTTAAAATTTGAATTGGAATAGGATTCGAGCAAAAAGGTCTGAAGGATTAATAGAAAGTGAAGAAAGTAAGAGAATGTCAGAGAAAGCGGGTGGAAAAGGAAGAAGACTTGAGAACGAAAGGTGACAAGGAGAAAGACCGGGAGACATTTTGAAAAGGGAAACAGTATAAAAGAAGACCCGTAGAGACCCTAGAGACTGAGCAAGTACTGAAGTGTGATAACACACTTGAGGGGGAAGTTTATAAGTTAAAAACATTGATTATAAGAATAGTACAGAGATCAACTTCCGGTTTGGCTCCGCAGGCATCGAGGACGCTCCTCACCGACCGCCTGTTCCGGAGTCCCGTAAAAGCCGCTGTCTGGCGGCTTGAAAATCATCTCCCCGGGATTAGGGGAGAGATGAGAGCTTGACAGGTGGGGTGAGAGCCCCCCTAGTGCCCCAGGAGACAATCTGGGGTGCGAAGGGTGAGGGCTCCCCAGGTAGTCTGTCACTTGCTCCAGGAGCTCGGACGCCTCCGCTTATGCGGAGCAAGATGCCGCGACCACCTCTGCTTGTAAGATGGAATTTACAATAACTTGATGCACTGCAGATAGCAGACAGAGAAAGGCAGGAGACCAGAATGGCAAGTATCCTAATTTTTAACTCCATTGTTGACTTTCACTTCGGGAAGTTACAAAGTAGCTGAGTTAACAAGCAACAAAATGGCGATTGAAGAATTTTGAGGGCGTATTAAGGGTATTTGAGGGTATTAAGTTTCGTTTCGTGAGCAGCCCTCTTCATGGAAACCTCTGATTTTGAGGAATTTTTTTTTCTTCTCTTTGATTTTGGATTAAAATAATTCAAAATTTAAAATCTAAATGGCTTCAGCATCTGGAAAGAATCTTTTCAATTATAGATTTGGTTTTTTCTTTGTATACTATTGAAAACGCTGGACTTTGATGAACTCTTTTCTCTCTGATTTTGGACTAAAACTAAAAGTTTAATCTTAAATTTTAAATGGCTTCTAAACCTGGAAAGACTGTTTTTAATAAAAGACCTGAGCATCCCTCTGTTTATACTTCAAGAATGCAATTCACTTCTTACTCAACATCCCCACAGACTTTAACACCTGAAAACTTATTTGATACTTTAAAAGTTATGAAGAATGAACTGGTTATGGAATTTAATTCAAAAATTAAGGAAATTAATGAAAAAATGCAGGCTGCCCTAGAGGAGATGGATATTAGAAACAAACAATTGAGGAAGGATATGATATTTGCATTTGAAGGATTAGTAGGAAATATGGAAATCTTGGAGAAGGATGTGGAAGTAATTAAACAGTCTGTGATAACCTTGGGGGAAAATATAGACAAAACTCAAAACAATATTGAAAATTTTGAAACAGAGGTGTTAATGACTCAATTCAGAAGCATGGAATTTGCTTTATGATTAAGAGGTTTAAAAGAGAAAAAACATGAAGATTTAAAAGGGAGGATGGTGGAGGCTCTGGTGCATGTGTTAGGAATGACTAAAGAAGAACTGGTCATGCAAATTGATAAGATATACCGTGTTAATTCTTGAATTGCTAAACAAAAACATCTGCCAAGGGATATTGTAATATATTTTACTACAAGGGCATTACGTAATAAGATTCTACAGGCGACTTACAAGAATAAGCTTCAGGTAAATGGACAGGAAGTAATGACACTGAAAGAAATTCCTCCTAAAATGCTCAGAGCCAGAAAGGATTATACCTTTCTGGTTGAAGAACTTAAAAAACAGAACCTACAGTACAAATGGGATGCCCCAACGGGGATAGTGGTGAGACATCTGGAAAAGAGATACTGGCTCAACACGATAATGAAAGCTACTGATTTTTATGTTAAAGTTTTAAAGGCCGATATATTCAAAATTCCAGAAGGAAGAAGCATGAACGCAACAGAAGAGGAGAGAGGAGAGTCATCGATAGATGTGCAAACAGAAAGAGCTTTGATGATTCAAGGTGATTTACAGAGCCAGAGAGATGTTTATAATGTGGAAGAGGAGACAGAAGATCAGAGTCAGACAAGAGCAGAGCTGACAAATCAAAAAATTGCTAAGCTACAAAAGGCTGCAAGAACCAGATCTAAAATCCGACTGAGAAGAAGGAATGATTAGAATTTGGGAAGTTATAGGACAGATGGAGAGATGAATGAAAATTGACACTTTGCAGTAAGATTCATTGACTATTGAGGAAATGACCCTGATGGTTGTGTTTTTTTTCCTTTTTTTATTATTATATCTTAAAGCAATTAAAGATTTATAATTATTGTGAAATTAGTAATTTGATATATTGTAATGTTAGGTTATTAATAATGTGTTTGATTTTTTTAGATTATGTTTAAAAAATTCTGAGTTATAAGGGGTTAAAGAAATATAGAAATACTGGAATTAACAATTTGTTAGAATATTTTAAATTTTTATGTATACTGAAGAGGTATTGTTGGAAGAAGGAAGTTTTACTTAATACTGAGGAAATGATGTTGATGGTTGTAACGGAATGAAATGGATTTCTTTTTTTTCTTTTTTCTTTTATTATTATATTTTAAAGATTATATAAATTTTATATAAAGGAAAGATAATTAGTGGAGTAAATTATCAGCCTGAGATATTGAAATGATGTTTGATTAACAATATGCTTGATTTTTAGATTATGCTTAAAAGGTTTTGAGCAACAAGGAGTTAAAGATTCAAAGAAATGTGGAAATTAAGAATTTGTTAGTATAATTGAAATTTATTTTATTGAATATTATGCCCTGTGCTTTCTCTGGGAAGTCGGGGGTGTGAGAGGGGAAGGGGGGAGAAAAAGAGAAAAATGTTTGTACTTTGTACTAATAAAACTTTTTGAATAAAAAAATAGTACAGAGATATATTTATTATATTGCACTAAACCATATTTGAACATTGGAATTTATATACTTTATGTCATATTAATCCACCTCTGTTTATCTTAATATTTGAATAATATTGCTGAATATTTATATTTATAGCTATAGAATATAATATTGGTTAAAGGATTAACTATATGCCTATTAATTGATAGACTTGAAACAAAATTTTGATGATTGGTGAAGGAAGAATTATAACGATAATATATTTTTAGTTAAGGTAAAAAAAGTAAAAATAGAGAGTATAAGTAATAGCAATAGCACTTAGACTTATATACCGCTTCATAGTGCTTTCCAGCCCTCTCTAAGCGGTTTACAGAGTTCAGCATATTGCCCCCAACAATCTGGGTCCTCATTTTACCCACCTCGGAAGGATGAAAGGCTGAGTCAACCTTGAGCCTAGTGAGATTCGAACAGCTGGACTGCTGAACTAGCAATCAGCTGAAGGTCGCAATGCTGCTTTTAACCACTGCGCTATCTCAGCTGGGGAAATAATTAATTCTCGGTATTGATTTTTGAAATTAATCAATTAGTGGCAGAGATTGAAGTGGAATACTTTTGGTAAACAATATAGTGACAAATTGGGATAAATTGGGATAATTTCTATAGTGGTGGGAGATAGAACATTAATATTAGATAGAGATTGTGTATGGTACAGTGGAATAAATTTTGGGGTATACTAAAAATGACCAGTACAACTTCAACAATTACTAAAACAGGAAAAAAAATCTCTCAGTGTCATTCCCTGCAGGCCAACGTGCTACCGATAGCACGATAGGAGAGATACCGATAGCACGAAAGGAGCACGGGTGCAAATACAAATACACAAAATATGCAGGCAATGGTAACGTGGATCCAGGAAACCACTGTCAAAATGCAAGAATTGATGGATAGGCATTATGAAGAGATGAGAGGAAATATGGAGACGTGAAGGATGACATAAGGAAAGTAGACGATCGAATGGAAAAACTGGATGAAAGAATGGAGACAATCCAGGAGCTCTTAACAAATAATGAACAGAGGATGAAAAAAATGGAGGAAAAAACAGAGCAGATAGATCAAAGGCTGGAAGGAGCCAAGAACAGATTAGAGATGGTAAATAAGGATCTCGAGGAAGCAATCTTCCATTTGGAAATAGAAAAACCGGCTTTCTTCTTAAGATTCCAGAACATACCTGAAAATAAGGATGAGAATCCCCCTGAGGTAATGGCAGAAATAATGGCCAGTATTAGACACAAGACCAAACAGGAAATACTATGAACTTGATGAGGTCTATAGGTTACATACTAATTATGCTCGTAAACATAGACTGCCCAGGGAAGTACACATAAGATTTATTTAAAAAATCATAAGGGATGAAATATATAACAAATCAAGGGAGAGCCCAGTTACTTACAAAGGAAAGGAGATAGTGTGTTCAGACAGATTCCACGACGAATAAGAGATAAAAGGAGAACATATAACTTTTTATCTTTGCAATTGATAAAACATAAAATATCGTTCAGATGGTTAATTCCAGAAGTCTTGTTAATCTCAATGTTAGATATAAGATTTAGAATAACTTCCATTGATGAGGCAAGGGATTTTTATGAACAATACATTAAAGGTGAAGAACAAGACAATAAGGAGGAGGGTGAAAAAGAAAAAGTTTGGAGGAACAGAGTTCAGAGGAGAAATTGATGGTACAGGAGAGGAGGGAGAGGATGACAATAGACAGATATGAAAGAGAAGGTGCAAGAACAAGAGCCCAGACAGAAACAAGGAGAGAAGGCCCAAAAGAATTTTCAAAGAGAAAAAACAGATGATGGAGAAATTAACCTGATATCATTGAACATAAATGGATTGAACTCACCTATTAAGAGGAAAAAAAATATTATTTTGACTTTTAAAACAGAACCCTGATATCACATGTCTTCAGGAAGTCCATATTAAAAAAGAGCAATAGCAATAGCACTTAAGTCTATAAGTCTTATATACCGCTTCATAGTGCATAGTGCTTTACAGCCCTCTCTAAGCGGTTTACAGAGTTCAGCATATTGCCCCCAACAATCTGAGTCCTCATTTTACCGACCTCAGAAGGATGGAAGGCTGAGTCAACCTTGAGCCTGGTGAGATTTGAACAGCTGAACTGCTGAACTAGCAGTCACTGAAGTAGGTTGCAGTGCTGCTTTTAACCACTGCGCCACCTCGGCTCAGAAGGTACTATTTTGGAATACCCGAAACTTGGTAAATTATATTTGGCCTTGTCAACAGTTAAAAAAGAGGGGTGGTAGTATACATCAAAAAATGGTTAAGTCCAAAACTTATTTATACTGATGACGATGGCAGAATATTAATAATGAAAATAACCTCGGGATATAGGAAAATAATGCTAGTGGTAATCTACGCACCAAACACAACCAGACAACTTTCTTTTCCAAATTACACAAAAAATTGACAGAGCTACAGTGGGAGAATATATGCATAATTGGGGACTATAACGTGATAGTAGATAAGAGAAAAGACTACAAAAGCAATAATAAGAAAAAATCAAGGAGACAACTACCAGGATCATTCTATGAAATCAGGTGAGAATTTAATTTGATAGATGGTTGGTGACATTTAAACCCAGATAGTAGACAATACACATTCTTCTCCCATCCCCCAAAAACGTGGTCCAGGATTGATATGGCTTGGATGAATGTGGATCTAATCAATGAATTAGTAGAATTAGAAATAGCACTAAATGCTTGGGCAGACCATAATCCGTTGAGAGTAAAATGGAAAGGGCAAAATAGGAGAAACAAAACAAGATGGTCATTAGATCAAAGAATAGTAAAAGAAAAAAATTACATACAAATGTTGGAGAAAGAATTAAAACATTTTTTTAAGGTTAACACCAAAGAGCAAACTTCGACACAAAATCTGTGGGATACAACTAAGGCCTACATTAGAGAGTTAACTATAGCCTACTTAGCAAAACGTAACAAGGAGAAGAAAAATAAACAAAATATATTATTTACAAAACTTAATGAATTAGAGAATATCTTACAGAAAGACCCAAAAGATAGCAAGGCTAAGGAGGAACTAAACATAATTAAGCATAAGATTAACCTTACAACTCAAGAGGAAATGGTGCGAAAAATTAAAATATATAAACAAAATTACTTTTAATCCGCAAACAAACCTGGAAGGTGGCTAGCATACAAACTTAGGAAAGAAAGAGCAAAGAGAATCGACCAGTTACAAGATGAGAACGGAAAAGTACAAAATAGGTCTGATAAGAAAAAAGCTATTGTTCAGAGATTCTTCACAGAATTGTACAAACGGGGAGAGACCAAGGAAGAAGAGATCAAGGAGTACCTGGAGGAAAGGAACTTGCCAATTGTGTCGGAGGAGAATAAGACCATATTAAATAAGACAATAACAACAAAAGAGCTAAGAAATGCCATCAATAAACAAAAAAACAATAAAACTCCAGGACTGGACGGAATACCCTTGGAAATCTATAAAAAAATTCAGGAGCCACTAGAAGGGATAATGCTAGATGTATATGATGAGGCATTGGACATGGCAAGAATACCGGAATCATGGAAAGAGGCATATATATCATTAATATCAAAAGAAGAAACAGATAAACAATTAATAAAGAATTATAGACAAATATCCCTACTAAATACTGATTATAAGATATTGGCAACAATTATTGCCGAAAGATTAAAAAAGATACTGAATCAATCCATCCAGATCAAAATGGATTTTTGCCGGGCAGATAACAAATAACACTTGAATTATACTTAACACTCTGGAATATTACGATGTACATATTGAAAAACAACTAGCACTAATATTTATCGATGCCCAAAAAGCATTCTATAATCTGGACTGGCAATTTCTTATTTTACAACTGGAAAAAATAGAATTTGGTGAAAGATTTATTGGATTAATTAAAACCATATATACAGAACAATCTGCAAAAATATTAGTAAAGAATAAAGTGACCAAAAAAGTAAATATAAGGAAAAGAGTATGACAGGATTGTCCATTATCCCCATTACTATTCATTCTAGCTCCGGAAACAGTGTTAAGATTAATAAGAGAGAATCAAGAAATAAAAATACTAAAAATAAGGAAGGAGGAATATAAAGTGCAGGCGTTTGCCGATGATATGGCATTTATTACGGAAGACCCATTGGAGACAGGACCAATTTTAATTGGAGAGATAGGGAAATTTGGAAAGGTTGCGGGACTAAAGATAAAGAAAAAGCAAAAATAATAAAACTAACAGAAAAACAAAACAGGAATTTGGAAAAAGTATTGGGTATCAAAACCGTAAAAAAAGTAAAATATTTAGGCCTATGGTTAACAACAAAATGTAGTTCGATAAAAGATAATTATACAAAATTAACCCAGAAGATACATAAAAATTTGGATACCTGGTCTAAACTACAATTATCATTAATGGGCAAGATAGCTGCAATAAAAATGAACATTTTACCAAAGATATTGTTTTTATTTCAGGTGGCCCCAATAAAATTAAAGAAACATTTCTTCACTGAATTTAATAAAATGATACTAAAATTTATTTGGTCAAAAAAGAAGGCGAGAATTAAATGTAAAAATTATTACATTTGCACAGATCCGTCTTGTGCACCAATTGCGACCCTAACTGGAGAGGGAGGCTTTGCTCACAATCACTCATGCCCTTGTCACCTCACAGCTAGACTACTGTAACGCACTCTACATGGGGCTACCCTCAAAGAGCATCCGGAGACTGCAATTGGTACAGAATGCAGCTGCGCGAGCTGTGGTGGGTGTACCGAGATACACCCACGTAACACCTATTCTCTGCCAGCTGCATTGGTTGCCTATTAGTCTCCGGTCGCAATTTAAGGTGTTGGTTTTGACCTTTAAAGCCCTACATGGCTCAGGGCCAGGATACCTTCGGGACCGCATCCTACCACATACCTCCCTACGACCGGTTAGGTCCCACAGAGTGGTCCTCCTCCAGGTCCCATCGGCCAAACAATGTCAGTTGGCGGGGCCGCGGGGGAGGGCCTTCTCTGTGGGAACCCAGTCCCTCCAGAACCAACTCCCACCAGAGATCCGGGCTATCCCCACCCTGCTGGCCTTCCGTAAAGCCATAAAAACATGGCTCTTCCAGCAGGCGGGGTGAATAAGAAGATCAGATTCCCCCATGAATGAATGTTTTTTAATAATGTTTTTATTTTTTAACTGTTATTACTGTTTTGATTTAGATTTTTTAGATTTATTATTAGAGTTGGAAGGGACCTTGTAGGTCATCTAGTCCAACCCCCTGCTGAAGCAGGAGTTCCTACACCATTTGAGACAGATGGCAGTCCAGTCTCCTCTTGAAGGTTGCAAGTGTTGGGGCTCTCACAACCTCCGCTGGCAAGCTGTTCCACTGGTTGATCGCTCTCACCGTCAGAAAGTTTCTCCTCACTTCCAGGTTGAATCTCTCCTTGGTCAGCTTCCATCCGTTATTCCTTGTTTGGCTTTCTGGTGCTATAGAGAACAGCCTGCTCCCCTCCTCTCTGTGGCATCCCCTCAAGTATTGGAACACTGCTATCATGTCACCCCTGGTCCTTCTCTTCGCCAGACTGGCCAAGCTCAGTTCCTGCAACCGCTCTTTGTATGTTTTATTTTCCAGACCCTTTATCATCCTGGTTGCTCTCTTCTGCACTTTCTCTAGGGTTTCAATGTCTTTTTTGTAGTGTGGTGACCAAAACTGGATGCAGTACTCTAGGTGTGGTCTGACCAAGGCTTTATAGAGTGGTATTAGTACCTCTCTGGTCCTTGATTGTATCCCTCTATTTATGCAGCTCAGGACTGCGTTGGCCTTTTTGGCTGCTGCTGCACACTGCTGGCTCATATTTAGTTGGCTGTCTACCAAGACTCCAAGATCCCTCTCGCAATCGCTGCTATTGAGTGTGGTTTCACCCAGTTTGTATGTGTATTTTTGATTCTTCTTACCTAGGTGTAGAATTTTACTTTTCTCCGTGTTAAATTTCATTTTATTGGTTTGGGCCCAGTGTTCGAGTCTATCAAGGTCCCTCTGGATTTTGAGTCTGTCCTCTGGGGTGTTTGCTACTCCCGCCAGCTTGGTATCGTCTGCAAATTTGGTTAGTTCTCCTGCTATTCCCTCATCTAGGTCATTTATGAAGATATTAAAGAGTACTGGGCCTAGGACGGAACCTTGTGGTACGCCACTGCTTACTTCTCTCCATGTGGACTTAGAGCCATTGAGGACTACTCGTTGGGTACGGTTGGTCAGCCAGTTGTTAATCCATCTGGTTATGTAGCTGTCTATCCCGCTTTTTTCTAGCTTATGAAGAAGTAGGTTGTGGTCTACTTTGTCAAATGCTTTGCTGAAGTCCAGGTATATGATGTCTACTGCATTTCGCTGGTCTACTAATTTGGTCACAGTGTTGAAAAATGAAATGAGGTTGGTTTGGCATGACTTGTTCTTAACAAATCCGTGTTGGCTGTTGGTTATTACTTGGTTTGTTTCTAGATGATGTGAGATCTGGTTTTTAATTATTTTTTCCAGTATTTTCCCAGGTATTGATGTTAGGCTGATTGGTCTGTATTTTCCTGGGTCTGTTTTTTTACCTTTTTTGTAGATGGGGACCACATCAGCTCTTTTCCAGTACTCGGGGAGTTCCCCTGTGTTCCAGGATTTGTGGAAGATGTGGTGCAGTGGTTCTGAAATGACTTCTGCTAGTTCTTTTAGGACTCTGGGGTGTAATCCATCAGGTCCTGGTGCTTTGTATTCATTAAGTTCAGATAGGTGATCTCTTACTGTATTTTTGCTTAGGTTGAGTCTTGCTTCGAATCTGTTTTTTATTTTTGTGTTGCTGGGTAGTTGAGCTGCAGTTTCCTTTTGTGTGAAGACTGATGCGAAGAATGTGTTCAGTAGCTCTGCTTTGTCTGTGTTGTCTGTTACTTCTTTGCCGTCTTCTCTCCTTAGTGGACCAACTGTTTCTTTGATTTTTTTCTTGTTGTTTATGTGTTGGAAGAAGCTTTTTTTGTTGTCTTTGACTTTTTTTGCGAGTCTTTGTTCATTCTGGGCCTTTGCTGTCCTGATTTTTTCTTTACAGATTCTGGCTGTCTGTTGGTACTCTGCCTTGGTTATGTGCCCATCTTTCCATTTTTTGTATTTATCTTTTTTTTCATTCAGTTTATTGGTGAGGTCTTTGTTTAGCCATGCTGGTTTCCTTTTGGATTTCTTGTTTTTCTTCCTCATCGGTATTGTGGTGTTCTGGGCTTTTAAGATCGTGTTTTTTAGGATCTCCCAGGCTTCTTGAGTTGTTTTACCCTTTAGTACTTTCATCCAAGGGAACTTCCCCAAGTTTTCTCTGAGTTTATTGAAGTCGGCTTTTTTGAAGTCTGGGATATAGGTGTTGTTATGTTCAGTTATTTGTGTTTGCTTTATAGTGAATTTTAGTATTACGTGGTCACTCTCGCCAAGTGTTCCTGCAGCTTCAACTCCTTCTATTGTTTCTTCTCTGTTTGTAAGTATTAAATCCAGTATGGCTGCCCCTCTAGTTCCCTCCTCCACTTTTTGGACAATGAAGTTGTCAGCTAGGCTGGTTAGGAATCTGTTAGATTTCTCACTTGGTGCTGAGTTGGTTTTCCAGTTGATATCCGGGTAGTTGAAGTCTCCCATTATTACAATGTTGTTTTTCTTGTATATGTTCTTTAGCTGGTTGGTAAAAAGGGTGTCCATTGTTTCTGTTTGGTTTGGTGGTCTGTAGTATACTCCTATTGTTGTGTCGTTCTTTTTTTCTTTTATGTTGACCCAAATGCATTCTAATGGGTTTTCTTCCTTGGTTACTTGTAGCTCTGTAGCTACATAGTGGTCCTTTATATACAGTGCAACACCACCTCCTTTTTTATGTGATCTGGTTTTTTTGAAGAGTTTGTATCCTTTTATCTGTACGTTTTTATTGTACGTTTCTTATCTATGCTGTACGCCGCCCTGAGTCCTACGGGATTGGGCGGCCTATAAGAATGTTTATTAAATTAAATTAAATTAAAACATGATAGTAGGAAGAAAGGTGGATTTGGACTCCCTGACTGGGAAATCTACTATCGAGCTGCTACACTGAATTGGCTGAGGGATTGGATCACGCTTAAAAACAAAAGGATTCTAATATTAGAGCGATTCAACCTCCAAATTGGTTGACATGCTTTCATATGGGGGGGAAAACACAAAACTCATGTGTATTTTCAACGACATTACATAAGAGGGACCTTATTAGAAACTTGGCTTAAAATTAAGAACGAACAATACGGAAGAATTCCAAAATGGATATCGACAGTAGAAGCAACTATTTACACGAACCTATTAGATAAAAAAAGATGGTAACATACAAACACCTCCTGGACGACCACGAAAATATAAAAACAAAACTAGAACTCGAATCAAGGGGAATAGAATTAGACTGGTGGCATTACTTATAAATTCAATCAAGGTATAGGAAAGATATATCACAATTTGGATTCCAAAACGAACATGGATTAGACAAAATATTATTTGGCCCGGAAGAAAAAATGATCTCAAAATTATACAATTTTTTATTACAATATGAATTAGAAGAAGTGGTTAAGGGAATTACGATTACATGGGCACAGAACTTTGGATATGCAATTAATTTGGCAGAATGGGACAAAATTTGGGAAGTAAATTATAAATTAACCTTGGCAGTTTCATATAAAGAAAATATTTACAAAATGTTCTATCGATGGCATTTACCTCTGGCATGATTGGCAAAAATGTTCCCGACAGTCTCCCCAAACTGTTGGAAATGTAAGAAGGAACGAGGGACTTATTATCACTTATGGTGGACCTGTCCTAAAGTGAAACTACTGGAACAAAAATAAAAACTGCTTAGAACAAATTATACTGTACGAGATTGAGCTGAAGCCGGAGCTATTCTTACTGGGAATTCTGAGGGGAAAAATTAAAAAAGAAGATAGATATTACTTCATATAATTACTGCGGTCAGGATAGTTTATGCACAGACTTGGAAATCCAATTGTTTCTCGATGGTTTTTAGAAAATTTTTAGAATGCGCTGAAATTAGTAAACTCACAATGGAGATACACAATAAAGAGGAATCGGACTTCTATAAAACATGGGATAAATGGTATAATTGGCTAAAACAAAATAAATACCAAAACTTATTATAAATTAGACTTTCTAATGAAGAAACTACAGGTTCTTGCTCCTTTACTTTCTAAATAATCAGACATACATGAAATGAAATAGATGTTGAAAACAAAATAGGTGATTCAATTTATTGAATATAGAATGTTATAGTATATTAGACTATAATATAACTGTTATATAACTATAATAACAAAAATGGTAATAGTGCAATTTGTAAATAATATGGAAAATAATATGGAAAAGCTGTAAAAGAGAATTGTTATTTGTTTTGTATGTTTTTGTTCATTGTAGTTGTATGTTTTGTATATGCTGTTTTTAAAGGAAAAAATTTAATAGACTATTTTTTTTTAAAAAAATTCCTCTCACTAAACAAGCCAGAATGAGGGGAAGCCCATGAAATGCATGTTCAAAAACCCTTTTTCAAGTACTTTTTGCCTTTCTAATTATATGGCAAGGTTTAGGAAAAAGTCTAAATGTGAATTAAATTTAATTAAATATCACTGGTATGGTTATTTGTTATTAAGTTCCATTTTGTTCTAACTAAAAATAAAAAAAATACATGAAACTTTTTGAAAGATTTGTGAGAGGCAATACTTCAGGCTTTCAGAGGACCTGGCTTCCTTGAAAATATTTATTCAAATATTGTTCATTGATGGTTCTGCATCAAACAGGTGAAAAGACACTGATTATGGTTTCCTAATCATGATGTCATTTTTTTCATAATGGAAGATTGACAAAATTAGACAGGTTTGATTTGATATGAAGAGAAACAAATATTCTTTTACTCCAAAGGTGTTAAGGTTCCTACTCAGATTTCCTGTGGCCTATTCCCTACTCAACACGAAAATAAAACTATTCATGTCTTTTTTTTTTGCCTCGTACTATTTGAGCTTTATATTTATTTTTCAGTATTTGCCTTCCTTCATTTTGTAATTCCACTTTTTCTCTAGTCACATATGAGACTTTATTCTCCCAATCCCCATTTCTCCATCATTGCTTGTTTTGAGGGGAAAAAATTAAAGTTGCACAAGTTTAAGCTTTCACTCCATTTTGGATATTTTCTTATGATGCCTCAGGAAGCTCAAACTGCCCAAGGAGCTGCTGATACAGTTCTACAGAGGAATCATTGAGTCTGTCATCTGCACCTCTATAACTGTCTGGTTTGGTTCTGCAACCCAACAAGACAGACACAGACTTCAGAGGATAATTAGAACTGCAGAAAAAACAATTGCTACCAACCTGCCTTCCATTGAGGACCTGTATACTACACGAGTCAAAAAGAGGGCTGTGGAAATATTTACAGACTCTTCACATCCTGGACATAAATTGTTTCAACTCCTACCCTCAAAACAACGCTATAGAGCACTGCACACCAAAACAACTAGACACAAATAGTTTTTTTCCTGAATGCCATCACTGCTAAACAAATAATTCCCTCAACACTGTCAAACTATTCACTAAGTCTGCATTACAATTACTATTAATCTTCTCATCGTTCCAATCACGCATCTTCTCCCACTTGATTTATGACTTCATGACTGTAACTTTGTTGTTTGTATCCTTACAATTTATATTGATTGTTGCCTAGTATGATTTGATTACTTATTTGTACCCTATGACTATCATTAAGTGTTGTACCTTATGATTCTTGACGAATGTATCTTGTCTTTTTATGTACACTGAGAGCATATGCACAGAAGACAAATTCCTTGTGTGTCCAATCACACTTGACCAATAAAGAATTCAATTCTGTTCTATTCTATTCTGTATAAATTTTAAAAGGCAGTTATAATAATTGAAAAAGAAAAATCAATACAAATCTTACTTTTCCTAAACCTGTGGCTTTCCTCCCTGTGTCTCTCTCTGCCAGCCCCCTGATCTCCCCTCACTTCAAGGCTGAGTTTGCCATCAGCCACAAGACACAGGCTGGGTTTCATAGAGAGGCTTTTGTTCCTTGTCTTTTGACCCCCCCCCCCCCCCAGTCATTTCTGACTGGATTTTGATCATTTTGATGCCTCCTTGAAATCCCTAGAGACCCTTCAGAGAAGCTGCTCTTCGGGAAAGGGATTTTTGAGTCTCCACAATAGATTTTATCATTCTTCACAAGATCACAGATAGTTCTTAGAGATTAAAAAATGGAAAACATGACGTCCTGCGCCCTTGCAGGGTCTTCTCGCAATGCGCAATGGATCCTCTAGGGGGCTTCCTGCAAGAGTCGGACAGCTCCTTCCCGTCCCCATACAAGAGAACTGAGCATGCGCCAGCCTGTTTCCTATAAGAAAGGAGAGATGCGTCCTTCCCGAGGCATTTTCCACCAAAGGCTTGAAAGCTTCTCCGCTCTTTCTACAGAGCCCGGTTGCATCTTTGGGTGAGCCTTTCTAACAAGGGAAGAGGCTGCAGGGAAGTCTTGGACTTGGAGATCCAGACATGAGTCGTGGTTCAGTGACGGGGGGGCGGGCTTTTCTCCCGCGCTGGAGGCTCGCATTCATCAGGCTTGGAGTCGTGGAAAGGGGGAGGGGGAGAGCCAGTGGTCCCATGTTCCCCTGCCGTCCCTGTGTATGCAAGGGCCATGGAGGGGAGAAAGGAAAGCTTCGGATCCTTCGCTTGGTCCGCAGGGGGGGGCGGACCAGGGTCGCAGAAAAGAGGATTTAGGCTCCATTTCGACGGGGAAAGCTTTGCATGGAGGGAGAGGAGGAGAGGTCGTCTTAGCAAAAGAGATATTTGTGCCTCCAATTCAGTCTTGAGTCCTGGACAGTTTCCTGCCTATTTCTTGGCCCCGTTTTCAGAAGGGGTTTCCCTCTCCTCACCCTTCCTAGGCCGAGAGAAGCGAGCGATTGGAGTCCCTCCTGCTGGCTTTGCATTCAAGGCTGCAACTTCGTGTGCAAGGAGTTGGGTGCAAGGGGTGCAAGGAATTGTTCTTAACTATGCAGCCATAGGAATAATATTAAACTGTCTTTTAAATTATATTATATTGAATTATTTTTAGCCAGAGAGAGCCATTTGGTTCAGTGATGAAAGCACAAGGCTTTGAAACCAGGAGATTAATTTCTAGTCCAATCTTTGGCATGAAAGCCTTGAGCCCAATCTACTTCACAGGGCTGTTGTTGTGGGGAACATAGTAAAAAGGAGCATTATGTATAATTTCTGCCTAGAGTAATTTATAAAAATAATGCAGAACCGTAAGAATAAAAACTAATTTTTTAAATAAAAACTAGGAAGTATAAATAAAAAACATATTTAAATGTATTTTTCCAATATTTTGATAGAGATTGACATCCTGAAGCAGGGGTGTTAAACCAGCGTCCTCATGTGACCTATCGGGACTTTTCCCCCCTCATCAGGCATGGCATGATGTATCCGGCACTCAGGCCACTAGTTTTACAGTCCTGTCCTGAAGGGTTCTGTGCAATTTTCCCCACATGTAGAGAGATCAAGCTAACTAATAAGATCCCACCCCTCATCCCAGACATTGGTAGTTTAATCCAAATTTCTTTTTTTCCTTAACTCTCCCCTGCCCTTCTCTTTCCTCTCTTGATAAGGATGCTCAGTAGTTCAATTAATCACCCTAGTAAACACTCTGAATTATTTGTTTTCCATTTCAGGTATCTAAGCAGGAAATACTTTCCGGTTCTTCTGGAATCTTAAGTATTTTGTCTGGGAAGAGAGCTGAATGGCCTTGGAATATTTGACCAGACCTCTTGTGAACAGAAAGACCTGTGGAGATCCTTGGGTCCATTTTGGAGCTGGATTGGAGACCAGAGAGAAAATGGAGGGACAACACCCAGCAGATGCAGAAATTAGAAAAGGCCCTCTAGCTGCTCAGCCTCGAAGCTGTGGGAAGAATGGGGCAAGTCCTGGGCAGAAAAGCCATGAAGACGCATCCAATAGTTCAGAGGCCCAATGCTGTCACTTCAAAAAAATGCAGTTTCATGGGGGGAGGGGTCCTCGAGATGTTTGCACTCAGCTTCACTACCTTTGTCGTCAGTGGCTGCAACCAGAAAAACACACCAAGGCTCAGATGCTGGACCTGGTGCTCCTGGAACAATTGCTGGCTGTCTTTCCCCCAGATATGGCAAAATGGGTGCGGGAGTGTGGAGCAGAGACCAGTTCCCAAGCAGTGTCCCTGGCTGAAGGCTTCCTGCTGACTCAAGAGGAGGAAAACATCCAAGAAGAGTTTCAGGTGAGAGAATGGAATCATGGCAGCTCTAAAGAGGATCTCCCTGAATGTGTCAATTCCTTTCTGGCAGAATTTTCTGGGATTATTAACTCCTAAGGTCATTTGTTCTCTTCTTCCAGAGGATGTATTTGGGGCAATTCTTCCATTCTGTTTCAGCAATGGACATTGGGGTCTGCTAGTTTAAAGGTGCAGTATGATAATTCATTTTTATCTCTGTGCTCTTCCTTTGTTTCTCGAATCACATCATCTCCAGAAATGCGTGGAAGCTGTGACTGAGTATCCTAAGGAGGGGAAGGACTCATTCAGATCTTCTGAAGAGCTGCTCTTCAGGGAGAACTTCCAGAAAGATCAAAGTCAAGACTCTACGCATGGTAAGAAAAACACTCTCATTCTGTGATGTGAGATTTCAACATTTAGCTGATTCTTTCGCTCCACATTACTGGTGTGTCTCTCTTTAACAAATCTGTTTCCAGTATTTTTCTGTTTCTCGTAGGGAGTCGAAAGCTGTCTTTGGACTTTTTAGAATCACCTTTTTGTGCTGGAGCTGAAGGATTAGCTGAACCGCTACTCCAGGTAAGGAGAAGAAAGACCAGAAAAGGTCCCTGAATTTTGAATGGATTTCATTTTGTTCTAGAGTTCAATGTATAAAATTGCTGGTTCTAAGCCAGTGATGGCGAACCTATAGCACGGGTGCCACAGGTGGCACGCGGAGCCATATCTGCCGGCACGCGAGCCGTTGCCCTAGCTCAGCTCCAGTGCGCATGTGCGTGCCCGCCAGCTGATTTTTGGCTCGCGCGGAGCCTCTGGGAGGACGATTTTGGCCTCTGGAGGGCCTCCAGGGTGGCAGGGGTGGAGCGTTTTTGCCCTCCCCAAGCTCCAAGAAAGCCTCTGGAGCCTGGGGAGGGCGAAAAATGGGCCTACCGGGCCCACTGGAAGTCGGGAAACGGGGGAGTGGGATGGGTCGCGCATGCATGCGCAGGAGGGTGGGGCGAGTGAGGGGCTTTGAATTATGGGTGTGGGCACGCACGTGCGTGTGATAGCGCGCACATGCACTATTTCGGCACTCGAGGAAAAAAAGGTTCGCCATCACTGTTCTAAGCAATACAAATTTTTCATCAGGTCACTGAATATTCACACTCTGCTTAGCCTACCTTCTCCCTTCTGAGAGGATCCTTTGTGAGTCGCTTTCTCCACCCCATCAGATTAAATTGACCAGATTGTTGTCAGCATCAGGGCTCTTCTGTCTTCCAGGGTTATTCTCACACGCCATTACAAAAAAAAATACTCCCTTTTTGTCTGTTGAAAAGCATCTTTTTGATATGGCAACAGAATGTAACCTTCAGGATGTATGGAGAGGGACACACAGGATAGATAATCAATAAACATTCTACTCCTATCCGCATCAATCTTTGTCCAGATTGATATGGCCTGGATGACAGCTGAACTACAAAATGGGATAGATGAAATTGAAATAGGAATTTATGACTGGGTAGACCACAACCCAATAATAATAAAATGGAAAGGCCACAAAGAGAAAAAGAGATGACTAATGAACCAAAGCCTGTGTAAAGACTCTTTGTACATATAGACAGATGCTAGAAAAAGAGGAAAATAAAAAGGAAGACACTTCTACAGAAAATCTGTGGGATACCGTAAAAGCTTATATCCGGGGGTTGATGATTGCATATAAAGCCAGGAAAAATAAGGTAAAGAAACTTCAACAAGAGAGATTACAAGAAAAACTTAAAAAAACAGAATATGAATTTCAGAAAGAACCTCAAAACAATAAGATAAAAGAAAAATGGAATATTATAAAACATAATATTAATTTGATAACACAAAAAGAAATGGCACAGAAAATTAAGATGGTGAAACAAAATTATTTTGAGAATGCGAATAAAACTGGTTGATGGATAGCGTACAAATTAAAAAAGGAAAATGGAAAAAGAATAATACACCAACTACAAGATGATAATGGCACAATTCAATATAGAAGGGAAGAAAAAAGAAAATAATACAAAAATTCTTTTCAAAGTTGTATTTTCAAGAGGATATAGTTGAAGATAAAGTCAAGGAATACATAGAGACAATAAATATGAGTAAATTTACCGAAGAGCAAATTACAATGCAATTGAAATATATGGAATTTGGGACAAAATTTGAAAGGATGATTGAAAAATCTATACTAACAAACAGCTAGCGTAATTATGAATGATGATATTACAGAAAAATTCAATATAACTAAAGAAGTAAGACAAGGATGCCCACTTTCTCCTCTTCTATTTAGTTTATCATTAGAAACACTTTTGATAAAAATTAGAGAAGATCAAGAAATAAAGGGTTTAAAAATTAGGAAAGAAGATTATAAGGTCCAAGCCTTCGCTGATGATTTGGTATTTATATTGGAAGACCCATTAGAAACCGGACCTAAACTGATGCAAAAAGTAGAAGAATTTGGCATAGTAGCGGGACTTAAGATCAATAAAAATAAATCCAAATTAATAACCAAAAATCTTACAAAGAGACAAGAAATTGAATTGGAAGAGAAAATAAAAATACAAATAACTAAGAAAATAAAACATTTAGGGATTTGGCTTACAATGAAGTGCTCCCCAAGGTGGATAATTATGATAAAATCTACAGCAAATAAAAAAAGATCTAGAAAATTAGAAAAATTTACAGATTTCATTTTAAGGGAGGATTTCTACGCTCAAAATGAATATATTGCTGAAAATATTTTTATTTCAAGTCATTCCAATTAAATTAGGGAAAACATTCTTTGAAGATTTAAATAAATTAGTTACTAAATTTATATGGCAAGGGAAAAAGCCTAGGATTAGGCCCAGTACTCTTTAATATCTTCATAAATGACCTAGATGAGGGAATAGCAGCAGAACTAACCAAATTTGCAGATGATACCAAGCTGGCGGGAGTAGCAAACACCCCAGAGGACAGACTCAAAATCCAGAGGGACCTTGACAGACTCAAACACTGGGCCCAAACCAATAAAATGAAATTTAACACGGAGAAAAGTAAAATTGTACACCTAGGTAAGAAGAATCAAAAATACACATACAAACTGAGCGAAACCACACTCAATAGTAGCGATTGCGAGAGGGATCTTGGAGTCCTGGTAGATAGCCAACTAAATATGAGCCAGCAGTGTGCAGCAGCAGCCAAAAAGGCCAACGCAGTGCTGAGCTGCATAAACAGAGGAATACAATCAAGGACCAGAAAGGTACTAGTACCACTCTATAAAGCCTTGGTCAGACCACACCTAGAGTACTGCATCCAGTTTTGATCACCACACTACAAAAAAGACATTGAAACCCTAGAGAAAGTGCAGAAGAGAGCAACCAGGATGATAAAGGGTCTGGAAAATAAAACATACAAAGAGCGGTTGCAGGAACTGAGCTTGGCCAGTCTGGCGAAGAGAAGGACCAGGGGTGACATGATAGCAGTGTTCCAATACTTGAGGGGCTGCCAGAGAGAGGAGGGGGTCAGGCTGTTCTCTATGGCACCAAAAAGCCAAACAAGGAATAACGGATGGAAGCTGACAAGGAGAGATTCAACCTGGAAGTGAGGAGAAACTTTCTGACGGTGAGAGCGATCAACCAGTGGAACAGCTTGCCAGCGGACGTTGTGAGAGCTCCAACACTTGCGACCTTCAAGGGGAGACTGGACTGCCATCTGTCTCAAATGGTGTAGGAACTCCTGCTTCAGCAGGGGGTTGGACTAGATGACCTACAAGGTCCCTTCCAACTCTAATAATAAATCTAAATCTAAAACTTTTGTAAGATACGAAATATCAAGGGGGTTTGGCACTATCTGAGTGGGAAATATATTATCAGGCATCGATCTTAACTTGGTTAAAAGATTGGATGGAATTAAGAAATAAAAGGATCTTAGTTATAGAAGGACACGACCTGCAAGTGGGATGGCATGCATTCCTATGGGATGAAAAGTATAAAACGCATAGCTATTTTCAAAGGCATATAGTAAGGAATGCACTCTTACAGATTTTTGGGGGGGAGCATTATAAAAATCCCAATGTGGTTATCCACAATAGAAGCATTGAAGCATCCAAATTTAATTGATATAGATAAGATAATTAGATATAAGGATTTGTTAAACGAACAGGGAAACTTGAAAACAAAACAAGTATTGGAACATGACCTAGGTAGCGGGATTGATTGGTGGACATATACACAAATCCAGTCTAAATACAAAGAGAATAAAAAACTATATGAAATGCAAAAGGATCAGCAAGAATTGGACAAAATTATACAAGGAACAGAGGAAAAATTAATTAGCAAAATTATAAATATTTATTGAGATATAAAATGGAAGACGAAGTCGTCAAAGAAACAATGATTAAATGGGCAAAAAATTTCAGGAAAATATAGAATTGGAGAAATGGGAAAAATGTGGGGAACAAATATAAAATTGACTATGTCATCGACATTCAAGGAAAACCAGTTGAAGATGTTTTATAGATGGCATCTTCCACCGGCAAGGCTTGTTAAGATGTTTCGGAATAGCTCACCAACGTGCTGGAAGTGTAAAAAAGCATACGGAACATATTATCATCTATGGTGGACATGTCCATCTGCAAAAAAATATTGAGCCAAAATTAGAAAATGGTTGGAGGATATAATCGACCAACCCATAGATTGGACACCGGAGACATTTTTGTTGGGAATATTTAATAGAAAATACATTAAAGAAATACAATATCTAATTTTACATATAATTATGGCTGCAAGAATAGCATATGCCCAGAACTGGAAAAATGATAACATACCAACTGAGGAAGAACTGATAAGAAAAATTCTGGACTGTGCATGGATAAGCTAACGAAGGAGATAAAGGAAAAGAAAGATACAGATTACTATGCAGTATGGGATAAATGGTACAACTGGCTAGAGATTAGAAATAGAAAAGTAAGAGCCGAGGTGGTGCAGCAGTTAGAGGCAGGTACTGCAGGCCACTTTAGCTGACACTGATCCGCAGGTCAGCGGTTCAAATCTCACCGGCTCAAGGTTGACTCAGCCTTCCATCCTTCCGAGGTAGGTAAAATGAGGACCCAGATTGTTGGGGGCAATGTAAATATATACATTGCTTACTGGTGTAAACCACTCAGAGAGTGCTTGCACTGTGAGGCGGTATATAAATCTCACAAATAAATAAATGAATAAATAAATAAAAACAAAAATGAATGGGGAAATGACATAAAAGGTATAATGTTTGTAAAATAATGCAAATCTATAACTAATTTGTGTGAAGAAATATAGAAATAAGGGATAATGGGATAATAAGGATAAATATATTTAAAGAAGATTAGGGGGGAAAGAATGTAAATAATAGAATACTACCATTACAAAACTGCTGTAAAAAGGGAATATATGTTGCTTGTTGGTATTTCTCCTGTTGTTTTAAAAATAATTTTTAAAAAAATTTTTAAAGCATCTTTGGGACAACTGTGACCTGGTGATTGAGAATCACCATAGACATACAGTACTGTTTACAAGCTTTTCCAACTCCTTCATCAAGGTGTGGAGTTGGGGCATGTTAGTCCCTTAATGGATAAAGTAAGCTGTTGTCAAAAATGTCAGGTGGGTTTTGCCAGTAATTTGCTCTGCCCAGCTTACCGTTGGAAGAATGAGAGTCACTAATAAGTAGTGGATTTAAGATCCAACTATCAATAGGCTACAGCGAAAGGCATTCCAAATACTTCCAGCTTGATCAAACATAGTTTAGTTGTGCCGTCAGCCAAAAGAGGTGAGATTTAATTCTGAATTCTGTAGAAGATGCCCATTTTGTTCACTGGATCTCTTTCCTAGAATTGGTGGAAGAAAATTATCACATTAGTCTTGGGATTATCTGTTAATAGGGAAACTTGTTTCCTTGTTCAGGATGTTGTGTCTTTTGAGGAAGTGGCTGTATATTTCTCGGAGGAGGAGTGGTCTCAACTGGATGCTGACCAAAAAGCTCTCCATGGGGAAGTCATGTTGGAGAATTCCAGGAATCTCTTTTCTCTGGGTAAGAACCCCTGTCTGTGCTCAGAAATATAGAGAAGGGAGTTAAATGTTATTTCTGGAAAAAATAATAATTTATTTACAGTGCATTCGGAACGTATTCAGGCCCTCTTCACTTTTGTCAACTTTGTTATGCTGCAGCATGTTACTACACTTGTTGAAATTCACTTTTTTTGTCCTTCATCTACACTTGGTACCCAATAATGACAAAGTGAAAGCACAATTTTAGAAATGTCTGCATATTTATTAAAAAGAAAAAACTGAAATATCACATTGGCATAAGTATTCAGATCCTTTCACTCAGTACTTTGTTGAAGCACCTTTGGCAGCACGTACAGCCATGTCTTTTTGGGTATGACAAGCTCTGCACACCTGGGTTGGGGGATTTTCTGCCATTCTTGCTTGCAAGTCCTCTCAGGGTCAGTCAGGTTGCATGGCGATTGTCGGTGGACAACCATTTTCAGGTCCCTCCAGAGATGTTAAATGAGGTTCAAGTCAAGCTGGGCCACTCTAGGACATTTGTGAGCCGTGGTGGTGCAGTGGTTAGAATGCATTACTGCAGGCTACTTCTGCTGTCCCATCTCCAACCAGAATTTCTGGAGCTCATTCAGAGTGACCATTGGTTTCTCAGTCACCTCTCTTACTAAGGCCCTTTAACGGCGATTGCTCAGTTTGATTGGGCAACCAGCTGTTGGAAGAGTCCTGGTTGTGCCAAACGTCTTCCATTTGAGAATTATGGAGTCCATTTTGCTCTTAGGAACCTTCAGTGCAGCAGAAATTTTATGGTAGCCTTCCCCAGATCTGTTCCTTTGCAATAATCCTGTCTCTCAGCTCTGCAGGCAGTTCCTTTCACCTCATGGCTTTTGGTCTGCTACCGTATGCATTCTCAGCTGTGAGGCCTTCTATGGAGAGCTGTGTGTCTTTTCGAATCTCATCCAATCAATTGAATTGACCACAGGTGAACTCCAATCGTGGCATAGAAACATGTCAGCAATAATCACGAGAAATGGGAGGGCACCTGAGCTAAATTTCAAGTGCTGTTGCAAAGGGTCTGAATACTTATGTCAATGTGATATTTCCGTTTTTTTTAATAAACTTACAGATATTTCTAAAATTCTGTTTTAAATTTGTCATTATTGAGTACTGAGTGTAGATTAATGGGGGGGGAATGTATTTCAACAACTGTAGAATCAGGCTACAGCATAATAAAATTGAAAATAGTGAAAGGAGTCTGAATACATTCTGAATGCTCTCTATATGCTTCCTTTATTTTTTGTAAATAATATAGGCAGTGGACATACCCAATGTTCTTTCCTCCTGTTGTTTTCCCTTGGAAAAAAATCCTGTGAAATGGATTGAGTTTAGAGAGATTGGCCTAAACTCACCCAGCCAGCATTCATGCTAATGGTAGAACTAGTACTCAGAATCACCCAGTTTCTGGCCTGGTGTCTTAACCGTTTGACCAAAGTGATTTTATAGAAGAGGGAAATTTATTGAAAGGAAATTTGGGAAACTGCATAGCTTCTTTTTTAAAACAGGATTTTTTTAATGCTTTCTGCTCATAAAATACATAATACTCATCTCATAGAAGACATTACTAAGAATTTGAGAGACAGGCTCCATGCAGAGATGGTGTAGCCTCTCGTGAACCAGGTTCTGGATACCAGGATTCGGTATTCCCTCCTGAACCTGGTCACTGGGTTTCTGATGGCCCTCAGCTGCTATAACCAAGACCAGGTGAGCTCTGAGAGGGATGTTCCCTTAGAGATATGCCGATTTGTGTACCAAGTTTAGAATTAGCCTAAGTTGAGGGTGGGGAGGTATTGCCATCCAGAAATTCCCCTTGACTTTCAAAGATTCTGCTCTGCAGGCAAGTGGAGATGAGACTTTTATTGAAGTTGGGAGGTGCTGGGTATGTTGCTGCCCCAGTATGATACGGTATCCAATATACTTCAGGAGTTTGGGGCACCATGGAATTGTCCCAGGTCACCGATTAGTTCAGGGTTGTGATCCAATCCTATTAGAATGATAATATACAGTTTTCCTTTTTCTTTTCCAAGGCTTTAATGAGCAAGAGAATAAGAATTGTAAGCAGGAACACCAAGCAATCCATTTGGAAGTGGGGGAAATGAAATTTGAAGATCAGATGCAACCAAAGAATGATGAAACAACACAATCACAAAGTGGAATTAAAAAAAATCTTTCTTGGGTCAGTTGGCTTCCTAACCATACAATGATCGATATGGGAGAAGGACCATATAAATTGATGGAGTGTGGAAAGTGGTTCAATAAATCCGATCATCTCTTTTCTCATAAAAAGACACTTTCAGAAGAGAAACGATTTACTTGCATGGAGTGTGGAAAGAACTTTACTCGTAGCAATTATCTTAATTCCCACAAAATGATCCACACAGGAGAGAAGCCATTTCAATGCATGGAATGTGGAAAGACCTTTACTTGTAGCAGTTATCTTAATTCCCACAAGAGGATCCACACAGGAGAGAAACCATATCAATGCATGGAGTGTGGGAAGTCCTTTACTTGTAGCACTCATCTTAATCGCCATAAGAGGATCCACACAGGAGAGAAACCATATCATTGCATGGAGTGTGGAAAGACCTTTACTTCTAGCACTCATCTTAATCGCCACAAGATGATCCACACAGAAGAGAAACCATATCAATGCATGGAGTGTGGAAACAGCTTTGCTCGTAGCAGTCAACTTAATTCCCACAGGGGGATCCACACAGTAGAGAAACCATATCATTGCATGGAGTGTGGAAAGAGCTTTACTTGTATCAATCATCTCAATTCCCACAATTTGTTCCACACAGGAGAGAAGCCGTATCAATGCATGGAGTGTGGAAAGGGTTTTAGGAAAAGTACTAATCTTAATTCCCACAAGAGGATCCACACTGGAGAGAAGCCATATGAATGCATGGAGTGTGGAAAGACTTTTACTTGGAGCAATAGTCTAAGTTCCCACAAGAGAAACCACTCAGGAGAAAGACCTTATAAATGCATGGAGTGTGGAAAGACCTTCCGTTTTAATCATTCTTTTATAATCCATCAAAGGAATCACAAAGGAGAACGACCTTATAAATGCATGGACTGTGGAAAGACCTTTATTTCTAGCAGTCAATTTCATCGCCACAAGAGGAGCCATTCAGGAGAAAGACCTTATAAATGCATGGAGTGTGGAAAGACCTTTATTTATAGTAGTAGTCTTAATTCCCACAAGAAGATCCACACAGGAGAAAGACCTTATAAGTGCATGGAGTGTGGAAAGACCTTTACTCGTAGTAGTTATCTTAATTCCCACAAGACCATCCACACAGGAGAAAGACCTTATAAATGCATGGAGTGTGGAAAGACCTTTACTTATAGTAGTAGTCTTAATTACCACAAGAGGATCCACACAGGAGAAAGACCTTATAAATGTGTGGAATTTGTAGATGACTTTAAAAGGCCTTGTGATCCTTTTAACGGACACTGCACCTGACATGAATCAGTTGCCAAGCATTTGAAATTTGATGAGGTGACCATTGGGATGCTGCACTTGGTGATAAGTGTGAAAAATGGTTATGTCACTTTTTCAATGTTTCTATAACGTTGAATAATCACTATATGAACTGTAGTAAATCGAGGACTACCTATAGTTGTCTAAAATATATTGAAAGGACCATTTGAGTAATAATCCAGATAAACTGTAGCTCTTCTTAGACATGCATGGATAAATTGCCTTTCTTGTGCAAACCAGAACAGTGTGGATCCCTAATCCTGTTTGTGGTTTTTGTTAAGTCCAAATAGACACAGGACTTTTCTACATGTAGAAATATTCCTGATTGTTTTTCATTCTATTATTTCAAATATTCCAAAATACCAAACACAATTATCATATTGTTCAATTATGTTTTAGGTTAAAACCTAAAACCTTTAGCCGCCCAGAGTCCTTTGGGAGTTGGGTGGCATATAAATTTAATAAAATAAATAAATAAAAGAAAAAAGAAAAAAACCGACAACTTAGTTCGAGGTTATCTGATACCTTTTGCTGTTGTCTGAATGTTTCTGTTCTGATATTGGGCTAAGTATCTGGGCCTTTCCCTTTCTCTGGCTGTCCTACCTTCTCCATCTCTGCTTGTCTGAGGAAGACTCCGCATCCAGAATGTTGGATGCCATCTATTTCTCATGGGTTCTATTTAAACCAGGAGTCCCCAATACACAGCTGGCCAGAGGGTCGCATGAGGAGGAGTAGGAGGGCCTTTGGGAAGCCACTGCAGCTCACGCTTTCTCCTCAGCCACCCCTTGCGCAGCACAGTGAAATTTAGAACGCTTCACAATGGGGGAGATGGGATCCCTTCTTCCTCCTGGAGCCCATTACAACATGGAGCCATAATGCGACCCTCCCCCACTCATCCCTGGCAGCAACAGCGGTGTTGGGGATGGAAAGCAGGTCACTCAGGAAGATGTGCAACCTGCTCTCCATCCCCGACACCACTGCTGTTTCTAGGGGCAAGTGAGGCAGGGTCGCATTATGGCTCCACATTGTAATGGGCTCCAGGAGGAGGAGGTAACCCCAGGTGCGTCTAGCACCAACAACGGCTGGAAGTAGTCGCCCACCGTTTCCTGCTACAGTCTGTCAGGCAGCGAGTGAGGCGCAGGAGAATCAAAATCAGAGACAGACAGACAAACAGAGAGGGACAGAGACAATGACACAGGTGAGAGAGAGAGACGTAGAGAGAAAGAAAAGAGATAAAGACAGAGAGACAGTGACAGAGACAGACATTCAGAGAGAGACATAGAGAAAGAGGAAGAAAGAGAAAAAGACAGTGACACAGAGAGAGAAAGGTGAACAACTCACCTGAGGCCGGATATGGCAAGGAGGGGAGGGGTGAGGGGCTGGGCGGAGCAAATAATTTAACAACTGGGAGGGTCATATGACTGGGTGGAAGTGACTGATGTGTTGGCCATGCCCACCCAGTCACACCGGTTGTTAAATTATTGGCTCCCGGTGTTGTGTTTTCTGTGAGAAACAGGTCCAAATGGTTCTTTTGAGTGTTTAAGGTTGCAGACCCCTGGGCTAGCCAGCAAACCCTAGTGTTTCAGTGGAGCCATGATGCAAAAGCAGCAGGACGTTTTGGATTTCTAAAATCCCTTCATCTCATAAAAAGGCAATTTTGGAGGCCATGGATGAAGAAGTACATAGAAACCTACATGGCCAGCTGCCCTGTGCATGCCTCAGTGAAGAGGCTGCCCAATAGGCCTCCAGGACTGTTAACAGACTGGCCAGCCCCATGGCTCCCTGGAAGGCTATATCTATGGACTTTATTGTGGAGTTGTTGGAGAGTGCTTGGAATACTGTGATCTGGATTATTAGAGACCTATTTTCCAAACAAGCCATTTTATGGCATGTCCTTCCGCTTGGTCCCTGACTAGCTTCTTTGTACAGCACATATACCGGTTGCATGGTGTTCCGAAATGCATAATCTCAGATCGTGGAAATCAATTGACATCAAAGTTTGGGCGTGAATTCCTGAGCTCGTTGGGATCCTCCTAGGGTTTTAGCTCCACCCATAATCCTCAAGTGAAAGGATCCTGTGAATGTCCGAATGCAGTCCTGGAGCAGTGCCTTCGATGCTACATGAACTACCAGCAAATCAGTTAGGCTGAACATTTACCTTTCGCTGAGGTGGCATACAATAACTCTGTACATAGCTGTCAGTCAGCAGACGTAGCTTGCAGTACTGCATTCTAACAACTGGGCCACTCAGTTAGGGATACTCAGGGATATTCAAAAGAACGAGAGTGAAAGACCTTTAGTTCATTGATAGCCAAAATAAATAAACCTAATAAAATAATATGAAATTAAGAACTATTTGAGAAAATAACTTCAGTTTTTCCAGACAGATAGACAGACAGAGGTGAGGAGAACTAGCTCTGGGATGTATGGATCCTCATACTTGCAAATCATGGACACTTAACTGATAAAAGGCCTCTTATGTGAGAAACTCGTCACATGTATATCAATGTATCCTGTATGAAAAAATATTCAGGATGAAAAATTCCTCTTACAAAATAAGCCAGAAAAAGGGGAAGCCCACGAAATGCATGTTCAAAACAACAACAAAAAACCTCAAGCATTTTTTGCCTTTCTATGATATGACAAGGATTAAGGGGGAAAACCTAAATTTTATTTAAATTTAATTAAATATCAATGATATGGTTATTCATGAGATGTTATTAAATTCTGTTTTGTTCAAAATGTAAAAATTAAAAATACACCAAACTTGATTGTAATTGTGGAAGGCGATACTTCAGGCTTTCAGAGTATTGGGCCACTTTGAAAAGACTTATTCAAATATTATTCACTGATGGTTCTAGAGAAAACAGGTGAAAGGACAGTGATTTTGGTTTTGTAATCATGTCAATTTTTTTTTCATAATAGAAGGCTGACAAAATTAGACAGGTTGGCCTTAGAAGGAGCCTTGATATGTAAAGAAATGGGCTGAAAAGAATGGAGGCAGAATGAGACATTAAGACCATTCTTTTAAAATTGCTTCTTCACCACAATTTCCCCTCCATCCTTTCTTTCATTAATTATAGCTAAATCTCTTTTTTCTTGCACTGTCCACCTCCAAATCCAGACTAATCTTTTCAAACCAGTAAAATCTTCATTACTTTTGAATAGAAAAAATATTCTTTTACTCCAAAGCTCTTAAGGTTCCTTCAGGAATTTAAATTTCCTGAGGCGTATTCCCTACTCAACAACCAAAATAAAATATTCATGTCTCTTTTTTTTTGCCTCTAAATTTGAGATTTGCCTCTAAATTTGAGATTTATATTTATTGTTCAGTATTTGCCTTCCTTCTTTTTGTAATTCTACTTTTTTTCAAGTCACATATGAGACTTTATTATCGCAATCTTCATTTCTCCGTCATGGCGCCTTATTTTGAGGTAAAAAAATTTAAAGGTCCACAAGGTTGAGCTTTCTCTCCATTTCGGAAGTTCTCTTAACGCTTCTTTTTCATTGGGATCTTTTGTTATTTACATTATTACAGGCTGCCTTTAGTGTTTCCAAGCCTCCTTGGCTGCCCAAAGGCATGAATTTGAAAAGGAAGCTGTAATAATTGAACTCACTAAAGAAAAATCAATACAAATCTTAATTTTCCTCAACCTGTGGCTTTCCTCCCTGTGTCTCTGCCAGCCCCCTGATCTCCCCTCACTTCAAGGCTGAGTTTGCCATCAGCCACAAGACACAGGCTGCATTTCATAGAGATACTTTTGTTCCTTGTCTTTTAACCGCCCTGCCATTTCTGACAGGATTTTGCTCATTTTTGGTGCCTTCTGGAAATCCCTAGAGACCCTTCAGAGAAGCTGCTCTTCAGGAAAAGGATTTTTGAGTCTCCACAGAGATTTTCTCAATCGTCAGATCACAGATGGTTCTTAGAGATTAAAAAGTGGAAAATCTAGAAACTGATGCATGACGGAAAGGCCACTTCCTTTCCAGATAGGCAATGTTAGAGGAAAGGTTTCCTTCAAGTTTAATGCCCATCATCCGAGACCCACATGGAACATGAGGTCCTTCGCCCTTGCATTGTCTTCTCGCAATGCGCAAAGGATCCTCTAGGGGGCTCCCTGCAAGAGCCGGGCAGCTCCTTCCCTGCCCCCACCTGCCTTACAAGGGAACTGAGCATGCGCCGGCCTCTTTCCCAAGTCAGGAGAGGTGCATCCTTCCCGAGACATTTTCCACCAAAGGCTTGAAAGCTTCTCCGCTCTTTCTACAGTGCCCAATTCTGCCTTCGGGTGAGCCTTTCAGGGAAGGCAAGAGGCTGCAGGGAAGTCTCGGACTTGGAGATCCAGAAGCGAGTCGGAGTTCGGTGACGGGGGCTGGGAGGGGGCTATTCTCCTGGGCTGGAGGCTCGCATTCATCAGGCTTGGAGTCGTGGAAAGGGGGAGGGGGAGAGCCAGTGGTCCCATGTTCCCCTGCCGCCCCTGTGCATGCACGGGAGAAAGCAAAGTTTCGCGCCCTTCGCTTTGTCCCCAGGGAGGGAAAAAAATCCAGGTTCGCAGAAAAGAGGATTTAGGCTCCATTTCGACGGGGAAAGCTTTGGATGGAGGGAGAGGAGGAGAGGTCGAATTTGCAACACAGAGATTTGTGCCTCCAAGTCAGTCTTGAGTCCTGGACAGTTTCCTGCCTATTTCTTGGCCCCGTTTTCAGAAGGGGTTTCCCTCTCCTCCCCCTTCCTAGGCCGAGAGAAGCGAGCGGTCGGAGTCCCTCCTGCTGGCTTTGCATACAAGGCTGCAACTCCGTGTGCAAGGAGTTGGGTGCAAGGAGTTCTTAACTATGCAGCCATAGAAATTATATTAAACTGCCTTTTAAATTATATTAAATATATAAATATTATGAATTATATTATATTAATTTATTTTCAGCGAGAGAGAGCCATTTGGTTCAGTGATGAAAGCACAAGGCTTTGAAACCAAGAGATTAACTTCTAGTCCAATCTTTGGCATGAAAGCCTTGAGCCCATCCCAACTCTCAGCCCAATCTACTCCACAGGGCTGTTGTTGTGGGGAAAATAGTAAGGAGCATTATGTATAATTTCTGCCTACAATAATTTATAAAAATAATGCAGAACCATAAGAATAAAAACTATTTTTTTTATAAAAACTAGGAAGTAGAAATATAAAATATATTTAAATGTATTTTTCCAATATTTTGATAGAGATTGACATCCTGAAGCAGGGGTGCCAAACT
This sequence comes from Diadophis punctatus similis, assembly GCA_023053685.1. Classification (NCBI taxonomy): domain Eukaryota; kingdom Metazoa; phylum Chordata; class Lepidosauria; order Squamata; family Dipsadidae; genus Diadophis; species Diadophis punctatus. Next base: position 247,166,645 of record JALIGW010000002.1, on the reverse strand, counting down.
CACGTTGTCACTTAACGTATTTTTCCCCCTTTGTTAAACCGGGGATGGCATGATGCATCCGGCTCTCAGGCCGCTAGTTTGACAGTCCTGTCCTGAAGGGTTCTGTGCAATTTTCCCCACATGTAGAGAATTCAAGCTAACTAATAAGATCCCCCCCCCTCGTCCCAGACATTGGTAGGTTAACCCAAATTTCTTTTTTTGATTTTTTCCTTCCCTCTCCCCTCCCCTTCTCTTTCCTCTCTTGATAAGGATGCTCAGGAGTTCAATTAATCACCTAGTAAACACCCTGAATTATTTGTTTTTCATTTCAGGTATGTAAGCTGGAAATACTTTCCGGTTCTTCTGGAATCTTAAGTATCTTGTCTGGGAAGAGAGCTGAATGGCCTTGGAAAATTTGGCCACAGGTCTTTCTTGTGAACAAAAAGACCTGTGGAGATCCTTGGGTCCATTTTGGAGCTGCATTAGAGACCAGAGAGAAGATGGAGGCACAACATCCAGCAGATGCAGAAATTGGAAAAGGCCCTCCAGCTGCTCAGCCTTGGAGCTGTGGGAAGAATGGGGCAAGTCCTGGGCGGAAGAGCCACAAAGAGGCATCCAATAGTTCAGAGGCCCAATGCTGTCACTTCACAAAAATGCAGTTTCAGGAGGGGAGCCGTCCCAGAGATGTTTGCAACCAGCTTCACTACCTTTGTCGTCAGTGGCTGCAGCCAGAAAAACACACCAAGGCTCAGATGCTGGACCTGGTGCTCCTGGAACAATTGCTGGCTGTCCTTCCCCCAGAGGTGGCAAGATGGGTGCGGGAGTGTGGAGCAGAGACCAGTTCCCAGGCGGTGTCCCTGGCTGAAGGCTTCTTGCTGACCCAGGAGGAGGAAAACATGCAAGAAGAGTTGCAGGTGAGAGAATGGAATCATGGCAGCTCTAAAGAGGATCTCTCTGAATTTGTCAATTCCTTTCTTGCAGAATTTTATGGGATTATTAACTCCTAAGGACATTTGTTCTGTGTTTCCAGAGGATGTATTTGGGGCAATTCTTCCAATCTGTTTCGAGATTCAGCAATGGACATTGGGGGCTGCTAGTTTGAAGGTGCAGTATGATAATTCATTTCTGTGCTCTTAGTTTGTTTCTCGCATCACATCATGTCCAGAAATCCGTGGAAGCTGTGACCGAATATCCTAAGGAGGGGAAAGATTCATTCAGATCTTCTCAAGAGCTGCTCTTCAGGGAGAACTTCGAGAAAGATCAAAGTCAAGACACTATGCAAGGTAAGGAAAGCTCTTTCTGTGTGATGTGAGATTTCCACATTTATCTGATTATTTTGCCCCACTTTTTTGGAGTGTCTCTAACAAACCTGCTTCCAGTATCTTTCTCTTTTTCATAGAGAGTAGAAAGCTGTCCTTGGAGTTTTTAGAATTACCACCTGGAGCTGAAGGATTAGCTGAACCGCTACTTCAGGTATGGAGAAGAAAGATCCAAAAAGGTCCCTGAATCTTGGATGGATTTCATTTTGTTCTACAGTTCAGTGTATAAAATTGCTGTTTCTAAGCAATAGGAATTTGACATCAGGTCATTGAACATTCACACTCAGCTTAGCCTACCATCTCCCTTCTGAGGGGATCCTTTGTGAGTACCGTATTTTTCGGAGTATAGGACGCACCTTTTTACTCCCAAAAAGGGGGTCAAAAAGTGGGTGCGTCCTATACTCCGAATGTACCCCCACCTGCCAGCCGCCACTCAGCCTGGGGAGGAAAGCGTTTTCAGGCGGCAGCGCTGCGATCCCCTCCCCGATTCCAAAAACAGAGCGTGCGGAGACCAAAAAAAAGCATCGCCCTGTTTTTGGAATGGGGAAGGAAGTGTTTTCAGGCTGCAGCGCCGGCCGGAATCACCCACCGCCTGAAACACAATGCTCTTTTTGGCAAAAAAAGAGCATTGCGTTTCAGGCATTTTCGGCCGGTTCCAGCCATTGCTGGCCACCGCCGCTGCCGCCGGAGCTGCAGCCGCTGTTGCTGGGAGCCGCTGCCGCCCCAGCCCGCCGTTGCAGCCTCCGCCCCTGCCGGAGGACCTGCCGCCCCAGCCGCCGTTGCAGCCTCCGCCCTTGCCGGAGGACCTGCCGCCCCAGCCGCCGTTGCAGCCCCGCCCCCGCCGGAGGACCTGCCGCCCCAGCCTCCGTTGCAGCCCCGCCCCTGCCGGAGGACCTGCCGCCCCAGCCGCCATTGCAGCCTCCGCCCTCGCCGGAGGACCTGCCGCCCCAGCTGCTGTTGCAGCCCCGCCCCCGCCGGAGGACCTGCCGCCCCAGCCGCCGTTGCAGCCTCCGCCCTCGCCGGAGGACCTGCCGCCCCAGCCGCCGTTGCAGCCTCTGCCCTCGCCGGAGGACCTGCCGCCCCAGCCGCCCGCGTTCCCGCTGCAGGACCCAAGAACGCGAATACTCACCAGCGCCAATACTCGCTGCCGCCGGAGCCACCGCTGCTGCTGCCTGAAGCGAGCAGCCTGACAGGTATGAAGACAAACTTCCAAGTTTGAAGAGCCCTTGGTTAGCGGTGCAAGGGTCTTCAAACTTGGCAAGTTTAAGACTAGTGGACTTCAACTCCCAGAATTCCTCCTCCAGTCATGCTAGCTCAGGAATGACTGGAGGAGGAATTCTGGGAGTTGAAGTCCACAAGTCTTAAAGTTGCCAAGTTTGAAGATCTTTGCCACCTCTAACCCAGGGCTCTTCAAACTTGACAACTTTAAGACTTGTGGACTTTAACTCCCATTCCTGAGCTAGGATGACTGGAGGAGGATGAAGTCCACAGGTCTTAAAGTTGCCAAGTTTGAAGACCCTTGCCACCTCTAACCCAGGGCTCTTCAAACTTGGCAACTTTAAGACTTGTGGACTTCAACTCCCATTCCTGAGCTAGCATGACTGGAGGAGGAATTCTGGGAGTTGAAGTCCACAAGTCTTAAAGCTGTCATGTTTGAAGTTTGTAAAAAGTGTACATGGTTGTAAAAAGTATACATAGTTGTAGAAAGTATTCTGCTATACTGTTATTTTATTAAATAATATATTACTACACCATTTGGTTCAGAATACTTTTTTCCTTGTTTTCCTCCTCTAAAATCTAGGTGCGTCCTATACTCCGGTGCGTCCTATACTCTGAAAAATACGGTAGTTTTCTCCACCCCCTCCTGTTTCACCATTAGATTTCATTGACCAGATTGTTGTCAGCATCGGGGCTGTTCTGTCTCCCAGGGTTATTCTCATACACCATTACAAAAAAAAAATCAGTTTTTGCCTTTTGAAAAGCGTCTTTGGGACTCCTGTGACCTGCTGATTGAGAATCTCCATAGACATATAGAGTTCTATTACAACCTCTTTCAACTCCTTCATGAAGATGTGGAGTTGGGGTACGTTGGTCCCTCAGTTGATAAAGTGAGCCATTGGAAAACATGTCAGGTGGGTTTTGCCAGTATTTTGCTCTGTCAATCCTAGGAAGAATGGAAGTCACGGATAAGGAGTGGATTTAAGACCTAACTACCAATCGACCAAGAATATTTTAGTTGGCTATACCGTAAGGCATTCCAAACACTTCCAGCTTGATCAAACATGATTTAGTTGGGCCATCAGCCAAAAGCGGTGAGATCTCATTCTGAATTCAGCAGAAGATGCCCATTTTGTTCACGTGATCTCTGCCCTAGAATTGGTGGAAGAAAATTACCCATTATTCTTGGGATTATCTGTTAATAAGGAAACCTGTGTCCTTGTTCAGGATGTTGTGTCTTTTGAGGAAGTGGCCGTGTATTTCTCCAAGGAGGAGTGGTCTCAACTGGATGCTGACCAAAAAGCGCTCCACGGAGAAGTCATGCTGGAGAATTCCAGGAATCTGTTTTCTCTGGGTAAGAACCCCTGTCTGTGATCAGGAACGTAGAGAAGGGGTTTGAATGTTATTTCGGGGGGGGGGGGGGATCCTTTATTTACAGTGCATTCAGCAACCATTCATACCCCCTTCATTTTGTAGAAATTTGTTATGCTGCATCATACTTCTACAGTTGTTGAAATTCATTTTTTTCTCATTAATCTACACTTGGTATCCAATAATGACAAAGTGAAAACAAAATTTTAGAAATGTCAGTAAATTTATTAGTTTCTAGCCTGGTGTCTTCAGCTTTTGACCAAACTGACTTTATAGAAGAAGGACATTTATTGAAAAATTGGAAAACTGCATAGCCTGGCTTTTTACATAAAGGAAATTATTTTTTTTAACCATTCTGCTCATGAAATGCAACCTACTCATATCATAGAAGATATTAGCAAGACTCTGAGGAAGAGGCTAAATGTACTGAGCAAGGTTCTGCCTACCAGGATTCGGTATTCCCTCCTGAACCTGGTTGTTGATGGCCCTCAGCTGCTATAACCGACCGGATGACCTGAGAGGGATGTTCCCTTCTTAGAGATATGCCCACTTGTGTACTGAGTTTGGCATTGGTGTTAAGTTTAAAGTGGGGAGGTATTGCCATCCAGAAATTCCCTTTGACTTTCAAATATTCTGCTCTGCAGTCAAGTGGGAATAGAATAGAATAGAATAGAATAGAATAGAATAGAATAGAATAGAATAGAATAGAATAGAATAGAATAGAATAGAATAGAATAGAATTTTTATTGGCCAAGTGTGATTGGACATACAAGGAATTTGTCTTGGTGCATATACTCTCAGTGTACATAAAAGAAAATACATGTTCATCAAGAATCATAAGGTACAACACTTAATGATAGTTCGGGTACAAATAAGCAATCAAATCATATTAGGAAACAATAAAAATTGTAAAGATACAAGCAACAAAGTTACAGTCGTACAGTCATTTGTGGGAGGAGATGGGTGATGGGAACGATGAGAAGATTAATAGTAGTGCACACTTAGTAAATAGTTTGATAGTGTTGAGGGAATTATTTGTTTAGCAGAGTGATGGCGTTCGGGAAAAAACTGTTCTTGTGTCTAGTTGTTCTGGTGTGCAGTGCTCTATAGCGTCGTTTAGAGGGTAGGAGTTGAAACCATTTGTCCAGTGTGTGAGGGGTCTGTAAATATTTTCACAGCCCTCTTTTTGACTCGTGCAGTATACAGGTCCTCAATGGAAGGCAGGTTGGTAGCAATTGTTTTTTCTGCAGTTCTGATTATCCTCTGAAGTCTGTGTCTGTCTTGAACCAAACCAGACAGTTATAGAGGTGCAGATGACAGACTCAATAATTCCTCTGTAGAACTGTATCAGCAGCTCCTTGGGCAGTTTCATCTTTCTGAGTTGGCTTTTATTGAAGTTGGGAGGTGCTGGGTATGTTGCTGCCCCAGCATGACACAATGTCCAATACACTTTGGGAGTTTGTGGCACCATGGAATTGTCCCAGGTCAAAGATTAGATCAAGGCTGTGATCCAGTCCTATTACATGGGGATCATTTCACTTGGAAATTGGTCTTTGCTATAATCTTAGTTTGGACTCTTCATGTTTGCCAACAAAACAGCTGAAATACATTGACAATTTGGCTAAATTTCAGAAGAAAGGTTTTGCTTGTTCCCCTATTCTTGCTACAGTTTTCATTTTTCTTTTTCAAGGCTTTAATGGGCAAGAGAATAAGAATTGCAAGGAGGAACACCAAGCAATCCATTTGAAAGGGGGGGAAAGGAAATTTGTAGATCAGATGCAACCAAAGAGAGATGAAACAACGCAATCGAGAAGTGCAATTAAAGAACGTCTTTCTCAGGTCAGTTGGCTTCTTAATGATACAGTGATCGATACAGGGGAAAGGCCGTGTAAATCCATGGCGTGTGGAAAGAGATTTAATAAATTTGATCATCTCATTTCTCATAAAAAGGCACATTCAGAAGAGAAACGATTTACCTGCATGGAGTGTGGAAAGACCTTTACTCATAGTAGGAATCTTAATTCCCACAAGAAGTTACATACAGGAGAAAGACCTTATAAATGCATGGAGTGTGGAAACAGCTTTGCTCGTAGCAGTCATCTTAATTCCCATAAGAGGAGCCACACAGAAGAGAAGCCATATCAATGCATGGAGTGTGGAAACAGCTTTGCTCGTAGCAGTAATCTTAATTTCCATAAGAGGAGCCACACAGGAGAAAGACCTTATAAATGCATGGAGTGTGGAAAGACCTTTATTCGTAGCAGTCATCTTAATTCCCACAAGAGGTTACACACAGGAGAAAGACCTTATAAATGCATGGAGTGTGGAAACAGCTTTGCTCAAAGCAGTCATCTTCATCGCCACAAGAGGAGCCACACAGAAGAGAAGCCATATCAATGCATGGAGTGTGGAAACAGCTTTGCTCGTAGCAGTAATCTTAATTCCCATAAGAGGAGCCACACAGGAGAAAGACCTTATAAATGCACGGAGTGTGGAAAGAACTTTGCTCAAAGCGGTCATCTTCATTCCCATAAGAGGAGCCACACAGGAGAAAGACCTTATAAATGCACGGAGTGTGGAAAGAGCTTTATTCGTAGCAGTCATCTTAATTCCCACAAGAGGTTACACACAGGAGAAAGACCTTATAAATGCATGGAGTGTGGAAAGAGCTTTGCTCGTAGTAATGGTCTTAATTCCCACAAGAAGAGCCACACAAGAGTCATATAAATGTTTGACGTGTGGAGATGGCTTTAGAAAGAGTTGTGATCTCACTTTCCATAAAAGGATCCATACGGGAGAAAAAAACATATGAATGCATGGAGTGTGGAATGAACTTTGCAAAGAGTAAAGCTCTTATTTGCCATAGAAGCATCCACACATGAGAGAAACCATATGAATAAAGGAATTGTGGAAAGAGCTTCAATAGAAATCCAGGTGGTTCTCGCCTTATGACTGCAATTGAGCCCAACATTTCTGTTGCTAAGCGAGACAATTTTTAAATATTTTTCCCCATTTTACGATTTTTCTTGCCACATTTCTTAACTGAATCACCATAGTTGTCAAGTTAGTAACACTTGTGAAATGAATCTAGCTTCCCCATTGGCTTGGCTTGTCAGAAGGTTACAAAAGGTGATCACATGATCCAGGGACACTGCAGCTGTCATGAATCAGTTGCCAAGCATCCGAAGTTTGATCAGGTGACCTTTAGGATGTTGCAACGGTCATAAGTGTGAAAAATGGTCATAAATCACTTTTTTCAGTGCTTCTGTAAATTTGAACAATTAGTAAATGAATTGTAGTAAATCGGCAACTGCCTATAGATGTTTAAAATCTCATACAAGTGCCATTTGAGTAATAATTCAAATAAATTATATATCTTCTATGATATGCATACATAAATTGCTTTTCTAGTTCAAACCAGAACAAGGTGAATCCCTAATCCTGCTTGTGGTTTTTGCAAAGTCCAAATACTCAAAGGTGTTCTCTACATGTAGAAATATTCCTGGTTGTTTTTTTTTCATTATATTGTTCCTGATATTCCAAAATATCTGATTTCTGCATCCAGATTGTTGGCTGTTGCTTGCAGTTGTTCAGTTTGTGAGGGCCACATTCTGTTCCTTTAGCAGCTAAGATTTGTTTTCACACACAGTAGTTACTTAATGAGCCTCTTGAGTCTGAGCTGATTCCACTATTGCCACCACATTTGTCATAGGATCGTTTTAAATCAACCCCCAGGCTGTGGTGTGTTTGGAAGTGGGCTGCGCAAGTAGTGTGTGAGCGTAGTTCCACTTGTGCAAGTGGCAGGCTCACATGGAAAGCTGCACTTGTGTGAGAGGCGGATGTGTGAGCCAGCTGCTTCCACAAATGGAGCTGCACACGCACACGTGTTCCTGCTCCTTTATTTATTTGGAAGTTCTTCTATGCCGCCCTACTCCCTAATGACTCAGGGCGGGGTCTCTGCTTGTAGAGAGCCATCCTCTCTCTTCCCCCACCCCCACCCCCGGTCGCTGGGCTACCAAGCCAGAGTGTTTGGGTACTGCTGTTGTAAATCATACCCAATTTGATTGAATTGAGCCCAAACATTCATCAAAAGTACTGGATTCTAGACAGTTTAAGTTTTCTGTCTCCCGATGGGGGTTGCGTGGATATTTTATTTTGAAAAAAATATCCACGGTACAAAAGAGAAAGATACAATGTGCAAGTTCTTTCTCTGGTTTTTTTTTCTTTCTTTTCTTCATTTCAGTATAATTACATTATACAAGAGCAATCCCCTCCCTTTTCGGCTTGGCGGCCCAGCGAGGATGGGAAAGGGGATGTTTTTGTGTGGATGGCAGGTGCGCACAGGTGTGTGCAGCTCCATTTGCGTAAGTGGCAGGTGAATAAATTAAACATCGTATGCACGTGCTCGTCCATCTCTCATACAAGTGGAGTTATATGATACTGTTATGCTATATACTGATGTCCATCTATATTCTTGGTCCCCAAGCCCTGAGCCTCGGTCCGTTCGGAATTGGGCTGCACAGGTAGTGGGTGAGCACGAGTGTGCAGCTCCACTTGCATGAGCTGCAGACAAGTTCACATGCGTGTGAAGCTCCATTTGTATGTCTGCTACTCATGCAAATGGAGCTTCGCATGTTTGTGCATACCTGCCACTCAAACATAACCATCCCTTCTTTCTTCCCAGCCAGGCCGCCAAGCTGGAAATGTTGAAGATCGCTGATCTCTGATATACTATTTCTACAGCAAATATATTGTTAACTATTGCTATTGTACCAGTTGCATTGCGTTCCGAATCATATAAACTCAGATTGGAGAATGGAATTCACATCAAAGTTTTGGTGTGAATTCCTGAGCTTATTAGGCTCCTTCTATGGCACGGGTGTCAAACTCGATCACGTCATGTGGCATACTGTGAAATATTGTGATTTTCTTTTTGCCTTTTTGAAGCCAGGGTGGGTGCGGCCTGCGTGTGACGCATCCTGCCCGTGGGCCGCCAGTTTGATAGGCCTGTCCTAGAATCTTAGCTACACCATCACCCTCATGCAAATGGAGCCTTTGAATGCCCAAATGCAGGCTTGGAGGACTGACTTCGATGTCACGTGAACCACCAGCAAATCAATTGGGTTGAACTTTTACCTTTCGCTGAGGTGGCATCCAATAACTACACAGCAGCAGCAATTTACCCCCTTTCAAGTGGCCACTGGTGCGGAGTTCATGCCTATGCAGGGACCCTTTTGTCAGCCTCTTTGGCTGAGTGGATAAATACCGTATTTTTCGGACTATAAGACGCACCAGAGTATAAAACACACCAAGATTTCGAAGAGGAAAACAAGAAAAAAATAGATTTTGGCCTCTGCATGTCTAGTTTTTGCCCACCCCAGCCCCCAGGAGCACTCTGCAGGCCTGCGAAAATGGGCCCGTTTTTCGCCTCCCAAACCCCCCACTCGTCGCGTTTTTGCCCTCCTCAGCCCCCAGGAGCACTCTTCAGGCCTCCCAAACCCTCTGTGCATCCCAGTTTTGTGAAAAATGGGCCCATTTTTCACCTCCCAAACCGTCGTCCCATGTCTTGCTTTTGCCCTCTACAGCACAAGGAACACTCTTCAGGCCTCCCAAACCATCTGCACATCCCATTTTTGCCAAAAATGGGTTTGTTTTTGGCTAAAACTGACTCACAGGGCGGGGTTTCGTGATGCCAAAAATGACTGTATTCAAAATATATGATGCACCAACATTTCCACCCTCTTTTGGGGGGGGGGGCAGTGGGTCTTATACTCTGAAAAGTACAGTACTTTAAAAGCCACCTGGCTCCTGCTGCGCAAGGCTTTAGAATAGGCAAAGGAAGCGCAAAAGAGGGAACCCCAGAAATAGTTTATAATAAAGGACGAGGTGTACCTGTCCACAAAGTCCCTAAAATTGGGGCACACCTGCTAGAAGTTGAGTGTTAAGTATATACTCTAGGCCAGTGATGGCTAACCTTTTTGCCATCGCGTGCCAAAATCGGGGTGAGCGTGGGAGGGGTCACAATGCCCTCCGTGTGTCCTGCCCCCCTGCTCATGCGCGTGCGACCCCCCCGCACTTATCCCACTGCCTTACGCATGTGTGCATGATCACATTGCTCCCCTGCGCATGCGTGCGCAACCCCCTGAGCTCCCCCCGCCCCCTTGAATGTGTGTGCAACCCTCCCGCACATGTGTGCCACACCCCCACCACCCATTTTGAGCCTGGCAAGCCTCCCGGGACCAAAAATGGGCTGCGGGGGGGGGGCGCTGCTGGAACCCGGAAGAGTGTCAGTGGAGTGTCTCCCTAGCCCGCCACCGAGAACAAACCAGCGCAGCCCCCCTCCCACCCCTTCACCCAAGGGAGCGCACCCGCTTCCTGGCCGGCACGTCTCTTATATACGTTCCTTTGGCACGGATTCCACTCGTTTGGCAGCGCTGCTTGTTCTCGGTGGGTGGCAAGGTGGGGATTTCTCCTCCAGCATCCCGGGCACAAGCAGCAGGGTGAGAACCGGTGCGCAGCCCCAGGAGAGCAGCAGGGGCAGGGCTGTTAGTTCTCGGTGGCTGGAAGCCCGGGGGGGGGGAGGATTTCTCGCTTGTGCCCGGGATTCTGTAGGAGAAATCCCCCCCCTTCCAGCCACCGAGAACAAGAAGTCCTGCCCCTGCTGCTCTTCTGGAGCTGGGCAACCCTTCTCACCCTGCTGCTTTTGCCCAGGATTCTGGAAGAGAAATCCCCCCCCCCTTCCAGCCACCGAGAACAAGCAGCGCTACTGCTGCTTCTCTTCTTGGGTGCCTGAGCTGGCCAGGCGTTCTGGACCACGGATGCACGTCGCTGTGGTCTGGGGCCATGCAAGAAGCCCATTTGGGCAGGGAGGGAGGGAAGCCCTGGCTGGCCGGTCCTGGCTGACAGCTCTGCTCCCTTAGGAAGAGACAGCCGGGATCCCATCTCCGCATCTTTGGGCACGTGAGCTGTGCTTCGCGCGCATGAGCGCCAGATACCACGCAAGTGGCCAGTGCGCATGCGCACACCAGAAACAGGAAGATCATCTTCCCAGCGTGCGCATACGCACCGGGTGACTGCTCTTTTGGTTTCTGGTGCTCCCATGTGTGTGAAGACCAGCTGGCTGGTGCGCGGGAACCCGGAAGAGCAACGGGCGATGGCTCCGTGTGCCTGGAGAGATGGCTCTTCGTGCCACTTCCAGCATGCGTGCCATAGGTTAGCCATCACGGCTCTAGGCCCTTTTCCTATCATCTGGATTGTGAATCCAATGACAGTAGAATTGAAGTCTGAGCTTACTACTCAGACTGGCTATTGAACTACCTCTCCCCGCCCCCACCTTCAATATGGCTAGAATCCGAAAAGCATTTTGAGGTCAAGGAGATCCTTGATTCTAAATGCCACAACGGAAAGTTATAGTACTTAGTCTTATGGAAGGGATTTCCCCTGGCAGATGAAGAGTGAGTAAGGAGATTTGGGTCTAGTAATGTGTGTTCTTGTTTCCTTGTAGAATTAATCTTTCTGGAGGGTTGACATATCTTGGTCGATTGGCTATGGAACGCTGCTCGCAAGCAGACAACAGTAGCGGGAGGGGAGAGGGAAGATACTGGAATTCAAGGCACATTTCATGGAGGGAAATGAGTAATGCAAGTGAGCCGACTGAAAGCCTGAGACAGACCTGAGACCCAAGGTCATCAGCTGGAAAAGTCCGAGGCAGTCAGATTGTTAACAAAACAAAACAAATACAAATAATTGGTGAACAATTGACAGTGGGAATCTAGGGGACAAAAGGAAAGCTTACCTATGCTGTTTTCAGGCAAAAATTTTAAAACTGGCTTTTCTACTTCTGTACCCCTATGGAATTTTCAGTGAAGTTATACTCTTGGTAAAATAATGTCCCAGGAGTTTCTTTTGCTGCCTAAATCAATGGGACGGTTGACACAACCATGACCCATTGAGATTGAGAGTCTCCATACACATATACAGGCCTATAACTCCTTGATAAAACTTCGGAGAAGAAAATGATTTTACTCCATGAATATAAGCTGGCAGGAGTGATTTAAACTTAATGAGTTAAGTGGATGTATTTTTCTTTCCTTGATATGTGTAATTGAAAGGTATAATTTGAAAATGAATTTTTACATACATACACACCAGGGGTGGGTTCCTACCGGTGCGGTCTTGCCTGTTCGTTGCCGCAGAGCCGAAGAAGCTGTTGGCATTCGCGGCGCGGGGCTTCCCCCACCCGCTTTGCCCGGCCGCCGGGACGCCGCCATTTGCATTCTTTTGCCCTCTGCGCAAGCAGAACGCTTTGCGCATGCGCAGAGGGCAAAAGAACGCAAACGGCAGCGGGCGGGGGAAGCCCCGCGCCGTGAACGCCAACAGCTTCTTCGGCTCTGCGGCGACGAACAGGCAAGACCGAACCGGTAGGAACCCACCCCTGATGCACGTATACATACATACATACATAATATATATCTATCATCTATATCTACAGTATCTATATCATCTATTATCTATCCTTACGTAATTCTTAAAGTAGGCAAATATTATTAAAAATGTATTTGAGAGTACCTGTATTAAGAAAATGTTTTAAAAAATGTTGTACCAGTTTAAAGAAAAACTCTGTACTATAAAAGGGATGTTTATAAAAGATAGTGTAAAATCCCCATGGAAGAGATGCTTGCTTTTATAGAATGCCTATCAATTTTAAAAAGGGTGTGGACCGGTTACACATGCAAAGTCTAAACTGATAGGCATTACATAAATTGATAGGCATTCTATAAAAGCAAGCATCTCTTCCATGGGGATTTTACACTCTGACGAAGTCAACAGGGGTTGACAAAAGCTTAGCAATTTTAACAGTAGTTTTAAATAAAATTTTAAATGTTCCGGAGATCGTGATGGCTATCGCTTCTTTATCTATCTATCTATCTATCTATCTATCTATCTATCTATCTATCTATCTATCTATCTATCTATCTATCTATCTATCTATCTATCTATCTATCGTATTTTTCGGAGTATAGGACGCACCTTTTTACTCCCAAAAAGGGGGTCAAAAAGTGGGTGCGTCCTATACACCGAATGCAGCCCCCAACCCCCCCAGCCCCCACCCTTCGGAGGTTTTCCCCGCCACCCGCCGCTGCCTCCGCCACCGCCGCTTGCCCCCCCCCGCTGCTTGCCCCCGCCGTCCCCGCTGTTGCTTGCCGCCGCCACCACCGCTGCTTGCCCCCGCCACCCATTCCTGAGCTAGCATGAAATCTAGCACCACAGTCCTTTCGAGGTGCCACCGCTCCGCTTCGATCCCCACCGCTGCCCGCTTGCGAGCGAGCGGGCGTACGAGCAGGCAAGGCGCGGCGGCAGGCAGGTGTCTTGGAAGCGCCGAGGGCAGCACGCGCGTCCGGGATGCCCCTTTCTGTGCTTTCCGCTTAGCCGGCAGGAGCGGGCGCAGCGAGTCCCGTCCTCACGCGCGTCCCCGGCGCTTGCTGTGGCGACGCTGTTTTCTCCGAGACCTTTGTCTACTGCTCCTTCTCCGAGACAAAGGTCTCGGAGAAAACAGCGTCGCCACAGCAAGCGCCGGGGACGCGCGTGGGGACGGAACTCGCTGCGCCCGCTGCTGCCGGCTAAGCGAGAGGGGCATCCCGGACGCGCGTGCTGCCCTCGGCGCTTCCAAAACACCTGCCTGCCGCCGCGCTTCGCCTGCTTCCTCAGCTGCTCTTCTCTAGCGAGCGCTCTTTGGCCGGGAAAACCAGGAGCCGCCGCTTTCGCCACAGATCTGCTCAGCTCAAGTTGCAGCCCTTGAACTTCAGGAGGGAACTGGCTGCGAGACCGGGAGGACTTGTGGACTTCAACTCTAGCTAGCATGACTGGAGGAGGAATTCTGGGAGTTGAAGTCCACAAGTCTTAAACTTGCCAAGGGGGTGCAAGGGTCTTCAAACTTGTGGACTTCAACTCCCAGAATTCCTCCTCCAGTCATGCTAGCTCAGGAATTGGAGTTGAAGTCCACAAGTCTTAAAGCTGTCAAGTTTGAAGACCCCTGGGTTAGGGGTGCAAGGGTCTTCAAACTTGGCAAGACTTTTTACAACCATGTACACTTTTTACAAACTTCAAACTTGACAGCTTTAAGACTTGTGGACTTCAACTCCCATTCCTGAGCTAGCATGACTGGAGAAGGAATTCTGGGAGTTGAAGTCCACAAGTCTTAAAGCTGTCAAGTTTGAAGTTTGTAAAAAGTGTACATGGTTGTAAAAAGTATACATGGTTGTAAAAAGTATTCTGCTACACTGGTATTTTATTAAATAATATATTACTACACCATTTGGTTCAGAATACTTTTTTCCTTGTTTTCCTCCTCTAAAATCTAGGTATACACACACACACACACACACACACACACACACACACACACACACACATATAAAAAATTCTATGAAGGTAGTTTGGAGGGAGGGATCTAAATGTAATACTGAAGTTTAAAGCTCGTGAAGTTTAGGAAGTCAAAGATACTTCAGGCTTTCAGAGAATCGGGCTACTTTGAAAATTTTTATTCAAATATTGTTCACTGATGTGAAAGGGCAGTGATTTTGGTTTTGTATTCATTATGTCAATTTTTTTTATAATGGAAGACTGACAAAATTAGACAGGTTGCACTTAGAAGGGGCCTTGATATGTAGAGAAATGGGCTGAGAAGAACTGAGGCAGAATAAGAAGTTAAGGCCATTCTTTTTAAATTGTTTGTTCACCACAATTTTCCCTCCCTCCATCCTTTCTTTCACTAATTGTAGCTAAATCTCTCTTTTCTTGTGCTGTCATTGCCAAATCCAGACTAATCTTTTCAAACCAGTGAAATCTTCATTACTTTTGGCTAAAAAAAGGCCTTAAGGTTTCTACTAAAATCTCCTAAGGCATATTCATTACTCAACAACCAAAATAAAACTATTCATGTCTCTTTTGTTTTGGCCTCATAGTATGAGCTTTATATTTATTTTCCAGTATTTGCCTTCCTTCATTTTGTAATTTCTACTTTTTCTCTAGTCACATATGAGACTTATTCTCCAAATCTTCATTTCACTATGCCGCCATGTTTTGAGGTTAAAAAAAATTAACGGTCCAAAAATTTGAGCTTTCTCTCCATTTTGGTACTTTTCTTTTGATTCCTCTTTTTCATTGGGACCTAGGGTTGCTCTCATTATTACAGATGCGTTTAGTGTTTGTAACCTTCCTTGGCTACCTATAGGCATGAATTTGAAAAGGCAGGTATAATATTTGAAAAAGAAAAAAACCTATACAAATATTAATTTTCCTCAACCTGTGGCTTTCCTCCCTGTGTCTCTGCCAGCCCCCTGATCTCCCCTCACTTCAAGGCTGAGTTTGCCATCAGCCACAAGACACAGGCTGCATTTCATAGAGATACTTTTGTTCCTTGTCTTTTGACCGCCCTGCCATTTCTGACAGGATTTTGCTCATTTTTTATGCCTTCTGGAAATCCTTTCCCTAGAGACCCTTCAGAGAAGCTGATCTTCAGGAAAGGGATTTTTGAGTCTCCACAGAGATTTTATCAATCTTCACAAGATCAGAGATGGTTCTTAGTCTAAGAATCTTAGAGATTAAAAAGTGGAAAATGTAGAAACTGCTGCTTGACGGAGAGGCCACTTCCTTTCTAGATAGGCAATATTAGAGGGAACCGTTCCTTCAAGTTTAATACCCATCATCCGAGATCCACATGGAACATGACGTCCCTCGCCCTTGCAAGGTCTTCTCGCAATGCGCAAAGGATCCCCTAGGGGGCTCCCTGCAAGAGCCGGGCATCTCCTTCCCTGCCCCCACCTTACAAGGGAACTGAGCATGCGCCGGCCTCTTTCCCAAGTCAGGAGAGGTGCGTCCTTCCCGAGGCATTTTCCACCAAAGGCTTGAAAGCTTCTCCCCTCTTTCTACAGAGCCCGATTGCGCTTTTGGGTGAGCCTTTCAGGGAAGGCAAGAGGCTGCAGGGAAGTCTTGGACTTGGAGATCCAGACGTGAGTCGGAGTTCGGTGACGGGGGCTGGGAGGGGGCTATTATTCTCCCGCGGTAGAGGCTCGCATTCATCAGGCTTGGAGTCGTGGAAAGGGGGAGGGGGAGAGCCAGTGGTCCCATGTTCCCCTGCCGTCCCTGTGCATGCACGGGCCAGGGAGGGGAGAAAGCAAAGTTTCGCGCCCTTCGCTTTGTCCCCGGGGGGGGAAAAAACCAGGGTCGCAGAAAAGAGGATTTAGGCTCCATTTCGACGGGGAAACCTTTGGATGGAGGGAGAGGAGGAGAGGTCGTCTTAGCAAAAGAGAGATTTGTGCATCCAAGTCAGTCTTGAGTCCTGGACAGTTTCCTGCCTATTTCTTGGCCCCGTTTTCAGAAGGGGTTTCCCTCTCCTCCCCCTTCCTAGGCCGAGAGAAGCGAGCGATTGGAGTCCCTCCTGCTGGCTTTGCATAAAAGGCTGCAACTCCGTGTGCAAGGAGTTGGGTGCAAGGGGTGCAAGGAATTGTTCTTAACTATGCAGCCATAGAAATAGATATTAAACTGTCTTTTAAATTATATTATATTACATTATTTTTAGCCAGAGAGAGCCATTTGGTTCAGTGATGAAAGCACAAGCCTTTGAAACCAAGATACTAACTTCTAGTCCAACCTTTGGCATGAAAGCCTTGAGCCCATCCCAACTCTCAGCCCAATCTACTTCACAGGGCTGTTGTTGTGGGGAAAATAGTAAGAAGGAGCATTATGTATAATTTCTGCCTAGAGTAATTTATAAAAATAATACAGAACCATAAGAATAAAAACTATTTTGTTTATAAAAACTAGGAAGTAGAAATAAAAAATATATTTAAATGTATTTTTCCAATATTTTGATAGAGGTTTACATCCTGAAGCAGGGGTGTTAAACCCACGTCCTCACGTGACCTATCGGGACTTTTTCCCCCTTTGTTAAACCAGGCATGGCATGATGTATCCGGCCCTCAGGCCACTAGTCTGACAGTCCTGTCCTGAAGGGTTCTGTGCAATTTTCCCCACATGTAGAGAGATCCAGCTAACTAATAAGATTCCCCCCCCCCTCGTCCCAGACATTGGTAGTTTAATCCAAATTTCTTTTTTTGATTGTTTTCCTTAACTCTCCCGTCCCCTTCTCTTTCCTCTCTTGATAAGGATGCTCAGTAGTTCAATTAATCACCCTAGTAAACACCCTGAATTATTTGTTTTTCATTTCAGGTATGTAAGCTGGAAATACTTTCTGGTTCTTCTGGAATCTTAAGTATCTTGTCTGGGAAAAGAGCTGAATGGCCTTGGAATATTTGGCCAGACCTCCTGTGAACAGAAAGACCTGTGGAGATCCTTGGGTCCATTTGCTGCATTAGAGACCAGAGAGAAGATGGAGGGACAACACCCAGCAGATGCAGAAATTAGAAAAGGCCCTTCAGCTGCTCAGCCTTGGAACTGTGGGAAGAATGGGGCAAGTCCTGGACAGAAGAGCCACGAAGAGGCATCCAATAGTTCAGAGGTCCAATGCTGTCACTTCACAAAAATGCAGTTTCAGGAGGGTTGGGGTCCTCGAGATGTTTGCACCCAGCTTCACTACCTTTGTCATCAGTGGCTGCAGCCAGAAAAACACACCAAGGCTCAGATGCTGGACCTGGTGCTCCTGGAACAATTGCTGGCTGTCCTTCCCCCAGAGATGGCAAGATGGGTGCGGGAGTGTGGAGCAGAGACCAGTTCCCAGGCGGTGTCCCTGGCTGAAGGCTTCTTGCTGACTCAGGAGGAGGAAAAGATGCAAGAAGAGTTGCAGGTGAGAGAATGGAATCATGGCAGCTCTAAAGAGGATCTCTCTGAATTTGTCAATTCCTCTCTGGCAGAATTTTCTAGGATTATTAACTCCTAAGGGCATTTGTTCTCTTCTTCCAGAGGATGTATTTGGGGCAGTTCTTCCATTCTGTTTCAAGTTTCAAAAGTGCACATTGGGATCTGCTAGTTTGAAGGTGCAGTATCACAACATTAATTCCCAAAGAAGACACAGACAATCAAAAAATTCAAAATTACAGGCCAATCTCGCTGTTGAACATAGATTATAAAATATTCACGACAATCACAGCGGAACGACTTAAAATATTAAATAAAATTATTTACATAGATCAAAACGGATTCTTTCCTAAATGGCAGATTAGGGATAATACAGGAATTATACTAAACGCATTAGAATACTATGAAGCCCACCCAGATAAACAATTTGCTCTGATCCTGGTTGATGTACATTAAGCCTTCGACAATTTGAATTGGCAATTTCTTAATATACAATTGGACATGATGAAATTTGGAGGAAAATTTACTAAAATGATCAAGGCAATATATTCAAATCAAACAGTGAATATACTACTAAATGGAGAAACAATAGAAAAAGTTAATATAAATAAAGGGGTCAGACAAGGATGTCCACTATCACCACTGCTATTTATACTCTCACTAGAAGTTCTATTAAAACAGGTTAGAGAAAATCGAGACATAAAAGGGCTGTGAACAAGAAAAGAAGAATATAAATTGCAGGCATTTGCCAATGACATGGCGTTCATAATTGAAGATCCCCTGGAAACAGGGATAACATTGGTTCGAGAATTACAGGAATTTGGAAAGGTTGCAGGTCTAAAAATAAATAAAAATAAAACAAAAATAATAACCAAAAATCTGACACATGACCAAAATAAAGAATTAGAGAGGCTATTAGAATTCCAAATAGTTAAAAAAGCAAAATACCTAGGGATTTGGCTGACCGCAAAATGCTCCTCCATAAAAGAAGACAATTATATAAAATTATTATCACAGATTCGGAAGATTTGGAAAACTGGGCAAAATTACAGTTATCTTTACTAGGAATAATCGCTACCATTAAAATGAATATTTTACTCAAAATTTTATATTTATTCCAAACAATCCCAATAAAATTAAACAAAAAATTCTTTGAAGAATTAAATAAAATAACTTTAAAATTCATTTGGCAAGGGAAAAAGGCCAGAATAAAATGTAAACTTTTACAGGATTCCAGACTGAGAGGGGGCTTTGGCCTACCAGACTAAGAACTGTACTACCAGGCAGCTGCGGCAACATGGATTAGAGAATAAATAATCTTAAACAAGAGAATACTAGCGATCGAAGGACATGACCTACAATGAGGTTGGCATGCATTCTTGTGGGAGGGCAAGAATAAAATGCACAAATATTTCCAAAGACATCAAATGAGAGATGCATTAATGGAGGTCTGGAGGAAAATTAAACAAAATTTTAATATAAAAGTTCCGCGATGGATTTCAACAGTGGAAGCACTGCTTTACCCAAATGTTATAGACTTAAATAAAATAGTTACATACAATGAATTATTAGACGAACAAGGAAAATTGAAATCAAATCAAGAATTACAAACACAAGGAATTAAAATAGACTGGTGGCCCTACATACAGATTCAAACAAAATATAAAAAGGATTTGGAGCAATACGGTTTTCAAAATGAACAACAAGAAATTGATAAAATACTAACAGGTACGGATGAAAAAATGATTACTAAGATATATAATTGTTTATTAAATCGTAAAATGGAGGAGGAAACAGTAAAAGAAACAATGATTGCGTGGGCCAAAAACTTTGGGTATAACATCGAATTAGAGTATTGGGAACAAATTTGGGGGGGGGGAATTAAAAATTGACAATGTTGGCCGCATATAAGGAGAACATATATAAAATGTTCTACAGATGACATTTACCACCAGCGAGATTGGCCAAAATGTATTCAACTATACCACCCAACTGTTGGAAATGCAATCACATACAAGGGACATTCTTCCACATGTGGTGGACATGTCCCAGTGCAAAGAAATATTGGAGGAAAATTAAAAAATGGATTGAGGAAATAACAGCAGAAAATTGAGATGAGGCCAGAACTGTTTCTATTGGCAATAATAAAAGAAAATATTCGAAAGGAGATTTACTGTATCATACAACACATAATAGCAGCAGCGTGAATTACATTCGCCCAAAACTGGAAGAAAGAAAAGATCCCCTCAAATGCAATGATCATAAAAAAGGTGCTAGAATGCGCAGAGATGAATAAACTAACGATGGAATTGAGAGAGAGAGGAAACAATGTATTATAAAATATGGAACAGATGGTATGATTGGCTCGAAAAGAAAAGTAAAATCAATGTGTAAAGTAATATAGAAAGATGTAATAAAATGTAATAAATGTAATCTTAGAATCTAAATGGTTGTAAAACAAAGTATAAAATATATAAAATGAATAGATGGACATAAGAATGTTTAAGTTTAAAACAATAGCCTTAAATATGGAAAACATAGAATTGAGAAAGAAATTCCGATATTGTAAAGCTGTATTAGTGGAACTATAGTTTGTTTTTTAAATGTGAAAAACTTCAATAAAAAGTATTAAAAAAAAGAAGGTACAGTATGATAATTCATTTCTATCTCTGTGCTCTTCCTTTGTTTCTCGTATCACATCATGTCCAGAAATCAGTGGAAGCTGTGACTGAGTATCCTAAGGAGGGGAAAGATTCATTCAGATCTTCTCAAGAGCTGCTCTTCAGGGAGAACTTCCAGAAAGGTCAAAGTCAAGACGCTACGCAAGGTAAGAAAAGCTCTTTCTGTGTGAGGTGGGATTTCAACATTTAACTGATTGTTTTGCGCTACTTTATTGGAGTGTGTCTCTTTAGCAAATCTGCTTCCAGTATTTTTCTCTTTCTCATAGAGAGTAGAAAGCCGTCCTTGGACTTTTTAGAATCATCTCTTTGTGCTGGAGCTGAAGGATTAGCTGAACCGCTACTCCAGGTAAGGAGAAGAAAGATCAGATAAGGCCCCTGAATCTTGGATTGATTTCATTTTGTTCTAGAGTTAAATGTATAAAATTGCTGTTTCTAAGCAATATGGATTTGACATCAGGTCATTGAACATTCACACTCAGCTTAATCTACCCTCTCCCTTCTGAGGAGATCCTTTGTGAGTTGCCTTCTCCACCCATCCTGCTTCACCATCAGATTTCATTGACCAGACTGTTGTCCGCATCGGGGATCCTCCTTCTGTCTCCCAGGGTTGTTCTCACACACCATTACAAAAAAGAAATACTCCTTTTTTGTCTACCTTCATGAAGGTGTGGAGTTGGGGTACATTTATTTATTTATTTATTCATTCATTCATTCATTCATTCATTTATTTATTTATTTATTTGGTATTCTTATATGCCGCCCAACTCCCGAAGGACTCAGGGCGGCGTTGGTCCCTCAGTTGATAAAGTAAGCCATTGGAAAACATGTCAGATGGGTTTTGCCAGTAATTTGCTCTGCCCAGCCTAGGAAGAATGGGGATAAGTACTGGATTTAAGTCCCAGCTACAAATTGACCAAGAATATTTTAGTTGGTTACACCATAAAGCATTCCAAATACTGCCAGCTTGATGAAATGTAATTTAGTTGTGCCGTCAGCCAAAAGGGTTGAGATCTGAATTCTGAATTCTGCAGAAGATGCCCATTTTGTTCACTATATCTCTTTCTTAGAATTATTGGAAGAAAATTATCAAATTATCCTTGGTATCTGTTAATAGGGAAACTTGTTTCCTTGTTCAGGATGTTGTGTCTTTTGAGGAAGTGGCTGTATATTTCTCGGAGGAGGAGTGGTCTCAACTGGATGCTGACCAAAAAGCTCTCCACACAGAAGTCATGCTGGAGAATTCCAGGAATCTGTTTTCTCTGGGTAAGAACCCCTGTCTGTGCTCAGAAATATAGAGAAGGGAGTTAAATGTTATTTCTGGGGAAAAAATCATTTATTTACAGTGTATTCGGAACGTATTCAGGCCCTCTTCACTTTTGTCAACTTTGTTATGCTGCAGCACGTTACTACAGTCGTTGAAATTCACTTTTTTTGTCCTTAATCTTCACTCGGTACCCAATACTGACAAAGTGAAAGCAGAATTTTAGAAATGTCTGCATATTTATTAAAAAGAAAAAACTGAAATATCACATTGGCATAAGTATTCAGATTCTGTCACTCAGTACTTTGTTGAAGCACCTTTGGCAGCACATACAGCCAATGTCTTTTTGGGTATGACGTGACAAGCTTTACACACACTGGGTTGGGGGATTTTCTACCATTCTTGCTTGCAAATCCTCTCAGGGTCAGTCAGGTTGCATGGCGATTCTCAGTGGACAGTCATTTTCAGGTCCCTCCAGAGATGTTAAATAGGGTTCAAGTCATGCTGGGCCACTCTAGGACATTTGTGAGCCGTGGTGGTGCAGTGGTTAGAATGCATTACTGCAGGCTACTTCTGCTGTCCCATCTTCTGCCAGAATTTCTGGAGCTCAGTCAGAGTGACCATCGGTTTCTCGGTCACCTCTCGTACTAAGACCCTTTTATCCCAATTGCTCAGTTTAATTGGGCAACCAGCTGTTGGAAGAGTCCTGGTTCTGCCAAACTTCTTCCATTTGAGAATAAGGGGGTCTATTTTGCTCTTAGGAACCTTCAGTGCAGCAGAAATTTTATGGTAGCCTTCCCCAGATCTGTTCCTTTGCAATAATCCTGTCTCTGAGCTCTGCAGGCAGTTCCTTTGACCTCATGGCTTTTGGTCTGCTACCGTATGCATTCTCAGCTGTGAGGCCTTCTATGGAGAGCTGTGTGTCTTTCCAAATCACGTCTAATCAATTGAATTGACCACAGGTGAACTGAAAATTGGAAAAATTGGAAAACTGCATAGCCTGGCTTTTTACATAAATATTTTTTTTAAAAAAAATGCTTTCTGCTCTTAAAATACACAATACCCTTTCATAGAAGACATTAGCAAGACTCTGAGGGACAGGCTCCATGCAGGGATGGTGTGGCCTCTCTTGAACCAGGTTCTGGCTACCAGGATTCGGTATTCCCCCCTGAACCTGGTCACTGGGATTCCTGATGGCCCTCAGCTGCTATGACCAAGACCGGATGACCTCTGAGAGGCATGTTCCCTTCTTAGAGATATGCCGATTTGTGTACCAAGTTTGGCATTAGTCTAAGTTGAAGGTGGGGAGCTATTGCCATCCAGAAATTCCCCCTGATTTTCAAAGATTCTGCTCTGCAAACAAGTGGAGATGAGACTTTTATTGAAGTTGGGAGGTGCTGGGTATGTTGCTGCCCCAGCGTCCAATGCACTTTGGAAGTTTGTGGCAACATGGAATTGTCCCAAGTCAAAGATTAGTTCAGGGTTGTGATCCAATCCTATTAGAATGAAAATAATACAGTTTTCCTTTTTCTTTTTCAAGGCTTTAATGGGCAAGAGAATAAGAATTGCAAGCAGGAACACCAAGCGATCCATTTGAAAGGGGGGGAAGCGATATTTGAAGATCAGATGCAACCAAAGAATGATGAAACAACGCAATCAAGAAGTGAAATTAACAATGGTGTTCTTCTGGTCAGTTGGCTTCCTTATCATACAGTCATTGATATGGGAGACAGACCATATAAATCTATGGAGTGTGGAAAGAGATTCAATAAATCCGGTCATCTCTTTTCTCATAAAAGCACACATTCAGATGAGAAATCAAATACCTGCAGGGAGTGTGGAATGATCTTCTGTGATAATCACTCTCTTAGAAAACATGAAAGGAATCACAAAGGAGAAAGAACTTATAAATGCATGGAGTGTGGAAAGACCTTTACTTCTAGCAGTAGTTTGAAATCCCACAACTTGATCCACACAGGAGAGAAGCCATATCAATGCATGGAGTGTGGAAAGGGTTTTAGGAGGAGTCATCATCTTACCTCCCATAATAGGATTCACAAAAGAGAAAGACCTTATAAATGTTTGGAGTGTGCAAAGACCTTTACTTCTAGCAATAGTCTGAAATCCCACAAGAGGATCCACACAGGAGAAAGACCTTATACATGCATGGAGTGTGGAAAAACCTTCTGTTTTAATCATTCTTTTATAAGACATAAAATAATTCACAAAGCAGAAAGACCTTATAAATGCTTGGAATGTGGAAAAACCTTTACTTGTAGCAGTAGTCTTAATTCCCACAACTTGATCCACACAGGAGAGAAGCCATATCAATGCACGGAGTGTGGAAAGGGTTTTAGGAAGAGTGGTAATCTTAATACCCACAAGAGGATCCACACAGGAGAGAAACCGTATCAATGCATGGAGTGTGGAAAGACCTTCTGTTATCATCGTTCTTTTATAACTCATCAAATGAATCACAAAGGAGAAAGACCTTATAAATGCATGGAGTGTGGAAAGACCTTTATTTGTAGCAGTTATCTTAATTCCCACAAGAGGATCCACACAGGAGAAAGACCTTATAAATGCGTGGAATGTGGAAAGACCTTTACTCGTAGTAGTGATCTTAATTCCCACATGAGGATCCATACAGGAGAAAGACCTTATAAATGCATGGAGTGTGGAAAGAGCTTTAGTCGTAGTAATGATCTTAATTACCACAAGAGGATCCACACAGGAGAAAGTCCTTATAAATATGTGGAATGTGGAGATGGCTTTAAAAGGAGTTGTGATCTCATGACCCATAAAACGATCCATACTGGAGAAAAAAACCTGATGAGTGCTTGGAGTGGAGTTTTGTAAGGAGTAACGCTTTTACTCGCCATAGAAGCATCCACACATGGGAGAAACCATATCAATAAAGGAATTGTGGAGAGAGCTCCATGAGAAACCCAAATACTCCTTGGTGTATGACTGCAATTGAGCCCAAAAGTTCTGTTGCTAAGCGAAACAGTTATTAAGTGAGTTTTGCCCCGTTTTACGACTTTTCTTGCCACATTTGTTAAATGAATCACTGTAGTTGTTAAGTTAGTAACACTATTATGAAATGAATCTGGCTTCCCCATTGGATTTTCTTGTCACAGGCTCACAAAAGATGATCACATGATCCAGGGACACTGCATCTGACATAAATCAGTTGCCAAGAATCTGAAGTTTGATCAGGTGACCATCGGGATGCTGCAACGGTCATAAGTGTGAAAAATGGTCATAAGTCACGTTTTCAGTGCTTCTATAACTTTGAATAATCACTATATGAACTGTAGTAAATCAAGGACTACCTATAGTTGTCTAAAATATCATGCAAAGACCATATTATTATTATTATTATTATTTATTTATTGCATTTGTATGCCGCCCAACTCCCGAAGGACTCTGGGTGGAGTCCAGAGTAATAATTCAAATAAACTGTAGCTCTTCTTAGACATGTGTACATAAATTGCCTTTCTAGTGCAAACCAGAACAGTGTGGATCCCTAATCCTGCTTGTGGTTTTTGTTAAGTCCAAATAGACAAAGACCTTCTCTACATATAGAAGTATTCCTGATTGTTTTTCATTATATTGCCTCAAATATTCCAAAATACCAAACACAATTATCATATTATTCTTCAAGTATGCTTTAAATTAAAAAGGAAAAAAAATCCACAACTTTGTTAGAGGTTAGAGGTTATCTGATTCCTCTTGCTGTTGCCTGAATATTTCTGTTCTGATATTGGGCCAAGTATTTGGGACTTTCCCTTTTTCTGCCTGTCCTACCTTTTCCATCTCTGCTTGTCTGAGGAAGACTCTGGTGAGAGTTCTGACTGCTGCATCCAGAATGTTGGATGCCACTAATTTCTCATGGGTTGCTTTTAAACCAGGAGTCCCCAACCCACAGGCTATGGCCTGTTCGGAAGTAGGCTGTGCAAGCAGTGGGTGAGCGTATGCATGCATAGCTCCACTTGTGCAAGTGGCAGGCACTCAAGCTGATGTGCAAAGCTCCCATTTGTGTGAGCGGCGGGTGCACAGGCCAGCTACTTCCACAAATGGAGCTCTGCATGCATGCATCTGCCGGCCACTTGCACAGAACCATCCTCTGTCTCTTCCCACCCCACAAGCCCGAAATGTTAGGGAGTGCTGTTTTAAATCATCAATCATACCCAATTTGATACAATTGAGCTCAAAACGTTTACCAAAAGTCCTGGATTCTAGATGTTTTCTGTCACCCGATAAGGGTTGTGGAGATGTTTTACTTTGAAAAAATATTGAAGAGACAAAGAGAAACATACAAACAATGAGTTCTTTTTATGTTTGTTTTTTATACTATATCAGATACGTCAAACACAAGTCCCGTGGATCAGAACCAGCTCATGATCAGGTTAGATGTGACCAACCCTAGAGACAGTGAGGGGCCGTCCCCCCCCCTGCTTCGGCCCTTCCCACCCCAGCTGGACGCTACCCCTGGGTGTGTGCACAGGAGGTGGCGTGTGCATGGGGGTCTGGAGTGCTGAGTGGGCCATGGAGGCGGCAGAGGCCCTGGTGCTGGGCAGTGCCTCGCAGCTAGTCCTATGCCCCCAGGTGCTTTCCGTTTCACCCGGATGGCCCCTGCCCCCATGTGGGAAGGCCATTGCAACCGGCAGCTCTGCCACCCCCTCCTCTCCCTTGTCCCTTCCTGGAAAAGGAGGGAGGGAAGGAAAGAGATGGGAATGAGGGAGGGACGGACGAGGGAAGAAAGGCGATTGGAAAGAGAGGGAAGGAGGATTTGAGTGAACTCCTGCCTTAGCACTTGGACACCATCAACCCTGCTATCCTTGCCATCCCCTTGCCCCCCTCCTCCTGACCTCTCCTGGTGGTATCCCATCCTAACACTGAGGATGCTTTGCTTACAAAGCCAGGGCTCCTCACAGGGAAAGGGAGTGGGCCTCCCTCTGACTCCCACACTTTGCCCTCCCACACTCACCATGAGCAACCTGGCCAAGGAGAGCAGGCACAGCAGCAGCAGCAACCTTGAGATAAGCGTGGCCGAGCACTCCCTCGGGAAAGCAGGACTGGACTAGGCTCTGCTGCAAGATCCCGGTGCTCCGGGAGCTCCAGGGCTGGGCTGGATGCTTGCTCTCCATTGGCCAGGGCTCTGGGCAGCCCATGTCTCTATCCAGGGGTCCTCTGTGTAGCCTGAGGGATGGCGAGGCTCCTCTGGTGGATGAGGCTTTGGTGCTCATCCTTGTCTCACCTTCCTCTGCTGGAGACCTCTGGATCCTCCCTCCCAGCCTTGCCTGCCCCTCCCCCTCCCAAACACACAGGAGGTGGAGGAAGATGCTGCATGTGGAAGCGCAGAGGAGAACATTTGCAGGAAGCAGTTTCCTCCAGGTCCAACTTTTGCCTTGACACATCTCTGGAGAGGGGGAAGGGTGGCAGGGGAGCTGCGTGTGGGAAGGCTGCCGCAACAAGCCAGCATCTTTACCACACATGACTGGAAACAAGGATTTGCTTTTGACCAACACCAGCCTCCCTCTTGCAGAACCGGAGATGGCTGCTCCCCTGCCACCTCTTGCTCTCTAGAGGTCTGTCAAGGCAGAGATGTTGGACACGGAGGAAACTGCTCCCTGCAAACTTTCTCCTCCACCCTTTCCAAATCCCAAGTCAGCCACACCCAGTGAGTGGTATTGAACCGACCTTGCCCACCTGGCCACACCAGCCCAGCCTCTGTGAGTTGTCAGTGTTATATGCAACTGGCCCTTTGAGGGCAACCATAATGCAGCCCTCAATGAAATTGAGTTTGATACCCCTGCTTTGCACCATCCCCATGAACATCCCCATGATCCCCAGGTTGACGACTGGTTCAACCTGGAAATGAGAAATATCCTGACAGTGAGCACAACCAACCAACGGAAAAAGCTTGCCTTCCGAAGTTGTGGGAGCTTCATCACTGGAAGCTTTCAAGAAGAGACTGGACTGCCATTTGTCAGAAATGGTGTAGGGTCTCCTGTTTGGGTGGGGAGGGGGGTTCAACTAGATCAGGGGTCCCCAACCTTTTGGACTTCAGGGGCCACTAAATTCATAATTTTAAATCCTGTAGGCCACAAATATGATCTGTCTAATGACTGGCTGGGTGGGCGTGGCTAGGTGGTCATGTGACTGGGTGGGTGTGGCCAACTTGATGTCACTCACATCAAGGAGCGCCTCGCCAGCCTCTCCTCGTCACTCCCCTCCCAGCCACTCCTCGCCTGCCCACCAGCAGTTGTTGGAGCTAAGCAGCCACGACGAGAAAGAGTTTGCAAAACAGCTGGCTCAGTTCAAATTGGATCTGACCAAGAAAGGCTCAGCAGAAGCACCTCACTGAGATTCAGCCGTGATTCAGCCGTGAGGACTACGAGCATAGGCTTTCCAAGCAGAGGGAAGACATGCGAGAGTGCAAGGCCAGGTATCGGCAACTGGAGGCTCAGCAGGCTGAGATGGTCAGCCAGTTCCAGGCCATGAGGCAGTCCCATTGGAACAAGGACCTCCGGCTCTTCACCAGCAGTGGTGCTTCCCTCCAGCCTTCGCCCAAAGCCCCGCACCACGAGGCTGAAGCAGACCCCGATTCGGAATTTCTGCCCCCCTGCACACAAAAAGACCCTGAAGGGGGAGACACACTGCAGCAACACAAGCATTCATTCCACGCATCTAGCCCGGGGCCGTAGTTTGAGGACCCCTAATTTAGTGCAATATAAAAAATGCAAATAATTTTCCTGTGGACCACCAAAATTTTCTTGTGGACCACCAGTGGTCCACGAAGCACCAGTTGGTGACCGCTGGGATGACCTACAAGCTCCCTTCCAAGCCAACTCTGTTAATCTGTTTACAAATTCTCATGATGTTCTGAGCCCTTGCAGAGTCCTCAGACATTGCGCAAAGGATCCTCTAGGGGGCTCCCTGGAAGAGTGGGGCAGCTCCCTCCCGGCCCCGCCCCGCTTACAAGAGAACTGAGCATGCGCCAGCCTCTTTCCCCAAGTCAAGAGAGATGCATGCTTCTCGAGGCATTTTGCAGCGAAGACTGGAAAGTGTGTCCGCTCTTTCTACTGTTTCCGATTCTACCTCCCATCCCCCCGCTGTGAGCCTTTCTAGCAAGGGAAGAAGAGGCTGCAGGGAAGTCTTGCACGGTCCGAGATTCAGCCGTGAGTCGGGGTTCAGTGATGGGGGGTTGGGGGGTTTCTCCCGCGCTGGAGGCTCGCATGGAGACATGCAAAACTTCCATGAGACTTGGAGTCGTGGGATGGAAGGGGGGGGCAGTGGTCCCATATTCCCCTGCTGCCCCTGTGCAGGGACGAAAGCAAAGTTTCGGATCTTTCGCGTTGCCCCCAGGTGAAAAATAATCAGAGTCGCAGAAAGGATGGAGCCGTTTACCCTCCATTTGGATGGGAAAACCTTCGCATGGGAGGGAGAGGAGGAGAGGTCGTCTTTGCAAATCAGATATTTGTGCCTCCGAGTCAGCCTTGACTCCAGGACAGTTTCCTGCATATTTTGTGGCTCCATTTTTAGAAGGGGTTTCCCTCTCCTCCCCCTTCCTAGGCCGAGAGAAGCGAGCGGCCGGATTCCCTCCTGCTTGCTTTGCATGCAAGGGTTCAACTCCGTGTTAAGGAGTTGGGTGAAAGGTGTGCAAAGACTGAAATTCGGTTTCCTGCTTTCCCGCCTTTCCCCATTGTGAGCAGTTTTTTTCTGCCGCCAGGTAAAGAAGGAAGATGTTGGAGGAGGGAGGTGCTCCTTGGACTCAGATGCCTCATTCACACACTATGATTCGGCCAGTGGTTTTTTGTCAAGCTTGGCCTTTGTAAAGCCTGGGTGTTGGAACTCCCTAGTTGGTTTATTTAATTATTAAGTGGATTTAGAGAGCCCCTCATGTCAATTGCTTTTTGTGACCTGGGACATTTATAATTTGGATTATGGAAATGGTTGCTCTTCACTGTGCAGCCATAGAAATGATTTTAAACTGTGTATTAAATTATATTAAATAAAATTATAGTTAGCCAGAGAGAGCCATTTGGTTCAGTGATGAAACCACAAGGCTTTGAAACGAAGAGATTAACTTCTAGTCCAACCTTCGGCATGAAAGCCTTGAGCCCATCCCAACTCCCAGCCCAATCTACTTCACAGGGCTGTTGTTGTGGGTGAAATAATAAGGAGCATTATGTATAATTGCTGCCTAGAATAATTTATAATAATAATACAGAAGACATAAAAATTGAATGTTAATAAAAACTAGGAAGTAGAAACCAAAAACATATTTAAATGTATTTTTCCAGCATTTTGGTAGACATTGACATCCTGAAGGGTTCTCTGCAATTCTACCCATATAATAGAGAGATCAAGCTAATTAATAAGATTCCCCCCTCTCCTGTCCCAAATTTCTTTTTTTGAATTTTCCTGCCCTGCACCGAAGACAAATTCCTTGTGTCCAATCACACTTGGCCAATAAAGAATTCTATTCTATTCTATTCCCTTTTGCAATTGTATTAGAGACCAGAGAGAAGATGGAGGGAGAACACCCAGCAGATGCTGAAATTAGAAAAGCCCCCGCAGCTGCTCAGCCTTGGAGCTGTGGGAAGAATGGGGCAAGTCCTGGGCAGAAGAGCCACGAAGAGGCATCCAATAGTTCAGAGGCCCAATGCTGTCACTTCAGAAAATTGCAGTTCCAGGAGGGGAAGAGTCCCCGAGATGTTTGCACCCAGCTTCACCACCTTTGTCGTCAGTGGCTGCAGCCAGAAAAACACAGCAAGGCTCAGATGCTGGACCTGGTGCTCCTGGAACAATTGCTGGCTGTCCTTCCCCCAGAGATGGCAAGATGGGTGCGGGAGTGTGGAGCAGAGACCAGTTCCCAGGCGGTGTCCCTGGCTGAAGGCTTCTTGCTGACCCAGGAGGAGGAAAAGATGCAAGAAGAGTTGCAGGTGGGAGAATATAATTATGGCAGCTCTAAAGAGGATCTCTCTGAATTTGTCAATTCCTTTGTGGCAGAGTTTTCTGGGATTATTAACTCCTAAGGGCATTTGTTCTGTTCTTCCAGAGGATGTATTTGGGGCAATTCTTCCATTCTGTTTCAAGTTTCAGCAATGGACATTGGGGTCTGGTAGTTTGAAGGTGCAGTATGATAATTCATTTCTATCTCTGTGCTCTTCCTTTGTTTCTCGTATCACATCATCTCCAGAAATCCATGGAAGCTGTGACTGAGTATCCTAAGGAGGAGAAAGATTCATGCAGATCTTCTCAAGAGCTGCTCTTCTGGGAGAACTTCCAGAAAGATCAAACTCAAGATGCTACGCAAGGTAAGAAAAGCTTTTTCTTTGTGAGGTGAGATTTCAACATTTAGCTGATTTTTTCGCTCCATTTTGTTGGAGTCTCTCTCTTTAACAAATCTGTTTCCACTATTTTTATCTTTCTCATAGAGAGTAGAAATGTGTCCTTGGACTTTTTAGAATCACCTCTTTGTGGTGGAGCTGAAGGATTAGGACTACTTCAGGTAAGGAGGAGAAACTTGGGAAAAGGCCCCTGCATCTTGGATGGACTTCATTTTATTCTAGGGCTCAATGTAGAAAATTTCTGTTTCTAAAGAATACAAATTTGATATCAGGTCCTTGAACATTCTCCCTTCTGAGGGGATCCTTTGTGAGTCGCTTTCTCCACCCCTCCTGCTTCACCATCAGATTTCATTAACCAGACTGTTGTCAGCATCGGGGCTCTTCCTTCTGTCTCCCAGGGTTATTCTCACTCACCATTATAAAGAAAATATTCTTTTTTGCCTTTTGAAAAGCATCTTTTGTTATTGAGAATCTCTGTAGACATATAGACTACTATTGCAAGCTGTTCCAACTCCTTGATGAAGGTTGGAGTTGGGGTACGTTGGCCCCTCAGTTGATAAAGTGAGCCATTGGAAAACATGTCAGGTGGGTTTTGCCAGTATTTTGCTCTGCCCATCCTAGGAAGAATGGGAGTCACAGATAAGGAGTGGATTTAAGACCTAGCTACCAATGGACCCAAGAATATTTTAGTTGGCTATACCGTAAGGCATTCCAAACACTTCCAGCTTCATCAAACATGATTTAGTTGGGCCATCAGCCAAAAGCGGTGAGATCTCATTCTGAATTCAGCAGAAGATGCCCATTTTGTTCACGTGATCTCTGCCCTAGAATTGGTGGAAGAAAATTATCCCATTATTCTTGGGATTATCTGTTAATAAGGAAACTTGTGTCATTGTTCAGGATGATGTGTCTTTTGAGGAAGTGGCCGTGTATTTCTCCAAGGAGGAGTGGTCTCAACTGGATGCTGACCAAAAAGCGCTCCACGGAGAAGTCATGCTGGAGAATTCCAGGAATCTCTTTTCTCTGGGTAAGAACCCCTTTCTGTGCTCAGGAATGTAGAGAAGGGGCTTGAATGTTATTGGGGGGGGGAATCATTTATTTACAGTGCATTCAGCAACTATTCATACCACCTTTGCTTTGTAGAATTTTGTTATGCTGCAGCCTGATTCTGCAGTTGTTGAAATAAGTATTTTGTATTTTATGAACAGAAAGCATTAAAAAAAACACAAGTTCTTTTATGTAATAAGGGAGACTGTTCAGATTTTAAATTGTTCTTTGAATAAATTTCCTTCCATAAAATCAGTTTGGTCAAATGGTTATAGCACCAGGCTAGAACCTGGATGACTGCGAGTACAAGGTCTGCCTGAGGCATGAATGTTAGCTGGTTGACTTTGGGCCAAAACTCTCTCAGCTCAACCCATGTCAAACGGTTGTTGTAGGGCCGTGATGGCGAACCTTTGGCACGTGTGCCCGAACTGGCATGTGGAGCCATGTCTCCTGGCACGTGCGGCATCGCCCGTTCCTCTTCCGGGTTTCTGGGGCACATGCGCACGCGACGATCAGCTGGCCTTTCTACATGCGGCAGTACTGGAAACCGTAAGAGCTGGTCTTTCATTTTCAACCGTGAGCATGTGCGCTGGCCAGCTGATCGGCATGTGAGCATGTGCAGCAGTGACCCGAAGACATGCTGGTGCACCGGAAACAGGAAGTACCTTTTCTGGCCCACGTATGTCCCCTGGGCAGCTCCTCTTCCTGGTTGCTGTAGAATTTTGTTATGTTGCAGCATGATTCTACAGTTGTTGAAATTCATTATTTTCTCATTAATCTACACTGGGTACCCAATAATGGCAAAGTGAAAACAAAATTTTAGAAAAGTTTATAAATTTATTAGTTTCTAGCCTTGTGTTTTCACCTTTTGACCAAACTGACTTTATGGAAGAAGGAATTTTATTGGAAAAAATTTTGGAAAACTGCATAGCCTACCTTTTTACATAAAGGAAATTTTTTTAAGCGTTCTGCTCATAAAATATAAAATACTCATTTCATAGAGAAGATATTAGTGAGACTCTGAGGAAGAGGCAGAATGTACTGAGCAAGGTTCTGCCTACCAGGATTCAGGATTCCCTCCTGAACCTGGTTGTTGATTGGCCCTCAGCTGCTATAACCGACCGGATGGCCTCTGAGAGGGAGGTTCCCTTCTTAGAGATATGCCCACTTGTGTACCGAGTTTGACATTAGTGTTAAGTTGAGGGTGGGGAGGTATTGCTATCCAGAAATTCCCTTTGACTTTCAAAGATTCTGCTCTGCAGAGAAATGGAGTTGAGACTTATTGAAGTTGGGAGGTGCTGGGTATGTTGCTCCCCAGCATGACACAGTATCCAATACACTTCAGGAGTTTGTGGCACCATGGAGTTGTCCCAGGTCAAATATTGGTTCAGCGCTGTGATCCAATCCTATGGGGAACATTTCACTTGGAAATGGGTCTTTGCTATAATCCTAGTTTGGACTCTTCATGTTTGCCAACAAAACAGCTGAAATATACTGATGATTGATTTGGCTAAATTTCAGAAGAAAGGTTTTGCTTGTTCCCCTATTCTTGCTACAGTTTTCATTTTTCTTTTTCAAGGCTTTAATGGGCAAGAGAATAAGAATTGCAAGGAGGAACACCAAGCAATCCATTTGAAAGGGGGGGAAAGGAAATTTGTAGATCAGATGCAACCAAAGAGAGATGAAACAACGCAATCGAGAAGTGCAATTAAAGAACGTCTTTCTCAGGTCAGTTGGCTTCTTAATGATACAGTGATCGATACAGGGGAAATGCCGTGTAAATCCATGGAGTGTGGAAAGAGATTTAATAAATCCGATAATCTCATTTCTCATATAAAGGCACATTCAGAAGAGAAACTATTTATCTGCATGGAGTGTGGAAAGACCTTTACTCATAGCAGAAATCTTAATTCCCACAAGAGGAGCCACACAGGAGAGAAGTCATATCAATGCATGGAGTGTGGAAAGAGCTTTGCTCAAAACTCTCGTCTTAATTCCCACAAGAAGAGCCACACAGGAGAAAGACCTTATAAATGCATGGAGTGTGGAAAGAGCTTTACTCGTAGCAATCATCTTCATCGCCACAAGAGGAGCCACACAGGAGAAAGACCTTATAAATGCATGGAGTGTGGAAAGAGCTTTACTCGTAGCAGTCATCTTCATAGCCACAAGAGGATTCACACAGAAGAAAAGCCATATCAATGCATGGAGTGTGGAAAGACCTTCTGCTATAATTATTCTTTTATAATCCATCAAAGGAATCACAAAGGAGAAAAACCTTATAAATGCATGGTGTGTGGAAAGACCTTTACTTGTAGCAGAAATCTTCATCGCCACAAGAAGATCCACACAGGAGAGAAACTGTATCAATGCATGGAGTGTGGAATGAGTTTTAAATGTATCAATCATCTTAATACCCACAAGAGTATCCACACAGGAGAAAGTCCATATAAATGCATGGAGTGTGGAAAGAGCTTTACTCGTAGCAATCATCTTCATCGCCACAAGAGGAGCCACACAGGAGAAAGACCTTATAAATGCATGGAGTGTGGAAAGAGCTTTACTCGTAGCAGTCATCTTCATCGCCACAAGAGGATTCATACAGAAGAAAAGCCATATCAATGCATGGAGTGTGGAAAGACCTTCTCCTATAATTATTCTTTTATTATCCATCAAAGGAATCACAGAGGAGAAAGACCTTATAAGTGCATGGAGTGTGGAAAGACCTTTATTTGTAGCAGTCATTTTAATTCCCACAAGAGGATCCACACAGGAGAAAGACCTTATAAATGCATGGAATGTGGAAAGAGCTATACTCGTAGTAGTCATCTTAATACCCACAAGAGTATCCACACAGGAGAAAGTCCTTATAAATGCATGGAATGTGGAAAGAGCTATACTCGTAGTAGTCATCTTAATACCCACAAGAGTATCCACACAGGAGAAAGTCCTTATAAATGCATGGAGTGTGGAAAGAGCTTTACTCGTAGTAGTCATCTTAATACCCACAAGAGTATCCACACAGGAGAAAGTCCTTATAAATGCATGGAGTGTGGAAAGAGCTTTACTCGTAGTAGTGATCTTAATTACCACAAGAGGATCCACACGGGAAAGTCCTCATAAATATGTGGAATGTGGAGATGGCTTTAAAAGGAGTTGTGATCTCATGTCCCATAAAAGGATCCATACTAGAGGGAAAAAAACCACATGAATGCATGGAGTGGAGCTTTGTAAGGAGTAATGCTTTTACTCGCCAGAGAAGCATCCACACATGGGAGAAACCATATCAATAAAGGAATTGTGGAGAGAGCTCCATGAGAAATCCAGATAGTCCTTGGTGTATGACTGCAATTGAGGCCAAAATTTCTGTTGCTAAGCGAAACAGTTATTAAGTGGGTTTTGCCCCGTTTTACGACTTTTCGAGCCACATTTCTTAACTGAATCACTGTAATTGTTAAGTTGGTAACACTGTTGTGAAATGAATCTTTCTTCCCCATTGGATATAATAACAACAGCAGCAGCAGCAGCAGGAGCAACAACAACGTTGGAAGGGACCTTGGAGGTCTTCTAGTCCAACCCCCTGCTTAGGCAGGAAACCCTACACTACTTCAGACAAATGGTTATCCAACATCTTAAAAACTTCCAGTGTTGGAGCATTCACAACTTCTGGAGGCAGGCTGTTCCACTGATTAATTGTTCTAACTGTCAGGAAATTTCTCCTTAGTTCTAAGTTACTTCTCTCCTTGTTTTGTTTCCACCCATTGCTTCTTGTCATTTGCTTGTCAGAAGCTAACAAAAGGTGATCACATGATCCAGGGACACTGCAGCTGACATAAATCAGTTGTTAAGCATCTGAAGTTTTATCAGTTGACCATCGGGATGCTGCAACAGTCATAAGTGTGAAAAATGATCATAAGTTATGTTTTTCAGTGCTTCTATAACTTTGAATAATCACTATATGAACTGTAGTAAATTGAGGACTACCTATAGTTGTCTAAAATATCACGCAAGGACCATTTGAATAATAATCCAAATAAACTGTAGGTCTTCTTAGATATGCGTGCATATATTGCCTTTCTTGTGCAAACCAGAACAGTGTGGATCCCTAATCTTGCTTGTGGTTTTTGCTAAGTTCAAATATACAAAGGCCTTTTCTACATGTAGAAATATTCCTGATTGTTTTTCATTATATTGTTTTAAATATTCCAAAATACCAAACACAATTATCACATTATTCTTCAATTACCGTATTTTTTGGAATATAAGACGCACCTGAGTATAAGACGCACCTTAGTTTTGGGGGAGGAAAACAAGGAAAAAAGGCCTTTGCCTCCCAGCAATTTGCCAAACAGCAAACAGCACAGGTGATATACACTGTTTGCTGTGTATTTCTGTGCATGTGTGCCTGACCCATAGAAATAGTAAAGAATTGGAGAAATGTACATTATGGCAGTATATTAATGCCAGAAAGTTTTCTTAAATGTAGTCACACTAATTCCTCCCAATTATTTAAATAGATCTACTCCAAACATGACTAAGTCAGGGTTTAACTCAGCTGCCTTATCTTAATACTAAAACGGGACATTGTTACATTTCAGACTATACTTTTACAGATATTTAAATTTGATGTGGCTTTCTGGAAGTGTACATTCTCTGCTATTTAAAAGAAGATACAAAAGCACTGGGCCTCTTCAGATCAAGCATTTATTTTTAAAAGCTGCTTCATTTTGTTAAGTTGTCTAGAACAATAATAAAGCAGTCT
Source organism: Diadophis punctatus similis (assembly GCA_023053685.1). NCBI lineage: Eukaryota > Metazoa > Chordata > Lepidosauria > Squamata > Dipsadidae > Diadophis > Diadophis punctatus. The sequence continues at coordinate 247,129,830 of JALIGW010000002.1, read as the reverse complement.
TTAAAAAATAAGTTTAATAATTTGAACATTCTATAGACATATATAGTTATTGACTTACTTCCTTGCATCCAGTTTCAGCAGTCTGATTAGCAGTCTGAAGAAAATAAAATGCCTCTGCCTCTCCCTCCCAGCAATTTGCCTCCTTGCAGTTTTAGTTTCACTTTCATTTTGGCATGTGTGCCTGCCTGCAGCTTCAATCAGCTGATGTTCGGGAGGCCGATAATCACTTGCTTGTGCTAATCAGGCTCTGCGCTGTTTGCTGCAAGGAGGTAAATTGCTGGGAGGCAGAGGCCAAAGGGTGGGGGTGGTTGGGTGGGGCTACATTCGGAGTATAAGACGCACCCAAGTTTTCACCCTCTTTTGGGGGGTAAAAGGGTGCGTCTTATACTCTGAAAAATACGGTATGTCTTAGGTTAAAAGAAAAAACACCACAACTTTGTTAGAGATTATCTGATACCTTTTGCTGTTGCTTGAATGTTTCTGTTCTGATTGGGCCAAGTATCTGGGCCTTTCACTTTCTCTGGCTGTCCTACCTTTTCCATCTCTGCTTGTCTGAGGAAGACTCTGCTGAGAGTTCTGATTGCCGCATCTAAAATGTTCGATGCCACCAATTTCTCATAGGTTCGTTTTAAACCAGGAGTTCCCAACCCACAGGCTGTGGCCTGTTCAGAACTAGGCCACGGAAGCAGTGTGTGAGCATGAGAGCATATAGCTCCACTTGTGCAAGTGGCAGGCACTCGCGCTGATGTGCAAAGCTACATTTGGGTGAGCGGCGGGTTCACAGGTCAGCTACTTCCACAAATAGAACTGTGCATACATGCATCTGCCTGCCGCTTGCACAGAACCATCCTCTGTCTCTTCCCACCCCACAAGCCCGAAAGGTTAGGGAGTGCTGTTTTAAATCATCAATCATACCCAATTTGATACAGTTGAGCTCAAAACATTTATCAAAAGTCCTGGATTCTAGATGTTTTATGTCTCCCGATAAGGGTCGTGGAGATGTTTTACTTCGAAGAAATATTGAAGATACAAAGAGAAACATACAAACAATGAGTTCTTTTTATGTTTGTTTTTTATACTATATCAGATACGTCAAACACAAGTCCCGTGGGTCAGAACCAGCCCACGATCAGATTAGATGTGACCCGCGTGGCCACCCTAGAGACAGCGAGGGGCCGTCCCCCGCTGCTTCGGCCCTTCCCACCCCAGCTGGACGCTACCCCTGGGTGTGTGCCCAGGAGGTGGCGAGTGCACTGGGATCTGGAGTGCTGAGTGGGCCATGGAGGCGGCAGATGCCCTGGTGCTGGGCAGTGCGTTGCTGTGGGGCTCTCTGCTCGTTGGCCCGGCCTCGCAGCTTGCCCTGTGCCCCCAGGTTCTTTCCTTTTCACCGAGATGGTTCCTGCCCCCACTTGGGCAAGCCACTGCAATCGGCAGCTCTGCCACCCTCTCCTCTCCCTTGTCTCTTCCTAGGGAAGGAGGGAGGGAAGGAAGGAGATGGGAATGAGAAGGAGGGAGGGAGTAGGAAGGAGATGGGAATGAGGGAGGGAGGGAAGGAGGGAAGGAAGGAGATGGGAATGAGAGGGAGGGAGGATTTGAATGAACTCCTGCCTTAGCACTTGGCCTCTAGCAACCCTGCTAGCCTTGCCATCCCCTTGCCCCCCTCCTCCTGACCTCTCCTGGTGGTCTCCCATCCTAACACTGAAAATGCTTTGCTTACAAAGCTGGGGCTCCTGGCATGGAAAGGGAGTGGACCTCCCTCTGACTGACACACTTTGCCCTCCCACATTCACCAGGAGCAACCTGGCCAAGAAGAGTGAGCACAGCAGCAGCAACCTCAAGGAGGAGTTAAGCACAGCTGAGAACCCCCTCCGGAAAGCTGGGCTGGGCTGGGCTGGGTGCTTGCCCTCCATTGCCCAGAGCTCTGGGCAGCCCGTGCTTCCATCCAGGGGTCCTCTGTGTAGCCTGAGGGACGGTGAGACTGCTCTGGTGGACGAGGCTTTGGTGTTCATCCTGGTCTCGCCTTCCTCTGCTGGAGACCTCTGGTTCCCCCCTCCCAGCCTTGCATGCCCCCCCCCCCCGACAGGAGTTGGAGGACTGTCAGGCCAGGAAGCCATCTTTTACCTTTTTGTGTTTAGGCCTGCCACATTTTCTACTGTAGGAAAATGGGAGGGGGGATTTTATGGAGTAGTGATATGTAGTAGTCTAAATAACATTCTTTCCAGGAAGTCAAGGCCGCTGTGCCGGCAGCTGCGAGGAAGTGACGGAGAGGCAACTTCAGTTTGGATGGTGCCTGATTGGATCGTGTGATGGACATGTGGGTGCTGGGCAGGGACTTGAACTTTCGTTTGGGTGGAGAAAAGCTGGAAGCTTTCAGATTCAGGTTTTCCCAGATGTTGCCAACATGGCATCTCTAATAAATTGGAACTTTGAGGAACATCTAGCCTCGGAGTCTTATTTCATTGGGGTGTTTATTGGAACACTGACATTGACGATGCTGCTGCATGTGGAAGCGGGGAGGAGAAAGTTTGCAGGAAGCCGTTTCCTCCAGGTCCAAATTTTGTCTTGACAGATCTCAGGAGAAAGGGTGGCAGGGGAGCTACATAAGTGAAGGCTGCCACAACAAGCCAGCATATTTACCACACAAGACTGGGAACGAGGATTTTCTTTCTAAAAGGGCCAGCCTCCCTTATGCAGGACTGGGGATTGCTGAGTCAGCCGCACCCAGTAAAGTGGTATTGAACCAACCATGCCCACTCGGCCACACCCACCTGGCCTCTGTGAGCTGTCATAGCCTTACATGCAACTGGCCCCTTGAAGGAAATCATAATGCTGATATGGCCCTCAATGAAATTGAATTTGACACTCCTGCTTTGCACCATCCCCATGAACATGTGATCAAATGCTTGACAACTGGTTCCTATTTGTGCCAGTTGCAGTGTCCTGGTGTCATATTCAGAAACTAACTTCAGTTTCTACTGACAAATAGAGGTCAGGAGAACTGGCTCTGGGATGTTTAGATCATCATACTTGCAAATCACAGAAAAGCGAGCTTGGGTTTGTTAAAACAGATTGTGCCAAAACAATCATTTTATTCTTTGACAAAGTGACTAAATTACCGTAGTAGACTAGCGAAATGCCATGGACATAGTATATTTAGACTTCAGTAAGGTATTCAACAAAGTAGACTGCAACCTATTTCTTGGCAAACTGGGAAAATGTGGGATAGACATCACAACTAGATGGATTTGTAATTAGCTGACCAACTAATGAACAAGTAGTCCTTAATAGTACGACATCTACATGAAAGGAAGTAAACGGTAGAGTCCCACAAGATTCTGTCTTAGGCCCAGTACTCTTCAATATCTTCATAAAGGACTTAGATGAAGGAATAGAAGGAATTCATCAAATGTGTAGGTGACACTAAGCTGGCAGGAATAGCCAACACCCTAGAAGACAAGTTCAGAATCCGAAAAGATCTTGACAAACATGAACAATGGGCCCTATCCAAGAAAATGAAATTGGTGAGAAAAGCAAGGGTTCACACTTAAGCAAAACAAAAAAACCAAAAGGTACAAGTACAGATCAGGCAAAACTTGGGTGAAAAACAATAACTGAGAGGAACCTTGGAGTCCTAGTGGACGATCCCTTAAATATCAGCCAGCAGTGTGGCAGCAACCCAAAACCCCAATACAATCCTTGGTTGCATAAACAGAGGCATAGAATAAAAAATTATGAAATATTAGTATAATTTTATAAAACCTTAGTAACACCACATCTGGAATACTCCATCCATTTCTGTTACTAGAATACAAAAAAGATGTTGAGACTTTGGACAAAGTGCAGAGAAAAGCAACTAAGATGAATAAGGTCCTGGAATCTAAAACATGAACAGTTGCAGGAATTGGGTATGGTTTGTCTAGAGCAGTGGTTCCCAAACTTTTTCAGTCCACCGCCCCCTTGGTGCTACAAACTCATCCTCACCGCCCTCCACCCCACCACCTCAGGTGGGCGTGGCTTAGTGGTCAGGTGACTGGGTGGGCATGGCCAACTTGTAAAATGTGGTGAAACTCACTTAACAACGCTCTTGCTTAGCAACCAAAATGTTATGCTCAATTGTGGTCATAATTCTTTCTTTCTTTCTTTCTTTCTTTCTTTCTTTCTTTTTCTCTTTCTTTCTTTCTTTCTTTCTTTCTTTCTTTCTTTCTTTCTTTTTTCTTTCTTTCTTTTTCTCTTTCTTTCTTTCTTTCCTCCCTTCCCCTCCTTTCTTTTTCTTTGTCTTCCTTCCTTCCTACCATATTTCTTTCTTTCTTTCTTTCTTCCTTCCTTCCATCTCTTTCTTTCTTTCCTTTCTTCTTTCTTTCTTTCTTTCTTCTTGTCTTCCTTCCTTCCTCCCTCCCCCCTTTCTTTCCTTTTTCTTTCCTTCTTCCCTCCCTTCCCTTCCCTTCCCTCTTTTCTTTTTGACTGTCTTCCTTCCTTCCTACCATCTTTTTCTTTCTTTCTGTCTACATTCCTACCTACCATCTTTCTTTCTTTTTCTTTCTTTCTTTCCTTTTTCTTTGCTACATCCCTCCCTTCCCTCCCTCCTTTCTTTTTCTGTCTGTCTTCCTTCCTTCCTACCATCTTTTTTCTTTCTTTCTTTCTGTCTTCCTTCCTTCCTACCATCTTTCTTTCCTTTTTCTTTCCTTCTTCCCTCCCTTCCCTCCTTTCTTTTTCTGTCTGTCTTCCTTCCTTCCTACCATCTCTTTCTTTCTTTCTTTCTTTCTTTCTTTCTTTCTTTCTTTCTTTCTTTCTTTCTTTCTTTCTTTCTTCCTTTCCTTCCTTGCTTTTTCTTTCCTTATTTCTCTCTCTCTCTCTCTCTCTCTCTCTCTCTCTCTCTCTCTCTCTCTCTCTCTGTGTGTGTGTGTGTGTGTGTGTGTGTGTGTGTGTGTGTGTGTGTATCGCACACACCGCGGGACTACATTGCCTCCTCTGGGCTCTGCCTATGGCAATTTAAAATGTGCTTCTGTCTGTGAGGAAGAGGGGCGTGTTTGAAAAGAGGGGCTGGAGGTGGGTGGGAAATCTATCCCACATTGAGCCACTGGGTGTGTGTGTGTGTGCGTGCGTGGCCGAAAACGTCCAGGTTTGGGAAACTGGGAGGTTTTGAAACCAGTTCCCCCAAACATGGTTTGTATTTGGTTGCAAAAACAAACAAACAAACACACAAGCCATTTTGGTTCCTCGCCAAGGCTGGCTCAACTGGATGACCAAACAGAGCCTGGAAAGGAAAGGAAACTGCAGAAGTGGTCAATGGAGGGGGTGCGTGGGACAGATGCACATAGGGGAGGGTCTTCTCCCCCTCCCCCCACACTGGCACATTCAAGGGGCTTCCTGGAAATACACCCCCTCCCCCGTGGGAAGCGCTGGCACCCTCCAAATTGCCTTCCTTGGCACAGAGGCCGGGTGGAGGGGGGGACTCCTGTACCCAGCAGGCACAGCTAGAAAGCCCCCTCCTCACCTGGTGGTATGTCGTGCCTGCCTAAATTGCTATCCATCCGGGGGCAGGGGAAGATGGCATCACAGGGACGAACGAGAGCAGTGTGTTAGGTGGGCAGAGGAGGCGAGGCCGAAGGCCACATTATGAGACGGGCATGCGGAGAGGTTGCAGGGGGGGGCAGGAGGCTGGGCACCTGGGATCTTCAGTGGGATGGAGAAGGGGATGGTATTGGGTGTTTGGGGTGGGGTGGGGTGGGGAGTTATGATTTTTAGAAGATGAGACACACATGCACGCACAATGGCCAAGGGGAGGATTTAACTTGGGGTTGTTTGGGAGAGAAAAATAGAGGGAGGGAGGGAAGAAAGGAAGGAAAAGAAAGGAAAGGAAAGAGAAAGAAAAGGAAGGAATGAGAGGGAAGGAAATGGAAGGAGGAAGGAAGGGAGGGAGGGAGGGAGGAAAAGAGGGAGGGAGGAAAGAAAGTAGGAAGGAAAGAGAGGGAGGGAAATTAAAGGTGAAAAGGAGAGGGAGGAAGGAAAAGGAAGGGAAGGAGGAAGGAAGGGAAGGGAAGTAGGAAGGGAAAAGGGGGGAAGGAAAGGGAAGGAAGGAAAGTAGGAAGGAAAAGGAGGGGGAAGGAAAGGGAAGGAAGGAAAGTAGGAAGGAAAAGGAGGGGGAAGGAAAGGGAAGGAGGGAAGGAAGGGAAAGAGACAGAAGGAAGGAAGGAAAGGGAAGGGAAGGAATGGATGAAGGAAAAAGAGGGAAGGAAGGGAAGGGAAGGGAAGTAGGAAGGAAAAAGGGAAGGAAAGGGAGGAAGGAAGGAAAGGAAAGGAAAGGAAAGGAAAGGGAGGCAGGCGAAGGTGGCAGAAACTCTGGCGGGCAACTGTTCCCGATCTCCCCCACCATCGCTGCCCTCTTTCTGGACCGACTTTCCGGCCGCGGTGCCTCTTGGCCGAAGGAGCGGAAAAGAGGCAGCTGCGATTTCCCCACAAGGTCTCCCCCCTCCTCCTCCTCCTCCTCCTCCTCCTCCTCCCGCCCCCCCAACCCAACCCCCCAACCCAGCCCCTGCCCGCACCCCCTCCCAATCCTGTGTCTTACAGGTTTAACAGCTCCATGTTTCTGTCGGCTAGTCTCTAGGGAAAAAAGCTTGCAAAATACAGAAACTCTTCTCGCTGCAAGTTGTTAATTGCTCACCCTTGCGAGAAGAGTTTCTGTATTTTGCAAGCTTTCCAGGGGTCTCCAACCTTGGCAACTTTAAGACTTGTGGACTTCAACTCCCAGAATTCCTCAGCCAGCTTTGCTGGGAGTTGAAGTCCACAAGTCTTAAAGTTGCCAAGGTTGGAGACCAATGCAAAGAGACCAGACGACAGATAAGCGGAGCTGTTAAAAGTCCAGTAAGATGCCCGTCTCGCAGCCTGCCCAGTCCCCGCCGGGAAAAGAGTGGCGGGAAAAGCGGCAGCGGGCGATTGGGTGGACATGGGTGGCAGCAAGGGAATAGGACCGGCGAACCACCTACCGCCCCCCTGGACCCTCTCACCGCCCCCCTGTCGCCACCCTTACCTCTCACCGCCCCCCTAAGGGTTCCCACCGCCCCCTGGGGGGCGGTACCGCCCCCTTTGGGAACCACTGGTCTAGAGTAAAGAAGAACTGGGGTGACATGATAGCAGTATTCCAGTATTTGAGAGGTTGCCACAAAGAGGAGGGGGTCAAATTATTCTCCAAAGCACCAGAGGGCAGGGCAAGAAACAATGGATGGAAACTAATCAAGGAGAGAAGCAACCTGGAATTAAGGAGAAACTTCCTAACAGTGAGGACAATTAACCAGTGGAACAGCTTGTCTTCAGACTAGTGGTTCCCAACACCCAACAGAAGGACAATTTGATTTTTAATTTGAAAATGAGCTATTAACTGAATTTTTGAAAGCCCGCTAATTGTTCTTATATACTGTATGTGTGATGAAACAGCTGTGTTTCATTTACCTATTGTTGTCTTTGTTAAAGTGCATTTCCTAGGGCCTGGTCTGAAAAGGATATCCAAGACACCAAGGCAACTAGACACAAGAACAGTTTTTTTCCTGAACGCCATCACTCTGCTAAACAAATAATTCCCTCACCACTGTCAAACTATTCACTAAGGCTGCATTACTATTACTATTAGTTTTTCTCATCGTTCCTATCACCCATCTCCTCCCACTTATGACTGTATGACTGTAACTTGTTGCTTGTATCCTTACGATTTATATTCATATTGATAGTTTCCTGAATGCTTATTTGAACCCTATGACAATCATTAAGTGTTGTACCTCATGATTCTTGACAAATGTATATTTTATTTTATGTACACTGAGAGCATATGCACCAAAGACAAATTCCTTGTGTGTCCAATCACACTTGGCCAATAAAGAATTCTATTCTGTCTATTCTATTCTATATCCCAGTTGGGGGGAGGAGGGAGCAACTGCCAGCAACTGCCATGTCTTCTCACTAAGGATCATGGGACTGGCACTCTCTCTCTCTCTCTCTCTCTCTCTCTCTCTCTCTCTCTCTCTCTCTCTCTCTCTCTCTCTCTCTCCCTCCCTCCCTCCCTCCCTCCCTCTCTCTCCCCCCCCTCTCTCCTGTGGGCTTTGTTTCTGGGTGGTTGCAGGGAGAGCTGCTCTGTGGGGAGACAGAGTGGGTGGCTGCTGGGGAAAGCCCAGCAGTGAGGATACAGAACCAGGACCCAAGTTTAAGTAAGAAATCGTTAGATTTACAGTTATTTTTAGTCTGTGTTTTCCCAGGCCGTGTTTTACAAGACTTTTCCTCTCAGAGCAATCTGGGGCTGAGGCCTTGCCAGGCCTGTGTGATTCACCTCCACCTACTGAACTACCAAAGCATTTTCATACTAAGCTGCAGGTTCAAACCGAGTGGGCGAGTAGGGAGGTCATCGGTTACACCAGCGGTGGGATTCAATTTTTTTTACTACTGGGTTCTGTGGGCGTGGCTCGGTGGTTGTGGATTGGTGGTCATGTGACTGGGAGGGCATGGCTTGATGGTCATGTGACTGGGTGGGTGTGGCCAAGTCAACATCAGTTCTTTGCCCTAATGACCTTCAAAAACAAGATATACAAAAAGGTAGTTTATTATTTCGTGCATTTAATACTTAAATAATAAAAGAAGTACACAAAATAATAAAAGAGGTACACAAATACTTACATAAAAGTGTTATTCGCCTTATACTTTATTTAAGGTATTATTATTATTTAAGGTATTTCCACATCAATGTTTTATTGGAGGACGCCTCCCTTGCACCCTTCTTCACTTTTACTCGAGCATCATCGGCTGTGTGATGTGCTCTCAACCATTTTTTTGACTGTAGGAATAGGGTCCTATTCTTTTAGAGGTAGGCCAATTACACTAATGGTCATTAGGTTGGTTATGTTGGAAACAGTTAGGTGAGTTCTCTTTTCTGAACATATGATGTTCATTTTTGAAAAACCCCTTTCTGCTTCTGCTGAACTCACAGCAATTGTTCTGACAATATCTTTAGCTTTTTTAATACTGTCAGGAATTGCATAGTTCTTGGAATCTTTTAAAACATTTTCCACAAAATTTCTATAATAGTTGATATTAATTTTATAATTAAAAATGTCACTAAATGCAAGCAATTGGTACTTCAGCTGCTGTCCATGGGACTACTACTACTTCAATATTCCAGTAATCTGGCTCCAAAAAAATGAGAAATTGTAATTTATTTATGTCTTGCAATTGACTACCTGTTTTTAAATGTTCACAATCCATTAGTCTTTTCTTAAAATTTGTTATGATGCTTTCTAAAAGTCTTTCCCGAGGAAGTCCAACAAATAGATGATTTTGTACAAATTTTATATCTTTGAAGGTTTGTGAAGTAATTAATCAACTTTTTTTCATATGGACCCTTTCCCTTTCTAAGCATTTCAAATGCTTTAATTGATCTTATCACAAGTTTTTCAGCATTTATGATATCTGTATTTCTTGCTTGCAGTCCATTTGAAAGAAGAGAAATTTCTTCTAGAATATCGATCATCAATGTCAAATAATTTATAAAATATATATTTTCAAGACAGGCAGCCATATTTTTCATTTGCATGAAAATACTGATGTAGCACTGGATAAGCATGCCACATAGCTAGTGTTGACCTTAAACTACAGGCAGTCCATCCCAAAACTCTACCAATTTTTATTATTTCAATTCCAAGTTGTTCGGATATTTCAGTAAATTCCATTTGGCTCTTACAGGATTTATGAAAAATAGTGTATATCTTGTCAATAAATATTTTAAAATTATTTAGTTGCTTAATTTCCTTTATGGAGTCATCTAAAACAAATTGGAGGCGATGGGTTTTGAAACTCTTTTGCTATTCTAGTGCTCACTCCAGATTTTCTCCCAAACAGAACGCTGGCACCATCAGAGCAAAATGCTATTAAACTTTTTTCTAGATAGTTTTTAGTAAATCCAACATTATTTAAACTTTCCATAACTGAGAAACATATTGAGACCCCAGTCTATTGTGGGGGCTGAGCACTCAATGTCAACCTATGGAAGCGACCAGGAAGAGTCCGGAGCCCTGAGATCGACCTCTCCTCAGCCATGCCAGAACCGAGATGAGACGGAGTGGCTGGAAGAGTTGCAGCTCGATGATGAGTAAGTCCAAGCGAGATGGTTGCTAGGCGTAGGACAGCTGGAAGACCCGGAGGATCACCCACCCGGGGTGACTCTCACTAGAGGGTAGCATGGTGAACTTCGCCCTATTTGACTCTGACAAAACATCTCATGTGGAGCCATGCAATACAACTGCTGCATGAAGCGATTGAGAGTCAGAGAGCTCAGGAAAACCTCGCCTAGAAGCCAATCAAACATAACTATCCCTTCTCCCCAGCCAGGCCACCAAGCCAGAAATGTTGGGGATTGCTGATCTCTGATATACTATTTCTACAGCAAATATATTGTTAACTATTGCTTTGTACTGGTTGCATTGCATTCTGAAACATGTAATCTTAGATCGGGGAATGGAATTCACATCAAAGCTTTGGTGTGAATTCCTGAATTTGTTAGGCTCCTCCTACGGCATGGGTGTCAAACTCGATCACGTCATGTGACATACTGTGACATATTGTGATTTTATTGCCTTTGTGGAGCCGGGGTGGGTGTGGCCTGCATGTGATGCATCCGGCCCGTGGACTGCCAGTTTGATAGGCCTGTCCTGGAGTCTTAGCTCCACCATCACCCTCATACAAATGGAGCCCGTGAATGTCCGAATGCAGTCCTAGAGGACTGACTTTGATGTCACATGAACCGCAAGCAAATCAATTGCATTGAACTTTTACCTTTCACTGAGGTGGCATACAATAACTGTGCACAGCAGCATTGATTTACCCCCTTTCAAGTGGCCAGTGGTGCGGAGTTTATGCCTATGCCAGAACTCCCTGAAGGGACCCTTTTGTCAGCCTCATTGGCTGAGTGGATAAATACTTTAAAAGCCACCTGGCTCCTGCTGCGCAAGGCTTTAGAATAAGCAAAGGAAGCGCAAGAAAGGGCACCCCAGAAATAGTTTACAATAAGGGACGAGGTATACCTGTCCACAAAGTTCCTAAAATTGGGGCACCCCTGCAAGAAGTTGAGTGTTAAGTATATACTGTAGGCCCTTTTCCTATCATTAGGATTGTGAATCCAATAACGGTAGAATTTAAGTCTGAGCTTACCACTCAGACTGGCTATTGAACCACCTCCCTCCTGCCCCCGCCTTCAATATGGTTAGAATTAGAAAAGCATTTTGAGGTCAAGGTCATCCTTGACTCTCAATGACACAAGGGAAAGTTATAGTACCATGTTTTCCCAAAAACAAGACCCTGTCTTATATTTTTTTGAACCCTGAAATAAGCGCTTGGCCTTATTGCCATGCACTCAAAAGTCCAGTTTTTGGAAACCGGAAGTGTCGCTGTGATACAGTCTGGAAATAGCGGGCTCCGATGAGCCCAGCAAAACTCCAGGCTGAGAAGCCGCTGTCGGGGGGGTCTTCAGACCGGATCCATCCTGTAGGGAAGGAGAAGAAGGAGAGGCACCTCGGAAGACCAAGAGGGATAGGCAAATCCCCTGGAGGTGGGAGGAAAGCTCTTCGAACCGACGGCGGTGGCAGTGGTCATGGTGGCCATTACAAGCTGGGGCAACCGGAATAAGCTTTGTGCAGGAGCGATGAGTTGAACGGAGTATGGGCACCGGGTGAGTGATTGGCCAATATACATTTAAAAAGAATTTATCTAAAGAACTTTAAAAGTCATCCCGGCGAAGAATTAACAGCTAATTTGGCTTGGGGGGGGGGGGGGGAGAAAGAAGTGGATGTTTAAACACGAGCCCAAAACAGAGACTGAGATAATTAAAGTACTTTGAGAAGGAACCCGAAAGAAAGTAGTTGCTTAAGAAGATTGGAAGTAATTTTAAATTTGGAACATTGAAAGAAGAATAATGGAAACTGCAAAAGAAGGTTTAAAACGTGGATTTATACGGAAGTGATTATTTTGCCGATCGGAATTGCGGAGTGGAGAGAGAGACACCTACTGGTAGGAAAAAAGAAGGGGGATTTTTTTAAAATTAAATATTTATGATTGTAATAAATGAGATTGGGGGACTTCCGGTTTGGAGCGCCATCGCGGACGTCCCTTTGTCGGACGCCTTTCCGATCCTCGTAAAAAGCCGCCAGAACAGCTGTCTGGCGGCTTTGAAATCTCTTCCCCGGGCAAAGGGGAGAGATGAGAGCCTGACAGGTGGGGTAGAGCCCCCCCAGCGCCCTAGAAGCCATCTAGGGGCGCGAAGGGAGAGCTCCCCATGCAGCCTGTCTCCAGCTCCGAGGATCAGGAAACCTCCGCTTTTGCGGAGCTAGATGTCGTGACCAGCCGCTGCTTCCAGAATGGGATTTACAATTACTTTTGAACTATAGAAGCAGACAGAGAGAAACAGGCGTGAGATGGGCAAGTATTGAAACCTCTTTTTTCTTTTTTTTTCAACTCCTGGGTAAGCTTTCACTTCGGCAAGGAAACAAAGGAAACAAAGTAACAATATGGCGATTGAGAAGTGAAAGTGACTTTCGTTTTCCCAGAGGCTTTTTTTTTTTTTTTCTCTTATGGAAACTTTTAACTTGGAAAAATGGCTTTTTCTTTCTCTGTCTCCTAACCCTGGATTAAAGTTATAATTGAAAGATTTTTAATAATAAAAGACTACCTGGTTTTGAAACTGGAAAGAACTTTAATCAGACACCTGGCTTTTTTTTCTTTCTCCTTTCTCTTTTTTCTTTGTACTCTTTTGAAACACCATAATGGCTTCAAAATCTGGAAAGACTGTTTTGACTAAAAGAAATGACTATTCATCTGGATATATTTCTAAAATGCAACTTAACACTGAGCTAACACCTTCACAGCTTTTGACACCTGAAAATTTATTAAATAATTTAAAGATTATGAAACATGAACTTACTTTGGAATTTAACCAGAAAATAAGTGAGATAGACCATAAGATGCAGGCTGCTTTGAAGAATATGAATCAACAACTAAGATTTGATGTGTTAGAGGTTTGCAAAGGCTTAGCAACAAATATTGAAGTTTTGGCAGAACGTATTGAAACAAATAAACAAGCTTTGGCAACTTCGGTGAATTACATAGATAAAATCCAAAATGACATTGCAAATTTTGAAAAAGAGGTCTTAATGACTCAGTTCAGATCTATGGAAGTTGCTATAAGGATTAGAGGTTTGAAAGAAGGATTATATGAAAATTTAAAAGGCAGGATGGTTGACATATTGGATCAGGTGTCTGGAATTTCTAAAGCGGAATTGGCTACACAAATCGACAAAACATACAGAATCAACTCGTGGTACGCCAAACAAAAGCATCTACCAAGGGATATTGTCATATATTTTACCACAAGAGCTCTACGGAACAGAATTATACAAGCAACGTTTAACAATAATCTTATGGTGAATGGTCAGGAACTAAAGATTTGGAAAGAAATCCCCTCTAAAATGCTTAAAGCCAGGAAAAGCTATACTTTTTTGATTGATGAATTTAAGAGATTAAATTTACAATATAAATGGGAAGCACCAGTTGGAGTAACAGTGAAATTTTCTGGAAAAAGATACCGGCTCAACACGATAAAAAAAGCTACTGAATTTTATGTCAATGTTCTAAAGGCTGATATATCCAAGATTCCAGAAGAAGGGTGTATGAAAATAAAAGAGGAGGAGGAGGGGAAGCCACCTTCGATGGATCAAAAAGAAATAGACTCAAAAATCCAAAAGGAGTGCCTGAATCAGATAGCTGGGGAAGAGGAGATGGAGGTTTGGGAGCAGACGGGAGACGACTTGACAAATTTGAATTTATTGAACTATTAAAAGATGAACTATCAAGATACAAAACAATGTGATGTTGAAATATATTGGATGGATAGAGACTAATATGATTGTATTTTATCTTTTCCCTATCTAATGATTACTTATGCAATATTTAGTTAAGTTTTATATAATTTTGAGGTTATTTTTAATGTTGATAATATTAGATATATATAGTTTGTTGAAGATTTGTTTATTGTTTATTCTTCTTTTATTTTCTTTTTTTGTTTATTGAAGTTAGCGAATTAACTTAGAATATCATGATGAAATTTAATATTTGATGATTACTTATGTAACATTTAGTTAAGTTTTATCTTAGAGGTTATTTCTAATGTCAATAATATTAGTTTAAGATTTGTGTATTTTATATTTAGTTATTACTTATGTAACACTTACCTTGTATAAGATAGAGGACTGAAGGGAGGAGGTAGGAGGTTTGTTTGTTTGTAGTGTTAAAGAGTTTTCTCTTTCTTTCTTTCTTTTTTTTATTTTCTTTCTTTTTTTTTCTCTCTCTTTTTTGTATCTTTACTATTGTATACAAATGCGATATATTAGTACTGTATAGTTTGGAGTTGAAGTTTTTTTTAAAAAATAGTGTTCTTTTTTTCCTTTTTCTTTTTTCTTTTTATTAACAATTTAAACTTATTATTATGCCCTGTATTATCTCTGGGAAGTCCGGGGGGGGGGAGGTGGGGAGGGAAGGGGGTGGGTCTGGGGGGGGGGAAATAAAAATGTTTGTACTTTGGATTTAATATTTTGTTACCACTTATGTAAGTTTGTACTAATAAAACTTTTTTGAGAAAAAAAAAAAAAAAAAAAAAAAAATAAAACAAGAAGAAAAAAAAATAAAAAAAAAAAAAAAAGAAAAAAAAAAAAAAAAAAAAAAAAAAAATAAAAAAAAAAAAATAAATGAGATTGGGGTAAGTAATATTTATAGACATAAGTGATTTATAACTAGATTAACAAATGTGGGTGTAATATCTGGATGAATGTTTTATAAGAGGATACTGGATAGGCGAAAGGAGCTGTGAAAATTAAGCTTAAAGAAATTTGTTTATTAAGATAATTGGAAAAGGTATTGAAAAGTAAATGAAATATTATTTTATAATAAATGAGAAATTAGGAATTAAGATGGAGAGGACTGCTTTTAAAGGGTTTTAACTAGAAATGGGAAAAAGAAAGTTTTGGGGTAAGGGCAAATGGTGATACTGTTTAAATGTTAGAAAAGAAGTAGGAGGTAAATAGAATTTAAAAAATAGAGAGAAAGAATATTATGGCAGAAATTGAATATATAAAATTGTGTTTGGGGATGTTATAAGCTGTATAAAATCTTTGACCCGATCAATACTCTGTTCAGAGAAAATGCATTGTTTGTATGAATAAAAAAATAAAATAAAATAAAATAAAATAAAATAAAATAAAATAAAATAAAATAAAATAAAATAAAATAATAATAATAATAATAATAATAATAATAATAATAATAATAATAATAATAATAATAATAATAATAATAATAATAATAATAATGTCCAATTGGGCTTATTATCAGGGGATGTCTTATTTTGGGGGAAACTGGGTACTTAAGTCTTATGGAAGGGATTTCCCCTGGCAGATGCAGAGTGAGTGGCAGCGACGGATATTTAGGCCGCAGACTGAGCCATAGTTTTCTTGTTAAGTTCCCAGATCAACCCTGGGAGGTTATGTAATTTAAGAAGATTTGGGTCTAGTAATGTGTGTGTTTGTTTGCTTGTAGAATTAATATTTCTGGAGGGTCGGCATATCTTGGTCGATTCGCCAGACAACCGTTAACAGGAGGGGAGAGGGAAAGCACTGGAATTCAAGACACATTTCATGGAGGGAAATGAGTAATGCAAGTGAGCCAACTGAAAGCCTGAGACAGACCTGAGACCCCAAGGTCATCAACTGGGAAATGACATCAGATTGTTTTTCCAAATCAAAACGAATACAAATAATTGATGAACAATTAACAGTGGGAATCTAGGGGACAAAAATAAAGAATTCTGTTCTGTTGTTCTGTTCTGTTCTGTTCTATTATTCTATTCTATTCTATTCTATTCTATTCTATTCTATTCTATTCTATTCTATTCTATTCTATTCTATTCTTTCATCGGGATCTATTCTTCAGGATTATTCACATTATTACAGGCTGCCTTTGGTGTTTCTAACCCTCCTTGGCTGCCCAGAGGTATACATTTTAAAAGGCAGCTATAATAATTGAAAAAGAAAATCAATACAAATCTTAATTTTCCTCAACCTGTGGCTTTCCTCCCTGTGTCTCTGCCAGCCCCCTGATCTCCCCTCACTTCAAGGCTGAGTTTGCCATCCGCCACAAGACACAGGCTGGATTTCATAGACACACTTTTCTTCCTTGTCTTTTGACAGCCCTGCCATTTCTGACAGGATTTTGCTCATTTTTTGATGCCTCCTTGAAATCCCTAGAGACCCTTCAGAGAAGCTGCTCTTCAGAAAAGGGATTTTTGAGTCTCCGCGAAGATTTTCTCAATCTTCACAAGATCACAGATGGTTCTTAGAGATTAAAAAGTGGAAAATCTAGAAACTGGTGCTTGCCGGAGAGGCCATTTCCTTTCTAGATACGCAATGTTAGAGGGAAGATTTCCTTCAAGTTTAATGCCCATCATCCGAGAGCCGCATGGAACGTGACGTCCTCGGCCCTTGCAGGGTCTTCTCGCAATGCTCATAGGATCCTCTAGGGGGCTCCCTGGAAGAGCCGGCCAGCTACTTCCTGGTCCCGCCCCCGGCCTTACAAGAGAACTGAGCATGCACGTTAAGAGGTACGTTCCCAAGTTAAGAGGTACGTGCTTCTCTAGGCATTTTCCAGCAAAGGCTTGAAAGCGTGTCACCTCTGTCTACAATGTCCGACTCTGCCTTCGGGCGAGCCTTTCTAGCAGGGAAATCTTGGGCTTGGAGATGCAGACGTGAGTTGGGGTTCATTGAATGGGGGGGTGGTGACTTTTCTCCCGGTCTGGAGGCTCGCATTCATCTGCCTTGGGTGTCGTGGAAAGGGGGAGGGGGAGCCAGTGGTCCCATGTTCCCCTGCCGTGCTTGTGCATGCAAGGGCGAGGCATGGGAGAAAGCAAAGCTTCGCGCCCTTCGCTTTGCCCCCAGGAGAAAAAAAAACCCCAGGATCGCAGAAAAGAGGATTTACGCTCCATTTCGACGGGAAAAGCTTTGAGAGGAGGAGAGGTCGTCTTTGCAAAAGAGAGATTTGTGCCTCCAAGTCAGTCTTGCGTCCTGGACAGTTTCCTGCCTATTTCTTGGCCCCTTTTTCAGAAGGGCTTTCCCTCCTCCCCCTTCCCAGGCCAAGAAAGGGAGTGGTCGGAGTCCCACCTGCTGGCTTTATTTTATTTATTTATTTTGTCATGCACGTATTATATATATATATATATATATATATATATATATATATATATATATATATATATATATATATATATATATATATATCTATCTATCTATCTATCTATCTATCTATCTATCTATCTATCTATCTATCTATCTATCTATCTATCTATCTATCTATCTATCTATCAACATGATTTGAGTACATGAAATGAATACGAATAAAAGGGAACATTAGGACAGGGACGGTAGGCACGATGGTGCGCTTATGCATGCCCCCTACAGACCTCTTAGGAATGGGGTTTTGCATTCAAGGCTTCAACTCCGTGTGCAAGGAGTTGGGTGCAAGGACTTGATCTTAACTATGCAGCCATAGAAATGATATTAAACTGTCTATTAAATTAAATTAAATTATTTTTGGCTCGGTGATGAAAGCACTAGGCTTGAAACCAAGTGATTAATTTCTAGTCCAACCTTTGGCATGAAAAGCCTGTTGGAAGAAATGTCCATCTGGGTTCACTTCCAAGTGGGAAGAATAGAATAGGCTTGTTTCATTTCAGAGCTGAGCACAGAGTTTAACACAGGCAAAGAGAACCTCCTCTATACAGGGCAGTTAAGCAAAGCCTAAGCCACGCCCAGGCTCCAGACTTCAGTTTCTGTTTCCAAATAAGCCTCATTGGCTGACCCAGTTGCTATGCCTATTTATTGGCTGACCTTGTAACCATGTCTCCATTCAGTCCCCATTGGCTGATCTGTTCCAGTCCATGAATATTCACACTCTGACAGAAGACACAAAAATAAAAATTCAATTTTAATAAAAACTAGGAAGTAGAAATCAAAAACACATTTAAATGTATTTTCCAATATTTTGATCCTGAAGGGTTCACTTCACTGCAATTTTCCCTATATGTAGAGAGAGCAAGCTAACTAATAAGATTTCACCTCCTTCCCAGACCTAGGTGGGTTCATACGAATTTCTTACTTAATCTCCCCTCCCCATTTTTCCATTTTTTCCGTATCAGATATGTCAGCTCAAAATATTTTTTGATTCTTTTGGAATCTTAAGTATCTTGTCTGGGAAGAGAGCTGAATGATCTTGGAAAATTTGGCCCTCTTATGGACAAGAAAGACCAAAAAATTTCTTTTTTTTTTAATTTTTCCTTCCCTTTCCCCCTTCCCTTCCCTCTCTTGATACAGATGCTCAGTAGTTCAATTAATCACCCCAGTAAACACCCTAAATTATTTATTTTCCATTTCAGGTATGTAAGCTGGAAATACTTTCTGGTTCTTCTGAAATCTTAAGTATCTTGTCTGGGAAGAGAGCTGAATGATCTTGGAAAATTTGGCCCTCTTATGGACAAGAAAGACCAAAAAATTTCTTTTTTAAAATTTTTCCTTCCCTTTCCCCCTTCCCTTCCCTCTCTTGATAAGGATGCTCAGTAGTTCAATTAATCACCCTAGTAAACACCCTAAATTATTTGTTTTCCATTTCAGGCATGTAAGCTGGAAATACTTTCTGGTTCTTCTGAAATCTTAAGTATCTTGTCTGGGAAGAGAGCTGAATGGCCTTGGAAAATTTGGCCAGACCTCTTATGAACAGAAAGACCTGTGGAGATTCTTGGGTCCATTTTGGAGCTGCATTAGAGACCAGAGAGAAGATGGAGGGACAACATCCAGCAGATGCAGAAATTAAAAAAGGCCCTTCAGCTGCTCAGCCTTGGAGCTGTGGGAAGAATGGGGCAAGTCCTGGGCAGAAGAGCCACGAAGAGGCATTCAATAGTTCAGAGGCCCAATGCTGTCACTTCAGAAAACTGCAATTCCAGGAGGGGAAGAGTCCCCGAGATGTTTGCACCCAGCTTCACTACCTTTGTCGTCAGTGGCTGCAACCAGAAAAACACACCAAGGCTCAGATGCTGGACCTGGTGCTCCTGGAACAATTGCTGGCTGTCCTTCCCCCAGAGATGGCAAGATGGGTGCGGGAGTGTGGAGCAGAGACCAGTTCCCAGGCGGTGTCCCTGGCTGAAGGCTTCTTGCTGACCCAGGAGGAGGAAAACATGCAAGAAGAGTTTCAGGTGGGAGGATGGAATCATGGAAGCTCTAAAGAGGATCTCCCTGAATGTGTCAATTCCTTTCTGGCAGAATTTTCTGGGATTATTAACTCCTAAGGGCATTTTTTCTGTTTTTCCGGAGGATGTATTTGGGGCAATTCTTCCATTCTTTTTCGAGTTTCAGCAATGGACATTGGGGGCTGCTAGTTTGAAGGTGCAGTATGATAATTCATTTCTATCTCTGTGCTCTTCCTTTGTTTCTCGTATCACATCATCTCCAGAAATCCATGGAAGCTGTGACTGAGTATCCTAAGGAGGGGAAAGATTCATTCAGATCTTCTCAAGAGCTGCTCTTCAGGGAGAACTTCCAGAAAGATCAAAGTCAAGACGCTACGCAAGGTAAGAAAAGCTCTTTCTGTGTGATGTGAGATTTCCACATTTAGCTGATTCTTTCGCCCCACTTTATTGGAGTGTCTCTCTTTAACAAATCTGCTTCCACTATTTTTCTGTTTCTCATAGAGAGTAGAAAGCTGTCCTTGGACTTTTTAGAATCACCTCTTTGTGCTGGAGCTGAAGGATTAGCTGAACAGCTACTCCAGGTAAGGAGGAGAAAGATCGGAAAAGGTCCATGAATCTTGGATGGATTTCATTTTGTTCTAGTGTTCAAAGTATAAAATTGCTGTTTCTAAGCAATACAAATTTGACATCAGGTCACTGAACATTCACACTCTCCTTAGTCTACTTTCTCCCTTCTGAGGGGATCCTTTGTGAGATGCCTTCTCCACCCATCCTGCTTCACCATCATATTTCATTGACCAGACTGTTGTCCGCATCGGGGATCCTCCTTCTGTCTCCCAGGGTTGTTCTCACACACCATTACAAAAAAAAATTACTCCTTTTTTGTCTACCTTCATGAAGGTGTGGAGTTGGGGTGCGTTGGTCCCTCAGTTGATAAAGTAAGCCATTGGAAAACATGTCAGGTGGGTTTTGCCAGTAATTTGCTCTGCCCAGCCTAGGAAGAATGGGGATAAGTACTGGATTTAAGACCCAGCTACCAATTGACCAAGAATATTTTAGTTGGTTACACCATAAAGCATTCCAAATACTGCCAGCTTGATGAAATGTAATTTAGTTGTGCCGTCAGCCAAAAGGGTTGAGATCTTAGAGAGAGCTTGAGAGCTTCACCATTAGATTTCATTGACCAGACTGTTGTCAGCATCGGGGCTCTTCCTTCTGTCTCCCAGGGTTATTCTCACACACCATTGCAAAAAACTATATTCTCTTTCCTAGAATTGGTGGAAGAAAATTATCCCATGATTTTTGGAATTATCTGTTAATAGAGAAAGTTGTGTCCTTGTTCAGGATGATGTGTCTTTTGAGGAAGTGGCCGTGTATTTCTCCCAGGAGGAGTGGTCTCAACTGGATGCTGACCAAAAAGCGCTCCACGGAGAAGTCATGCTGGAGAATTCCAGGAATCTCTTTTCTCTGGGTAAGAACCCTGTCTGTGCTCAGGAACGTAGAGAATGGCTTGAATGTTATTTCTGGAGAAAAAAAAATCATTTATTTACAGTGCATTCAGAAAGCATTCATACCCCCTTCACTTTGTAGAATTTTGTTATGCTGCAGCATGATTCTGCAGTTGTTGAAATGAGTATTTTGTATTTTATGAACAGAAAGCATTTTAAAAAAATACAAGTTCTTTTATGTAATAAGGGAGATTATGCAGATTTTAAATTGTTCTTTGAATAAATTTCCTTCTTCCATAAAATCAGTTTGGTCAAATGGTTATAGCACCAGGCTAGAACCTGGATGACTGCGAGTACAAGTTCTGCCTGAGGCATGAATGTTAGCTGGTTGACTTTGGGCCAAAACTCTCTCAGCTCAACCCATGTCAAACGGTTGTTGTAGGGCCGTGATGGCGAACCTTTGGCACGTGTGCCCGAACTGGCATGTGGAGCCATATCTCCTGGCACGTGCGGCATCGCCCGTTCCTCTTCCGGGGTTTCTGGCGCACATGCGCACGCGACGATCAGCTGGCCTTTCTACATGCGGCAGTACTGGAAACCGTAAGAGCTGGTCTTTCATTTTCAACCGTGAGCATGTGCGCTGGCCAGCTGATCGGCATGTGAGCATGTGCAGCAGTGACCCGAAGACATGCTGGTGCACCGGAAACAGGAAGTACCTTTTCTGGCCCACGTATGTCCCCTGGGCAGCTCCTCTTCCTGGTTGCTGCCCTGATGAGCGTGTGCGCGCAGGAAGTATGCGTGCAAAGCGCTCCCTTTTCAGCACTCGTTGCAGAAAAGGTTCGCCATCACTGTTGTAGGGAAACAGCAGAAAAGGGAATATCGGCGATGTCCACTGCCCTTATTATTTACAAAAAATAAAGGAAGGATATAGAGTACATTCAGAAAGTATTCAGATCCCCTTCACTTTTGTCAATTTTTTTACGCTGCAGGCTGATTCTACATTTGTTGAATTTTTTTTTTTCATTTATCTACACTCACTACCCGATAATGACAAAGTAAAAACAGAATTTTAGAAATGTCTGTAAATTTATTAAAAAGAAAAAACTGAAATATCACATTGGCATAAATATTCAGACCCTTTCACTCAGTACTTTGTTGAAGCACCTTTGGCAGCAATTGAAGCCTCCATTCTTTTTGGGTATGACAGGACATGTTTTGCACACCTGGATTGGGGGATTTTCAGCCATTCTTCGTTGCAAATCCTCACAAGCTCAGTCAGATTGGATGGGAACCGTTGTTGGAGAGTCATTTTCAGGTGTCTTAACATTTGATCAAACTGACATGGAAGAAGGAAAATTATTGAAAGAAAAATTGGATAACTGCACAGCCTGGCTTTTTACATAAAGAAAATTGTTTTCTGCTTATAGAACATAATACTTATTTCATAGAAGACATTAGCAAAACTGAGGGACAGGCTCCATGCAGGGATACCAATTTCATTGAAGATATTGGCAAGAATCTGAGGAAGAGGCTGAATGTATTGATGGTGTGGCCTCTCTTGAGCCAGGTTCTGCCTACCAGGATGCGGTATTCCCTCCTGAACCTGGTCACTGGGTTCCTGATGGCCCTGAGCTGCTATAACCAAGACCGGATGAGCCCTGAGAGGGATATTCCCTTTTTAAAGATGTGCCCATTTGTGTACTGAGTTTGCTGAGGGTGGGGGAGGTATTGCCATCCAGAAATTCCCTTTGACTTTCAAAGATTCTGCTCTGCAGACAAGTGGAGATGAGACTTTTATTGAAGTTGGGAGGTGCTGGGTATGTTGCTGCCCAAGCATGACACAATGTCCAATGCACTTTGGGAGTTTGTGGCACCATGGAATTGTCCCAGGTCACCGATTAGTTCATGGTCGTGATCCAATCCTATTGGAATGAAAATATACAGTTTTCCTTTTTCTCTTTCAAGGCTTTAATGGGCAAGAGAATAAGAATTGCAAGCAGGAACACCAAGCGATCCATTTGAAAGTGGGGGGAAGGAAATTTGAAGATCAGATGCAACCAAAGAGTGATGAAACAAAGCAATTCCAAAGTGGAATTAAAAAAAGTCTTTCTTGGGTCAGTTGGCTTCCTAACCATGCAGTGATCGATATGGGAGAAGGACCATATAAATCCATGGAGTATAAATCCGATCATCTCTTTTCTAATAAAAAGACACTTTCAGAAGAGAAACGATTTACCTGCATGGAGTGTGGAAAGACCTTTACTCGTATCAATTATCTTAATTCCCACAAAATGATCCACGCAGAAAAGAAGCTATATCAATGCATGGAGTGTGGAAAGACCTTTCCTTGTGGCGCTCATCTTAATCGCCACAAAATGATCCACACAGGAGAGAAGCCATATCAATGCATGGAGTGTGGAAAGGCTTTTAGTCAGAGTAGTAGTCTTACCTCCCATAAGAAGATCCACACAGGAGAGAAGCCATATCAATGCATGGAATGTGGAAAGGCTTTTAGGAAGAATGGTAATCTTAATACCCACATGAGGATCCACACAGGAGAGAAACCGTATCAATGCATGGAGTGTGGAAAGACTTTCTGTTATCATCCTTCTTTTATAACCCATCAAATGAATCACAAAGGAGAAAGACCTTATAAATGCATGGAGTGTGGAAAGACCTTTACTTATAGCAGTTGTCTTAATTCCCACAAGAGGATCCACACAGGAGAAAGACCTTATAAATGCATGGAGTGTGGAAAGAGCTTTATTCGTAGTTGTGATCTTAATCACCACAAGAGGATCCACACAGGAGAAAGTCCTTATAAATGCTTGGAGTGTGGAAAGACCTTTACTCGTAGCAGTTATCTTAATTTCCACAAGACCATCCACACAGGAGAAAGCCCTTATAAATGTGTGGAATGTGGAGATGGCTTTAGAAGGAGTTGTGATCTCATGTCCCATAAATGGATCCATATTGGAGGAAAAAACTATATGAATGCATGGAGTGGAGTTTTGTAAGGAGTAATGCTTTTACTCACCAGAGAAGCATCCACACACGGGAGAAACCATATCAATAAAGGAATTGTGGAAAGAGCTTCAGTAGAAATCCAGATAGTCCTTGGTGTATGACTGCAATTGAGCCCAAAATTTCTTATGCTAAGGGAAACAGTTATTAAGTGCGTTTTGTCCCATTTTACGACTTTTCTTGCCCCATTCGTTAAGTGAATCACTGTAGTTGTTAAGTTAGTAACACTGTTATGAAATGAATCTGGCTTCCCCATTGGATTTGTTTATTTATTATTTGTATTTATATGCCGCTCAATCTCGCATCAAGTCTGAGCGGCTAACAGGGATACAAATAGAATTTATATAAAAAACATTTAAAAACAGAATTAAAAACACAATATAATACTTTAAAAACTCCAATCATCAATCCATAACAACCATGGGCCAGCAGCAAGAGATCGTTCATTGGCCCCAGGCTTGCCGAAAGAGCCAGGTCTTCAAAGCTTTTCTGAAGGCCAATAAGGTGGGGACGGTCTGGATCTCGGGGGGCAGTTGATTCCAGAGTGTACGAGCTGCCACAGAGAATGCCCTCGCCCTGGGCCCGCCAGCCGACACTGTTTAGCTGACGGGACCCGGAGCAGGGCAGCTCTATGCGATCTAACCAGTCGCAGGGAGGTATGCGGTAGCAGGCGTTCCCAAAGATACAATGGCCCTGAACCATATAGGGCTTTAAAGGTAATCACCAACACCTTGAATTGCGTCCGGAGACTGATGGGCAGCCAATGCAGCTCGCGCAAGATGGCAGTAGTGTGGGTGTATCTGGGTGCACCCACAACAGCGCGAGCAGCTGCATTTTGCACCAACTGAAGTCTCCGAATACTCTTCAAGGGTAGCCCCATGTAGAGCGCATTGCAATAATCAAACCGTGAGGTGACAAGGGCATGAGTGACCGTAAGGAGTGCTTCCCGCTCCAGATAGTGTCGCAACTGGTGCACAAGATGGACTTGTGCAAAGGTCCCCCTAGCCACAGCTGACAGATGTTAATCTAATTTAAGCTGTGGATCTAGGAGGACACCCAAGTTGCGAACCCGTTCTGAGTGGGTTAATTTTTCGCCCCCTAGAACCAAGGAGGGACAGTTGACCGAGTCCTTGGGAAGCAGTATCCATAGCCACTCGGTCTTGTCCGGGTTAAGCTTGAGCCTGTTGACTCCCATCCAGATCCTCACGTCGTCCAGGCACCGGCACATCACATCAACCGCCTCGCTGAATTGATGCGGGGTGGAGATGTAAAGCTGGGTATCATCAGCATACTGCTGAAACCTCACCCCGTGTCGTCGGATGATCTCACCTAGTGGTTTCATGTAAATGTTAAATTGGAGTGGAGAGAGGACTGATTCCTGAGGCACCCCGCAAATGAGGGGCCTACGGGTTGACCTCTGTCCACCAGCCAACACCGACTGTGACCGATCAGAGAGAGAGGAGGAGAACCACTGTAGCACAGTGCCTCCCACTCCCATCTCCCTTAGTCAGCGCAGAAGGATACCATGGTCAATGGTATCGAAAGCAGCTGAGAGGTCAAGTAGCACCAAGATAGAGGCATGACTCCCATCTCTGGCTCACCAGAGATCATCCAACAGCGTGACCAAGGCAGTTTCTGTGCTGTAGCCAGGCCTGAAACCCGACTGAAAAGGATCTAGATAATCCGTGTCATCCAACAGCCGTAGGAGTTGGAACGCCACCACTTTCTCTACAACCTTACCCAGGAAGAGTAGGTTGGAGACAGCACGAAAGTTGTTTAACACAGTTGGATCCAGGGAAGGCTTCTTGAGGAGGGACCTCACAACCGCTACCTTAAGTGGCTGCGGCATGAAACCCTCCCTCGAGGCGTTGACTATCACCTGGATCGAACCTCGTGTCACCTCCCTGCTAGCAGAAACCAGCCAAGAGGGGCACGGGTCCAATAAACAAGTGGAGGTGCTCATCACTCCTACAGCCTTGTCTACTTCCTCAGGAATCGTGGGTTCAAACTCTTCCCACAAAATGGGACTAAGACCTGTCCCTGTCATCTCGGCTTGAATTGCCCAAACGGAGTCCAGGTCAGTCCGGATCTAAGCGACTTTATCTGCCAGAAACTGTACAAATTCCTCAACTCTGCCCTGTAAGGGCTCCTCCACCCCCTCCACGTTAAGGAGGGAGCGAGTCACTCTAAACAGCGCAGCTGGGCGAGAATCGGCGGATGCAATAAGTGCGGAAAAATGCGAACATGTTGCCGCCCGTATCGCCACTAAATAAGTCCTAATAAAGGATCTTAGTAGTGTTCGGTCAGACTCTGATTTACTGCCCCTCCAATGTCACTCTAGACGTCTCTTGTGGCGTTTCATCTCCCGGAGCTCCTCGGTAAACCAAGGAGCTCTTCGGGCTCCACTGCCATGGAGAGGTCGAACAGGCACAATCCTATTCAGAGCTCTGGACGCCGCCCGATTCCGGGCGGCTACTAGAGATTCGGAAGGATTGTGTACAAGGGATTCAGGTATCTCCCCAAACTCCTTCTGAAATCCTTCTGGATCCATTAGGCGCCTGGGACGGAACCACTTAATCGGTCCTGCCTCCCTGCGCTGGAGGAGTGGTACCGCAAAGTCTAACCTCAGTAGGAATGATCTGACCATGACAAGGGAGAGATGGCTAAATTCCTTAATTTCAGATCATCTCTCCACTGCCCCGAGAGAAACACCAGGTCAACCGTGTGCCCCCCCTTATGAGTCGGACCCTCATTTGTGATTTGCTTGTCACAAGCTCACAAAAGATGATCACATGATCCAGGGACACTGCAGCTGACAACAATCAGTTGCCAAGCATCTGAAGTTTGATCAGGTGACTATCTGGATGCTGCAATGGTCATGTGTGAAAAATGGTCACAAATTACTTTTTCAGTACTTCTATAACTTTGAATAATCACTATATGAACTGTAGTAAATTGGGGACAACCTATAGTTGTCTAAAACAGGGGTCTCCAACCTTTTGGACCCCAGGGACCACCAAATTCATAATTATAAATCCCACGGACCACTGGGGGGGGAGGCTCAGCTGCCTTTCGGCCCTGTTTGCTTCTGCGAGGCCTCCAGGTCGGAGGCCCGAGAGAAAGTGCCTGGTCCAGGCACAAAGCCTGGAAACCTCTTTTGTGTTCCTTTTCTCAGAAGCTTGGTCAATCTGAGTGAAGGAAAACGAAGACGGGCAGACTGACAGTGGCTTGCTGATGTTGGTGGGAAAGCCAGTCCCAATTCCAGAGCTGTAGCTGTAATCCCTCCCCTCCCCTCCCTTCCCCCCATTCCATTCCATTCCTCCCCTCCTTTCTCCCTTTCCTTTCCCCCTTTCCTCCCCTCCCTTCCCCCTTTCTTCCCTTCCCTTTTCCCCATTTCTTTCCCTTCCCTCCCTTCCCCCATTCCTTTCCTCCCCTCCCTTCCCCCATTCCTTTCCTTCCCCCCTCCCTTCCTTTTCCACCTTTCCTCCCCTCCCTTCCCCCTTTCCTCCTTTCCTTTCCTCCCCTCTCCTCCCTTTCCCCCCTTCCCTCCCTTCCCCCCTTCCTTTCCTCCCCTTCCCCCCTTTCCTTTTCTTTCCCTCCCATCCCCCTTTTCTTCTTTCCTTTCCTCCCCTCCCTTCCCCCTTTCTTCCTTTCCTTTCCTCCACCCTTCCCCACTTTCCTTTCCTTCTTTCCTCCACTCCCCCCCTTCCTTCCCTCCCTTCCCCCTTTCCTTTCCTTTCTTTTCCTTCCCTTCCTCCCTTCCCCCTTCCCCCTTCCCCTCCCTTCTTTCCTTTCCTGCATCCTGGTGGAGGAGCTGATCCTCGTCTCCTGCCACTTGGGGCTCAGAGTGGTAAACTGCATCCAGGAAGCACTCCAGCAGAGAGAAACAGCCAGAGTCAACCCTAGCTTTGCTGTCCATTGTGGACGCTAGATCCCCCCCCCCAAAAAAAACCCTTCATCTCTTGAGGAGAGCTCACTGCGCAGGAAACTTTGGCTGGGCTGCTCGAGAGACGAGAGTTTTCGGGGAGGGGGAGATCCCGTTTACTGCTGCACAATCTTTAAGCATTCCACAGTCTCCGAGAGTTTTTTTCCCCTTTTCTGTCCCTTATTTTTCTTCTTTTCCCGATGGCATAAGCTGGTTATCAGGGTCTTTTCTTCCACGTCTAACACATCAGGACTTCACGCCTCCAAAACAGCCATACAGGCCAAGTTTTTCCGTGTAGGCCTTTTCTACATGTAGAAATATTCTTGGGTGGTGGAGCTAGGCAGCAATCCCTGCCGCATGGAACCGGCCGAAAATGCGACATGCAGAGGCCAGAAAAACGACACGCGGAGGAGGCGAAGGGCTGTGGCAATCTCCGCAGCCTGGAACAGGTGATTGGGGTTTTTCCGGGAGGCCGATCCACTCGCCAATCAGCTGCTCATGCTGAATCAGGCTGGAATAAGTGCTGAAGCTGACCACGTTTGTTGCAAGGTAGAATCCCCCCCCCTTGTTTTCCTCCCCAAAAACTAATGTGGGTCTTATACTCCGGAGCGTCATACTCCGAAAAATACGGTATATTGTTTCAAATATTCCAAAATACCAAACACGATGATCAGATTATTCTTCAATTATGTTGTAGGTTAAAAAAAAAAAAAAACCCACAACTTTGTTAGAGGTTATCTGATTCCTCTTGCTATTGCCTGATATTTCTGTTCTGATTGGGCCAAGTATCTGGCTCTTTCCCTTTCTCTGGCTGTTCTACCTTTTCCATCTCTGCTTGTCTGAGGAAGACTCCGGTGAGAGTCCTGATTGCCACATCCAGAATGTTGGATACCACCAATTTCTCATAGGTTGTTTTTAAACCAGGAGTCCCCAATCCACAGGCTGTGGCTTCTTTGGAACTAGGCCATGCAAGCCATGGGTGAGTGTGAAAGGTGGGTGCACAGGCCAGCTACTTCAACAAATGGAGCTGTGCATGAATGCATCTGCCTGCTGCTTGCATGAACTATCTCCCCCTCCCCCCCAAGCCAGACACGTTAGGGCAGTGATGGCTAACCTTTTTCTCATTGCGTGCCGAAAGTTGGGGGTGGTCATGTGTGTGCTCACACCCATAATGCAATTCCCCCCGTGTGCCCCACCCGCCCGTGCATGTATGCACACACACACCCGTGCTCCCCCCTGCATATGTGTGCCGCACACACACACCAGCCCCTTTTGGGCGTGGCAGGCCTCCCTGAAGCTCCTGGGACCAAAAATGGGCTGTGGGGGATGCACCGCCCCGCATGCTCACCCTGCCCCCATGCATGCACACACGACCCCCCTGCCCCCCACATACGCACACAACTCTCCGCACATGCATGCTCGTCTCCCGCATGCGCTCTGCCTCCCGCAGCAGAGACCCGAAAATCAGCTGGCCGGCGGGAGGCGCACGCACATGTGTGGTGGAGCTGACTTGGATGACGGCTCGCGTGCCCGCAGAGAGACATACGTGTGCCACCTGTGGCATGCATGTCATAGGTTCGCCATCACAGGGTGAGGGACTGCTGTTTTAAATCATAAATCATACCCAATTTAATTGAGTTGAGCTCAAAACATTTATCAGTAGTACTGGATTCTAGATAGTTTCTCTTTTTTACTTTGAAAAAATATAGAAGATATAAAAGAGAAACATACATACAAACAATGAGTTCTTTTTACGTTGGTTTTTTATACTAGATCAGACATGTCAAACACAAGGCCCATGGGTCAGAATCTGCCCATGATGAAGTTAGATGTGGCCCATAGTCTCACCCTAGAGACAGCAGAGGGCTGTTCCCACTGCCTCAGCCCACCGCACCCCAGCTGGACACTACCCCTGGATTCGTGCACAGGAGGTGGCGAGCGCGCAAGGTCTGCAGTGGCAAGTGGGCCATGGAGGCAGCTGAGGCCCTGGTGGCGGCCGCTGCGCTGCTGCTCTCCACTGTCACGGCCCACTTGCCAGCCGGCCTCGCAGTTAGTCCTTTGCCCTCAGGCGCTGTCCTTTTCACCGGGGTGGCCCTGCCTCCACATGGGATAGCTATGGCAACTGGTAGCTCTGCCACCGTCTTCCCCCTACCCTTGTCCCTTGCTGGGCTTGGAGGAAGGGAAGGAGGGAGGGAGGGAGGAAGGAAAGAAGGAGATTGGAATGAGAGGGTGGGAGGATCTGAGTGAACTCCTGCCTTAGCACTTGGCCACCAGCAACTCTGCTAGCTTCGCCATCCCCTTTTTCCCCTCCTCCCATGGTCTCCCCCATGGTGGTCTCCCATCCGAACACTGAGAATGCGTTGCTTAAAAAGCCGAGTCTCGCATGGAAAGGGAGTGGGCCTCCCGCTGACACACTTTGTTCTCCCACACCCACTATGAGCAACCTGGCCAAGAAGAGCAAGCACAGCAGCAGCAACCACGAGGAGAAGATAAGCACGGCTGAGCACCCCCTTGGGAAGGCTGGGCTGGGCTGCAAGATCCGGGCTGGGCTGCAAGATCCGGCTGCAAGAACTCGAGGACTGGGCTAGGTGATTGCCCTCCATTGCCCAGGGCTCTGGACAGCCCGTGCCTCTATCCATGTGGCCTGAGAGGGATGGCGAGGCTTTGTTGCTTGTTGTAGTCTCACCTTCCTCTGCTGGAGACAGGGGGAGGATGCTGCTGCATGTGGAAGTGTGGAGGAGAAAGTTTGCAGGCAATAGAATAAAATAGAATAGAATAGAATAGAATAGAATAGAATAGAATAGAATAGAATAGAATAGAATAGAATAGAATAGAATAGAATTCTTTATTGACCAAGTGTGATTGGACACACAAGGAATTTGTTTTTGGTGCATATGCTCTCTGTACATAAAAAGACAAGATACATTCGTCAAGAATCATGAGGTACAACACTTAATGATAGTCATAGGGTACAAATAAGCAATTAGGAAACAATATTAATATAAATCATAAGGATACAAGCAACAAGTTACAGTCATACAGTCATAAGTGGGAGGAGATGGGTGATAGGAACGATGAAAAGACTAATAGTAATAGTAATGCAGCCTTAGTGAATAGTTTGACAGTGATGAGGGAATTATTTGTTTAGCAGAGTGATGGCGTTCGGGAAAAAACTGTTCTTGTGTCTAGTTGTCTTGGTGTGCAGTGCTCTATAACGTCATTTTGAGGGTAGGAGTTGAAACAATTTATGTCCAGGATGCGAGGTGTTAGTAAATATTTTCACGGCCCTCTTTTTGCACTATACAGGACCACAATGGCAATAGCACTTAGCAATAGCACTTTACTTATATACCGCTTCATAGTGCTTTACAGCACTCTCTAAGCGGTTTACAGAGTTCAGCATATTGCCCCCAACAATCTGGGTCCTCATTTTACCCACCTCGGAAGGATGGAAGGCTGAGTCAACCTTGAGCCTAGTGAGATTTGAACAGCTGGACTGCTGAACTAGCAATCAGCTGAAGGTCGCAATGCTGCTTTTAACCACTGCGCTATCTCAGCTCCTATGGAAGGCAGGTTGGCAGGAATTGTTTTTTCTGCAGTTCTGATTATCCTCTGAAGTCTGTGTCTGTCTTGTTGGGTTGCAGAACCAAACCAGACAGTTATAGAGGTGCAGATGACAGACTCAATAATTCCTCTGTGGAACTTTATCAGCAGCTCCTTGGGCAGTCTGAGTTTCCTGATGCATCATAAGAAAATATTCAAAATGGAGTGTAAGGTTAAATTTGTGCAGCTTTAAATTTTTTTACCTCAAAACAAGCCATGACGGAGAAATGAGGATTGGGATACAAGCAATGTTACAGTCATACAGTCATAAGTGGGAGGAGATGGGTGATAGGAACGATGAAAAAGCTGTTCTTGTGTCTAGTTGTCTTGGTTTGCAGTGCTCTATAGCGTCATTTTGAGGGTAGGAGTTGAAACAATGAAATTGAGGTTGACACCCCTGCTTTGCACCATCCCCATGAACATGTGATTGTATCGTGTATGGAAAACTTCATTCCTCTCACTAAATAAGCCAGAATGAGGAGAATAATTGGAGAAGTCCATGAAATGCATGTTCAAAAACCCCTTTTCAAGTACTTTTGCCTTTCTAATTATATGACAAGGTTTAGAAAAAAATCTAAATGTGAATTAAATTTAATTAAATATCACTGGTATGGTTATTCATGAGATATTATTAAATTCCATTTTGTTCTAACTAAAAATTAAAAATACATGAAACTTTTCGAAAGATTTGTGGGAGACAATACTTCAGGCTTTCAGAGGACGTAGCTTCCTTGAAAATATTTATTCAAATATTGTTCATTGACGGTTCTGCATCAAACAGGTGAAAAGACACCGATTATGGTTTCCTAATCATTGTCATTTTTTTCATAATGGAAGACTGACAAAATTAGACAGGTTGGACTTGATATGTAGAGAAATGGGCTGAAAAGAATGGAGGCAGAATGAGAAGTTAAGGCCATTCTTTTAAAATTGCTTCTTAACCACATTCCCCTCCATCCTTTCTTTCATTCATTAATTGTAGCTAAATCTCTTTTTTCTTGAACTGTCATCTCCAAATCCAGACTAATCTTTTCAAATCAGTGACATCTTCATTACTTTTGGCTAGAAAAAAATATTCTTTTACTCCAAAGGTTCCTACTAAAATTTACTGAGGCGTATTCCCTACTCAACACCAAAATATAACTCTTTATATCTTTTTTTTTTGCCTTGTAGTATTTGAGCTTTTTCCACTTTTTCTCTAGTCACATATGAGACTTTATTCTCCCAATCTCCCACCATCATGGCGGCTTCTTTTGAGGTAAAAAAGTTTAAAGGTCTACTCTACACGTTCGAGCTTTCTCTCCATTTTTGTACTTTTCTTTTGATGCCTCTTTTTCATCAGGATCTATACTTCAGGATTATTCACATTATTACAGGCTGGCTTTGGTATTTCCAAGCCTCCATGGCTGCCCAAAGGCATGAATTTTAAAAGGCAGCTGTAATAATTGAAATCACTAAAGAAAAATCAATACAAATCTTAATTTTCCTCAACCTGTGGCTTTCCTCCCTGTGTCTCTGCCAGCCCCTTGATCTCCCCTCACTTCAAGGCTGAGTTTGCCATCAGCCACAAGACATAGACTGGGTTTCACTTTTCTTCCTTGTCTTTTGACCGCCCTGCCATTTCTGACAGGATTTTGCTCATTTTTGATGCCTTCTGGGAATCCCTAGAGATCCTTCAGAGAAGCTGCTCTTGAGGAAAGGGATTTTTGAGTCTCCACAGAGACTTTCTTTTTTAAAAAATTTTTTTTAAATTAAATACATATGACAAAACAACATTCAACACAAACAACATTAAACAGACATTTGGGGCTTTTCTATTTAGCCTCTATTTAAAATAAGCTTTCATCAGATATTATCAGAAGATTGATTTTTTTTCCATAAAGCAATATATTAATATACAAATATATCTATGTAGTCTTTAGATCTATAATCTTTACATATATACATTGTTGTATTTACTTTCACGAATACATTATTTGAGCGTTATTTTCTTATGTTATTCAGGGTTAGCGGTTTTACGTCTTATTTTGTTTATTCCTTCTCTCTCTCAACCAGTCATAGAATTTATTCCATATTTTGTAGTAATCAGATTCTTGTCTGTCCCTTAGTTCCTTTGTTAATTTATCCATCTCAGCACAATTCATTATCTTTCTAATAATATCGTCTTCTTTGGGTATATCGGTGTTCCTCCAGAATTGTGTATAGGTGATTCTAGCTGCTGTCAATATGTGTATGATGAGACTTTCTCAATCATCACAAGATCACAGATGGTTCTTAGAGATTAAAAAAGGAAAATCTAGAAACTGACGCCTGCTGGAGATGCTACTTCCTTTCTAGATAGGCAATGTTAGAGGGAACCTTTACTTCGAGTTTAATGCCCATCATCCCAGAGCTGCATGGAACATGATGTCCTACGCCAGTGGTTCCCAACCTGGGGGTCGGGACCCCTTTGGGGGTCGAACAACCATTTCCCAGGGGTTGCCCCGGCATCCTCAGCTCCCCCCCACTGCCACAGGCCTGGCCATATCGCGCCCCACAACCCGCGACCCACCCCGCCGGCGTCATTTGGGTTCTTTTACCCTCTGCGTATGCGCAAAGCGTTATGCATGTGCAGAGGGCAAAAGAATTCAAATGGCGGCATCGCGGCGGGCGGGGGAAGTGGGCGGGGGAAGCCCCGCACCGCGAACGCCACTGGCTCCATCAGCTCTGCGATGACCGACAGGCAAAAATGAACCGGGAGCATTTCACCCCTGCGAAAGGCGTGTGCAGCTTTGGCGGGGCCGGGACAGCGGCTGCCCGGAGAGAGCCATATCCTTCGCCCCGAACACTACAGGTAGATGGGAGAGACTCTGTGAAGGGGGTGGCTCTCTGGGCAGCCGCCTGTCCCGGCCCTGCCGAAGTCGCGCATGCCTTTCGCGATGGGGCTCGAAAAGCTCCCAGAGGCAACATGCGAAGCGAGCGGAGACTTCGCCCGGATCTGGAGACTTCGCCCAGATGCTGCCATTTGGGTTCTTTTACCCTCTGCACATGCGCAGAATGCTTTGCGATTGCGCAGAGGGTAAAAGAACCCAAATGGTGGTGGCGAGGTGGGTCATGGGGGGGGTCGCGGGGGCGGGGCATGGGTCGCGGCATTAGGAAGGTTGGGAACCGCTGTCCTACGCCCTTGCAGGGTCTTCTCGCAATGTGCAAAGGATTCTCTAGGGAGCTCCCTGGAAGAGCCAGGCAGCTCCCTCCCTACCCCTGCCTTACAAGAGAACTGAGCATGCGCCGGCCTCTTTCTCAAGTCAAGAGAGGTGCATGCTTCTCTAGGCATTTTACAGCAAAGACTTGAAAGCATGTCCGCTCTTTCTACAGTATCCAATTCTGCCTTTGGGTGAGCCTTTCTAGCAAGCAAAGAGGCTGTATGGAAGTCTTGGACTTGGAGATCCAGACGTGATTCGGGGTTCAGTGATGGGGCTTTTCTTACACGCTGGAGGCTCGCATGGAGACTTGCAAAACTTCATCAGGCTTGGAGTTGTGGGAAGTGGGGGCCAGTGGTCCCATGTTCCCCTGCCGCCCCTGTGCATGTACGGGGCAGGCAGGGGAGAAAGCAAAGCTTCGGATCCTTTGCTTTGCCCCCAGGGGAAAAAACCCCCACAGGATCGCAGAAAAGAGGATTTACGCTTTATTTCTTTTTTTTAATATTCCATTTTTCCAATTTACATAACAATAAACATTTTTTTTCTTTAACAGTATTGTGTCATATGTCTCTTACAGTTATTTACATTTATTTCTATACATTTTTATTTCTCTGTTCTAACCAATTATACCACTTATCCCAAACCTCATAGAATTCTGTTTCCTCCTTGTCTTTCATTTCTAATGTGAGCTTGTAATATTCCTGATATTGAGAGCAATCAACCAATGGAACAGCTTGCCTTCAGAAGTTGTGGGAGCTTCATCACTGGAAGCTTTCAAGAAGAGACTGGATTGCTATCTGTCAGAAATGGTGTAGGGTCTCTTGTTTGGGCGGTGGGTTGGACTAGATGACCTCCAAGCTCCCTTCCAACTCTGTTAATCTATTTAAAAATTCTCATGACGTTCTGAGCCCTTCCAGGGTCCTCAGGCATTGCGCACAGGATCCTCTAGGGGGCTCCTTGGAAGAGTGGGGCAGCTCCCTCCCTCCCGGCCCCACCCCGCTTACAAGAGAACTGAGCATGCGCCAGCCTCTTTCCCAAGTCAAGAGAGGTGCGTGCTTCATGAGGCATTTTCCAGCAAAGGCTTGAAAGTGTGTTTGCTCTTTCTACGGTCTCCGATTCTGCCTCCCCCCGTCCCCCCCCCCCCTGTGAGCCTTTCTAGCAAGGGAAGAGGCTGCAGCGAAGTCTTGCAGGGTCCGAAATTCAGTCGTGAGTCGGGGTTCAGTGATTGGGGTGGGGTGGGGGGTTTCCCGCGCTGGAAGGCTCGCGTGGAGACATGCAAAACTTCAATCAGACTTGGAGTCGTGGGATGGGGGGACTCAGTGGCCCCATTTTCCCCTACTGCCCCCGTGCAGGGAGGGGAGAAAGCAAAACTTCCGATGCTGCGCGTTACCCGTAAGGGGGGGGGGAACCCGGAGTTGCAGAAAGGATGGAGCCGTTTACCCTCCATTTGGATGGGAAAACCTTCGCGTGGGAGGGAGAGGAGGAGAGGTCGTCATTGCAAAGCAGAGATTTGTGCCTCCAAGTCAGCCTTGATTCCTGGACAGTTTCCTGCATATTTCGTGGCTCCATTTTTAGAAGGGGTTTCCCTGTCCTCCCCCTTCCTAGGCCGAGAGAAGCGAGCGGCTGGAGTGCCTCCTGCTGGCTTTGCATGCAAGGGTTTAAACTCCGTGTGCAAGGAGTT
This sequence comes from Diadophis punctatus similis, assembly GCA_023053685.1. Taxonomy (NCBI): domain Eukaryota; kingdom Metazoa; phylum Chordata; class Lepidosauria; order Squamata; family Dipsadidae; genus Diadophis; species Diadophis punctatus. The sequence goes on along the minus strand of JALIGW010000002.1, from coordinate 247,093,661 downwards.
GGGTGCAAGGTGTGCAAAAACTGGAACTCGGGTTTCATGCTTTCTTTCCCGCCTTTCCCCACTGTCACCAGTTTGGTTCTGCGGATGGAGTTGCTCCTTGGGCTGAGATGCATCATTCACACACTTTTCCCAATTAGTCCAATGTTTTTTGTCAAGCTTGGCTTTTGTTAAGCCTGGATGTTGAACTCCCTAGTTGGTTTATTTAGTTATTAAGTGGATTTAGAGAGCCCCTCATGTCAATTGCTGGTTGTGACCTGGGACATTTATGATTTGGATTGTGCAAATGGTTGCTCTTAACGATGCAGCCATAGAAATGATATTAAACTGTGTATTAAACTATATTAGATTTTTTAGATTTATTATTAGAGTTGGAAGGGACCCTGTAGGTCATCTAGTCCAACCCCCTGCTCAAGCAGGAGTTCCTACACCATTTGAGACAGATGGCAGTCCAGTCTCTCCTTGAAGGTTGCAAGTGTTGGGGCTCTCACGACCTCTGCTGGCAAGCTGTTCCACTGGTTGATCGCTCTCACTGTCAGAAAGTTTCTCCTCACTTCCAGGTTGAATCTCTCCTTGGTCAGCTTCCATCCGTTATTCCTTGTTTGGCTTTCTGGTGCAATAGAGAACAGCCTGACCCCCTCCTCTCTCTGGCAGCCCCTCAAGTATTGAAACACTGCTATCATGTCACCCCTGGTCCTTCTCTTCGCCAGACTGGCCAAGCTCAGTTCCTGCAACCGCTCTTCGTATGTTTTATTTTCCAGACCCTTTATCATCCTGGTTGCTCTCCTCTGCACTTTCTCTAGGGTTTCAATGTCTTTTTTGTAGTGTGGTGACCAAAACTGGATGCAGTACTCTAGGTGTGGTCTGACCAAGGCTTTATATAGAGTGGTACTAGTACCTCTCTGGTCCTTGATTGTATCCCTCTATTTATGCAGCTCAGGACTGTATTGGCCTTTTTGGCTGCTGCTGCACACTGCTGGCTCATATTTAGTTGGCTGTCTACCAGGACTCCGAGATCCCTTTCGCAATCGCTGCTATTGAGTGTGGTTTCGCCTAGTTTGTATGTGTATTTTTGATTCTTCTTGCCTAGGTGCAGAATTTTACTTTTCTCTGTTAAATTTCATTTTATTGGTTTGGGCCCAGTGTTCGAGTCTGTCGAGGTCCCTCTGGATTTTGAGTCTGTCCTCTGGGGTGTTTGCTACTCCCGCCAGCTTGGTATCATCTGCAAATTTGGTTAGTCCTCCTGCTATTCCCTCATCTAGGTCATTTATGAAGATATTAAAGAGTACTGGGCCTAGGACGGAACCTTGTGGTACGCCACTGCTTACTTCTCTCCATGTGGACTTAGAGCCATTGAGGACTACTCGCTGGGTACGGTTGGTCAGCCAATTGTTAATCCATCTGGTTGTGTAGCTGTCTATCCCGCTTTTTTCTAGCTTATGAAGGAGTAGGTTGTGGTCTACTTTGTCAAATGCTTTGCTAAAGTCCAGGTATATTATGTCTACTGCATTACGCTGGTCTACTAATTTGGTCACAGTGTTGAAGAATGAAATGAGGTTGGTTTGGCATGACTTGTTCTTAACAAATCCGTGTTAACTGTTGGTTATTACTTGGTTTGTTTTTAGATGATGGGAGATCTGGTTTTTAATTATTTTTTCCAGTATTTTCCCAGGTATTGATGTTAGGCTGATTGGTCTGTAGTTTCCTGGGTCTGTTTTTTTACCTTTTTTGAAGATGGGGACCACGTCAGCTCTTTTCCAGTCCTCGGGTAGTTCCCCTGTGTTCCAGGATTTGTGGAAGATGTGGTGCAGTGGTTCTGAAATGACTTCTGCTAGTTCTTTTAGGACTCTGGGATGTAATCCGTCTGGTCCTGGTGCTTTGTATTCGTTAAGTTCAGATAGGTGATCTCTTACTGTATTTTTGGTTAGGTTGAGTCTTGCTTCGAATCTGTTTTTTATATTTGTGTTGCTGGGTAGTTGAGCTGCAGTTTCCTTTTGTGTGAAGACTGATGCGAAGAATGTGATCAGTAGCTCTGCTTTGTCTGTGTTGTCTGTTACTTCTTTGCCGTCTTCTCTCTTTAGTGGACCAACAGTTTCTTTGATTTTTTTCTTGTTGTTAATGTGTTGGAAGAAGCTTTTTTTGTTGTCTTTGACTTTTGTATACTTTTAAATAAAAGTATAGTTAGCCAGAGAGAGCCATTTGGTTCAGTGATGAAAGCACAAGGCTTCAAAAATCTGTCCTATTGTCTAATTTTTACCTATACATACTTTGCTTTTGTTTATGTTTATATCATACCTGTTATCTTGTACACGTGTTGACTAAATGAATGAATGAATGAATGAATGAATAAATAAATAAAGATTAACTTCTAGTCCAACCTTTGGCATGAAAGCCTTGAGCCCATCCCAACTCTCAGCCCAATCTATTTAATAGTGCTGTTATGTGGGAGAAATAGTAAGAAGGAGCATTATGTATAATTGCTGCCTAGAGTAAATAATAATAATAATAATAATAATAATAATAATAATAATAATAATAATAATAATAAGAAGAAGAAGAAGAAGAAGAAGAAGAAGAAGAAGAAGAAGAAGAAGAAGAAGACATAAACTTAAAAATTAAATTTTAATAAAAACTAGGAAATAGAAATCAAAAACATTTAAATATGTTTTTCCAATATTTTGATAGACATTGACATCCTGAAGAGTTCTCTGCAATTTTCCCCATATGTAGAGAGACCAAGCTAAGTAATAAGATTCCCCCCCCCCCATCCCAGACATTGGTAGGTTCATCCAAAAACTACACTATATGTTTAATATGCTAGTTGGGATAATTTTATGCCAAGTCAAATTGTCCATAGTCATATTTTATGTTCCTCAAGTAACAATGACTTTCAATCTTAAAAAGACAAAAAAGTGCTAATGTAGCACAGTGGTTCCCAAACTTTTTCAGTCCACTGCCCCCTTGGTGCTACAAACTCATCCTCACCACCCCTCACCCCAACCCCTCAGGTGGGCATGGCTTAGTGGTCAGGTGACCGGGGGGCCGTGGCCAACTTGTAAAGTGTGGTGAAACTCACTTAACAACGCTCTTGCTTAGCAACTAAAATGTTAGGCTCAATTGTGGTCATAAGTCTTTCTTTTGTTCTTTCTTTCTTTTCTACCTTCCCCCTTCTTTTTTCTTTTTCTTTCTGTCTTTCTTCCTACCATCTTTCTTTTTCTTTCTTTCTTTCTGTCTGTCTTCCTTCCTTCCTTCCTTCCTTCCTTCCTTCCTTCCTTCCTTCCTTCCTTCCTTCCTTCCTTCCTATCATCTTTTCTTTCTTTCTGTCTGTCTGCCTTCCTATCTACCTACCTTCTTCTTTCTTTCTTTCTTTCTTTCTTTCTTTCTTTCTTTCTTTCTTTCTTTCTTTCTTTCTTTCTTTCTTTTTCTTTCCTTCTTCCCTCCCTCCTTTCTTTTTTGTCTCTTCTTTCTTTCTTTCTTTCTTTCTTTCTTTCTTTCTTTCTTTCTTTCTTTCTTTCTTTCTTTCTTTCTTTCTTTCTCCCTCCCTCCCTCCCTCCCTCCCTCCTCCTCTTTCTTTCTTTCTTTCTTTCTTTCTTTCTTTCTTTCTTTCTTTCTTCTTCCTTCCTTCCTTCCCTCCCTCCCTTCTCTTCCCTCCCGCCAGCTGTGGCCAGGCCGCCGCCGCCGCTCACCCAGGCCGATGGCTTGGTAAGCGTTCTCTGGGTTGTGCACCAGGTCACAGAGCGCCATCAAGGCCGGCTGCTGCATCAGCAGCTCGGGGTGCTGCAGCTCTTCATTGAGCTTGGGGAGGCCTTGGCGGCCGAAGGCCACAGGTGCCTTGGTGGGGTCCATGTTGGGGGGCAGTTGGGCTGAGATCCGCGGGTGCGCCATGCTGGAGGGGAGCCCGCTGAATTGCACACGCCGAGTTGCTAGGCACCGGGGATGCCGGGCGGGAAAGAATGTGCATGCACAGGTTCCGCAGCAGGGCCTTCCCGCGGGTCTGCGAGCGCTCGCCCAAGCAGCTTCGGGAGCGGTCGGCTTCCCTCGTCGCTGTGCCGCGCTCAGTACCTAGCATTTGTAACTCCGTCGCATTCAATGCTCTTGTGTGCAGGGCAGCCCATTCTGAAAGAAAACATCTCGCGTTTTCTTTCATAATGGGCTGCCCTGCACACAAGAGCGAGGAACGCAATGGACCTTCAAGTGCAAAAGCATGGCGAACCACCTACCGCCCCCCTGGCCCCTCTCACTGGCCCCCTGTTGCTACCCTTGCCTCTCACCGCCCCCCTAAGGTTTCCCACCGCCCACTTTGGGAACCACTGATGTAGCATTTTTTTCAATTTTTCCAAAAATTTCCGTCCCCCCCCCCCGACAAAAAAACGGAAAAAAACCAGGGGGTTTTCCGAGCTTCAAAATTTTCAGAAATTTTACATCTCTAGGCTTGATTATTGCTATGCGCTGTACATGGGGCTACTCCTGAAGAGTGTTTGGAGACTACAGTTGGTCCAGAACGCAGCCGCGTGAGCTGTTGTGGGTATACCCAGTTACACCCACACTACACCAATCCTCCGCGAGCTGCACTGGCTACCTATTGGTCTTTGGACACAATTCAAGGTGTTGGTTATCACCTTTAACGCCCTACATGGCTTAGGACCAGGCTATCTTCGAGACCGCCTTCTACCACACAGCTCCCAACGACCTGTGAGATCCCACAGAGTTGGTCTCCTCCAGGTCCCGTCAGCTAAACAATGCCGGCTGGCGGGCTGCGTGGGAGAGCCTTCTCTGTGGCTGCCCCGGCTCTCTGGAATCAGCTTCCTCCTGAGATCCGCTCTACCCCCACCTTACTGGCCTTCCGGAAAGCCATTAAGACCTGGCTTTTCCATCAGGCTTGGAGCCATTGACCTTGGCAACAACTAGCAAGGTCGCCCCAGGAGTGTATGGATGATTGAAAGTATTTTAAATTTAAAATGTGTTTTTTAACTTGTTTTTTAATTTTTTCATAATTGATATATTGATTTGTATTTCTTCCTGCTGTGAGCCGCCCTGAGTCCTTCTGGAGTTGGGCGGCATAGAAATAGAAATAGAAATATATACATATATACATATATACACACATATATATATATATATATATACATACACACACATAAATAAATAAATAATACAGTATTATTACTGTATTAAATACAGTATTATTACTGTATTATTACAGAAATACAGAACACATACAAATTAAATTTTAATGAAACTAGGAAGTAGAAATCAAAAACAGTTTTAAATATGTTTTTCCAATGTTTTAATTGACATTGAGATCCTGAAGGGTTCTGTGCAATTTTCCCAATATGTCACTACATATCAAGCTAACTAACAAGATTCCTCCCCCTCCAGTCCCAGAAATTGGTAGGTTCATCCACATTTCTCGTTTTGAATTTTCCTTAACTTCCCTTTTGCAGCTTTATTAGAGACCAGAGAGAAGATGGAGAGAGAATATCCTGCAGATGCAAAAATTGGAAAAGGCCCTCCAGCTGCTCAGCCTTGGAGCTGTGGGAAGAATGGGGCAAGTCCTGGGCGGAAGAGCCACAAAGAGGCATCCAATAGTTCAGAGGTCCAATGCTGTCACTTCAGAAAAGTGCAGTTCCAGGAGGGTTGGGGTCCTCGAGATGTTTGCACTCGGCTTCACTACCTTTGTCATCAGTGGCTGCAGCCAGAAAAACACACCAAGGCTCAGATGCTGGACCTGGTGCTCCTGGAACAATTGCTGGCTGTCCTTCCCCCAGAGATGGCAAGATGGGTGCGGGAGTGTGGAGCGGAGACCAGTTCACAGGCGGTGTCCCTGGCTGAAGGCTTCTTGCTGACCCAGGAGGAGGAAAACATGCAAGAAGAGTTGCAGGTGGGAGAATGTAACCATGGAAGCTCTAAAGAGGATCTCTCTGAATTTGTCAATTCCTTTGTGGCAGAATTTTCTGGGATTATTAACTCCTAAGGACATTTGTTCTGTTCTTCCAGAGGATGTATTTGGGGCAATTCTTCCATTCTGTTTCGAGTTTCAGCAATGGACATTGGGGGCTGCTAGTTTGAAGGTGCTGTATGATAATTCATTTCTATCTCTGTGCTCTTCCTTTGTTTCTCGTATCACATCATCTCCAGAAATCCATGGAAGCTGTGACTGAGTATCCTAAGGAGGGGAAAGATTCATTCAGATCTTCTCAAGAGCTGCTCTTCAGGGAGAACTTTCATAAAGATCAAAGTGAAGATGCTACGCAAGGTAAGGAAAACTCTTTTCTGTGTGATGTGAGATTTCAACATTTAGCTGATTCTTTCGCCCCATTTTATTGGAGTCTCTTTCTTCAACAAATCTGCTTCCACTATTTTTATCTTTCTCATAGAGAGTAGAAAGCTGTCCTTGGACTTTTTAGAATCATCTCTTTGTGGAGGAGCTGAAGGATTAGCTGAACCGCTACATCAGGTAAGGAGAATAAAGATCGGAAAAGGTCCCTGAATCTTGAATGGATTTCATTTTGTTCTAGAGTTCAATGTATAAAATTGCTGTTTCTAAGCAATATGAATTTGATATCAGGTCACTGAACATTCACACTCTACTTAGCCTACCTTCTCCCTTCTGAGGGGATCCTTTGTGAGTCGCTTTCTCCATCACTCCTGTTTCACCATCAGATTTCATTGACCAGATTGTTGTCAGCATCGAGGCTCTTCCTTCTGCCTCCCATGGTTATTCTCACATACCATTATAAAGAAAATATTCTGTTTTGCCTTTTGAAAAGCATCTTTGAGACAAATGTGACCTGGTGATTGAGAAGATCTATAGACATATATGGTACCATTACAACCGCTTCCAATTCCTTCATGAAGGTGTTGAATGGGGGTACATTGGTCCCTCAGTGGATAAAGTAAGCCATTGGAAAACATGTCAGGCAGTGGTGGGTTCTACTTACCTTCCCTACCGGTTCGCATCACGACAGAAGCGCACATTTTGCGTGTGTGCACTCGCTTCGCTCGCACGTGCATAACTTCCCGGAAATGACCCTCTGCGCATGCGCATAAGGGTTTGCGCATGCGCAGAGGGTTTTTTCCCCCAATCTGTGGTGACTAGGACTGGTTTGGGAGAGTGGACTGCCGGTTCAGCAAGCGGCACAAAATTTCCGCTACCGGTTCTAAAGAACCAATCCGAACCGGCAGCAACCCACCACTGATGTCAGGTGGGTTTTGCCAGAATTTTGCTCCAATTGACCAAGAATATTTTAGTTGGTTACATCGTACGGCATTCCAAATACTTCCAGCTTGTTCAAACATGATTTAGTTGTGCCATCAGCCAAAATAAGTGAGATCCTATTCTTCATAGGCAGATGATGCCCATTTTGTTCATGTGATGTCTTTCTTAGAATTGGTGGGAGAAAATTATCATATTAGTCTTGGGATTACCTGCTAATAGGGAAACTTGTTTCCTTGTTCAGGTTGTTGTGTCTTTTGAGGAAGTGGCTGTGTATTTCTCGGAGGAGGAGTGGTCTCAACTGGATGCTGACCAAAAAGCGCTCCACGCAGAAGTCATGCTGGAGAATTCCAGGAATCTGTTTTCTCTGGGTAAGAACCCCTGTCTGTGTTCAGAAATATAGAGAAGGAAGTTAAATATTATTTCTGGAAAAAAATCATTTATTTACAGTGCATTTGGAAAGTGCATTCAGACCTTCAATTTTTTTCAATTTTGCTATGTTGCAGCTTGATTCCCCAGTTCTTGATATAAGTATTTTTTTTATTTTATGAGCAAAAAGCATTTAAAAAAAATCAATTTCTTTTATGTAATAAGGGATGATATGCAGATTTTCATTTTTTCTTTGAATAAATTTTCTTCTTCCATAAAATCAGTTTGGTCAAGGCTAGAAACTGGGGGACTGTGAGTACTATTTCTGGCATTGGCATGAATGCTTGCTGGGTGACTTTGGGCCAAAACTCTCTAAACTCAACCCATTTCTCAGGGTTGTTCTTGTAGGGAAAACAGCAGGAGGAAGGAATATTGGGTTTCTCTGCTGCATTTATTATTTACAAAAAATAAAGGAAGGATATGCAGTGCATTCAGTAAGTATTCAGTCTCAATTCATTTTGTCAATTTTGTTATACTGCAGGCTGATTCTATAGTTGTTGAAAATCATTTTCTTTCTCATTAAACTACACTTGGTACCCAATAATGACAAAATGAAAACAAAATTTTAGAAATGTGTGTAAATTTATTACTTTCTAGCCTGGTGTTTTAACCTTTTGATTGTATTCACACTCCCTTCACTTCAGAGGTGGGTTCGGACCGGTTTGTCCGAACCGATAGCAACCCGCTGGTGACATCAAGATGACATCATGGAACCGGTTCGGTCGGTGCCAGTCTGTGGACGATGCCATCTTTTTTTTTTTGCATTTTTTTTTGCATTTTTTTGGTTTTTGGATTATTATTTTTTGAATTTCTTCCTGGTTTTTTTTCTTCTCAGTATGCGCAGAAGCCAAATTTCCGGCACTGCGCATGCTTTGCCATCTTGTTTTAGGCTTTTGGGGGAAGGGAGGTTCCCCTAGCACTGCGCATGTGCGTGCAACGCGCGCCCGTGCCCACTAAGCGCGGCCACATGGCGCGGGAGGAAGCAAACCAGCAGCAAGGTAAGTTAGAACCTACCCCTGATTCACTTTTGTCAGTTTTGTTATACTGCAGCCTGATTCTACAGTTGTTGAAATTCATTTTTTTCTCATTTATCTACACTCAGTACCTGATAATGACAAAGTGAAAACAAAATTTTAGAAATGTCTTTAAATTTATTACTTTCTAGCCTGGTTTCTTAACCTTTTGACCAAACTGACTTTATGGAGAAGGAAATTTATTGAAAGAAAAATTGGAAAAACTGCATAGCCTGGCTTGACCTCTGAGAGGGATGTTGCCATCTAAGAGAGATGCCCACTTGTGTACCGAGTTTGCATTAGCGTAAGTTGAGGGTGGCGAGGTATTGCCATCCAGAAATTCCCTTTGACTTTCAAAGATTCTGCTCTGCAGACAAGTAGAGATGAGACTTATTGAAGTTGGGAGGTGTTGGGTATGTTGCTGCCCCACGATGATATGGTGTCCAATTTACTTCAGGAGCTTGTGGCACCATGGAATTGTCCCAGGTCACCGATTACTTCAGGGTTGTGAGCCAAACCTGTTATATGAGGGATACTCTCCGAAATGGGTCTTTGCTATAATCTTAGTTTGGACTCTTCATGTTTGCCAACAAAATAGCTGAAATCTACTGATGATTCTTTTGTTAAATTTCAGAAGAAAAGTTTTATTGTTCCCTTATTCTTGCTACAGTTTTCATTTTTCTTTTTCAAGGCTTTAATTGTCAAGAGAATAAGAATTACAAGGAGGAACACCAAGCGATCCATTTGAAAGGGGAAGAAACGAAATTTGAAGATCAGATGCAATCAAAGAGTGATGAAACAACACAATCACAAAGTGGACTTAAAAAACATCTTCTGATCAGTTGGCTTCCTAACTATACAGTGATCGATTTGGGAGAAAGACCATATAAATGCATTGAGTGTGGAAAGTCCTTTACTTGTAGCAGTCGTCTTAATCGCCACAAGAGGATCCACACAGGGGAAAGACCTTATAAATGCATGGAGTGTGGAAAGACATTTACTCATAGCAGTCATCTTAATCGCCACAAGAGGATCCACACAGGAGAAAAGCCATATCCCTGCATGAAGTGTGGAAAGAACTTCCGTAATAATCACTCTCTTATACGTCATCAAAGGATCCATACAGGAGAAACACCTTATAAATGCATGGAGTGTGGAAAGACCTTTACTTATAGCAGGAGTCTTAATTCCCACAAGAGGATCCACACAGGAGAGAAGCCTTATAAATGCATGGAGTGTGGAAAGGCCTTTAATTATAGCAGTAGTCTTAATTCCCACAAGAGGATCCACACAGGAGAAAGACCTTATAAATGTGTGCAGTGTGGAAAGACGTTTACTCGTAGCAGTCGTCTTAATCACCACAAGAGGATTCACACAGGCGAGAAGCCATATCCCTGCATGGAGTGTGGAAAGAACTTCTGTAATAATCATTCTCTGATAAGTCATCAAAGGATCCACACAGGAGAAACACCTTATAAATGCATGGAGTGTGGAAAGACCTTTACTTATAGCAGTAGTCTTTATTCCCACAAGAGGAACCACACTGGAGAGAAGCCTTATAAATGCATGGAGTGTGGAAAGACGTTTAATTATAACAGTAATCTTAATTCCCACAAGAGGATTCACACAGGAGAAAGACCTTATAAATGTGTGCAGTGTGGAAAGACATTTACTCGTAGCAGTCGTCTTTATTCCCACAAGAGGATCCACACAGGAGAGGAATCATATCCCTGCATGGAGTGTGGAAAGAACTTCTGTAATAAACACTCTCTTATACGTCATCAAAGGATCCACACAGGAGAAACACCTTATAAATGCATGGTGTGTGGAAAGACCTTTACTTATAGCAGTAGTCTAAATTCCCACAAGAGGATCCACACTGGAGAGAAACCTTATAAATGCATGGAGTGTGGAAAGGCCTTTAATTATAGCAGTAGTCTTAATTCCCATAAGAGGATCCACACGGGAGAAAGACCTTATAAATGTGTGCAGTGTGGAAAGACGTTTACTCGTAGCAGTCGTCTTAATTGCCACAAGAGGATCCATACAGGAGAGAAGCCATATCCCTGCATGGAGTGTGGAAAGAACTTCCGTAATAATCACTCTCTTATAAGTCATCAAAGAATCCACACAGGAGAAACACCTTATAAATGCATGGAGTGTGGAAAGACCTTTACTTATAGCAGGAGTCTTAGTTCCCACAAGAGGATCCACACAGGAGAGAAGCCATATGAATGCATAGAGTGTGGAAAAGGTTTTAGGAAGAGTAGTAATCTTGCCTCCCATAATAGGATCCACACAGGAGAGAAACCGTATCAATGTATGGAGTGTGGAAAGACCTTTACTTGTAGCAGTAGTCTTAATTCCCACAAGAGAATCCATACAGGAGAAACACCTTATAAATGAATGGAGTGTGGAAAGACCTTTACTTGTAGCAGTAATCTTAATTCCCACAAGAGGATCCACACAGGAGAGAAGCCATATGAATGCGTGGAGTGTGGAAAGGGTTTTAGGAAGAGTAGTAATCTTGCCTCCCATAATAGGATCCACACAGGAGAGAAACTATGAATCCATTGAGTGTGGAAACACCTTTACTTGTAGAAAGAGACCTTAATTCCCACAGGAGGATCCACACAGGATAGAAACCGTATCAATGCCTGGAGTGCAGTAAGAGATTTGCTTGTAGTAATGGTCTTAATTCCCACAAGAGGAGCCACACAAGATAGAAGTCATATAAATGTTTGTAGTGTGGAGAGGGCTTTAGAAAGAGTTGCGATCTCAATTCCCATAAAAGGATCCATACTGGAGGAAAAAACCATATGAATTCATGGAGTGAGGAATGAAGTAGTAACTCTTACTTGCCATAGAAGCATCCACACATTAGAGAAACCATATGAATAAAGGAGTTGTGGAAAGAGCTTCAATAGAATCCAGGTGGTTCTCTCCTTATGACTGCAATTCAGCCCAAAATTTCTGTTGTTAAGTGAGACAGTTATTAAATGTTTTTCTCCATTTTACAAGTTTTCTTGTCACATTTCTTAAGTGAATCACTAATTATTAGTAACACTGTTGTGAAATGAATCTGGCTTCCCCATTGGATTTGCTTGTCAGAAGATTACAAAAGGTGATCACATGATCCAAGGACACTGCAACTGTCATGAATCAGTTGCCAAGCATCTGAAGTTTGATAAGGCGACCTTGGGGATGTTGCAACGGTCATAATTGTGAAATAGGTCAGTGGACCCATCCCGTGCGCGCCTTTCCGTCGCTTTGGCCAAGCCCGGCCGTTCGCTTGAGGATGGTCTCCGTGGGTGAGCACCCCCCCCCCGGCCCCGCCACAGCACTGCCAAGCCCGTTTGCAAACTCTGCCAAGCTCGGCTCCAACCATTTGGCTCGTGCATCCCTCCCAGCCATCGCGGCGGTGGGGATGGTGTGCGCGCTGCCTGCTCTGCTCTCACCAGCTGGAGGCGGGGCTCCGCCCTGTCACCTCCCAGCTGGAGAGCTACATTTGTTTGCTTGCTGGCTGCCTCCGAGGTGGGAGCTGCATTCAGGCTGCCCGGGTTCCCACAATAAATAAATTGAAACAATTTATGTCCAGGATGTGAGGGGGTCTGTAGATATTTTCACAGCCCTACATACAAACATACATACATACATACATACATACATACATACATACATACATACATACATATCTATCCTTAAGTCATTCTTAAAGTAGGCAAATATTATTGAAAATGTATTTGAGAGTTCCTGTATTAAGAGAATGTTAAAAAAAAGATTTGTACCAGTTTAAAGAAAAAAACAACTAAAAGGTATGTTTATGAAAGAAAAAAATATATTATTCTATGAGGGTAGTTTGGAGGGAGGGATCTAAATGTAATACTGAAGTTTAAAGCTCGTAGTGAAGTCTAGGAAGTAAAAGATACTTCAGGCTTTCAGAGGATCAGGCTACTTTGAAAATATTTATTCAAATATTGTTCACAGATGGTGAAAGGGCAATGATTTTGGTTTTGTATTCATTATTTTCTTTCATAATGGAAGACTGACAAAATTAGACAGGTTTGACTTAGAAGGAGCCTTGATATGTAGAAAAATGAGCTGAGAAGAACCGAGGCAGAATGAAAAGTTAAGGCCATTCTTCTAAAATTGCTTCTTAACCACAATTTTCCCTCCATCCTTTCTTTCATTAATTGCAGCTAAATCTCTTTTTTCTTGAACTGTCATCTCCAAATCCGGACTAATCTTTTCAAACCAGTAAAATCTTCATTACTTTTGGCTAGAAACAAAAATTGTTTTACTCCAAAGGTGTTAAGGTTTCCTGAGGTATTCGTTACTCAACATGAAAATAAAACGATTCATGTCGGGTTTTTTGCCTCGTACTATTTGAGCTTTATATTTATTTTTCAGTATTTGCCTTCATTTTGTAATTCCACTTTTTCTCTAGTCACATATGAGACTTTATTCGCCCAATCTTCATTTCTCCATCATGGCATATTTTAAGTTAAAAAATTTAAAGGTCCAAAAGTTTAAGCTTTCACTCCATTTTGGATATTTTCTTATGATGCCTCAGGAAGCTCAAACTGCCCAGGAGCTGCTGATACAATTCTACAGAGGAATTATTGAGTCTGTCTTTTGCACCTCTATAACTATCTGGTTTGGTTCTGCAACCCAAGACAGACACAGACTTCAGAGGATAATTAGAACTGTAGAAAAAAGAATTACTGCCAACCTGCCTTCCATTGAGGACCTGTATAGTGCAGGAGTCAAAAAGAGGGCTGTGGAAATATTTACAGACCCCTCACACCCTGGACACAAATTGTTTCAACTCCTACCCTCAAAACGACACTATAGAGCGCTGCACACTAGAACAACTAGACACAAGAACAGTTTTTTCCTCAACGCCATCACTGCTAAACAAATAATTCCCTCAACACTGTCAAACTATTCACTAAGTCTGCATTACTATTACCATTAATAATCTCATAGTTCCTATCACCCAACTCCTCCCACTTATGACTAACTTTGTTGCTTGTTTCCTTAAGATTTATAATGTTTCCTAATATGATTTGATTACTTATTTGTACCCTATGACTATCATTAAGTGTTGTAGCTTATGATTCTAGATGAATGTATCTTTTCTTTTATGTACATAGCATATGTACCAAGACAAATTCCTTTTGTGTCCAATCATACTTGGCCAATAAAGAATTCTATTCTTTTCAATTCCATTCCATTCATCGGTATATATTCTTCAGGATTATTCACATTACTATCTTAGATGCCCAGAGGTATAAATTTGAAAAGGCAGGTATAATAATTGAAAAAGAAAAACCAATACAAATCTTAATTTTCCTCAACCTGTGGCTTTCCTCCCTGTGTCTCTGCCAGCCCCCTGATCTCCCCTCACTTCAAGGCTGAGTTTGCCAATCGGCCAGAAGATACAGGCTGCGTTTCATAGACAGGTTTTTCTTCCTTGGCTTTTGACCCCCCTGCCATTTCTGACAGGATTTTGCTCGTTTTTTATGCCTTCTGGGAATCCCTAGAGACCCTTCAGAGAAGCTGATCTTGAGGAAAGGGATTTTTGAGTCTCCACAAGAGATTTTAGCAATCTTCACAAGATTACAGATGGTTCTTGGAGATTAAAAAGTGGAAAATCTAGAAACTGATGCTTGACGGAGAGGCCATTTCCTTTCTAGATAGGCAATGTTAGAGTGAAGGTTTCCTTCAAGTTTAATGCCCATCATCCCAGACCCGCTTGCGACATGTCGTCCTGCGCCCTTGCAGGGTCTTCTCGCAATGCGCAGAAGTCTTAAGTTGAGGGTGGGGGAGGTATTGCCATCCAGAAATTCCCCTTGACTTTCAAAGATTCTGCTCTGCAGACAAGTGGAGATGAGACTTTTATTGAAGTTGGGAGGTGCTGGGTATGTTGCTGCCCCAGCATGACACAATGTCCAATGCACTTCGGAAGTTTGCAGCACCATGGAATTGTCCCAGGTTAAAGATTAGATCAAGGCTGTGATCTAATCCTATGAGATGGGGATCATTTCTCTTGGAAATGGGTCTTTGCTATAATCTTAGTTTGGATTCTTCATGTTTGCCAACAAAACAGCTGAAATACATTTACGATTCTTTGGGTAAATTTCAAAAGAAAAGTTTTGATTGTTCCCTTGTTGCAGTTTTCATTTTTCTTTTTCAAGGCTTTAATGGGCAAGAGAATAAGAATTGCAAGGAGGAACGCCAAGCGATCCATTCAAAAGTGGGAAAAAGGAAATTTGTAGATCAGATGCAACCAAAGAGTGATGAAACAAAGCAATCACAAAGTGGCATTAAAAAAAGTCTTCCTCGGGTCAGTTGGCTTCCTAACCATACAGCGATTGATACAGGGGAAAGACCATATAAATCCATGGGATGTGGAAAGAGGTTTAATAAATCCGATCATCTCATTTCTCATAAAAAGACACATTCAGAAGAGAAATGATTTATCTGCACGGAGTGGGGAAGGACCTTTGCTTGTAGCAGTCATCTTAATTCCCACAAGAAGATCCATACAGGAGAAAAACCTTATCAACGCATGGAATGTGGAAAGAGCTTTACTTGTAGCAGTAGCCTTAATTCCCACAATTTGATCCACACAGGAGAAAAGCCATATGAATGCATGGAGTGTGGAAATTTTTTTAGGAAGTGTAATAATCTTGCCTCCCATAATATGATCCATACAGGAGAGAAACTATCAATGCACTGCGTGTGGAAAAACCTTCTGTTATTCTAAGTCTCTTATAGTCCATCAAAGGAATCATAAAGGAGAGAGACCTTATAAATGTATGGAGTGTGGAAAGACCTTTACTTGGAGCAGTAGTCTTAATTCCCATAAGAGGATCCACACAGGAGAAAGACCTTATAAATGCGTGGAGTGTGGAAAGAGCTTTACTCGTAGTAATGGTCTTAATTCCCACAACTTGATCCACACAGAAGAGAAGTCATATAAATGTGTGGCATGTGGAGAGGTCTTTAGAAAGAGTTGTGATCTCACTTCTCATAAAAGGATCCATACTAGAGAAAAAAAACCTTATGAATTCATGGAGTGGAGCTTTGTAAGGAGTAACGCTTTTACTCGCCAGAGAAGCATCCACATATGGGAGAAACCATATCAATAAAATAATTGTGGAAAGAGCTTCAAGCGAAATCCAGGTAGTTCTTGAGGTATGAGTGTAATTGAACCCAAAATTTCTGTTGCTAAGTGAGACAGTTATTAAGTGCATTTTGCCCCATTTTACGACTTTTTTTGGCACATTTAAGTGAATCACTGTAGTTGTTAAATTAGTAACACTGTTCGATTTGCTTGTCAGAAGCTCACAAAAGGTGATCACATGATCCATGGACACTGCAACTGTCATGAATCAATTGCTAAGTTTGATCAGGTGACCATGGGTTTGCTGCAACAGTCGTAAATGTGAAAAATGGTCATGTCACTTTTTTCAGTGCTGCTGTAACTTTGAACAATCACTAAATGAACTGTAGTAAATCGACAACTACCTATAGTTGTCTAAAATCTCATACAAATACAATTTGAGTAATAATTCAAATAAATTGTATCAAACATGCATCCATAAATTGCCTTTCTAGTGTAAACCAGAACAAGGTGAATCCCTAATCCTGCTTGTGGTTTTTGCCAAGTCCAAATACTCAAAAGGCCTTTTCTACATGTAGAAATATTCCTGGTTTTTTTTT
The DNA here is from genome assembly GCA_023053685.1 of Diadophis punctatus similis. Classification (NCBI taxonomy): domain Eukaryota; kingdom Metazoa; phylum Chordata; class Lepidosauria; order Squamata; family Dipsadidae; genus Diadophis; species Diadophis punctatus. The sequence continues at coordinate 247,077,275 of JALIGW010000002.1, read as the reverse complement.
CATTATATTGTTTCAAATATTCAAAAACATCAAACATAATTATCAACATTATTCTTCAACACTCTTTTAGGTAAAAAGTCAGATAACTTTTAATAAAGTACCACAATTTTATTAGAGATTATCTGATACCTCTTGCTGTTGCCTTAAGATTTCTGTTCTGATATTGGGCCAAATATCTGGGCCGAGCCCCTTGTCTGGCTGGTCTAAGTTTTCCATACTATTTGCTCCAGTGAGTGGTCTGATTTATGTATCCGGATTGTAGACTCTTGCTTGCAAAATCTTGCTGTTTGTGAGGGCCATTTCTTTAGTAGCTAAGATTTGTTTTCATACACAGTACTTACTTAATGAGTGTCTTGAGTCTGAGTTGATCCCACTACTGCAGTGATGGCGAATCTTTTTTGGCTTGGGTGCCAAAAGGGTGCATGTGTGCCCACACCCATAATGCAATACTTTTCCGCCAGTGGATGCGCACAACCCCCCCCCCACTGCCCCCCCTGCACATGCGCACAAGCCTCACTGAAGCTTCTGGTAGGCCCGTTGGGCTGTTTTTCACTCTCCCCAAGGTTCAGGAAAGCCTCCTGAAGCCTGGGGACAGAGGAAAATGGCTGAACGGGCCAACCGGAAGTTCAGAAACGAAGTGGAGCTGCCCTAGTACTTACCTTCAGATAGTTGCAACCAGGCCTCGCACACCTCGGCCCATTTCTTCTGCAGCCGGCAAGGCTTTCCTGAAGGCCTCTCTAGCCAATAACAGAGCTCCGAATCGATCTGGAGCTCTGTTATCAGCTGCAGAGGCCTTCAGAAAAACCTTGCTAGCTGCAGAAGAAATGGGCCGAGGTGTGGGAGGCCTGGCTGCAACTGCCCAAAGCCGAAGAAGTTCCTGAAGACCTCTGACAGTGAAAAGGAGGCTGGGGGTGACACACACAAGTGAACTTCCTGTTGGCCTGTTCAGCCATTTTTCACCGTCCCCAGGCTTCAGGGGCCTTTCCTGAAGTCTGGGTAGAGCGCAAACGGACAAAAGGCGGACAGCTGGACAGTGTGTGCATGCGTGCTGGAGCTGACATAGGGCAACGACTTGCGTGCCCTCATATATGGCTCCGCGTGCCACCTGTGGCATGTGTGCCATGGATTTGCCATCACTGCACTTTTGCCACCAATTTGTTATGGGTTCTTTTTAAACTAGGGGTCCCCAACCCCAGGGCTGTGGCCCATTCGGGACTGCCACGTATGTGACGAGTGGGCATGCGTGTGTATTTCCATTTGTGCAAGTGGCAGGCTCACGCATGAAGCTCCATTTTTGTGAGTGGCAGGTGTGTTTGCCGGCCACTTCCAGAAATGGAGTTGCGCATTGGACGTGTGTATCTGCCACTTGCAGGGAACCATTCTCTTTCCTACCCAGCTTGTTGGGCTAGCAAGCCAGAAAGTTTGGGGACCGCTGTTTTAAATTATACCCAACTTTCTGAATTGAGCTAAAAACATTCACCAAAGGTACTGGATTGTAAATTTAAGTTTTCTGTCTCCTGATAAGGGTGGTGGTGATGTTTTATTTTGAAAAAAATATGAAAGATACAAGATAACATGCGTAGCTCCACTTTCATGGGCCGTAGACGAGGACACAAACTCCATTTGCATGCATGCCATTCATGGATTGGAGTTGCGTGTCCTCATGCAAACCTTCCTCTCACATAAAACCATCCCTTCCTCCTCCCATGCCTAGGCTGGAGACAGAAGGGCTGGAACGTTGCACCCATCCATGGAGTTCTGACTGCCATAGGTTGGTTTTGTCCCCCTACCTTCAAAGCAGATAGGTACCTACTTACCTTCCCCACCGGTTCGCATCGCGACGGAAGTGCACGTTCTCCAGTGACATGTAACACTTCGTTCTCTCACTATTCATTTTTCCATCATGGTTCCTTGTTTTGAGGTAACATTTCTAAAAGGTCCACGGGTTTGAGCTTTCTCTCCATTTTGGACATTGTTTTCTTTTGATGCCTCTTTTTTTCTAGAAGGATCATTTCCTCGGGATTGTTTTTATTAGTGCCAGTTACCTCTTTGTGTTTTCAACCTTCCTTAGCTGGCCAGAGGTATAAAATTGACAAGGAGTTGTAATAAAAGAAGTACCGTAATTAAAGGAAAATAAATACAAACCTTACTTTTCGTAACCTGTCCATTTCCTCCCTGTATCTCTCTCATCCCCCATATGTTCCATCACTTCAGGGCTGAGTTTACCAACAACCACAAGACACAGGTTGACTTTCAAAGAGAAACTCCTCTTTCTTGTCTTTTGATCGCCCAGCTGTAGATTTTGACTCATTTTTGAAGCCTCTTCAAATTTCTACAGACCTTTTAGAAAAGCTGCTCCTGAGGAAAGCGACTTTTGAGCCTCCACAGAAATTTTCTCAAAGTTCACAAAGATCCCAGTTGATCCCCGGGGGGGGGGGGGAGGGGGGGCTTCAAGCAGCCGTTGGAGAAACCGAGCAGCCCGCCCTCCCACCCGTCGAATGACAGAGGGAACTGAGCATGCGCTGTATCTCAGAGCTCCATGGAGACACGTGCTGCCAGAGGCAAAAGACTGGGAGGGCATTAACCCTTTCCATACCGCGTCAGACTCTGCTTCCCCTCGCTATGAGCCTTAGGCTGAGCCTTTCCAGAGGCTGCAGGGCAACATTTACCAGATGCAGAGATCCACACGTGACTCCGAGTTCAACGAGTGGCGGGCTTTTCTTTGGCGGTGGAAGCGTGAATGAAGAGGAGGAAAAGTTCGTCAGGTTCGGAGTTGTGAAAAGAGGGGAGTCCTGCGGTCCCTGTGCATGCACGAGCCAGGTAGGGCGGGAAGCAAAGCTAAGGAGCCGCCGCATTGTCCCAGCACGGGTGGGGGGAGAAACAAGGATTGCCAGAATGGAGGGAGCCATTTGCCCTTCATTTCTATGGAAAACCTGTGCAGAGAAGAAGAGGGAGAGATTGGCTTTGCAAAACACAGAGTTGTGCTTCCAAATCAGCCTTGACTCCTGGACAATTTGTTGCAAATTTCTTGGCCCCGTTTTCAGAAGGTTTCCCTCGCCTTCTCTTTCCTAGCCGCGGGAAGTGAGCGATCGGAGTCCCTCCGGCTGGCTTTGCATGGAAGGCTGGAACTCCGGGTGCAAGGTGTTGCGTGCAAGGTGTGCAAGGACTTGAACTCGGTTTCCTCCTTTCCCCACTATCTCTTTGGTGGCTCTGCCGGCAGGTAAATAAGGAAGATGTTGCAGGACGGAGGTGCGCCCGGGGATGAGGTTTATCATTCACACAATGTGTTCGATTAGGCTAGTGTTTTAGTCAAGCTTGCCCATTGTAAGGTTTGGGAGCTGAATCCAGACATCTTCAATTGGCCAAGTTTGAAAAAGACTGGATTAGGCGAAACCTGGGAAATTGGTTTCTAGGAGGTTCCTGATTCAAAAGATAATGTTAAAGAATATATTATTTATTTAATCAGGTATTGGTTTTTTATGTGTTGGATGACGGTTTATTAATTCTGGAATCTGGAGTTTCCTTAAGGGTTTGGGCCAGAGGTTGATGGGATTCTATTGGCTAAAGTCTTACTAGACATTCAAATGTTGATTGACTTAATTATTCAATTCACTCATCTCAATTGCTCTTTGTGACCTCAGACATATATGATTTGGATTGTGCAGAGATTGCAGGCATTTCTAAATATATTTATCCAATATTTGGAGTCCTCGACAGAAGCTGATCTAGAAGGACATTCCAAAATTTACTGCAGTAGTCAGTCTTTCTAATAAGACACCCCCACCTTCTTCCAATCGTTACTGGGTACAACAGAATTTCTTATTTTGATTTTTTTTTGGGGGGGAGAGGAGGCTCAATATTCAAATTTGTTGTCCTATTGAACACCTATTTTTTCCATTTCAGATACATAAGCTGGAAATCATTCCTGGTTCCTTTGAAGCCTGAAGTATCCTGTGAGGGAAGGAAGCAGAATGGCCTTAGGAGATTTGGACAGACCTTTTGTGATTAGTAAGACCTGGGGAAATGCATGGGTCCATTTTGGTGCTGGATTAGAGAGTAGAGAGGAAATGAAGAAGCAAAACCCAGCAGATCCAGGAGCTGGAAAAGGCCATCCAGTTGCTCAGCCTTGGAGCTGTGGGAAGAATGGAGTAAGTCCTGGGCAAAAAAGCCAAGAAGAAAAAGCCAACAGTTCAGAGATCCAATATTGTCACTTCAAAAAAGTGCAGTTCCAGGAGGGGAAGAGTCCCCGCGATGTTTGCAGTCAACTTCACCGCCTTTGCCATCAATGGCTGCAGCCAGAAAGACACACCAAGGCTCAGATGATGGAGCTGGTGCTCCTGGAGCAGTTCCTGGCTGCCCTTCCCCCAGAGATGGAGAAATGGGTGCGGGAGTGTGGAGCGGAGACCAGTTCCCAAGCGGTGGCCCTGGCCGAAGGCTTCTTGCTGAACCAGGAGTCTGAGAAGATGCAAGAAGAGTTGCAGGTGTGAGAATGTAATTGTGGCAGTTCTAATTGAATTTGTCAATGTCAAAGAATTTTCTGGGATTATGAATTCCTATTGTTCCATTCTCCTTCCAAAGAATGTATTTGGGGGGATAACTCTATTCTAAGTTTCCAAATTCAGTGATGGACATTGGGGTCTGCTAGACTGAGAGTGCAGTATGGCAATTCATTTCCATCTCTCTACTCTTCCCTTCTTTATCGTACCACATCATTTCTAGAAATCTTTGGAAACTGTGACTGAGTATCCCAAGGAGAGGATAGATTCATCCAAACCCTCTCAAGACCTGCAGTTAAAGGAAAGCTTCCAGAAAGATCAAAGTCAAGATATGATGCCAGGTAAGATGTGATGTGAGGTTTGGACATCCCACCAATTCTTTTGCTCATCTTGAGTGGAATCTGTTTCTGGATGTTTCTTGAAAACAATCTGCTTCCACCATTTCTTTTTTGCTTCACAGATAATAGAAAGCTGTCCTCAATATTTTTAGAATCACCTCTATATTTTGGAGCTGAAAGAATGGCTGAAACTCTGCCACAGGTAGGAGGAGAAATATTGGAAATGCCCATGAAACTTGCATGGGTTTCATTTTGTTCTGGAGTTCAATGTATAATATTTCTGTTTCTAAGCAGGACAAATTTTAGAGCAGGTCATTGTAAATTCACCCTGAAATTAAGCTACCTGTTAGTTCTGGTAAACTTTCTTCACCCTCCTGCTTCAGGCTCAGATTTAGTTGACCAGATGTTGTCTCAGCTGGAGATCTTCATTCGGTGTCCCAGGGTCATTCTCACATATCATTACAAGCTCTCCAACGTTTACATGATTGTGTAAAGTGGGTATAAGGGTTGGTCCCCTTAGTGAATAAACTAAGCCATTGGCAAAGATGTCAGATGGGTTTGCTATATGTCCTTCTCCCTACCCTAGGAAGAATTGGAGTCATTGATAAGTAGTAGGTCTAAGACACAACTATTAATTGACCAAGAAAACTATTTTCGTTGGCTTCATTGAAAGACATTCCAAGTCCTTTCTAACTTGATCAAATATGCTTCAGTTGTGCCGTCAGCCAGAAACTGCGTGATCTCATTTTAAATTCTGCAGAAGATACCCATTTTCTTCACTGGACCTTTCTCTTTGAATTGGTGAAAGAAAACTGCCAAATTATTTCTGGAATTGTCTATTAATAAGAAAACTTGTCTCCTTGTTTAGAATGTTTTGTCCTTTGATGAAGTGGCTGTGTATTTCTCCAAGGAGGAGTGGTCTCAACTGGATGCTGGCCAAAAAGCACTGCATGGAGAAGTCATGCTAGAGACTATCAGTAATTTGGCTTCTCTGGGTAAGAATCCCTATCTGGGGTCAGAAACATAAGAGAGGACATTGGGGAGGAGGCTTAGATATTATAGCACGCACACAGGATATGAAGAGTGTGCAGGGGCCGACAGTATGTGGTAGCAGCCGCAGCCCGCCAATCCTTTGGCTGACGTACTCTGGGGCTTCACAGCTTATTAACATATTAACAGAGTTGGAAGGGACCTTGCAGGTCATCTAGTCCAACCCCCTGCCAAGCAGGAGCTGATGCAGTGCAGGTGAGTCCAAGCCCTGTAACCGCCGGGCCGGAGGAGGCACGGTGGGGGAGGTACATGATCTGGCCTGCGATGGCCCCATGTATAGCCTACGGGGCTACTCCGGAGATGGCGAGGAATTGGCCTCTGGTGCCCATGGCCTAGCCCCGCGGGGCATCCCCCGTCGTGCGCATGAGGTGGCGAACGCAGAGGGGCAGCAGTGGCTGGCCGCAGCCTGCTGCCCAATTGGCCAGCGCACTCTGGGACTGCTCAGCCCATGCAGCGCTGGCCCTCCAAGCAGTAGGCGAAGGCAGAAGTGCAGGGGAGAGGCATGCAATCCGGCCCATTGGATACATTGTAAGGCTCCCCGCCCACTCCATCCCACCGTCTATCTTTGTTTACCCACGGTCATGATGGGACAGGTAGCCATGTGGCATGTTCGGTGGGCTGGATCACGCGTCTCTGCCTCCGCCTGATGCTGGGCCCGCCACCTGCAAGGCGAGGCAGGCGGCGTGCAGGGGTGCTGCCATGCCGCGACCCTTGCAGGCTTGGCCCCCACAGTCAAACCTTGCCATCCAGCTCTTACGCACACTACTGGAACGCGAGGGACTTCAAGCTGTTCATACTCACCCTCCTCAGGGAAACCACAATGCTGATGCAGCTCTCAGTAAAATAGAGTTTGACACCCCTGATTTAATGGTAGATTTAAATGGAACAATAATTTTACCCCTAGGCAAGATGAGTGCAAAAAGAAAGAGCTATTCCGTTGAGTTCAAGAAAGGAATCGTGGAGGACTCTCGGGGCAAGAATTTTACGGCTTTCTGCAAAGAGAAGAAGTTGGATCTCCGAATGGTCCGAAAATGGCGAGCAGAGTATGATAACCTCAGTCAACAGGTAGACAAGGGAAATGCTAAGAAGCGCAAGTGTGGATCAGGTCGGCAACCATTACCGTACTTTTCGGACTATAAGATGCACCAGTGTATAACACGCACCAAGATTTCAAAGAGGTAAGTAAGGGAAAAAAGTGTTTGTCCTCCCTGGACCCCAGGAGCACTCTGCAAAGTGCTCTCCCTCTCCCAAACCCTTTGTAGCGGGGGCGTTTTTGCCTTCCCCCAGCCCCCAGGAGCACTCTGCAAGCCTCCCAAACCCTCAGTGCACCACGTTTTTCGCAAAAACAGACCCATTTTTACAAAAAACGGTGCACATAGAGGGTTTGGGAAGCCTCCAAAGTGCTCCTGTGGGTTGGAGGAAGGCAAAAACGATCCAGTTTTTGTGAAAAATGACCTGTTTTTCACAAAAAATAGGGTGGACAGAGGGTTTGGGAGTCCTGCAGAGTGCTCCTGGAGGCTGGGGGAAAGCAAGAATGCCCCTATTTTTGCAAAAAACGGACCCATTTCTCACCAGTTTTTGCAAAAACGGAGCACACAGAAGGTTTGGGAAGCATGCAGAGTGCTCCTAGAGGCTGGGGGAAGGGAAAAATGATCCCGTTTTTCACCAAAAATAGGGTGCGCAGAGGGTTTGTGAGGCCTGCAGAGTGCTCCTGGGGGCTGGGGGAAGGCAAGAAGGCCCCCGTTTTTGCAAAAAAAAGGCCTATTTTTTTGCATAAACGGGGGTGTTTTTGCCTTTCCCCAGCCCACTGGAGCACTATACAGGCCTCACAAACCCTCTGCGCACCCCATTTTTGCAAAAACCAGGCCCATTTTCGCAAAAATGGGACCCGGAGGCAGGGCTTCAGGAGGCCAAAAATGGCTGTATTGGGTGTATAAGACGCACCGACATTTCCACCCTCTTTTAGGGGGGAAAAGGTGCATCTTATACTCCGAAAAATACGGTATTTCCTGACTTGGAAGATATCATCTGTGAATGGATTGCTGGCAGGAGAGCAAAGGCTTTGGTTGTGCGCAGGACTGATATTCAAGCATTCGCCCTTCAATGCCACTAAACTTAGAAATAACCCCAGAAGAATTCAAAGCATCAAAACACTGGCTGGATGGCTTCCTTCATTGATATAAACTGTCTCTAAGAAGATAGACAGCACTATTCAAGCTGGAAGATGTTGACGTTATTAAACGTACACTTGCATTCAAGTCCTTTGTTGATGGCATTGACTTTTCTAATTACCAACTCTCCAACATGATTGCTATGGATGAAACTGCAGTGTTTATGGGCCAAGGATCTCAAATGACAATTGATCAGAGGGGTGCCTCGTCAATCTACATTCCTTTCACTGATTATGAAAGTTCACGTATTACCTGTATTTTGGCAATTTGGATGGAAAGAAAGCCCTACCTCTAATCATCAGTAAGGGCAAGAAAGGTAAGATTTAACATTTCAGGCATTTATGTTCTTGAAATCAAAAAACCCTGGCGCACACAAGCAGTTATAAGGAAGTGGGTCAATTTATGCTGCCATTTGTTTTGCGAGACGGCCAAAGAGCTCTGCGAGTCTGGGATTCAGCCAGCACTCACCACACTAAAGATATGAAGAACTTCCTTGCAGAGAGAAGAATAGATCAACAAATGATTCCTGCAGGAATGACTGCCTATCTAGACACTCGATACGGCAAAAAACAAGCCATTCAAGGACCATTTGCACATGGAAATCAATGACTACATTGAAAATAGAATGGAGAGAAATCAGTGTGGAAGCTTTGTGAAGCCTAGCCTGGAAGAGATTGTGACTTGGGTGAAGAATTCATGGGATAAAATCACTGACAGCTGTATTGCCAATGCACTACGAGCAGGGTACATGGACAAGAAGTGCTCATTTAAGGAAAGCTCTATTGTTGGACGTGAGAGATTGGGGCCAATGGTTCTATAGGAAATGGAGTCACAAGAAATTCTGGCCGGAATTCGGGCTTTGGAGAGTTATGACGATGTTCCAGACGATGACATGACTATTTGAATAAATGTGGATTGTTGTACAACATGGGTGTCAAACTCCATTTCATTGGGGACCCCGTTAGCATTGTAGTTGCCCTGTGGGGGCGTAGCCAACTCGACATTCCTTACATCGAGATCGCCTGTGGGGGCCCAGTCGGAGTGGGGAGAGGAGTCCTAGCTGTCTCTTGGGGATGGGGGCTCCCTGCCCTTTCCATTTGCTGGGGCTGTCATGGATGGGGCAGCAGGTTGGTTCTGCATGTGCAATGGAGCTGAAGGGCAAGGCTGGACAGCGGGGGCTGAGCACGCAGGGTCCACAGAAGGGACCCACCTGCCACTTGCCTCACATGGCATCGGCACCAGCATCAGGCGGAGGCAGATGCATGGGGGAGGCACAAGATCCGGCCTGCTGGACATGCTGTGTGTCTTGTTGCGGCTGCAGGCAAGCCATGATGGTGGTATGGAGTGGCTGGCTGGCCGCTGCGTATCTGGCAGGCCGGATTGCATGCCTTTCCCCTGTGCCTTTGCCTCCGTCTGCTGCTTCGGGGGCTTGCCACCGGGCCAGCAGGCTGCGGGTACCATACACTGTCCGTTCCCGCATGCTCGCTGCCTCCTTGGCACGTGCCAGGGGGCACCCAGCAAAGCTGGGTTGGGGCCAGTCCCTTGCCATCTCCAGGGCAGGCCAGCGGGCCAGATATGGGCCCAACTGGCCTGCGGGCCTTGTTTTTAGAACGTCTGTTGTACATGAAAAAAATAAGATATCACCTCAAAATAAGCTCTAATGCGTCTTTTGGAGCAAAAATTAATACAAGACCTGGGCTTATATTCAGGGAAACATGGTAGTACTCAGTGTCACTTGGTTTCTAAGTGCATAACAGGATCCACACAAGAGAAGCCGTATCAATGCATGGAGTGTGTAAAGTCTTTCTGTTATTAGAACTCCCTTATAGTCCATCAAAAGAATCACAAAGGAGAAAGGCCCGATACTGTAGGTGGGAGACATCTGCCTCATTGGCATGCGCTGCCATCCTCGAAACTGGTACAATATGATGGCCATAAAAATGAAATGCCTGAACTCACACTTACGTCTAATGTGAAACTGATTAGGAATGAACGTGCTTTTGAATGTTTCTTTGTGTCCCTGAATCCTCACCATAAAGTCATAAATATACATTTTATGGAACAAGCTTCAGAGGAAGGGCTCTGAAAAGGAGCCACAATGGTGAGAAGTCCTGTAAACACAGATATCAAGTCTCTGATGCAGGTTCCAAATTCTGTTTTCCTCTGGAATGACAATTCTGGCTGTTCTACCTTTTCCATCTCTGCTTCCTTGAGGAAGGTTCCAGTGAGGTCTGATTTCTGCAGCCAGAATGTTGGCTGTTGCTTGCAAAGCCTTCAATCTGTGAGGGCCAAATTCCCTTCCTTCAGCAGTCAAGATTTGTTTTCACATACAGTACTTAATGAGCCCTTGAGTCTTAGCTGATATCACCACTGCCACTAATTTGTCATGGGTTTTTTCCCCAACCATACCCATTTTTTTCATAATTTTTTTTAAAAAATTATTTCCTAAGTAAATGCAGTACAAAATCCCAAAAAGAAAAGAAAATGACAAAAACAAAACAATACAAACCCAGAAAAATGCATAAAGGTAAAATAACGTATGTACACAAAAATTGTCCCCTAGTTGAGTAGTGATAAATATATTTCAACAATAATAGTTCCCCACACTTTGGAAAACAGGTCCACACTTTAAGAACTCTACATCACTATTTGCTAAATTACTAAGTATATGGCATTAAAATATTGCAAATATGAAATCTATTATCCACCAATTTGACCTACCATTTAAAAGAATGAAGTGTCAGTTCGAAGTATCTCTGCAGAGTTGCTGTTCCATAGGCTTTCCCACAAATTGACTCACAGCGTTCCCGAACAGTTGTCTTCTGGTTGCATATAAGTTTATACACCCATGTGGTGGTGCAGTGATTAGAATGCAGCATTGCAGACTATGGTAATTCTGCTGACTGCCAGCAGTTCGATTCATCCCAGCTCAAGGTTGACTCAGCTTTCCATCCTTCAGAGGTCTCTTACAGTGGCACCTCCAAAGGCAGACTAATCTCAAACCAGCAAAGTCTTCATTTCTTTTGGGTATAAAAAAGTACTTTTTTTTCTACCAAAGGTCTTAAGCTTAGTATTCATATTTCCTGCAGCATTTTTCCTCCTCAGCACCTAAATAAAACTATTTTTGTGTTTATTTCTTCTTCATGGTATGAGAGCTTTGTATTTAGTTTTCAGTATTTTCCTTCCTTTATTGTCCTACGGGAGTTGGGCGGCATATAAAACAACCAAATAAATAAATAAATAAATATTGTGTAATTCTATTTTTTCTCCAGTCATTTGCACTTCGTTCTCCCGCTGTTCATTTCTCCATCATTGGTGCCTTCTTATGAGGTAAAATTTCTAAAAGGCCCACAGGTTTGACCTTTCTCTCTATTTTGGAACTTGTTTTCTTTTAGAATAGAATAGAATTCTTTATTGGCCAAGTGTGATTGGACACACAAGGAATCTGTCTTTGGTGCATATACTCTCAGTGTATATAAAAGAAAATATACATTTGTCAAGAATCATGAGCTACAACACTTAATGATTGTCATAGGGTACAAATAAGCAGTCAGGAAACACTATTAACATAAATCGTTAGGATACAAGCAACAAGTTACAGTCATACATTTTGATGTCTCCTTTCCATCAGGATCATTTCCTCTGGATTTTTTTTATTATGGGCAGTTACCTCTTGCTGTTTCCAACCCTCCTTAGCTGCCCAGAGGTATGGATTTGACAAAGGCAGCTATAATTCATTAAAGGAAAATAAATACAAACTTTAATTTCCTAACCTGTCAATTTTCTCCCTGCATTTCTGCCATTCCCCCATATGTGGGAGAATTCCCCCAAACTCATGGCTGAGTTTGCCAACAACCACAAATTGTGTTTCAGAGAAAAGATTTGACAGGATTTTGACTCCATTTTGAAGCCTCTTCAAATTTGTACAGACCCTTCAGAGAAGCTGCTCTTGAGGAAAGCGACTTTTGAGCCTCCACAGAATTTTTCTCAAAGATAACAGGAGGTTCTTAGACATTAAAATGAGGAAAATCTACAAACTTCCTTTCAAGATAGGCAATCTTGGAGAGAATCCTACTGCAATGCCCATTATCCCAGACTCGCATGCAACAGGATATCCCCCGCCCTCCTAGGTTCCTCAGGATTGCTCGCAGGATCCACGGTGGGGGAGGGGGGCTCCCCAGCAGCCGTTGGAGAAACCGAGCAGCCCCCCCCACCCGTCGAATGACTGAGGGAACTGAGCATGCGCTCTTTCTCAGAGCTCGAGGGAGACACGCGATGCCAGGGGCAAAAGACTGGGAGGGCATTAACCCTTTCCATACCGCGTCGGACTCTGCTTCCCCTCGCTGTGAGCCTAAGGCTGAGCCTTTCCAGAGGCTGCAGGGAAACTTTACCGGATGCAGAGATCCACACGTGACTCCGAGTTCAACGAGTGGCGGGTTTTTCTTTGGCGGTGGAAACGTGCATGAAGAGGAGGAAAAGTTCATTAGGTTCGGAGTTGTGAGAAGAGGGGAGCCCGGGGTCCCACGTTTTCCTGTGGTCCCTGTGCAGGCACGAGCCAGGTAGGGCGGGAAGCAAAGCTAAGGACCCGCCGCAATGGCCCCCCGGGGGGGGGGGGAAAGAGAAACGAGGATTGCCAGAACGGGGGCAGCCATTTGCCCTCCATTTCGATGGGAAAACCTCTGCAGGGAGAGGTTGGCTTTGCAAAAAAACAAGAGTTGTGCTTCCAAATGAGCTTGACTCCTGGACAATTTGTTGCAAATTTCTTGGCCCCGTTTTCAGAAGGGGTTTTCCTCGCCTTCTCTTTCCTAGCAGTGGGAAGGGAACAGTTCCGTGTGTAAAGAGTTGAGTGCAAGGTCTGTAAGAACTCGAAGCTCGGTTTCCTTCTTTTCCGCCTTTCCCCACAATCTCCTTGGTCGCTGTGCCGGCAGACAAATAAGGAACCTGTTGCAAAAATGGCGGTGCATTGGATGGTGTTTGTTAATTCTGGCTTCTGGATTTCATCCAGGAGTTTGGGCCAGGAGGTTAATGGGGTTCTGTTGCCTCCTTTTTTTTTACTAGAAATGCAAATGTTGATTGATCTCCTTGCTAAATCGTTTTAAATAGACATTCACATGAATTTTTGTGACTGGAGATGTTTATAATTTGGATTGCGCAAAGGGTAGTTTTTTTTTAATTGAAAAAGTTTTATTAGTACAAAGTACAAAATTTTTTAAATGTTTCCCCCCCCTTCCCCCCAACCCCCTCCCTCCCCTACCCCGACTTCCCAGAAAGAACACAGGATATAATCTTCAAATAACCATAAACTAAAATATGCTAACAAAACATAAATTCTATTATAAAAACCATTCTAAAATTCTAACCATATATCATTGTGAAACTATATATGTCTTCTTAATCTGATACTTTTTTTTAATATAATCAGTCCATCTACTCCATTCCAATATGTATCTTTCATTTGAGTGATCTTTTAAGTATGATGAAATTCTTGCCATTTCTGCCAGGTGTGTAACTTTTATTGTCCATTCCTCAATAGTAGGTATATCTTCTTTCTTCCAGTGTTGTGCTACCAACAATCTGGCAGCCGTTATCAAGTTCAAAATCAGTTTAGTCTCTATTACAGTACAGTCCGTAATTATTCCCACAAGAAGAACTGTGGTGTAAACTTAATTTTTTTCTTCAAAATATTCTGAATAATCCACCATATTTTAATCCAAAAAGCCTTAATTTTCCTACAAGACCACCAAACATGAAAATAAGTTGCATCTTCACATTCACATCTCCAACATTTAGGTTGTAAATTTGGATACATACAAGCTAGTTTTTTTGGATCAAAATGCCATCTATAAAACATTTTATAAAAATTTTCTCTTAAATTTTGAGCTTTTGTAAATTTTACATTTCTAACCCATATATTCTCCCATGTTTCCATCATTATAGGTTCACCAATATTTTGCGCCCATTTAATCATACAATCCTTAACTAGCTCTGTTTCAGAATCTAATTCCACTAATACATTATATAATCTCTTTATATGCATTGGTCCTTTATTCTTTATTTGGTTTATCAGGTTATCATCTTGCTGCGAGATACCTGTTTTTGAATCCTCTTTCCATCTGGACTGCAGTTGCCCATATTGGAACCAAGACTTAATTGCTCCTTCTTCTTTTAATTGCTCCATTGATTTTAATTGTAACCTCATTCCTTCTTCGTAAAGAAGCTCTTTATATGTAATCTTGTCTGACTTTTGCTCTATATTTATATTCTCTATCCCGTGCCTGGGCACTGTCCATATAGGTAACTTATCATTTAGTTTACATTGATATTTCTTCCAGACACGTAATAGAGCATTTCTTAATATGTGACTCTTAAAGGCTTTATCTACTTTTTTATTATACACTAAATAAGCGTGCCATCCATAAATCAAGCCATACCCTTCTATATTTAATATCCTCTCTTCCGTCAAGTTAATCCAATCCGCAATTACTGAGAGGGTAGCTGCTTCATAATACAGTCTTAAATTAGGCATTTTTAATCCTCCCCTCTCACGTGAATCTTGCATTATTTTCTGATTTACTCTCGGTTTTTTCCCCGCCCAAATAAATTTATTAATACCCTTTTGCCACTCTTTCAAATCATCTTTTTTAAGTATAGGAATTGTTTGAAAAAGAAATAAAAACCTTGGTAAAACATTCATTTTTACTACAGCTATCCTGCCAAGCAAGGACAACTGTAGTTTTTTCCAATTTTCCAAATCTTTCTGTATTTTTTGCCATAATAATTCATAATTGTGTTGATATAATTTCGTATTTGTTGACATAATATTAACCCCCAAATATTTAACTTTTTTAACTATTTCAAATCCCGTAACCCTTTCTATTTCTTCCTCTTGACTTCTGGTCATATTTTTAGCTATTATTTTGGTTTTATCTACATTTATTTTAAGACCAGATACTTGCCCATAAGAATCAATAATTTCCATCAAACCTGTAATTGATTGATGTGGCTGAGTTACAGTGACTACTAAATCATCCGCAAACGCTCGTAATTTGTATTCTTCTTCTCTTATTTTGATACCTTTAACTATCTCGGATTCCCTTATTTTACTAAGTAAAATCTCCATAGACAAAATAAACAAAAGTGGTGATAAGGGACATCCTTGTCTCGTTCCTTTCTCTATATTAAAATTGTCTGTTAGTCCACCATTAACTATTATTTGAGCTGTTTGTTTTTGATATATTGCCTTAATAGATTGTATAAAGTGTTCTCCAAGCTGCATCTTTTCGATTAGTTTTGATAAAAATTTCCAATTCAATCTATCAAAAGCATTCTCAGCATCCAAGAATACCAATGCAGCAGATACCTGGTTATTCCTCCCCAAATACTCTAATAAATTAATTATTTGTCGTACATTACTCTTCATTTGTCTACCTTCTATAAAGCCAGTTTGATCTTGGTGGATCAGTTGTTGCATAAGTGTCATTAATCTGTTAGCTAATATTTTGGCAAATATTTTGTAATCTATATTTAACAATGAAATTGGCCTATAGTTTTTAGGGTCTGTATGGTCTTGATTCTCTTTCGGGATCAAAGAGATAAAAGCAGTTTTCCAAGTTGGGGGTACTTCTCCACCTTGTTGTATATTATTAAATAATGCCTTCAGAGGCTCCACCATCTCGTCCTGTAAGTTTTTATAATAAGCAGCTGTTAAACCATCTGTACCTGGAGCCTTGCCCAATTTTAGCTGTTTAATAACCGCCAAAATTTCCTCTGAGGTTATCAGTTGGTTTAAAATTTCAGTCTGCTCCATGGAAGCTATATGTATATGCCCATTTTGTAAATATCTATCTATATCTTCCTCTTTAATCTTCTCCCCCTTATACAACCCTGAATAAAACTCTAAAAAAGACTTTTTAATCATTTCGCATTCAAAAACTTCTTTCCCTTTGTACTTAATTTTTTCTACTATTCTTGATCTAGTATTTTCTGTCCCTTTATTAAAAGTTCAATTGCTAAAAATCTTCCTTGATCATCTGCTTCTATTAACTTTGCAATCAAGTCTTTTTTCACATATATAACAATGCCATTTTTCTTTTCTGGAGCCGTAGCAACAAAATGTGTACCTAATCTTGTATTCATCAGATATTTTTGATCTTGAGTCCTTATGTGAGTCTCCTGTAAACATATCAAGTCATTATTAAATTGTTTTAAGTAATGAAATATTTTCCTCCTTTTCTGTGGAGAATTCAAACCATTGACATTCCAGGTAAGAAATTTAGTTCCCATCTCTGGGCTTCTGAAGCGTATGGAGCACACCTTGAAGATCTACCTTAGATTTTTCTTTTGGTCTCGCTCCTCCCACCGCTTCCGATTTAGGAATATCTTGGAGTGCCACCTGTTGTCTTTGTTGTCTCAATTCTTGTCTCCGTTTGGCAGCTCTGGTCTGTCTTTGTTCTTTAATCATTTCCTGTCTGTTGAGTTCTAGATTTTGTTCCATTTCGATAGCCAATGACGCAGCTCCTTGTACCACTTTCAACAATTCTTCTCTTTCTTGTTGTTGTTTCCCTTCCGAGGGTCTAGATGTGCCGGCCACTAAAACATCTTCATAAAAATCTCTGGCTTTCTGAACTGTATTAAGTCGATATCTCACTCCCATAAACGTAACCACCAATCCACTTGGTATTTCCCACCTGTATTGTACTTGTTGTCTTCTCAGTTCTTCCACCAGGAAGGTGTATTCCTTCCTGGCTTTCAACATCTTGGAAGGAATTTCCTTCATTGTCATCACTTCTTGTCCATCCACTTGGAGTTTGTTTACAAATGTTGCTTGTAGAATATCATTACGTAGTGTTCTAGTAGTAAAATAGATGACAATATCTCTTGGTAGATTTTTGTTTCTCGCCACCCATGAGTTAACACGATAAATTTTGTCTATCTGCCATGCCAAATCCTCCTTCTTCCCTCCAAGTGCTAACTCAAATGCTTCCAACATAATTTCCTTCAAGTCCTCCTGCTTGTTCACTTTAACACCTCTGACCCTTATTGCAAACTCCATGCATCTGTATTGCATAATTATTATTTCTGCCTCATCCCTCTCAATTTTATTTTCCGCTTCACCAACCCTGGCTCCCAACACTGTAGTAGTTTGCTTAATTTCTTGTACTTCTTCTTCCATAATCTCATAATTGGTGGCCAGACCAGAAAAAGCATCAATTATATCTTCTCTAATCTCTTTGTTACGAATTGCAATGTCATCAGAGACTTCCTGTATTTTCTCATTGGTCTCATTAATTCTTTCATTAATTTCAGAGATTTTCTCATTGGTTTCACTAATTTTAAGATTAAATCCGGCTGCTAACTCAGCTTGCATTGATCTGAGTGCATCTTGTAGCATTGGGAGCGTTAGTGTCTGAGGGGGGGGCTGGTGTTTTAGAGGCATGGCTAGGAGAGCTATCTGCACTCGCTGGTGCTCTGACAGAGGTGGTTTTTTTTGAAGCCATTAAAAATCACTTCATTCTTTATACTTAAAAGAAAAGAAAAGCCAGGAACCAAATAGCCAAACAGCCAAGAAGAATTTTATCAAGTCCTTCTTTTTTTTTCTTCCCCCAAAAAGAAGTCAAAAAGCAATTTAAAGTCCAGAGTTTTCAAAGAAGGAGCTGGTAGTAAAAACAGCACTCAACTTTTAACTTTCGTTTCCACGCCCAGAAGCCCCCAGCGCCATTGCTTTTGTCCTTTTGTTAATTAGTTGCTTCCTTCCTTACTGCCAATCCACAAAGAAAACTTTGATACTTGCCATTTGCCATCTCTGCCTCCTGGGTCTTTCCGCCTGCTACAGTATCTTTTAATCAGCTTTGTTGATTGCAGGGATTGGGTGCAGCTTCTTGCTCCGCAAAAGCGGAGACTTCCTAATTCCGGAGCTGTGGCAAGGTTCCTAAGGGGCCCTCACCCTTCGCGCCCCAGGATCTCACTAGGGGGGCTCTACCTCACCCCCGCCGGCTCTCCTCATTCCCCTTTGCCCGGGGAGGAGACGATCAAGCCGCCAGACAGCTGTTTGACTGCCGATCTGGCGGCGATACGGAGATCAGGAACAAGCGCTCTACAGAGAGCGCCCTCAGAGCTGCAGCGCCAAACCGGAAGTCGCAAAGGGTAGTTCTTTATAGGCAGCAGTAGAAATGATTTGAAGAAATAGTTAGGAAATAAAAACCCAAAACATATTTTAAATGTATTTATCCTATATACTGATTCCTTGATAGAAGTTGAGCCAGAAGAGTGCTACCAAACTTTTCCCAAACACAGATAAGTCAGGCTATCTATTAAGATTTCCCCACTTTCGCAGACATTGGTGGGTTCATAAGAATTTCTTAGTTATTGATTTGTTTGTTTAAGGGTGTTTGTTTGAACACTATGTTTTCCATTTCAAATCTGTAAGCCGGAGATCTTTCCTGATTCCTCTGGAGACCAATAGCAATAGCAATAGCACTTTTCTTATATACCGCTTCATAGTGCTTTACAGCCCTCTCTAAGCGGTTTACAGAGTTCAGCATATTGCCCCCAACAATCTGGGTCCTCATTTTACCGACCTCGGAAGGATGGAAGGCTGAGTCAACCTTGAGCCTAGTGAGATTTGAACAGCTGAACTGTTGAACTAGCAGTCAGCCTGCAATGGCTGCATTTAACCACTGAGGGGGCTGAATGGCCTTAGGAAATTTAGCCAGACTTCTTGTGATTAGGAAGACCTGGGGAGATGCATGGGTCCATTTTGGAGCTGGATTAGAGACCAGAGACAAGATGGAGGGACAACGCCCAGCAGATACAATAGCTGGAAAGGGCCATGCTTGGAGTTGTGGGAAGAATGGAACAAGTCCTGGGCAAAAGAGCCAAGAAGAGGAAGTCAGCAGTTCAGAGGTCCAATGCTGTGACCTCAGAAAAGGGCAGTTCCAGGAGGGAAGGGGTCCCCGAAATGTTTGCAGTCAACTTCACCGCCTTTGCTGTCTGGCTGCAGCCAGAAAGACACACCAAAGCTCAGAAGGTGGACCTGGTGCTCCTGGAGCAGTTCCTGACTGTCCTTTTCCCAGAGATGGAGAAATGGGTGCGGGAATGTAGAGCAGAGACCAGTTCCCAGGCGGTGGCCCTGGCCGAAGGCTTCTTGCTGAACCAGAAGATGAAAGAAGAGTTGCAGGTGTGAGAATGTAATTGTGGCAGTTCTAATTTAATTTGTCAATGTGTCTGGTAGAATTTTCTGGAATTATAAACTCCTAAGACACATTGTTCCATTCTTCTTCCAAAGGATGTATTTGGGGCAATTCCCTTATTCTCACTTTCAAAAATCTGTGATAGACATTGGGGTCTGCTAGACTGAGAGTGCAGTATGACAATTCATTTCCATCTCTGTACTCTTCCCTTCTTAATCGTACCACATCATTTCTAGAAATCTTTTGAAGCTGTGACTGAGTATCCCAAGGAGAGGATAGATTCATCCAAACCCTCTCAAGACCTGCATTAAGGGAGAGCTTCCAGAAAGGGCAAACTCAGGACATCACACCAGGTAATAGAAACTCTTTCCATGTGATGTGAGATTTGGATGTCCTGCCAATTCTTTTGCTTATCTTGAGTGGAATCTGTTTCTGGCAATTTCTTGCTAACAATCTGCTTCCACCATTATTATTTTTTTGGCCTCACAGATAATAGAAAGCTGTCCTCAATATTTTTAGAATCACTTCTTTGTTTTGGAGCTGAAAGAATGACTGAAACTCTGCAACAGGTAGGAGAAGAAATATTGGAAATGCTCATAAAACTTGCATGGGTTTCATTTTGTTCTGGAGTTTAATGTATAATATTTCTGTTTCTAAGCAGGACAAATTTTAGAGCACATCAGTGTAAATTCACACTGAAATTAAGCTACCTGTTAGTTCTGGTAAACTTTCTTCACCCTCCTGCTTCAGGCTCAGATTTAGTTGACCAGATGTTGTCTCAGCTGGAGATCTTCTTTTGGTGTCCCAGGGTCATTCTCAGATATCTTTACAAGTTCTCCAACGTTTACATGAAGGTGTGGAGTGGGGATAAGGGTTGGTCCCCTTAGTGAATAAACTAAGCCATTGGCAAAGATGTCAGATGGGTTTCCTATATGTCCTTATCCCCACCCTAGGAAGAATTGGAGTCACTGATAAGTAGTAGGTCTAAGACACAACTATTAATTGACCAAGAAAACTATTTTAGTTGGCTTCATTGAAAGACATTCCAAGTCCTTCTAACTTGATCAAATATGCTTCAGTTGTGCTGTCAGCCAGAAACTGGGTGATCTCATTTTAAATTCTGCAGAAGATGCCCATTTTCTTCACTGGACCTCTCTCTTTGAATTGGTGAAATAAAACTGCCAAATTATTTATGGAATTGTCTATTAATAGGAAAACTTGTCTCCTTGATTAGGATGTTTTGTCAGTTGATGAAGTGGCCGTGTATTTCTCCGAGGAGGAGTGGTCTCAACTGGATGCTGACCAGAAAGCGATGTATGGAGAAGTCATGCTGGATAATTCCAAGAATTTGGCTTCTCTGGGTAAGAATCCCTATCTGGGGTCAGAAACGTAGAGAAGACATGGGGGAGGGGGCTTAGATATTATATTACTTTTTATTTATAACCTGCCCTTATTATTTTTTGTAAATAACTCAAAGCAGCAGACATGCCAATCCCTTGGCCGGCGCTCTCTCGGGCTGCACAGCCCATGTAGTGCAGGTGAATCCTAGCGCTGCAACCGGTGGCCCGGCTCTCGAAGCAGCAGGCAGAGGCAAAGGCACGGCATGGGAGGCACGTGATCTGGCCTGTGATGGCCCCATGTCTGGTCCATGGGGCTTATCTGGAGATGGTGAGGGACTGGTCTCCACTATCCATGGCCAAGTGCCGCATGGCATCCCTTGTGCACACTGGAGGCGCGAGCGTGAGGGGGGATAGGGATGTCGGTGCAGCCCACCACTCCATTGGCCAGCGCATTCTGGGGCTGCTCAGCCCATGCAGTGCAGGTGAGTCCAACCACTGTGACTGCTGGACTGGCCCTCCAACCAGCAGATGGAGGCAGAAGTGTGGGGTAGAGGCACGCAATCTGGCCCACTGGATACGCTGCATGGCCACCCCGCCCACTCCATTCCTCCGTCAGTCTTTGCTTACCCATGGCCACGATGGAGCAGGTAGCCACGTGGTGGGTTCGGCGGGCAAAATCACATGCCTCACCTCCGTGTCTCTGCCTCCGCCTGATGCTGGTGCCACCACCTTCAAGCTGTGGCAGGTGGAGGTACTGCCACTCCCCGACCCTTATGGGCTTGGGGCCCACATTCCAATCTTGTCTTCCAGCTCTTGCGAACATGACCAGAACGCGAGTGACTTCAAGCTGGTCAGACCCACCTGCCCCCTCCCTGGGGAAACCACAATACTGATGCGGCCCTCAGTGAAATAGAGTTTGACATCCTTCCAACTCTGTTAATCTGTTAAATCTGTTAAATCCCTGCTTTAATGGTAGATTTAAATGGAATAATATTTTTACCCCTAGGCAAGATGAGTGCAAAAAGAAAGAGCTATTCCGTCGAGTTCAAGAAAGGAATCGTGGAGGACTCTCGGGGCAAGAATCTTACGACTTTCTGCAAAGAGAAGAAGTTGGATCTCCGAATGGTCCGAAAATGGCGAGCAGAGTACTATAACCTCAGTCAACAGGTGGATGAAGGAAATGCTAAGAAGCGCAGGTGTGGATCAGGTCGTCCACCATTATTTCCCGAGCTGGAAGATATCATCTGCGAATTGATTGCTGACAGGAGAGCAAAGGGTTTAGTTGTGCGCAGGGCTGATATTCAAGCATTTGCCCTTGCAATGGCACTACAGTTAGAAATATCCCCAGAAGAATTCAAAGCATCAAATCGTTGGCTGGATGGCTTCCTTCATCGATTTAAACTGTCTCTAAGAAGATAGACAGCACTGTTTAATTGGAAGATAGTGATTATTAAACGACACTTGCATTCAAGTTCTGTTGTTGGCATCAACTTTTCTGAATTCCGTGTTTTCCTGAAAATACGACCTACTCCAAAAATAAGCCTAGACTGATTTTTGGGGGGATGGGCTTAATATGTTCCCTAGAGTCAGGAACAACTAGCATGTACCGTATTTTTGGGAGTATAAGACGCACCTTTTTACCCCCCAAAAGAGGGTCAAAAATTGGGTGCGTCTTATACTCCGGATGTTGCATTAGGGGGAGGGGGAGGGAGTTGGTGTGATGGTGGCAATGGCAACGGCGGCAACAGTGACAATGGGTGGCAACAGACAGCTGATTGGCGGTATTCCATGACTGTTCCAACTGCCAATTAAAGCCGCCGCTGCTGCCCGCTACCCGCCGCTGTTACCTGCCACCGCTGCCTGCCGCGACAGCTGCGCCTGCCCGCCGCTGAATCCCACCGCCGATGCCCGCTGTCGATGCCTACTGCCGCTGCTCACCACCGATGCCTGCCCCCGCCGCTGATATCCACCGCCGATGCCTGCCCCCGCCGCTCGCCACCAATGACCGCCGCTGATGCTGCCGATGTCCGCTGCGGCTGCCACCGGACCACAGGAAAGCCCCTGCCGCCGTTGCTGGCCAAAGCCTGCTCCTGAGGCAGCTAAGGAGCCGCCGCCGCCCAAAGCGAGCCCACAGCTTTGAAGACCAACTTCCAAGTTTGAAGACCCCTGAGTTAGGGGTGCAAGGGTCTTCAAACCTGGCAAGTTTAAGACTTGTGGACTTCAACTCCCATTCCTGAGCTAGCATGCCTGGAGGAGGAATTCTGGGAGTTGAAGTCCACAAGTCTTAAAGCTGTCAAGTTTGAAGTTTGTAAAAAGTATACATGGTTGTAAAAAGTATACATGGTTGTAAAAATTATTCTCCTACACTGGTATTTTATTAAATAATATATTACTACACCATTTGGTTCAGAATACTTTTTTTCTTGTTTTCCTCTTCTAAAATCTAGGTGCGTCCTATATTCCGGTGCGTCCTATACTCCGAAAGATACGGTATGTATGAGGGGAATCTTTACCTTTTTAAGCATCCAGAGCATTGTTTGTTTGTTTGTTTGTTTGTTTGTTTGTTTGTGAGATTTATATACCGCCTCACAGTGCAAGCACTCTCTAAGTGGTTTACACCAGTAAGCAATGTATATTTATATTGCCCCCAACAATCTGGGTCCTCATTTTACCTACCTCGGAAGGATGGAAGGCTGAGTCAACCTTGAGCCGGTGAGATTTGAACCGCTGACCTGCGGATCAGTGTCAGCTAATGTGGCCTGCAGTACCTGCCTCTAACAGCTGTGCCACCTTGGCTCGGTTAAATTGGCAGGCCATCAATTTCACAACTTGGCCATCTCACTGAGGAAGGCTCACTGACATAACATCCTTCTGGTTAAGAACATGTCATACTAACCCTTTTCGGCCTCCCTCAGGCTGATTCTTCATAGCTTCTGCTAGCTAAAGGTTTCCTTATAGAAGAGGGGTGAGGTGGGAGTTGGTGAAGTTAGAACGTCTAGACCAGTGGTTCCCAACCTTTCTAATGCCGCGACCCCTTAATACAGTTCCTCATGTTGTGGTGACCCCCCAACCATAAAATTATTTTCGTTGCTACTTCATAACTGTAATTTTGCTACTGTTATGAATCGTAATGTAAATATCTAATATGCAGGATGTATTTTCATTGTTACAAATTGAACATAATTAAAGCATAGCGATTAATCACAAAAACAATATGTAATTATGCCAGATCAGAAATTCTCGGGCCAGTCTTTGCAAGAGCACAAGGAATATCATCTTCCACAACAAGTCTACTTCTGTATTTAGACTTGATAACCAACAAGTGTACAGCAATATTTCTCAATCTCAGCAACTTTTAAGGTGTCTGGACTTCAACTCCCAGAATTCAAAGCAAAGCTTGGCCGCCAGGCATCACAAACACCTCTCACCGAATGGCACCTCTCCTGACCAATCGGAGGGCTCGGGCGAGTTGAGTCGATATGGCCAGGCTTGTGGCAGGGGGGGGGGGCTGAAGATGCAGGGGCAACCCCTGGGAAATGGTCATTTGACCCCCAAAGGGATCCCGACCCCCAGGTTGGGAACCACTGGTCTAGACTGATGTATCAGAACCATCTTCTCTTAGAAATATTCAGCCTTTTGCTTTGGATACCCTCCTCCAAAAGGATTTTTATTACTACCGGTAAGAATGATGGAAATGCAAAGGCAGTGGTAGAGGTGAGCAGCAGTCAGGCCTTTTCCCTAGGTTACAAGATACCGTGTTTCCCCAATAATAAGACATGTCCTGATAATAAGCCCCACAGGGCTTTTCAGGACATGCGTTGAAATAAGCCCCGCCCTGAAAATAAGCCCCCCAACTACTTTCTGGGGAAAGGGGGGGCATGCCAGGTGTCGCAAATTTTGCAGCAGGCACTCTTGGCCAGGAGAGCCATAGCAAGCAAGAGACGGGTACACACACACCCTGCGGGACTAGATCGGCTCCTCTGGGCTCTGCCTACGGCAATTTAAAATGCACTTCTGTCTGCGAGGAAGAGGCGAGCATCGATCCCTTCCTCCGCGCAAGCAGGAGCTGTTTCAAAATGCTGCCAGAGGCAGCCCAGAGCAACTGAGCCAATCCCGCAGGGTATGCATATATCCGCCTCTCGATTGCGCTCTCTCTCCCCTGCCCAAAAGAATGCCCGCCGCAGAAAGAGCAGCTGCTGGCCGTGAGAGCGATAGCAAGTGAGAGGCGGATATGCATACACCCCGCGGGACTAGATCGGCTCCTCTGGGCTCTGCCTGTTTGAAACGCGCTTCTTCCTGCGAGGAGGCGGCGAGGCTAGTCAAGTACAGCGAGCCCACAAGCGCAGGGTTTGAGCAGCAGACGGGCGCATCCAGCCCGCCCCTGTCGCCACCCCTTCGGCTCTGCCTTCCGCCGCCGCCTCCCTCGCCAGCTCAGGCCGCTTATTCTCCACCAGCCCTCCCCATGCCTTCAAGAAGGAGAGAGCATGGGAATCCCCTGCAGGAATAGCCACCTGTTCCTCGCCTGAGCCCGGCTAGAAGCCAGACTTCCACCCCAGCTCAGCGGCAGAAGCAGCCAGGCACACGCTTGTCTCTTCCACCAACATAAAAGAAAAAGAAATTGCGTTTCAATTCAATCCACTAATAAATATATAATAAATACATAATCTAATGCCTCTTATCTTTTATATCTATCCACTTATATAATCTGGAGTAACATTCAATTAAACAAGATATATTTTAGATCAATTCCAATATTTATTTATCAATTAGAGCAATATAATAAATAACTGTATTTGTTATTTAATATATTCTTAGATTATAAAATTCCTTGTCAAGTATATTACCACACTTCACTACTTGCTCAGTCTCTATACGTTTTCTTTTCCAAGATGTCTCCCAAACATTTCACCTTATCACCTTCCGTTCATTCTCGGGTGCTCTTCTTCCTCATCCACCAACTTTCCCTCACTTTCTCTTCCTTTCTTCACTTTCTGCTGTCCCTTTTGCCATGATTCTCTTCCAATATGTCTTTTAAATCCTTCCGCAGAATGGTTTGCATTTTAAATCAGTTCTTCACCTCTCCTCCACGCTATGACATTTTCAATGTCCGTTCCTGCAACTTCCACTCCCACTGTCACTTCGGCACTTTTGCCTTCCAGGAGTCACTCTCTGTCGTCTTTAATATCTCCAACTCCACCAAAAGGCATCCCTTTCTCCTTCCTTTTAGATGTTAAAAATCCACTTGCTAACTGCTTTCCTTCACTTTTCACCGCTCGTCCCAGCTGTTTTCCACTTGACACTTCCCTCTTCTCGTCACTGTCACGCCTCTGGATCAGCTCGATGGGCCGATTTCTTTTGGGATTGGATCGGGGGGGGGTTGCCTTTCTCCCCCAGTGCCTTGAGGTTACCCCTCTCTGTCACTGCTCCGTTCGAGATCAGCTTCACCTGTGGGCCTCCGAAAATCACAAAAAACACGGCAACAGCTCACGGAGCTCTGTTTGCTGCGCTGCACCGGTGTGACATCAAACCAGAATAGTAGTAATCTTGCCTCCCACAATAGGATCCACACAGGAGAGAAACTATCAATGCATGGAGTGTGGAAAAACCTTTACTTGTAGCAGTAGCCTTAATTCCCACAATTTGATCCACACAGGAGAGAATCCATATGAATGCATGGAGTGTGGAAATTTTTTAGGAAGCTTAGTAATCTTGCCTCCCATAATATGATCCATACAGGAGAGAAACCGTATCAATGCATGACATGTGGAAAGACCTTCTGTTATTCTAAGTCTCTTATAGTCCATCAAAGGAATCATAAAGGAGAAAGACCTTATAAATGCATGGAGTGTGGAAAGATCTTTACTTGGAGCAGTAGTCTTAATTCCCATAAGAGGATCCACACAGGAGAAAGACCTTATAAATGCATGGAGTGTGGAAAGAGCTTTACTCATAGTAATGGTCTTAATTCCCACAACTTGATCCACACAGAAGGGAAGTCATATAAATGTGTGGAATGTGGAGAGGTCTTTAGAAAGTTGTGATCTCACATCCTATAAAACGATCCATACTGGAGAAAAAAGCCATATGAATGCATGGAGTGGAACTTTGTAAGGAGTAACACTTTTACTCGCCAGAGAAGCATCCACACATGGGAGAAACCATATCAATAAAGGAATTGTGGAAAGAGCTTCAATAGAAATCCAGGTAGTTCTTTAGGTATGACTGTAATTGAGCCCAAAATTGATGTTGCTAAATGAGACAGTTATTAAGTGCAATTTGCCCCATTTTATGACTTTTCTTGGCACATTTAAGTGAATCAACCCATCCATGGAGTCCTGAGTTCTGCAGGTTAATTCTACAGTTGTTGAAATTCATTTTTTTCTCATCAATCTACACTTGGCACCCAATAATGACAAAGTGCAAATAAAATTTTAGAAATGTCTGTAAATTTATTAGTTTCTAGCCTGGTGCCTTAACCTTTTGACCAAACTGACTTTATGGAAGGAAATTTATTGAAAGAAAAATTGGAAAACTGCATAGACTGGGTTTTTACATAAAGGAAATTATATTTTATTTTTCAAATATGTTTCTGCACATGAAATACAAAATACTCATTTCATAGAAGATATTAGCAAGACGCTGAGGAAGAGGCTGAATGTGATGAGCAAGATTCTGCCTACCAGGATTCAGGATTCCCTCCTGAACCTGGTCACTGTGTTCCTGATGGCCTGAGCTCCTATAACCAAGACCGGATGAGCCCTGAGAGGGATATTCCCTTTTTAGAGATACGCCCACTTGTGTACTGAGTTTGGCATTAGTGTTAAGTTTAGAGTGTGGAGCTATTGCCATCCAGAAATTCCCCCTGACTTTCAAAGATTCTGCTCTGCAGACAAGTAGAGATGAGACTTTTATTGAAGTTCGGAGGTGCTGGGTATGTTGCTGCCCCAGCATGACACGGTGTCCAATGCATTTTGGGAGTTTGTGGCACCATGAAATTGTCCCAGGTCCAAAGATTAGATCAGGGCTGTGATCCCATCCTGTTATGTGAGGATCATTTCACTTGGAAATGGGTCTTTGCTATAATCTTCATTTGGACTCTTCATGTTTGCCAACAAAACAGCTGAAATACATTTAAGATTTTTTTGGGTAAATTTCAAAAGAAAAGTTTTAATTGTTCCCTTTTCTTCTTGCAGTTTCCATTTTTCTTTTTCAAGGCTTTAATGGGCAAGAAAATAAGAATTGCAAGGAGGAACGCCAAGCGATCCATTCTAAAGAGGGGAAAAGGAAATTTGTAGATCAGATGCAACCAAAGAGTGATGAAACAAAGCAATCACAAAGTGGAATTTTAAAAAGTGTTTCTCAGGTCAGTTGGCTTATTAATCATACGGTGATGGATACGGGAGAAAGACCATATAAATCCATGGAGTGTGGAAAGAGATTTAATAAATCTGATCATCTGATTTCTCATAAAAAACCACATTCAGAAGAGAAACGATTTACCTGCATGGAGTATGAAAGACCTTTACTTGTAGCAGTCATCTTAATTCCCACAAGAGAATCCACAGGAGAAAAACCTTATCAATGCATGGAGTTTGGAAAGACCTTTACTTGTAGCAGTAGCCTTAATTCCCACAATTTGATCCACACAGGAGAGAAACCATATGAATGCATGGAATGTGGAATTTTTTTTAGGAAGCATAGTAGTCTTGCCTCCTATAATATGATCCATATAGGAGAGAAACCATATCAATGCATGGCATGTGGAAAGACCTTCTGTTATTCTAAGTCTCTTATAGTCCATCAAAGGAATCATAAAGGAGAAAGACCTTATAAATGCATGGAGTGTGGAAAGAGCTTTACTCGTAGTTATGGTCTTAATTCCCACAACTTGATCCACGTAGAAGAGAAGTCATATAAATGTGTGGCATGTGGAGAGGTCTTTAGAAAGAGTTGTGATCTCACTTCCCATAAAAGGATCCATACTAGAGAAAAAAAACTTATGAATGCATGGAGTGGAGCTTTGTAAGGAGTAACGCTTTTACTCGCCAGAGAAGTATCCACACACGGGAGAAACCATATCAATAAAGGAATTGTGGAAAGAGCTTCAGTAGAAATCCAGGTAGTTCTTGAGGTATGACTGTAATTGAGCCCAAAATTTCTGTTGCTAAGCGAGACAGTTATTAAGTGCAATTTGCCCCGTTTTACGACTTTTCTTGGCACATTTAAGTGAATCACTGTAGTTGTTAAATTAGTAACACTGTTGGATTTTCTTGTCAGAAGCTCACAAAAGGTGATCACATGATCCAGGGACAGTGCAACTGTCATGAATCAATTGCTAAGCATCTGAAGTTTGATTAGGTAACCATGGGTCTGCTGCAACAGTCGTAAATGTGAAAAATGGTCATAAGTCACTTTTTTCAGTGCTTCTGTAACTTTGAACAATCACTAAATGAACTGTAGTAAATCGACAACTACCTATAGTTGGCTAAAATCTCATACAAGTACAATTTGAGTAATAATTCAAATAAATTGTATCAGACATTCATCCATAAATTGCCTTTCTAGTGTAAATCAGAACAAGGTGAATTCCTAATCCTGCTTGTGGTTTTTGCCAAGTCCAAATACTCAAAAGGCCTTTTCTACATGTAGAAATATTCCTGGTTTTTTTTCATTATATTGTTTCAAATATTCAAAAACATCAAACATAATTATCAACATTATTCTTCAACTCTCTTTTAGGTAAAAAGTCAGATAACTTTTAATAAAGCACCACAATTTTATTAGAGGTTATCTGATACCTCTTGCTGTTGCCTTAAGATTTCTGTTCTGATATTGGGCCAAATATCTGGGCCGAGCCCCTTGTCTGGCTGGTCTAAGTTTTCCATACTACTTGCTCCAGTGAGTGGTCTGATTTATGTATCCAGATTGTAGACTCTTGCTTGCAAAATCTTGCTGTTTGTGAGGGCCCTTTCTTTAGTAGCTAAGATTTGTTTTCATACACAGTACTTACTTAATGAGTGTCTTGAGTCTGAGCTGATCCCACTATTGCAGTGATGGTGAATCTTTTTTGGCTTGGGTGCCAAAAGGGTGCGCGTGTGCCCACACCCATAATGCAATGATTTTCCGCCAGCGCATGCGCACAACCCCCTACACTGCCTCCCCTGCACATGTACACAAGCCTCACTGAAGCTTCTGGTAGGCCTGTTGGGCTGTTTTTCACTCTCCCCAGGGTTCAGGAAAGCCTCCTGAAGCCTGGGGACAGAGAAAAATGGCTGAATGGGCCAACCGGAAGTTCAGAAATGAAATGGAAGTGGAGCTGCCCTAGTACTTACCTTCAGATGGTTGCAACCAGGCCTCGCACACCTCGGCCCATTTCTTCTGCAGCCGGCAAGGCTTTCCTGAATGCCTCTCTAGCCGATAACAGAGCTCCGGATTGATCTGGAGCATTATTATCGGCTGCAGAGGCCTTCAAGAAAGCCTTGCTGGTTGCAGAAGAAATGGGCCGAGGTGTGGGAGGCCTGGTTGCAAGCCGAAGAAGTTCTTGAAGACCCCTGACAGTGAAAAGGAGGCTGGGGGTGACTCACATGAGTGAACTTCCAGTTGGCCCGTTGAGTCACTTTTCATCATCCCCAGGCTTCAGGGGGCTTTCCTGAAGTCTGGGTAGAGCGCAAACGGACGAAAAGGCGGACAGCATGTGCATGCGTGCTGGAACTGACATAGGGCCACGACTTGCGTCCCCACATATATTGCTCCGCGTGCCACCTGTGGCACGTGTGCCATAGGTTCGCATCACTGCACTATTGCCACCAATTTGTTATGGGTTATTTTTAAACCAGGGTTCCCCAACCCCAGGGCTGTGGCCCATTCGGAACTGCCACGTGTGTGACGAGTGGGCATGCGTGTGTATTTCTATTTGTGCAAGTGGCAGGCTCATGCATGAAGCTTCATTTTCACATCCTTTGTGAGTGGCGGATGTGTTTGCCGGCCACTTCCACAAATGGAGTTGCGCATGGACGTGTGTGTCTGCCACTTGCAGGGAACCATTCTCTTTCCTCCCCAGCTCGTTGGGCTAGCAAGCCAGAAAGTTTGGGGGCCGCTGTTTTAAATTATACCCAACTTTCTGAATTGAGCTAAAAACATTCACCAAAAGTACTGGATTGTAAACAGCTTTGTAAACAACAAAAAAAGTTTTCTGTCTCCCGATAAGCATGGTGGTGATGTTTTATTTTGAAAAAAAATATGAAAGATACAAAATAACATGTGCAGCTCCACTTTCATGAGCCGAAGATGAGGATACATGCTCCATTTGCATGCATGCCACTCATGGAATGGAGTTGCGTGTGCTCGTGCACACCTGCCTCTCACATAAAACCATCCCTTCCTCCTCACATTCCTAGGCTGGAGACTGAAGGGATAGAATGAAAAAAAAGGCGACGCGCGAGGTGGACCGGCAGAGAGGGCTCCGGAGCGGTCACGTGCAAATTGCACAATCAGCCGCTCCCTACCGGAGCTGTGCACTGGGCAGCTCCGGCAGGAACCCATCTCTGGTATAACTACTAATAGTTCCATACAGGCACAGAAGAAGTGAACCAACTCTAAGGTTTTCATATGAAAAGCAGCATAGTTAACTTCGCCTTTGGGCCACCCATTGTCCTTTGTTCACCAATCCAACATGTTCTTTTTGTTTTGGGAAACAGTCTGCCCCTTTGGAAGTTTCCAATCTAATGGCCTTGAAGTGTCAGAATTTTCTCAGGATGCAAATGGCTCACATAAATTCCTCAACTCCCTCCCAGATCCAAATATATTCCAAGCATCCCCCTCCCCCTCCCTTCGTTTCTGTTGTCAGGTTGTGAGTAGAGGTGTTTTACGAGTCAGCCTTGACAGCACTATGGAGCGATATATCCAGACGATGCAGCCTGGGTCCATGCTGTCTCAATTAACCTGGAGGAGGCACGTTGGAATGGCTGGTGTTGCTGCATGATGAGGCGGTCCTGGAGCTGGACAAGTATGACACCTTCATGTAAGCTCAAGAGTGATTCAAGGACCCTATGGCAGCCCAGTGCATGGAAGCCACCATCCGTGCCCCGAATCAAGGCAAATAGCCTGGCCAGCTACTTGGGAGATTGGCCTGACTGCCTGCCGGTCTACTATTTGTGAGAGGGACTGAACAAGGAACTGTACCAGAACTGCCTACACTGAGGGGTGCTGTGCAACCTGCAAGTTTGGTGCTGTGTGGCTATTGAAGTAAAGATAGAGTGGTGGAGTAGCACAAGGACAATGGGCAGGAGAGTTGGCCCTGCCAGCTAGCAGAGAAGCGAATGCCTCATACAAGGGGAAAAGGGGGTGTGCCTCCAGCCAGAGGAGAGAAGCCCGTGAGAGCCCCAGTTTATCTTCCTTTATTTTGTAATTCTACTTTTTCTCCAGTGACATGTAACACTTCGTTCTCTCACTATTCATTTTTCCATCATGGTGCCTTTTTTTGAAGTAACATTTCTAAAAGGTCCACGGGTTTGAGCTTTCTCTCCATTTTGGACCTTGTTTTCTTTTGATGCCTCTTTTTTTCTAGAAGGATCATTTCCTCGGGATTGTTTTTATTATTGCCAGTTACCTCTTGGTGTATTCAACAATCCTTAGCTGGCCAGAGGTATAAAATTGACAAAGGCAGTTGTAATAAAAGAAGTACCGTAATTAAAGGAAAATAAATACAAACCTTACTTTTCGTAACCTGTCCATTTCCTCCCTGTATCTCTCTCATCCCCCATATGTTCCATCACTTCAGGGCTGAGTTTACCAACAAGCACAAGACACAAGTTGACTTTCAAAGAGAAACTCCTCTTTCTTGTCTTTTGATCGCCCAGCTGTAGATTTTGACTCATTGTTGAAGCCTCTTCAAATTTCTACAGACCCTTTAGAGAAGCTGCTAAGTGACTTTTGAGCCTCCACAGAAATTTTCTCAAAGTTCACAAAGATCCCAGTTGATCCACGGGTGGGGGTGGGGGGGCGCTTCCCAGCAGCCGTTGGAGAAACCGAGCAGCCCCCCCACCCGTCGAATGACAGAGGGAACGGAGCATGCGCTATATCTCAGAGCTCGAGGGAGACACGTGCTGCCAGGGGCAAAAGACTGGGAGGGCATTAACCCTTTCCATACCGCGCCCGACTCTGCTTCCCCTAGTTATGAGCGTTAGGCTGAGCTTTTCCAGAGACTGCAGGGAAACCTTTACCGGATGCAGAGATCCACACGTGACTCCGAGTTCAACGAGTGGCGGGCTTTTCTTTGGCGGTGGAAGCGTGCATGAAGAGGAGGAAAAGTTCGTCAGGTTCGGAGTTGTGAAAAGAGGGGAGTCCTGCGGTCCCTGTGCATGCACGAGCCAGGTAGGGCGGGAAGCAAAGCTAAGGAGCCGCTGCACTGACCCCCCCCCCCGGGTAGGGGGAGAAACGAGGATTGCCAGAATGGAGGGAGCCATTTGCCCTCCATTTCGATGGGAAAACCTCTGCAGGGGAGAAGAGGGAGAGGTTGGCTTTGCAAACCACAGAGTTGTGCTTACAAATCAGCCTTGACTCCTGGACAATTTGTTGCAAATTTCTTGTCCCCGTTTTCAGAAGGGGTTTCCCTCGCCTTCTCTTTCCTAGCCGAGAGAAGTGAGCGATCGGAGTCCCTCCGGCTGGCTTTGCATGCAAGGCTGGAACTCCGGGTGCAAGGTGTTGCGTGCAAGGTGTGCAAGGACTTGAACTCGTTTTCCTCCTTTCCCCACTATCTCTTTGGTGGCTCTGCCGGCAGAGAAATAAGGAAGATGTTGCAGGACGGAGGTGCGCCCGGGGATGAGGTTCATCATTCACACAATGTGTTCGATTAGGCTAGTGTTTTAGTCAAGCTTGCCCATTGTAAGGTTTGGGAGCTGAATCCAGACATCTTCAATTGGCCAAGTTTGAAAAAGACTGGATTAGGCGAAACCTGGGAAAAAGATTTCTAGGAGGTTCCTGATTCAAAAGATAATGTTAAAGAATAGATTATTTATTTAACCAGGTATTAGTTTTTTATGTGTTGGATGATGGTTTATTAATTCTGGCATCTGGAGTTTCCTTAAGGGTTTGGGCCAGAGGTTGATGGGATTCTGTTGGCTAAAGTCTTACTAGACATTCAAATGTTGATTGACTTAATTATTCAATTCACTCATCTCAATTGCTCTTTGTGACCTCAGAAATATATGATTTGGATTGTGCAGAGATTGCAGGCATTTCTAAATGTATTTATCCAATATTTGGAGTCCTCGACAGAAGCTGATCTAGAAGGACATTCCAAAATTTACTGCAGTAGTCAGTCTTTCTAATAAGACACCCCCACCTTCTTCCAATCATTACTGGGTACAACAGAATTTCTTATTTTGGTTTTTTTTTGGGGGGGGGAGGCTCAATATTCAAATTTGTTGTTCTATTGAACATCTTTTTTTTCCATTTTTTATATATAAGCTGGAAATCATTCCTGGTTCCTTTGAAGCCTGAAGTATCCTGTGAGGGAAGGAAGCAGAATGGCCTTAAGAGATTTGGACATACCTTTTGTGATTAGTAAGACCTGGGGAAATGCATGGATCCATTTTGGTGCTGGATCAGAGAGCAGAGAGGAAATAAAGAAGCAAAACCCAGCAAATGCAGGAGCTGGAAAAGGCCATCCAGTTGCTCAGCCTTGGAGCTGTGGGAAGAATGGAGTAAGTCCTGGGCAAAAAAGCCAAGAAGAAGAAGCCAACAGTTCAGAGATCCAATATTGTCACTTCAAAAAAGTGCAGTTCCAGGAGGGGAAGAGTCCCCGAGATGTTTGCAGTCAACTTCACCGCCTTTGCCATCAATGGCTGCAGCCAGAAAGACACACCAAGGCTCAGATGATGGACCTGGTGCTCCTGGAGCAGTTCCTGGCTGTCCTTCCCCCAGAGATGGAGAAATGGGTGCGGGAGTGTGGAGCAGAGACCAGTTCCCAGGCGGTGGCCTTGGCCGAAGGCTTCTTGCTGACCCAGGAGTCTGAGAAGATGCAAGAAGAGCTGCAGGTGTGAGAATGTAATTGTGGCAGTTCTAATTGAATTAGTCAATGTCAAAAAATTTCTGGGATTATGAACTCCTATTGTTCCATTCTCCTTCCAAACGATGTATTTGGGGAAATACCTCTATTCTAACTTTCCAAATTCAGTGATGGACATTGGGGTCTCCTAGACTGAGAGTGCAGTATGGCAATTCATATCCATCTCTGTACTCTTCCCTTCTTTATCGTACCACATCATTTCTAGAAATCTTTGGAAGCTGTGACTGAGTATCCCAAGGAGAGGATAGATTCATCCAAACCCTCTCAAGACCTGCAGTTAAAGGAAAGCTTCCAGAAAGATCAAAGTCAAGATATGATGCCAGGTAAGATGTGATGTGAGGTTTGGACATCCCACCAATTCTTTTGCTCATCTTGAGTGGAATCTGTTTCTGGATGTTTCTTGAAAACAATCTGCTGCCACCATTTCTTTTTTGCTTCACAGATAACAGAAAGCTGTCCTCAATATTTTTAGAATCATCTCTTTGTCTTGAAGCTGAAAGAGTGCTTGAAACTCTGCCACAGGTAGGAGGAGAAATATTGGAAAGGTCCATGAAACTTGCATGGGTTTCGTTTTGTTTTGGAGTTCAATGTATAATATTGCTGTTTCTAAGCAGGACAAATTTTAGAGCAGGTCATTGTAAATTCACCCTGAAATTAAGCTACCTGTTCGTTCTGGTAAACTTTTTTCACCCTCCTGCTTCAGGCTCAGATTTAGTTGACCAGATGTTGTCTCAGCTGGAGATCTTCTTTCGGTCTCCCAGGGTCATTCTCACATATCATTACAAGTTCTCCAACGTTTACATGAAGGTGTAGAGTGGAGATAAGGATTGGTCCCCTTAGTGAATAAACTAAGCCACTGGCAAAGATGTCAGATGGGTTTCCTATATGTCCTTCTCCCCACGCTAGGAAGAATTGAAGTCATTGATAAGTAGTAGGTTTAAGACACAACTATTAATTGACCAAGAAAACTATTTTAGTTGGCTTCATTGAAAGACATTCCAAGTCCTTCTAACTTGATCAAATATGCTTCAGTTGTGCCGTCAGCCAGAAACTGCGTGATCTCATTTTAAATTCTGCAGAAGATGCCCATTTTCTTCACTGGACCTTTCTCTTTGAATTGGTGAAATAAAACTGCCAAATTATTTCTGGAATTGTCTATTAATAGGAAAACTTGTCTCCTTGATTAGAATGGTTTGGCCTTTGAGGAAGTGGCGGTGTATTTCTCCGAGGAGGAGTGGTCTCAACTGGATGCTGACCAAAAAGCGCTGCATGGAGAAGTCATGCTAGAGACTATCAGGAATTTGGCTTCTCTGGGTAAGAATCCCTATCTCGGGTCAGAAACATAGAGATGACATGGGGGAGAAGGCTTAGATATTATATCACTTTTTATTTATAACCTGCCTTTATTATTTTTTGTAAATAACTCAAGACAGCAGACATACCAAATACTCCTTCCTCTTCCTATTTTCCCTACAACAAAACCCTGTGACATGGGCTGGGCTGAGAGAAACTGGTCCAAAAATAAGCCCCAGGTAAGATCATCAGTCAGACCAGACATCCAAAACACAAGACCTGTGGGCCAAACCAGACCGCGATGGGCTCATTTCTGGCTAGTGGGGCTACCCCGGAGATGACGAGGAACTGACCCCCATTGCCCCAGCCTGTCCAGGCGCCCCCTGGCACGCACACAGGATATGACGTGTGTGCAGGGGCCGGCGGTGTCTGGTAGCAGCTGCAGCCCTCCAATCCTTTAGCTGGCGCACTCTGGGGCTGCACAGCTAATGCAGTGCAGGTGAATCCAAGCCCTGTAACCGCCGGGCCGGAGAAGGCACGGTGGGGGAAGGCACATGATCTGGCCTGCGTTGGTCCCATGTCTGGCCCACGGGGCTACTCCGGAGATGGCGAGGAACTGGCCCCTGCTGCCCATGGCCTAGCCCCGCGGGGCATCCCCCGTCATGCGCATAGGAGGTGGCGAGCGCAGAGGGGCAGCGGTGTCTGGCCGCAGCCCGCCGCGCCATTGGCCAGCACACTCTGGAGCTGCTCAGTCCACGCAGCGCTGGCCCTCCAAGCAGTAGGTGGAGGCAGAAGTGCAGGGGAGAGGCATGCAATCCGGCCCATTGGATGCATTGCAAGGCTGCCCGCCCACTCCATCCCACCATCTATCTTTGCTTACCCACGCTCATGATGGGGCAGGTAGCCATGTGGCACATTCAGTGGGCTGGATCACATGCCTCTGCTTCCTCCTGATGCTGGGGCCGCCGCCTGCAAGGCGAGGCAGGCGGCGTGCAGGGGTGCTGCCATGCCGCGACCCTTGCGGGCTTGGCCCCCACAGTCCAACCTTGTCCTTCAGCTCTTGCGCATACGATTGGAACGCGAGTGACTTCAAGCTCTTCACACCATCCCTCCTCCTCCCTAGGGAAACCACAATGCTGATGCGACCCTCAGTGAAATAGAGTTTGACACCCCTGATTTAATGATAGATTTAAATGGAATAATATTTTTACCCCTAGGCAAGATGAGTGCAAAAAGAAAGAGCTATTCCATCGAGTTCAAGAAAGGAATCGTGGAGGACTCTCGGGGCAAGAATTTTACGGCTTTCTGCAAAGAGAAGAATTTACCTCTTCGAATGGTCCAAAAATGGCGAGCAGAGTATGGTAACCTCAGTCAACAGGTAGACAAGGGAAATGCTAAGAAGCGCAAGCGTGGATCAGGTCGTCAACCATTTTTTCCTGAGCTGGAAGACCTCATCTGTGAATGGATTGCTGACAGGAGAGCAAAGGCTTCGGTTGTGCGCAGGGCTGATATTCAAGCATTTGCCCTTGCAATGGCACCACAGTTAGAAATACCCCCAGAAGAATTCAAAGCATCAAAACACTGGCTTGATGGCTTCCTTCATCGATATAAACTGTCTCTAAGAAGATAGACAGCACTATTCAAGAATTCATGGGATAAAATCACTGACAGCTGTCAGAGGCACTACGAGCAGGGTACATGGACAAGAAGTGCTCATTTAAGGAAAGCTCTATTGTTGGACGTGAGAGATTGGGGCCAATGGTTCTATAGGAAATGGAGTCAAAGAAATTCCGGCCGGAATTCGGGGTTTGGAGAGTTATGACGATGTTCCAGAAGAAGATGACATGACTATTTGAATAAATGTGGATTGTAGTACAACATGGGTGTCAAACTCCATTTCATTGGGGACCCCGTTAGCATTGTAGTTGCTCTGTGGGGGCGTAGCCAACTCGACATTCCTTACATCGAGATCGCCTGTGGGGTCCAGTCGGAGTGGGGAGAGGAGTCCTAGCTGTCTCTTGGGGATGGGGGCTCCCTGCCCTTCTCATTTGCTGGGGCCATCGTGGATGGGGCAGCAGGTTGGTTCCGCATATGCAATGGAGCTGAAGGGCAAGGCTGGGCAGCGGGGGCTGAGCATCCAGGGGCCACAGCAGGGGACCCACCTGCCAGCTCCCTCACCTCATGGCGTCAGCACCAGCATCAGGCGGAGGCAGAGGCATGGGGGAGGCACAAGATCCGGCCTGCTGGATATGCTGTGTGGCTGTGTGTCTTGTTGCGGCTGCAGGCAAGCCATGATGGTGGGATGAAGTGGGCGGCCGGCTGCGGCATGTCTGGCAGGCCAGATTGCATGCCTTTGCCTCCGTCTGCTGCTTGGAGGGCTGGCCTGGGGGTTGGCCACAGGGCCAGCAGGCTGCGGGTACCATATGCTGTCCGTTCTCACATGCTCGCTGCCTCCTGGGCATGTGCCAGGGGGCACTCAGCAAAGCTGGGCCGGGGCCAGTCCCTCACCATCTCCAGGGCAGGCCTGCGGGCCAGATATGGGCCCAACTGGCCTGCGGGCCTTGTGTTTAGCACATCTGTTGTACATGAAAAAAATAAGACATCACCTCAAAATAAGCTCTAATGCGTCTTTGAGCAAAAATTAATACAAGACCTGAGCTTATATTCGGGGAAACACGGTACTACTCACAGTCACTTGGTTTCTAAGTGCATAACAGGATCCACACAAGAGAAGCCGTATCAATGCATGGAGTGTGTAAAGTATTTCTGTTATTTGAACTCCCTTATATCAAAAGAATCACAAAGGAGAAAGGCCCGATACTGTAGGTGGGAGACATCTGCCTCATAGGCATGCGCTGCAATCCTCAAAACTGGTACAATATGATGGCCATAAAAATAAAATTCCTGAACTCACACTTACGTCTAATGTAAAACTGATTAGGAATGAACGTGCTTTTGAATGTTACTTTGTGTCCCTGAATCCTTACCATAAAGTCATATACATTGTATGGAACAAGCTGCAGAGGAAGGGATCTGAAAAGGAGCCACAATGGTGAGAAGTCCTGTAAATGCAGATATTAAGTCTCTGATGCAGGTTCCAAATTCTGTTTTCCTCTGGAATGACAATTCTGGCTGTTCTACCTTTTCCATCTGTGCTTCCTTGAGGAAGGTTCCAGTGAGGTCTGATTTCTACAGCCAGAACGTTGGCTGTTGCTTGCAAAGCCTTCAATCTGTGGGGGCCAAATTCCCTTCCTTCAGCAGCCAAGATTTGTTTTCACATACAGTACTTAATGAGCCCTTGAGTCTTAGTCGATATCACCATTGCCACTAATTTGTCATGGTTTATTTTTCCCCAACCATACCCATTTTTTTCATAATTTTTTTTAAATTTTTATTTTCTAAGTAAATACATTACAAAATCCCAAAAAGAAAAGAAAATGAGGACAAAAAACAAAACAATACAAACCCAGAAAAATTCATAAAGGTAAAATAACGTATGTGCACATAAATTGTCCCCCAGTTGAGTAGTGATAAATATATTTCAACAGTAATAGTTCCCCACACATTGCAAAACAGATCCACACTTTATGAACTCTACATCACTATTTGCTAAATTACTAAGTATATGGCATTAAAATATTGCAAATATGAAATCTATTATCCACCAATTTGACCTACCATCTATCTACTTTAAAAGAATGAAGGCAATTTCAAAACAAGCCAAAGTTCAAAATCTTCTATTGACCATCTATTATATTTAACTCTGGAAGTCCACAAATGGCTTCTAAAGCGCCATAAGCCCACTGCAATTATGATCAATGATGCGTCCAGAATCAAGTATCCTGAATTGATTCTTGATAAAACTTTTCCTTGAAATTATAACTGGGATCTTTCCAAATTGTTGCATCTCACTACTCAAAGCCATAAGTGTCAGTTTGAAGTATCTCTGCAGAGTTGCTGTTCAATAGGCTTTCCCACAAATTGACTCACAGCGTTCCCGAACAGTTGTCTTCTGGTTGCATATAAGTTTATACAGCCATGTGGTGGTGCAGTGATTAGAATGCAGCATTGCAGACTACAGTAATTCTGCTGACTGCCAGCAGTTCGATTCATCCCAGCTCAAGGTTGACTCGGCCTTCCATCCTTCAGATATCTCTTAGTGTCACCTCCAAAGGCAGACTAATCTCAAACCAGCAAAGTCTTCATTTCTTTTGGGTATAAAAAAGTACTTTCTTTTATATCAAAGGTCTTAAGCTTAGTATTCATATTTCCTGCAGCATTTTTCCTCCTCAGCACCTAAATAAAACTATTTTTGTCTTTTTTTCTTCTTCATGGTATGAGAGCTTTGTATTTAGTTTTCAGTATTTGCCTTCCTTTATTGTGTAATTCTATTTTTTTTCCAGTCACATGTGGCACTTCGTTCTCCCGCTGTTCATTTCTCCATCATTGGTGCCTTCTTTTGAGGTAAAATTTCTAAAAGGCCCACAGGTTTGACCTATCTTTCTATTTTGGAACTTGTTTTCTTTTGAGGTCTCCTTTCCACCAGGATCATTTCCTCTGGATTATTTTTATTATTGCCTCTTACCTAAAGTGACCAGATTTTTTTTTTTTTAAGCGGGACACCGACGGGGGGCGGGGCCGCCTGGACGCCGGGTTTTGCCCTCTGCGCATGCGCAGAACGCTGCGCATGCGCAGAGGGCAAAAGACCGCTAATGTCATTTCACAAGAGCCGTTCGCGTGCAGGGCAGTTTATAAATAGCGGCCGCCAGGTAGGGAGCCGGCCGGGGTTGCACAGGGCTGGGGGAGGCTCGCTAGCCCGGCAGCTCCGGCCGCAGGAAAGAGCGGGGGGGGGGTGCCGTACTGGGAAGGGCCAGCATTCGCCGCCGCCTGAGGGGACCACCACCCCCACCCGCCCGCCCGCTTCGCTGCAGGGGACGCTGCACCGGATCCCGAGTCGCGCCGGCTCTCCCGCGGCCACGATGCCCGCCGACCTGATGGAGAAGAGCTCCTCCTCGCCCGCGGCGGCCATCCCGGCCAGCGCCGGAGGAGTCAACGCAGGACGCCCGCCTGCCGCCGGCCCGAGCTGAGAGGCCTGCTGCTGCTGCTGCTGCGGCTGGGCCCCCAGTCCCGGCGGCGGGAAGGCTGCGGCGGCGGCCCGAGCCGAGGGCCATGGATGTGACTCCTTCGCTCGGGCCGCCCCGCCCACCGCGACACCGGCCTTTTCGAGAGGGTGGGGCTGCATCAGGCGCCTCTCCACCGTGTCCTTCACCGCCCTCCAGTGCATGCCCGGCACCTGATGCAGCCCCGCCCTCTCGAAAAGGCCGGCGTCGCGGTGGGCGGGGCGGCCCGAGCGAAGTAGTCACATCCATGGCCCTCGGCTCGGGCCGGCGCTGGCTCAGCAGGCTGGGGCCGCCGCCGCAGCCTTCCCGCCGCCGGGACTGGGGGCCCAGCCGCAGCAGCAGCAGCAGCAGGCCTCTCAGCTCGGGCCGGCGGCGGGCGGGCGTCCTGCGTTGACACCTCCGGCGCTGGCCGGGATGGCCGCCGCGGGCGAGGAGGAGCTCTTCTCCATCAGGTCGGCGGGCATCGTGGCCGCGGGAGAGCCGGTGCGACTCGGGATCTGGTGCAGCGTCCCCTGCAGCGAAGCGGGCGGGCGGGCGGGCGGGGGGGTGGCCCCCTCAGGCGGCGGCGACTGCTGGCCCTTCCCAGTACGGCACCCCCCCGCTCTTTCCTGCGGCCGGAGCTGCCAGGCTAGCGAGCCTCCCCCAGCCCTGTGCAACCCCGGCTGGCTCCCTACCTGGCGGCCGCTATTTATAAACTGCCCTGCACGCGAACGGCTCTTGTGAAACTTGCCAAACTTGTGAAGAGCCCTTGCAAAGCCGTGCCCGCCGAAAATTGTATTTGTCTTTCGCCCCCCATGAGCCGCGGCCGGCCGTCCCTGCAGGGGACAGCCCGCCCCCCAGCCCTCCCTCGCCCCTTTCAAAAAATCGGGACTTTTTAAGAGGGCGGGCGGGACGCGGGACAAACCCTTAAAAAGCGGGTCTGTCCCGCCAAAATCGGGACGTCTGGTCACCTTACTCTTACCTCTTGGTGTTTCAACCCTCTTTAGCTGCACAGAGGTATGGATTTTACAAAGGCAGCTGTAATAAAATAAGTCATTAAAGGAAAATAAATACAAACCTTAATTTTCCTAACCTGTCCATTTTCTCCCTGCATTTCTGCCATTCCCCCATATGTCACATCACTTCAGGGCTGAGTTTGCCAACAACCACAAG
Organism: Diadophis punctatus similis; assembly: GCA_023053685.1. NCBI lineage: Eukaryota > Metazoa > Chordata > Lepidosauria > Squamata > Dipsadidae > Diadophis > Diadophis punctatus. Next base: position 247,035,058 of record JALIGW010000002.1, on the reverse strand, counting down.
ACACAAGTTGTGTTTCAGAGAGAAGATCTGACAGGATTTTGACTCATTTTTGAAGCCTCTTCAAATTTGTACAGACCCTTCAGAGAAGCTGCTCTTCAGGAAAGTGACTTTTGAGCCTCCACAGAAATTTTCTCAAAGATAACAGGCGGTTCTTAGACATTAAAATGAGGAAAATCTACAAACTTCCTTTCAAGATAGGCAATCTTAAGAGAGAATCTTTCCTTCTACTCCAATGCCCATTATCCCAGACTCGCATGCAACAGGATATCCTCCGCCTTCCTAGGTTCCTCAGGATTGCTCGCAGGATCCACGGTGGGGGAGGGGGGCTCCCCAGCAGCCGTTGGAGAAACAGCAGCCCCCGCCCACCCGTCGAATGACAGAGGGAACTGAGCATGCGCTGTATCTCAGAGCTCGAGGGAGACGCGCGCTGCCAGGGGCAAAAGACTGGGAGGGCATTAACCCTTTCCATACCGCGTCGCACTCTGCTTCCCCTCGCTGTGAGCCTTAGGCTGAGCCTTTCCAGAGGCTGCAGGGAAACTTTACCGGATGCAGAGATCCACACTCCGAGTTCAACGAGTGGCGGGCTTTTCTTTGGCGGTGGAAGCGTGCATGAAGAGGAGGAAAAGTTCATCAGGTTCGGAGTTGTGAGAAGAGGGGAGCCCGGGGTCCCACGTTTTCCTGCGGTCCCTGTCCATGCACGAGCCAGGTAGGGCGGGAAGCAAAGCTAAGGACCCGCCGCATTGCCACCCCCCCCCCCGAGGGGGAAGAGAAATGAGGATTGCCAGAACGGGGGGAGCCATTTACCCTTCATTTCGATGGGAAAACCTCTGCAGATGGAGGGACAACGCCCAGCAGATGCAGGAGCTGGAAAAAGCCCTCCAGCTACTCAGACTTGGAGCTGTGGGAAGAAGGGGGCAAGTCCTGGGCAGAAGATCAAACAAGAGGAAGCCAGCAGTTCAGAGGTCCAACGCTGTGACTTCAGAAAAGTGCAGTTCCAGGAGGGGAAGAGTCCCCGAGATGTTTGCAGTCACCTTCACCACCTTTGCCGACAGTGGCTGCAGCCAGAAAAACACACAAAGGCTCAGATGCTGGACCTGGTGCTCCTGGAGCAGTTCCTGGCTGTCCTTCCCCCAGAGATGGAGAAATGGGTGCGGGAGTGTGGAGCGGAGACCAGTTCCCAGGCGGTGGCCCTGGCCGAAGGCTTCTTGCTGACCCAGGAGTCTGAGAAGATGCAAGAAGAATTGCAGGTGTGAGAATGTAATTATGGCAGTTCTAATTTAATTTGTCAATGTTTCTGGTAGAATTTTCTGGGATTATGAGCTGCTAAGATCTCTTCTTCTATTCTTCTTTCAGAGGATGAATTTGGGCCAATTTTTCTTTTCTGGCTTTCCAGCTTAACCGATGGACTTTGGTGTCTTCTGGGCTGAGTGTTCAATGTAGATAATTGATTTCTATCTCTCTACTCTTCCTTTCTTTCTCGTGCTACATCTTGTCCACAAGTCCTTGGAAGCTATCACCGAGTATCCCCAGGGGTGGAAAGATTCATCGAAATCCTCTCAAGAGCTGCTATTCAGGGAGAGCTTCCAGGAAGGTCAAAGTCAGGACATCGCACCAGGTAACAGAAGCTCTTTCCATGGGATATGAAGTTCTGACATCCATCCATTTGGTTGTTTTGTTCACCTTCAGTGGAATCTCTCTCTCTCTCTCTTAACAGTCTGCTTCTACCACTTTCTGCCCCACAGATAATAGAAAGCTGTCCTTAGTATTTTTAGAACAACGTTCTCTTTGTGATAGAGTTGAAAGAACTTCTGCCTCAGGTAAGAGGAGAAATATTGGAAAGGTCCACCAAACTTGGAATGGTTTCATTTTATTCTGTATAATTTTCAATGAGTAAAATTGCTATTTCCAAGCAAGACAAATTTCAGATCAGATCATTGAAAATTCACACCTGGCTTAACCTACCTGTCCCTTCGGATAAGCTTTCTCCACCCTCCTGCTTCAGGCTCAGATTTAATTGACCAGATGTTCTCTTGACCTGAGATCTTCCTCCTGTCTCCCAGGGTCATTCTCACTACCATTAAAAGCTCTATCAACACTTCTAACAGATATGGATTTCCCCTGTATTTCCTTCTGCCCACTCTAGGAAGAATTGCAGCCAATGATAAGTGGCGGGTTTAATACTCAACTGTCAATCTATTTTAATTGGTTTCACTGAAAAGCATCATAATCTTCACAATGTGATAAAATGTATTTCAGTTGTGGCATCAGCCAAAAGCGGTGTGATCCCATTCTGAATTCTGCAGAAGATACCCATTTTGTTCATAGGATCTCTCTGCTTGATGTGGTGAAAGAAAACTCTCACCTTATTCCTGGGATTATGTGTTAATAGGGAAACTTGTTTCCTTGTTCAGGATGTTGTGTCTTTTGAAGAAGTGACTGTGTATTTCTCTGAGGAGGAGTGGTCTCAGCTGGATCCTGCCCAAAAAGCTCTCCATAGGGAAGTCATGCTGGAGAATTCCAGGAATCTGGCCTCTCTGGGTAAGAACCTCTGTCTGTGCTCAGAAAAGTAGAGAAGGCATGGGTGGGTGGAGGGCTTAGATATTTCTGATAAAAAAGATCACTTTTTATTTATGTCCTGCCTTCATTATTGTTTGCAAATATCTCAAGGCAGTAAACACAACCAGTTGTCCTTCCTCTTCCTGTTTCCCCCCAACAACAACGCTGTGATATGGATTGGGCTGAGAGAGACTCAACCAAAGTCACCCAGCCAGCATTCATGCTTAAGGCAGAACTAGTACAGATAGTCCTCGAGTTATGACCACAATTGAGCCCAAAATTAATGTTGCTAAGCCCCATTTTATGACCTTTCTTTCCACTGTTGTTAAGTGAATCACTGCAGTTCAAGTTAGTAACAGAGTTGTTAAGTTAATCTGGCTTCTCCATTGACTTTGCTTGTCAGAAGGTCTTAAAAGGGGATCACAGGACCCTGGGAAAATGCAACCGTCATAAATATGAACCAGTTGTCTGGCTTCTGAATACAAATCACATGACCATGGGATTGCTGCAATAGTCATAATTGTGGAAAATGGTGTTAAGTTACATTTTTCAGTCCCATTGTAACTTTTAATGGTCACTAAATGAACTGTTGTAAGTCGAAGACTACCTGTGCTCACAGTCTCCCAGTTTCTAGCCGGGTGCCTTAACCATTGGACCAAACTGCCTGAGATGTGCCCACTTGTGTTCTGGGGCTGGGGAGGTATTGCCATCCAGAAATTTTAGTGACTCTGCAGAAAGATGGAGATTTTTCACTGACGTTGGGGAGCTGGTGGGTATGTTGCTGCCCCAGCATTATACAGTGTCCAAAGCCCTTTGGGGGTCTGTGGCCCCATGGAATTGTCCCTGGTCACCAAGGGGCTCACACACACTGGCTCTCAAAGATTAGCTCAGGCATTTGTCTTAGTTTCATTGGGATGTCATCCAATTCTGATACATGAGAATTGGTGGGAGCCCACTTGGAAATCTGTCTTTGGAAACATCGTAGTTTGAAATCTTCATGTTTGCAAAAAAAACAGCCAAAATATATTGATTGATTGATTTATTTTATTTAAATGGATTTCTATGCCGCCCAACTCCCAGGGGACTCTGGGCGGCTCACAACATATTAGAATCCATTACAAAATATAAAATACAGTAATTAAAAAACATACAAAAGTTAAAAAGAGTATCTCATATTCACAATCAAGGGGGGAGACCCATATCTAATCTAGTTGGTCTCACTTTCACCCCGCCTGCCGGAAGAGCCAAGTTTTTATTGCTTTCCGGAAGGCCAGCAGGGTGGGGATGGTCCTGATCTCCGGGGGAAGCTGGTTCCACAGGAAGGGAACTCCCACAGAGAAGGCCCTCCCCCTCGGCCCCGCCAACCGACATTGCTTGGTCGATGGGACCTGGAGGAGGCCGACTCTGTGGGCCCTGACCGGTCGTAGGGAGGTATGCGGCAGGATGCGGTCCCGAAGGTAACCTGGGCCTGAGCCATGTAGGGCTTTAAAGCTAATGACCAACACCTTAAATTGGATCCGGAGACTAATGGGCAGCCAATGCAGCTGGCGGAGGATCGGTGTTACGTGGGTGCATCTGGGTACACCCACCACAGCTCGCGCAGCTGCATTTTGCACCAATTGCAGTCGCCAATTGATGATTCTTTTGCTAAATTTCAGAAGAAAATGTTTGATCATTCTCCTAGTTTGTTACATTTTACATTTTTCTCTTTCAAGGTTATATTGAGCAAGTGAATAAGAATTGTAAGGAACAAGGTCAACCGGTCCATCTGAAAGAGAAAAACAGGAAATTTGCAGATCAGAGTCAAACAAAGATTGATGCAACAAACCAATCACAAAGTGAAATTAAAAAAAGCTTTCTTTCGGCCAGTCGTCTTCTTAGCCATACAATCATCGATACGGGAGAAATACCATATAAATTCATGGATTGTGAAAAGAGCTTTAATAAATCCGAGCATCTCATTTCCCATAAAGAGACACATTCAGAAGACAAACAATATACCTGCATGGAATGCGGAAAGGCCTTCTGTTATTATGACTCTCTTACACTCCATCAACGGAATTACACAGGAGAAAGACCTTATAAGTGCATGGATTGTGTTAAATGCTTTAAGAAGAATTGTAATCTTACTTACTATAAAAGGATCCACACAGGAGAGAAGCCTTATCAATGCATGGAGTGTGGAAAGAGCTTTACTCGTAACAGTCATCTTAATTCCCATAAAAGGTTCCACACAGAAGAGAAACCATATCAATGTCTTGAATGTGGAAAGAGTTTTATGTGGAATTGTATTCTCACCTCCCATAAAAGGATCCACACAGGAGAGAAGCCATATAAATGTATGGAATGTGGAAAGGGCTTTAGATGGAAATGTGATCTTACTTCCCATAAAAGGATCCACACAGGAGAGAAGCCATATCAATGTATGGAGTGTGGGAAGAGCTTTTCAAGAAGATACACTCTTACTTGCCATAGAAAGATCCACAAAAGGGATACAGGTGATATAAATAAATGAATTCTGATTTACTGTGTTAGACGGTGACTAGAGATAACCAATAGGACTGAGAAAGTATTTTTCAAACTAAAGTACCGGTTTCACTGGTTCCTTCCCACAAACTTGAACACCTACATGTTCTATGGAAGGAGGTTCAGAGGAATATCCCTGAAAAGGAGCCACAACTGTGGGAAGTCCTATAAACACACATGGAAAAGTTTTTCTCCTGGGAAGGTGCCCAATTCTATTTTCCTGTTGAATGACAAAGTCTCAGATAAAAGCCAAAATGGATTTTTTTAAATACATGTACCTCTAGCCTTAGATTAAATGAAAGAAGTATATTTGGTGTGATTATTTAACAGGTGGTCAATATATTCCAAAGGAAAAGGGGAATTGAAAGTAATCTGGTGTCAGAAGATGTCGAGCATCAACTGAGGAAAGGGACTTTTGAAAACTATAGAGCCTGAAATAAAGTTAGGTCAATCACTGTAGGAATTGGCTGTAGAGATCTGCCACATTGGGATGTGATGGAATTCACTAAGGAATTACTACTACTTTGGGATTTGGAATCTCACTCCAACTTGAAATCATTTACTCAAAAGAGGGCTTAGCAATATGCTGTCAGATCTCTTAGGTAGCCAGAGCGGAATAAGGCCAGACAGACTAACTCTGTTGTAAGGCTATTGTACTACTACTATTCATACTCTGTTGTAAGGTTGTATGAATAGAATTGTGCAAGTCTGAAAGGACAAATCTGCTGTTGCTGAAAGTTGCTACTGAGATGGAGAGCATATGTGTTGAATAAATAAATAATAAATAACAGTCTGATACATCAATGCACATTGTTTTTAAGATTCCTTCCTTGCCAATTATACAGCTGCATACTCCTCCACCTTTTATTTGATATTTCCTTGAGTAGCATCTACCGTGTTTCCCCGAAAATAAGACAGGGGCTTATATTTTTTTGACCCCCCAAAAATGCCCCTGGCCTTATTTTCGGGGGATGGCTTATTATTTTTGGGGTGCAGGCAGGCCGCGACGCACCACTTACTGAAGTTCGGCAGCTCCGTGGTCTCTCGGCTAATCTGTTTAGGGGAAAAAAAATCTTGCATAGTGCAGAAACTCTTCTCGCGAGAATTAGCAAGTTCTCGAAGCGAGAAGAGTTTCTGCACTATGCAAGATTTTTTCCCCTAGCCGAGGGAAACCCCAGAGCTGTCAAACTCCAGTAAGTGGTGCGTTTCGCGGTTCTGCGGAGTTTGGAGCTTTGGGGTGAAGGATGGGGCGGGGCGGCGAGCGAGCGACCGAGGTGGCGGCAGAAGGGGCAGCAGAAGAGCGCGGAGCCCAAGAGCGAGATCCCAGCGGTCAGCAGGAGCCCCGAGTAGAAAGCGCTGGCCGCTGTGCCCAGGCGGAACGGCTCCCCCTTGAGTTCGGAGCCCAGCGAAAAGCACTTGAGACCCACCGGGGCGGCGCTCAGCGCGCAGGCAAGCAGGAGGTAGCTGGAGAGCGCGGCGCAGGCTCCCCGGACACTCCACTTCATCCTCCGCGTCTCCTCCGCTGCCTGCGCCTCCTCCTCCCTGCCTCGCCTCCTCCGCCTCCCTTCTGTCCTCCTCCTCCCGTGTCCTCCTCGCCGTCATCGGCCCTTGCCGGGGAGGCGGCCGCCACGTGTTGCGGGAACATAATGCTGGGGATGGCAGTGGCGAGAAGGGAGAGTCCCGAATGCGCCGCCACCGGTGCCGCCGTTGCTCTGGCTGCTACCGGCACAGCAGCCGCCGCTGTCACCGCTGCTTCCTCTCTGCAGGCAGCCGGCAAGAACGGCTCACGCACCAGCTTTTTCCTCCCCGCCCTGCTTCCTCCTGCTCTCTCTTATTGAAGCGGCTGCTGCGGCTGCTGCTCTCTTGCTCGCCGCCGCCGCTACTGCTGGGAGCCGATGAATTATTGATGGCAGCAAGTTCGAGGCAAAAGAGGGGCTTAGCTTAGTCGGGAGGATCTCTGTGCGCCAGCCGTGCCAAAGGGTGACTGGCAAGAGGTGGCTTTAAAACGCAGGAGTCAACACCCGTTATTACAAAGAAGCACAGAGATCCTCCCGACTAAGCTAAGCCCCTCTTTTGCCTCGAACTTGCTGCCATCAATAATTCATCTGCTCCCAGCAGTAGCGGCGGCGGCGAGCAAGAGAGCAGCAGCCGCAGCAGCCGCTTCAATAAGAGAGAGCAGGAGGAAGCAGGGCGGGGAGGAAAAAGCTGGTGCGTGAGCCGTTCTTGCCGGCTGCCTGCAGAGAGGAAGCGGCGGTGACAGCGGCGGCCGCTGTGCCGGTAGCAGCCAGAGCAACGGCGGCACCAGTGGCGGCGCATTCGGGACTCTCCCTTCTCGCCACTGCCATCCCCAGCATTATGTTCCTGCAACACGTCGCGGCCGCCTCCCCGGCAAGGGCCGATGACGGCGAGGAGGACACGGGAGGAGGAGGACAGAAGGGAGGCGGAGGAGGCGAGGCAGGGAGGAGGAGGCGCAGGCAGCGGAGGAGATGCGGAGGATGAAGTGGGAGCCTGCGCCGCGCTCTCCAGCTACCTCCTGCTTGCCTGCGCGCTGAGCGCCGCCCCGGTGGGTCTCAAGTGCTTTTCGCTGGGCTCCGAACTCAAGGGGGAGCCGTTCCGCCTGGGCACAGCAGCCGGCGCTTTCTACTCGGGGCTCCTGCTGACCCGCTCTTGGGCTCCGCGCTCTTCTGCTGCCCCTTCTGCCGCCACCTCGGTCGCTCGCTCGCCGCCCCGCCCCATCCTTCGCCCCAAAGCTCCAAACTCCGCAGAACCGCGAAACGCATCACTTACTGGAGTTTGACAGCTCTGGGGTTTCCCTCCACGGCAGCCCATTCTGAAAGAGAACGCCTCGCGAGGCTTTCAAAGTTCTCCAACTCGTGAGGCATTCTCTTTCAGAATGGGCTGCCGTGGAGAGAAGATCGAAGAACGCGATCGAGGTAGGAGGGTGTCCCTTCAAAATGCTTCAAAGTCCATCGAAGCATTTTAAAGGGATCCGTTTTGCCTGCCATGAAGGGAACCAATGCTTGCCTCCTTTTCTTCGGGGAACATTGGTTCCCTTCATGGCAGGCAAAACGGATCCCTTTAAAATGCTTTGAAGGACTTTGACCACCGGGCGGGGGATGGGGCGGGGCGCGACGTGAGTGAGGAAGGCGGTGACAGGGAAGCCGCGAACTTCCAGACGCTGGTAAAGTGAGCGCCTCACAGCCCGGCCCTCCCCTGTATTCCCCCCCAAATTGATTATCTTACCAGCGTCTGGAAGTTCGTGGCTTCTCTTTTCAGCAGGTCTTTGCAGGGAAACTCCTTCAATGTAAAGGAGAAGTTATCGCGAGTGCAACCAATTAACAACTTTTCGCACTCGCGAGAACTTCTCCTTTACATTGAAGGAGTTTCCCTGCAAAGACCTGCTGAAAAGAGAAGCCACGAACTTCCAGACGCTGGTAAGATAATCAATTTGGGGGGGAATGCAGGGGAGGGCCGGGCTGCGAGGCGCTCACTTTACCAGCGTCTGGAAGTTCGCGGCTTCTCTTTTCAGCAGGTCTTTGCAGGGAAACTTCTTGAGAGATCTCTCTCTCTCTCTTTCGGGGCCAAAAGAGTGCCGCCGCAAAAAGAGCGGCTCCCGGCATGTCCCCCCCCCTTTCCCCCGGAAGTAGTGGGGGGGCTTATTTTTTGGGGGGGGCTTATTTAAAGGCATGTCCCGAAAAAGCCCTGTGGGGCTTAGTTTCGGGACATGTCTTATTTTCGGGGAAACACGGTATTTCCCTTGTCCCTCAAGGTGATTCCCACAAACCTTTACAAGTTCCTAGTGTTGTGGAAATATCTATACTTTTAAATCTACTAGCTGTGTCCAAAGATAGTAACCGTGAAGGCAGGTTCTTTTAGAGGAAAATAACTATCCAGCGAAGCATTCAAGAAGAACCTAGATGAGTCATAAACAGATTTTATAGGACTACATGACATACAGAATACATATAGGAGAATATTTGTAGCTCAGGGTTGAGATAAGGGGTCCTTTGTGGTCTCTGAGCTTAGTTGTTTTGCCATTTTGGGGCCGTTTTTTCAGCCGTTATTGGCCGTTTTTCATCTTGTATTTGCGGCCCATTTTTGGGCCAATTGTTCAGCCTGTTTTGGGCCTGTTTTTCAGCCATTTTGAGCTCTGTTTTTTTGCCCCATTGTTCAGCCTGTTATGCACATTTTTTGGCCTATTTTGGGCTCATTTTTTGGGCCTTGTTTTTAACTGGTTTTTTTGCTGTTTTTTGTGCCATTTTTCATGCTTGTTTTCCGTCTGTTTTGGGGCTCTTTTGGCCCATTGTTCGACCCGTTTTTGACCTGTGTTTCAGCCCCTTTGGCCCCATTTTTGGCCCATTTTCAGGGCATTTTTGCCTGTTTTTTGTCCCATTGTTCAGCCTGTTATGGGCATTTTTTTGGCCTATTTTGGCTCATTTTTTGGCCTTTTGGGGCCTTGTTTTTTTACTGTTTGGCTGTTTTTTGTGCCATTTTTCATGCTGTTTTCCATCTGTTTTGGGGTTGTTTTGGCCTGTTTTTGACCTGTTTTTCAGTCGATTTTGGTCCCGTTTTTGGACCATTTTCCTGGGCATTTTTGGCCTGTTTTAGGACCAAAATGGCCCATTTTTCCAGTTTGGCACATTTTGGCTTAGTTTTTCAGGCTGTTTTAGGCCAGTAGAGTGCTTCAGGAGGTCATGGAGGGTGAAAACGAGGTGCGGGTGGGGGTTGCAGCTTGTTTTAGCCGCTAGAGGCACCGTGGGCCAGTCCTTTCATATTTCCAGGGCGGCCCTGCAGGCTGGATTTAAGCACCCTGGGGGCCGGATGTGGCCCGCGGTTGTTGAGTTTGACATCCCTGTTGTAGATGGTTCCTCTTTCTTTGGGGTGGGGGCACCTCAGAAACCACAAGAGAGAAGAGACAGCAATGGTTCCAGTAGATGCCATGAATACTTAAAAGGACGATTCCCAAACAAACCACAGGACTTAACCATGGAACCCTTTGTTTCAGCCAGAACTTTTTTCTGTCCTTTTTCCTATGTCAGTGACCTTCTCAGCAAGGCCAACTTCCTTTCCCCATACTGTGGCCATACCCTTCTTTTGCAGGGTCCAGAGAAAAGAAAAAGAATAGACGTAGTCCTCTACTTATGACCAGCATTGAGCACAAAATTTCTAATGCTAGACGAGAAAGTCGTTAAGTGAATTTTGCCCCATTTCCCGATTTTCATTGCCCCAGGTGTTGAGTGAATCACCGTAGTTGTTAAATTAGTAAGATGTTTGGTCAGAGAATCTGGCTTCTCCATTGATTTTATTGATTAGAATATAGCAAAACGTTATGACATGACCCCGGGACACTAACTGTCATAAATACGACTCCGTTGCCAAACGTCTGAATTTTGATCACAGGACTATGGGGATGGTGCAGTGTTCGTAACTGAAAAATGGTCACGAATCATTTTTTTTCAGTGGCATTGTGATTTTCAATGGTCACTGAATTACTGTCAGTCGAGGACTATCTGTGCATGGCTGGCTTGATATTTTCTTTGTCAGGCAAACCTTTACGATGACTGCTGACCTTGTGGGACCCTAAGAGTATTCTGAGTTTCAACTCCCGGAATTGTGAGCATGTGGGAAGAGGGAGGGTTTCCCACGCATAGCCTCCCTGAATCCCCTTAAGTACAGGAGGAGGAGGAGGGGGAGGAGGAGGTGGGAGGAGGAGATCTGAGGTTCAAGATCTCCTGAGGTTCATCAACTAAGGATTTTGCTAGTTTCTGAGGCTGATCTTGAGGAAAACGAGCTTCAACAAAGATTTTCTCAATGTTCACAAACCATACACAGTTCCAAGACATTAAGAAGAGGACGTTCTAAAACTTTCCAGACATGTAATTTGATTTAATTTATTAAATTTATATGCCGCCCAACTCCCAAAGGACTCTGGGCGGCTTAACAGAATAAACATTTAAAAACATCTTAAACATTAAAACAATTTAAAACCCATACATATCATTTCATGGCTGGATCTCATCGATTACAACCATGAGATCAGTGGCCCCAAGCCTGCAGGAAAAGCCAGGTCTTTAATGCTTTTCGGAAGGCCAATAGGGTGGGGGCAGTCCGGACCTCCGGAGGTAACTGGTTCCAGAGAGCTGAGGCAGCCACAGAGAAGGCCCTCCCCCGCAGGGCCGCCAGCCTGCACTGTTTAGCAGACGGGACCTGGAGGAGACCAACTCTGTGGGATCTCACAGAGTTGGCAGAAGGCGGACTCGAAGATTACCTGGCCCTGAGCCATGTAGGGCTTTAAAGGTAATGAGCAACATCTTGAATTGTGCCCAGAGACCAATAGGGAGCCAGTGCAGCTCGCGGAGGATTGGTGTAATGTGGGTATACCTAGACATTAGGAAGAGGAAGTTCTAAAACTGCATAGATGACGGCCACCTGCGGTATTTGGAAAGGCAAGACTTTAGAGAGGCGCTTTTCTTGCAATCCCATGCCTATCATCCCTCCCCCCCCCCCTACTCTGGTCTTCTGCGCCTTTGCAGGATCCCCTGGCATAGCGCACAGAGTCCACCAGGGGTCTCCCTCGTCGGCGCTTGGAAGGGATGGGCAGCCCCCTTCCGGAAGGGAACTGAGCATGCGCCTTGCTCTTTCGCCAACTCAAAATTTCCCGGGAAAGGCGGGGAGCGTGTCTGTTTTTCTACGGCGTCCGATTCTGCTCCCCTCGCTGTGAACCTTCGGTTGAGCCAGGAGGCCAAGAGGCTGTAAGGAATTCTCTCACGGGGGGAGATCCAGGCGTGACTCGGAGTGAGTGGGGGTCTTTTCTCGGACACTGGAGGCGAGCCTGGAGCATCCAAAGCTTCATCAAGTTCCCAGTCGCGGAAAGGGCGGGGGGAGTTCGAGGTCCCATATTCCCCTGCCACCCCATGGAAGAAAGGGACACGCAGGGCAGTTCCGCATCTGCCGGGTTTTCTCCAGGAAGAAAATCGGTCGCCAGAAAGAGTGGATCCATTTCCCCTCCGTTTCCTCCGGCAAAGCTCTGCATGCGGGAAGAGGGAGAGGCTGCCTTTCCAAAACACAGAATGTCTTGATTCCTGGACAATTTCCTGCACATTTCTTGGCCCCATTTTCAGAAGCGGTTTCCCTCGCCTGCCCTTTCCTGGGCCGAGAGAAGCGACCGGCCAAAGTTCCTCCGGTTGGCTTTGTATGCAAGGCTGCAGTTCCACGTGGAAGGAGTTGAGTGCAAGGCGTGTATGGACTGGACTTCGGTTTCCTCCTTTCCCGCCTTTCCCCACCATCTCTTTGGTGTCTCTGCGGGCATGCAAACAAAGAACCTGTTTCAAGAATGGCAGTGCATTGGATGGGGGCTTGTTAATTGTGGCTTCTGGAGTTCACCCAGGGGTTTGGGCCAGGAGGTTAATAGGGTTTTGCTGCCCAGGTTTTACTAGAAATTCAAATGTTGATTGAGCTCCTTGCTAAATCGATTTAGATAGGCACCCATGTGATTATTATTTTTTTTGTGACTGGAGACATAATTTGTATTGTGCAAAGGATTGTAGGCAGCAACAGAAATCATTTGATACAAACAATTAGGAAATAGAAACCCAAAACATATTTAAATGTATTTATCCAATATTTTGATTCCTTTATAGAAGTTGAGGCAGAGGATTGCTAGTAAACTTTCCCCAAACAGAAATAAGTATATCTAATAAGATTCCCCCTTTCCCCCACCCCCTTTGCAGAACTTGGTGGGTTCATAAGAATTCCTTCCTTCCTTCCTTCCTTCTTGAGGAGGATGCTCTGTATTCAAATTTGCCACCCTGTTGAACACCCTTGTGTTTTCCATTTCAGATATATAAGTTGGAAATCTTTTCTGATTCCTCTTGAGTCCGAAGTCTCTTGTGTGGGAAGAGGGCTGAATGGCCTTTAGGTGATTTGGCCAGACCTCTTCTGATTAGTAAAACTTGGGAGATCCATTCATCCATCCATTTTGGAGCTGGATTAGAGACCAGAGTGAAGATGGAGGGACAAAGCCCAGCAGATGCAGATGTTGGAAAACGCTCTCCAGCTATTCAGCCTTGGAGCTGTGGGAAGAATGGGGCAAGTCCTGGGCAGAAGAGCCAAGAAGAGGAAGCCAACAGTTCAGAGGTCCAATGCTGTGACTTCAGAAAACTGCAGTTCCAGGAGGGGAAGAGTCCACGAGATGTTTGCAGTCGGCTTCACTGCCTTTGCCGTCAGTGGCTGCAGCCGGAAAGACACACCAAGGCTCAGATGCTGGACCTGGTGCTCCTGGAGCAGTTCCTGGTTTTCCTTCCCCCAGAGATGGCAAGATGGGTGCGGGAGTGTGGAGCTGAGACCAGTTCCCAGGCGGTGGCCCTGGCCGAAGGCTTCTTGCTGACCCAGGAGTCTGAGAAGATGCAGGAAGAGTTGCAGGTGGGAGAATGTAATCCTGGCAGTTCTAAAGAGAATCCTTCTGAATTTCTCAATGTCTCTCTGGCAAAATTTTCTGGGATTATGAGCTGCTAAGATTTCTTATTCTATTCTTCTTCCAGAGGATGAATTTGGGCCAATTTTTCTATTCTGGCTTTCCAGTTTAACCGATGGACATTGGTGTCTTCTGGGCTGAGTGTTCAGTATTGATAATTCATTTCTATCTCTCTACTCTTCCTTTCTTTCTCGTGCCACATCTTGTCCACAAGTCCTTGGAAGCTATCACCGAGTATCCCCAGGGGTGGAAAGATTCATCGAAATCCTCTCAAGAGCTGCTATTCAGGGAGAGCTTCCAGGAAGGTCAAAGTCAGGACATCGCACCAGGTAACAGAAGCTCTTTCCATGGGATATGAAGTTCTGACATCCATCCATCTGATTGTTTTGTTCACCTTGAGTGGAATCTCTCTCTCTCTCTCTTTTAACAGTCTGCTTCTACCATTTTCTGCCCTGCAGATAATAGAAAGCTGTCCTTAGTATTTTTAGAACGACCTTCTCTTTGTGATGGAGCTGAAAGAGTGGCTGAACTTCTGCCTCAGGTGAGAAATATTGGAAAGGTCCACCAAACTTGGAATGGTTTCATTTTATTCTGTATAATTTTCAATGAGTAAAATTGCTATTTCCAAGCAAGACAAATTTTAGATCAGATCATTGAAAATTCACACCTGGCTGAACCTACCTGTCCCTTCGGATAAGTTTTCTCCAACCTCCTGCTTCAGGCTCAGATTTCATTGACCAGATGTTCTTCCTCCTGTCTCCCAGGGTCATTCTCACTACTATTACAATCTGTCCCAACACTTCCTTTTTTAAAAAATAAATTTTTTAAAGGTTTTTTCATTAAAAAGAGTTTTACATTCTGGTTATAAGACAAATATCCCACATTCATTTACATATTTTTCTTACTCGTATGTCCCTCCTTTCTACTTATAATAATAAAATAATATATACAAAATAATTCATCCTTACATCTCCAATCATATCATATTTGTATATAATATGTACATAATGGTATTTCAGTTCATCATTACATTTCCTCATATAACTATCTCTGAAAAAAAATGAAATAATACTATTTTATATATAGAAGTCTATTCTATTACTTTTTTGTATATATTTCTATAAAACTCATTTTAATTAATATTTAAGGTATATGTTATCCTTTTACTGATATAATAATAATAAAAGTATAATATCAAGTTTTATATTCACTAGTAAATTATGTTACTATTGGATTATATTAACGTCTTGTGTAGTGACTATGTTTGCAACTTTTGGAATGTTATAAGTGTCTACTTTCTTTTAATTTATAAATTTAATCCACTGCAGTTTAAAAAATCAGTTTAGTTTAATCTTCCATTTTCTTTCTTACTTGTCCCAACACTTCCATGAAGGTGTGGAGTAGGGGAAAGAGTTGATCCCTCAGTAGATGAAGCAGTCCATTGGCAAAAACATCAGATGGATTTTCCCTGTATTTCCTTCTGCCCACTCTAGGAAGAATTGGAGCCAGTAATAAGTAGTGGGTTTAATACCCAACTATCAATCGACCAAGAAAACTATTTTAATAAATTTTACTGAAAAGTATCACAATCTTCCCATTGTGATGAAATGTACTTCAGTTGTGCCATCAGCCGAAAGCGGTGTGATCCCATTCTGAATTCTGCAGAAGAAGCCCATTTTGTTCATAGGATCTCTCTGCTTGTTGTGGTGAAAGAAAACTCTCACCTTATTCCTGGGATTATCTTTTAATTGGGAAACTTGTTTCCTTGTTCAGGAAGTCGTGTCTTTTGAGGAAGTGGCTGTGTATTTCTCTGAGGAGGAGTGGTCTCAGCTGGATCCTGCCCAAAAAGCTCTCCATGGGGAAGTCATGCTGGAGAATTCCAGGAATCTGGCCTCTCTGGGTAAGAACCTCTCTCTGTGCTCAGAAACGTAGAGTAGGCATGGGTGGGTAGAGGGCTTAGATATGTCTGATAAAAAATAATCACTTTATTTATATCTTGCCTTCCTTATTTTTTGCAAATATCTCAAGGCAGTGGACACAACCTCTTCCTATTTTCCCCCAACAACAACGCTGTGATATGGATTTGGCTGAGAGAGACTCGCCCAAAGTCACCCAGCCAACATTCATGCTTAAGACAGAATTAGTACAGGTACTCCTTGAGTTATAACCACAATTGAGCCCAACATTAATGTTGCTAAGCCCCATTTTATGACCTTTCTTTCCATTATTGTTAAGTGAATCACTGCAGTTTAAGTTAGTAACACATTTGTTAAGCGAATCTGGCTTCTCCATTGACTTTGCTTGTCAGATGTTCACAAAAGGGGATCACACGACCCCGGGACACAGCAATGGTCACTAAATGAACTCCTTTAAGTCGATGACTACCTGTAGTCACGTCTCCCAGTTTCTAGCCTGGTGCCTTAACCATTGGACCAAACTGACTGAGATGTGCCCACTTGTGTTCTGAGTTTGGCATCATTGTAAATTGAGAGTGGGAAGCCATTGCCATCCAGAAATGTTATTGACTTTCAAAGATTCTGCTCTGCAGACAGATGGAGATTTTTCATTGAAATTGGGGAGCTGGTGGGTATGTTGCTGCCCCAGCATTATACAGTGTCCAAAGCCCTTTGGGAGTTTGTGGCCCCATGGAATTATCCCGGGTCACCATGGGGCTCACACACACTGGAACTGAAAGATTAGATCAGGCATTTGTCTTAGTTTCGTTGGGTTGTCATCCAATTCTGATACTTGAGAATTGGTGGGGGCTCACTTGGAAATCTGTCTTTGGAAACATCGTAGTTCGGAGTCTTCATGTTTGCAACAAAACAGCCAAAATATATTTATGATTCTTTTGCTAAATTTCGGATCTGAACATTCTCCTAGTTTGCTACATTTTACATTTTTCTCTTTCAAGGCTATAATGCGCAAGTGAATAAGAATTGTAAGGAACAATATCAATCGGTCCATCCGAAAGAGAAAAACAGGAATTTTGCTGATCAGATGGAAGCAAAGATTGAAGAAACAAACCAATCACAAAGGGAAATTATAAAAAGTTTTTGTTCGGCCAATCGTCTTCTTAGCCATACAGTCATCGATACGGGAGAAATACCATATAAATGCATGGATTGTGAAAAGAGCTTTAATAAATCCGAGCATCTCATTTCCCATAAAGAGACACATTCAGAAGACAGACAATATACCTGCATGGAATGCGGAAAGGCCTTCTGTGATTATGACTCTCTTACAATCCATCAAAGGAATCACACCGGAGAAAGACCTTATAAGTGCATGGATTGTGCTAAATGCTTTAAGAAGAATTGTAATCTTACTTACCATAAAAGGATCCACACAGGAGAGAAGCCTTATCAATGCATGGAGTGTGGAAAGAGCTTTACTCGTAACAGTCATCTTAATTCCCATAAAAGGTTCCACACAGAAGAGAAACCATATCAATGTCTTGAATGTGGAAAGAGTTTTATGTGGAATTGTATTCTCACCTCCCATAAAAGGATCCACACAGGAGAGAAGCCATATCAATGTATGGAATGTGGAAAGGGCTTTAGGTGGAAATGTGATCTTACTTCCCATAAAAGGATCCACACAGGAGAGAAGCCATATCAATGTATGGAATGTGGAAAGGGCTTTAGGTGGAAATGTGATCTTACTTCCCATAAAAGGATCCACACAGGAGAGAAGCCATATCAATGTATGGAGTGTGGGAAGAGCTTTTCAAAAAGATACACTCTTACTTGCCATAGAAAGATCCACATAAGGGAGAAGCCATGTCAATACAGGTGATATAAATAACTGAATTCTGATTTACTGTGTTAGACGGTGACTAGAGATAACCAATAGGACTGAGAAAGTATTTTTCAAACTAAAGTATCGGTTTCACTGGTTCCTTCCCACAAACCTCAACACATACATGTTCTATGGAAGAAGGTTCAGATGTAGATCCCTGAAAAGGAGCCAGAACTGTGGGAAATGTTATAAACACACATGCAAACGTTTTTCTCCTGGGAAAGTGCCAAATTATGTTTTAATTTGGAATGATAAAGTCTCAGACAAAAGCTAAAATGCAGATTTTTTTATACATGTACCTGTACCATTAGATTAAAGAAGTACAGTTGGTATGATTATTTAACAGGTGGTCAATATATTCCAAAGGAAAAGGGGAATTGAAAGTAATCTGGTGTCAGAAGCTGTCGAGCATCAACTGAGGAAAGGGACTTTTGAAAACTGCAGAGCCTGAAATAAAGTTAGGTCAATCACTGCAGGAATTGGCGGTAGAGATCTGCCACATTGGGATGTGCTGCAATTCACTAAGGAATTACTACTACTTTGGGATTTGGAATCTCACTCCAACTTGAAATCATTTACTCAAAAGAGGGCTTAGCAATATGCTGTCAGATCTCTGAGGTTGCCAGAGCGGAATAAGGCCAGACAGACTAACTCTATTGTAAGGCTATTGTACCACTACTATTCATACTCTGTTGTAAGGTTGTATGAATAGAATTGTGCAAGTCTGAAAGGACAAATCTGCTGTTGCTGAAAGTTGCTACTGAGATGGAGAGCATATGTGTTGAATAAATAAATAATAACAGTCTGATACATCAATGCACATTGTTTTTAAGATTCCTTCCTTGCCAATTATGCAGCTGCATACTCCTCCACCTTTTATTTGATATTTCCTTGAGTAGCATCTATTTCCCTTGTCCCTCAAGGTGATTCCCACAAAGCGTTACAAGTTCCTAGTGTTGTGGAAATATCTATACTTTTAAATCTACTACCTGTGTCCAAAGATAGTAACCGTGAAGGCAGGTTCTTTTAGAGGAAAATAACTATCCAGCGAAGCATTCAAGAAGAACCTAGATGAGTCATAAACAGATTTTATAGGACTACATGACACACAGAATACAGATGGGAGAATATTTGTAGCTCAGGGTTGAGATGAGGGGTCCTTTGTGGTCTCTGAACTTGGTTGTTTTGCCGTTTTTGGGCCGTTTTTTCAGCCGTTTTTGGCCGTTTTTCATCCTGTTTTTGCGGCCTTTTTGGGGGGGATTTTTGGGCCAATTGTTCAGCCTGTTTTGGGCCTGTTTTTCAGACATTTTGAGCTCTGTTTTTTGCCCCATTGTTCAGCCTGTTATGCACATTTTTTGGCCTATTTTGGGCTCATTTTTTCGGCCTTGTTTTTAACTGGGTTTTTTTGCTGTTTTTTGTGACATTTTTCATGCTCGTTTTCCGTCTGTTTTGGGGCTCTTTTGGCCCATTGTTCGACCTGTTTTTGACCTGTTTTTCAGCCCTTTTTGGCCCCATTTTTGGCCCATTTTCAGGGCATTTTTGGCCTGTTTTTGTCCCATTGTTCAGCCTGTTATGGGCATTTTTTTGGCCTATTTTGGCTCATTTTTTGGCCTTTTGGGGCCTTGTTTTTTACTGTTTGGCTGTTTTTTGTGCCATTTTTCATGCTGTTTTCCATCTGTTTTGGGGTTGTTTGGGCCTGTTTTTGACCTGTTTTTCAGCCAATTGGTCCCATTTTTGGACCATTTTTCAGGGCATTTTTGGCCTGTTTTAGGACCAAAATGGCCCATTTTTCCAGTTTGGCCCATTTTGGCTTAGTTTTTCAGGCTGTTTTAGGCCAGTAGAGTGCTTCAGGAGGTCATGGAGGGTGAAAACGAGGTGCGGGTGGGGGTTGCGGCTTGTTTTAGCCGCTAGAGGCACCGTGGGCCAGTCCTTTCATATTTCCAGGGCGGCCCTGCGGGCTGGATTTAAGCACCCTGGGGGCCGGATGTGGCCCGCGGTTGTTGAGTTTGACATCCCTGTTGTAGATGGTTCCTCTTTCTTTGGGGTGGGGGCACCTCAGAAACCACAAGAGACAGCAATGGTTCCAGTAGATGCCATGAATACTTAAAAGGACGATTCCCAAACAAACCACAGGACTTAACCATGCAACCCTTTGTTTCAGCCAGAACTTTTTTCTGTCCTTTTTCCTATGTCAGTGACCTTCTCAGCAAGGCCAACTTCCTTTCCCCATACTGTGGCCATACCCTTCTTTTGCAGGGTCCAGAGAAAAGAAAAAGAATAGACGTAGTCCTCTACTTACGACCAGCATTGAGCACAAAATTTCTAATGCTAGACGAGAAAGTCGTTCAGTGAATTTTGCCCCATTTCCCGATTTTCATTGCCCCAGGTGTTAAGTGAATCACTGTAGTTGTTAAATTAGTAAGATGGTTGTTCAGAAAATCTGGCTTCTCCATTGATTTTATTGATTAGAAGATTGCAAAAGGTTATGACATGACCCCGGAATACTGTAACTGTCATAAATACGACTCAGTTGCCAAGCGTCTGAATTTTGATCACAGGACCATGGGGATGGTGCAGTGTTCGTAAATGTGAAAAATGGTCATGAATCATTTTTTTCAGTGTAATTGTGATTTTCAATGGTCATTGAATTACTGTCAATCGAGGACTATCTGTGGATGGCTGGTTTGATATTTGCTTTGTCAGGCAAACCTTTACGATGACTGCTGACCTTGTGGGACCCTAAGAGTATTCTGAGTGTCAACTCCCGGAATTGTGAGCATGTGGGAAGAGGGAGAGTTTCCCACGCATAGCCTGCCTGAATCCCCTTAAGCACAGGAGGAGGAGGAGGTGGGAGGAGTAGATCTCCTGAGGTTCATCAACTAAGGATTTCGCTAATTTCTGAGGCTGATCTTGAGGAAAACGAGCTTCAACAAATATTTACTCAATGTTCACAAATCACACACAGTTCCCAGACATTAAGAAGAGGAAGTTGTAACACTGGATAGAGGACGGCCACCTATTTGGAAAGGGAAGACTTTAGAGAGACGCTTTCCTTCCAATCCCACGCCCATCATCCCTGGCCCCATGGCAGCTGCTCTGATCTTCCGCGCCTTTGCAGGATCCCTTGGCATAGCGCACAAAGTCCACCAGGGGTCTCCCTCTTCCGCGCTTGGAAGGGATCGGCAGTCCCCTTCCGGAAGAGAACTGAGCATGCGCCTGGCTCTTTCCAAGTCGCGGAAAGGGCGGGGGGAGTTCGAGGTCCCATATTCCCCTGCCACCCGGTGGAAGGAAGGGACAGGTAGGGCAGCTCCGCACCTGCCGGGTTTTCTCCAGGAAGAAAATCGGTCGCCAGAAAGAGTGGATCCATTTCCCCTCCGTTTCCTCCGGCAAAGCTCTGCATGCGGGGGGAGGGAGAGGTTGCCTTTCCAAAACACAAGAGAATGTCTTGATTCCTGGACAATTTCCCGCACATTTCTTGGCCCCTTTTTCAGAAGGGGTTTCCCTCGCCTCCCCTTTCCTGGGCCGAGAGAAGCGACCGGCCAAAGTTCCTCCGGTTGGCTTCATGGGGTTCTGCTGCCCCAGGTTTTACTAGAAATTAAAATGTTGATTTGAATTGATTGAGCTTCTTGCTGAATAGATTTAGAGAGCCACCCACATGAATCTTTTATTTTTATGACTGGAGAGATAATTTGGATTGTGCAAAGGGTTGTAGGCAGCAACAGAAATGATTTGATATAAATAATTAGGAAATAGAAACCCAAAACATATTTTAAATGTATTTATCCAATATTTTGATTCCTTGATAGAAGTTGAGGCAGAGGAGTGCTAGCAAACTTTCCCCAAACAAAACTAGTATATCTAATAAGACCCCTTCCTTCCCCCACTTTGCAGAACTTGGGTTCATAAGAACTTCTTTTGTTGCTTTATTTATTTATTTATGGAGGAGGATGCTCTGTATTCAAATTTGCCACCCTGTTGAACACCCTTGTGTTTTCCATTTTAGTTCTGTAAGCCGGAGATCTTTCTGGTTCCTCTGGAGACCGAAGTACCTTGTGAGGGAAGAGGGCTGAATGGCGTTAGGAGGTTTGGCCAGACCTCTTGTGATTAGGAAGACCTGGGGAGATGCATGGGTCCATTTTGGAGCTGGATTAGAGACCAGAGAGAAGATGGAGGGACAACATCCAGCAGATGCAGGAGCTGGAAAAAGCCCTCCAGGTGCTCAGCCTTGGAGCTGTGGGAAGAATGGAGCAAGTCCTGGGCAGAAGAACCAAGAAGAGGAAGCCAGGAGATCAGAGGTCCAATGCTGTCACTTCAGAAATGTGCAGTTCCAGGAGGGGAAGAGTCCCCGAGATGTTTGCAGTCAGCTTCACTGCCTTTGCCGTCAGTGGCTGCAGCCAGAAAGACACACCAAGGCTCAGATGCTGGACCTGGTGCTCCTGGAGCAGTTCCTGGCTGTCCTTCCCCCAGAGATGGAGAAATGGGTGCGGGAGTGTGGAGCGGAGACCAGTTCCCAGGCGGTGGCCCTGGCCGAAGGCTTCTTGCTGACCCAAGAGTCTGAGAAGATGCAGGAAGAGTTGCAGGTGGGAGAATGTAACCATGGCAGCTCTAAAGAGAATCTTTCTGAATTTGTCAATGTTTCTCTGGCAGAATTTTCTGGGATTATGAGCTGCTAAGATCTCTTGTTCTATTCTTCTTCCAGAGGATGAATTTGGGCCAATTTTTCTATTCTGGCTTTCCAGCTTAAACGATGGAGATTGGTGTCTGCTTGGCTGAGTGTTCAATATTGATAATTGATTTCTATCTCTCTACTCTTCCTTTCTTTTTCGTGCCACATCTTCTCCACAAGTCCTTGCAAGCTATCACCGAGTATCCCCAGGGGTGGAAAGATTCATCGAAATCCTCTCAAGAGCTGCTATTCAGGGAGAGCTTCCAGGAAGGTCAAAGTCAGGACATCCCACCAGGTAACAAAAGCTCTTTCCATGGGATATGAAGTTCTGACATCCATCCATCTGATTGTTTTGTTCACTTTGAGTGGAATCTCTCTCTCTCTCTCTCTTTTAACAGTCTGCTTCTACCATTTTCTGCCCCACAGATAATAGAAAACTGTCCTTAGTATTTTTAGAACGACCTTCTCTTTGTGATAGAGCTGAAAGAGTGGCTGAACTTCTGCCTCAGGTAAGAGGAGAAATATTGGAAAGGTCCACGAAACTTGGAATGGTTTCATTTTATTCTGTATAATTTTCAATGAGTAAAATTGCTGTTTCCAAGCAAGACAAATTTTAGATTAGATCATTGAAAATTCACACCTGGCTGAACCTACCTGTCCCTTCGGATAAGCTTTCTCCACCCTCCTGCTTCAGGCTCAGATTTCATTGAACAGATGTTGTCTTGACCTGAGATCTTCCTCCTGTCTCCCATGGTCATTCTCACTACCATTACAAGCTCTATCAACACTTAATTTAATTTAATTTAATTTAATTTAATTTAATTTAATTTAATTTAATTTAATTAATTTAATTTAATTTAATTTAATTTAATTTAATTTAATTTAATTTAATTTAATTTAATTTAATTTAATTTAATTTAATTTAATTTAATTTAATTTAATTTAATTAATTATTTAATTTAATTTAATTTAATTTAATTAATTGTTCTTATATGCTGCCCAACTCCTGCGGGACTCAGGGCGGCTTCCAACACAGATGGATTTCCCCTGTATTTCCTTCTGTCCACTCTAGGAAGAATTGGTGCCAATGATAAGTGGTGGGTTTAATACCCAACTGTCAATCTATTTTTATTGGGTTTCATTGAAAGGCATCACAATTCTCTCAATGTGATGAAATGTGCTTCAGTTGTGCAATCAGCCAGAAGTGGTGTGATCCCATTCTGAATTCTGCAGAAGATACCCATTTTGTTCATAGGATCTCTCTGCTTGGTGTGGTGAAAGAAAACTCTCACACTATTCTTGGGATTATCTTTTAATAGGGAAACCTGTTTCCTTGTTCAGGAAGTCGTGTCTTTTGAGGAAGTGGCCGTGTATTTCTCCAAGGAGGAGTGGTCTCAACTGGATCCTGCCCAAAAAGCTCTCCATGGGGAAGTCATGCTGGAGAATTCCAGGAATCTGGCCTCTCTGGGTAAGAACCCCTGTCTGTGCTCAGAAAAGTAGAGAAGGCATGGGTGGGTGGGTGGAGGGTTAGATATTTCTGATAAAAAAGAATAACTTTTTATTTATATCCTGCCTTCATTATTTTTTGAAAGCAAGTTAAGGCAGTGCACGCAACCAGTATTCCTTCCTCTTCCTTTCCCCCCCCAACAACAACGCTGTGATATGGGTTGAGCTGAGAGAGACACCCCCAAAGTCACCCATCCAGCATTCATGCTTAAGGCAGAACAATAGTACAGGTAGTCCTCGAGTTATGACCACAATTGAGCCGAAAATTAATGTTGCTAAGCAAGAAATTTGTTAAGTGAGTTTTTCCCCATTTTATGACTTTTCTTTCCACTGTTGTTAAATGAATCTCTGCAGTTTAAGTTAGTAACACGGTTGTTAAGAGAATCTGGCTTCTCCATTGACTTTGCTTGTCAAACGACCCCGAGACACTGCAACCATCATAAATATGAACCAGTTGTCAAGCGTTTAAATGCAAATCACATGACCACGGTGTTGCTGCAATGGTCATAAGTGTGAAAAATGGTCTTCAGTCACTTTTTTCAATGCCGTTGTAACTTTGAAACATCACTAAATGAACTGTTGTAAGTTGAAGACTATCTGCACTCACAATCTCCCAGTTTCTACCTTGGTGCCTTAACCATTGGACCAAACTGCCTGAGATGTGCCCACTTGTGTTCTGGGGCTGGGGAGGTATTGCCATCCAGAAAGTTAGATGTTATTTCTGATAAAAAATAATTACCTTTTTTTAATATCCAGTGGACACACCTAGTACTCCTTCCTCTTCCTATTTTCCCCCTAACAACAACACTGTGGCATGGGTTGGGCTGAAGAGAGACTGGCCCAACCAGCATTCATGCTTAAGACAGAACTAGAACTCAGAGTCTCCCAGTCTCTAGCCTGGCTCTTTAACCATTGGACCAAACGTGACTGAGATGTGCCCACTTGTGTTCTCACTTTGGCATCATTGTAAATTGTGGGTGGGAAGCCATTGCCATCCAGAAATTTTATTGACTTTCAAAGATTCTGCTCTGCAGACAGATGGAGATTTTTCATTGAAATTGGGGAGCTGGTGGGTATGTTGCTGCCCCAGCATTATACAATCTCCAATGCCCTTTGGGGGTTTGTGGCCCTATGGAATTGTCCCAGGTAACCATGGGGCTCACACACACTGGAGCTCAAAGATTAGATCAGGCATTTGTCTTAGTTTTGTTGGGATGTCATCCAATTCTAAAATACGAGAATTGGTGGGAGCCCACTTGGAAATCTGTCTTTGGAAACACCGTAGTTTGGAATCTTCATGTTTGCAACAAAGCAGCCCAAATATATTGATGATTCTTTTGCTAAATTTCGGATATGAACATTCTCCTAGTTAGTTACATTTTATATTTTTCTCTTTCAAGGTTATAATGAGCAAGTGAATAAAAATTGTAAGGAACAATGTCAACCGGCCCACCCAAAAAAGAAAAATGGGAAATTTGCAGATGAGATGCAAACAAAGATTGATGAAACAAACAGATCACAAAGTGAAATTAAAAAAAGCTTTCCTTTGGCCAATCGTCTTGTTAGCCATACAATCATCGATATGGGAGAAATAGCATATAAATTCATGGATTGTGAAATCAGCTTTAATAAATCCGATCATCTCATTTCCCAGAAAGAGACACATTCAGAAGACAAACAATATACCTGCATGGAATGCGGAAAGGCCTTCTGTGATTATGACTCTCTTACAATCCATCAAAGGAATCACACCGGAGAAAGACCTTATAAATGCATGGAGTGTGGAATGGCGTTTACTCGTAATAGTTGTCTTAATATCCACAAGAGGGTCCACACAGCAGAGAAGCCATATCAATGTCTTGAATGTGGAAAGAGTTTTAAGTGGAATTGTGCTCTCGCCTCCCATAAAAGGATCCACACAGGAGAGAAGCCATATCAATGTATGGAATGTGGAAAGGGCTTTAGGAATAATTGTGATCTTACTTCCCATAAAAGGATCCACACAGGAGAGAAGCCATATCAATGTATGGAATGTGGGAAATGCTTTTCAAGAAGATATAACCTTACTTGCCATAGAAAGATCCACAAATGGGAGAAGCCATTTGGTGATCTGGCTTACGATAAAAGGAGACATACAGGGGATAAACCGTTTGAATGCATGGAGTGTGGAAAGAATTTTACTTGTAGCAGTAGTCTTAAAACTCACAAGTTGATCCACACAGGAGAGAAGCCATATCAATGTATGGAATGTGGAAAGGGCTTTAGGAAGAATTGTAATCTTACTTCCCATAAAAGGATCCACACAGGAGAGAAGCCATATCAATGTATGGAATGTGGAAAGGGCTTTAGGAAGAATTGTGCACTTACTTTGCATAAAAGGATCCACACAGGAGAGAAGCCACATCAATGTATGGAGTGTGGAAAGGGCTTTAGGAAGAATTGTACACTTACTTCGCATAAAATGATCCACACAGGAGAGAAGCCATATCAATGTATGGAGTGTGGAAAGGGCTTTAGGAAGAATTGTCGTCTTACGTCCCATAAAATGATCCATACAAGGGAAAAAAAACCTATAAATACATGGAGTGTGGAAAGAGCTTTTGAAGAAGATACACTCTTACTTGCCATAGAAAGATCCACAAATGGAAGAAGACATATCGATAGAGGTGATATAAATAACTGAATTCCGATTTACTGTGTGAGACAGTGACTAGAGATAACCAGTGGGACTGAGAAAATATTTTTTAATGTAAAGTATCGGTGCCACTGGTTCCTCCCCACAAACCTCAACACATACATGTTCTATAGAAGAAGGTTCAGATGTAGATCCCTGAAAAGGAGCCAGAACTGTGGGAAATGTTATAAACACACATGCAAACGTTTTTCTCCTGGGAAAGTGCCAAATTATGTTTTAATTTGGAATGATAAAGTCTCAGACAAAAGCTAAAATGCAGATTTTTTTATACATGTACCTGTACCATTAGATTAAAGAAGTACAGCTGGTATGATTGTTTAACAGGTGGTCAATATATTCCAAAGGAAAAGGGGAATTCAAAGTAATCTGGCGTCAGAAGCTATCGAGCATCAACTGAGGAAAGGGACTTTTGAAAACTGCAGAGCCTGAAATAAAGTTAGGTCAATCACTGCAGGAATTGGCTGTAGAGATCTGCCACATTGGGATGTGCTGCAATTCACTAAGGAATTACTACTACTTTGGGATTTGGAATCTCACTCCAACTTGAAATCATTTACTCAAAAGAGGGCTTAGCAATATGCTGTCAGATCTCTTAGGTAGCCAGAGCGGAATAAGGCCAGACAGACTAACTCTATTGTAAGGCTATTGTACTACTACTATTCATACTCTGTTGTAAGGTTGTATGAATAGAATTGTGCAAGTCTGAAAGGACAAATCTGCTGTTGCTGAAAGTTGCTACTGAGATGGAGAGCATATGCATTGAATAAATAAATAATAAATAACAGTCTGATACATCAATGCACATTGTTTTTAAGATTCCTTCCTTGCCAATTATGCAGCTGCATACTCCTCCACCTTTTATTTGATATTTCCTTGAGTAGCATCTATTTCCCTTGTCCCTCAAGGTGATTCCCACAAAGCGTTACAAGTTCCTAGTGCTGTGGAAATATCTATACTTTAAAATCTACTAGCTGTGTCCAAAGATAGTAACCGTGAAGGCAGGTTCTTTTAGAGGAAAATAACTATCCAGCGAAGCATTCAAGAAGAACCTAGATGAGTCATAAACAGATTTTATAGGACTACATGACATACAGAATACATATGGGAGAATATTTGTAGCTCAGGGTTGAGATAAGGGGTCCTTTGTGGTCTCTGAGCTTGGTTGTTTTGCCATTTTTGGGCCGTTTTTCATCCTGTTTTTGCGGCCCTTTTTTTTGGGATTTTTGGGCCAATTGTTCAGCCTGTTTTGGGCCTGTTTTTCAGCCATTTTGAGCTCTGTTTTTTGCCCCATTGTTCAGCCTGTTATGCACATTTTTGGCCTATTTTGGGCTCATTTTTTCGGCCTTGTTTTTAACTGGGTTTTTTTGCTGTTTTTTGTGACATTTTTCATGCTCGTTTTCCGTCTGTTTTGGGGCTCTTTTGGCCAATTGTTCGACCTGTTTTTGACCTGTTTTTCAGCCCTTTTTGGCCCCATTTTTGGCCCATTTTCAGGGCATTTTTGGCCTGTTTTTGTCCCATTGTTCAGCCTGTTATGGGCATTTTTTTGGCCTATTTTGGCTCATTTTTTGGCCTTTTGGGGCCTTGTTTTTTACTGTTTGGCTGTTTTTTGTGCCATTTTTCATGCTGTTTTCCATCTGTTTTGGGGTTGTTTGGGCCTGTTTTTGACCTGTTTTTCAGCCGATTTTGGTCCCGTTTTTGGACCATTTTTCAGGGCATTTTTGGCCTGTTTTAGGACCAAAATGGCCCATTTTTCCACTTTGGCCCATTTTGGCTTAGTTTTTCAGGCTGTTTTAGGCCAGTAGAGTGCTTCAGGAGGTCATGGAGGGTGAAAACGAGATGCGGGTGGCAGGGGCGGTTTGTTTTAGCCACTAGAGGCACCGTGGGCCAGTCCTTTCATATTTCCAGGGCGGCCCTGCGGGCTGGATTTAAGCACCCTGGGGGCCGGATGTGGCCCGCGGTTGTTGAGTTTGACATCCCTGTTGTAGATGGTTCCTCTTTCTTTGGGGCACCTCAGAAACCACAAGAGACAGCAATGGTTCCTGTAGATGCCATGAATACTTAAAAGGACGATTCCCAAACAAACCACAGGACTTAACCATGCAACCCTTTGTTTCAGCCAGAAGAACTTTTTTCTGTCCCTTTTCCTATGTCAGTGACCTTCTCAGCAAGACCAACTTCCTGTCCGCCTTCTGTGGCCATACCCTTCTTTTCCAGGGTCCAGAGAAAAGAAAAAGAATAGACGTAGTCCTCTACTTACGACCAGCATTGAGCACAAAATTTCTAATACTAGACGAGAAAGTCGTTCAGTGAATTTTGCCCCATTTCCCGATTTTCATTGCCCCAGGTGTTAAGTGAATCACTGTAGTTGTTAAATTAGTAAGATGGTTGTTCAGAAAATCTGGCTTCTCCATTGATTTTATTGATTAGAAGATTGCAAAAGGTTATGACATGACCCCGGAATACTGTAACTGTCATAAATACGACTCAGTTGCCAAGCGTCTGAATTTTGATCACAGGACCATGGGGATGGTGCAGTGTTCGTAAATGTGAAAAATGGTCATGAATCATTTTTTTCAGTGTAATTGTGATTTTCAATGGTCATTGAATTACTGTCAATCGAGGACTATCTGTGGATGGCTGGTTTGATATTTGCTTTTTCAGGCAAACCTTTACGATGACTGCTGACCTTGTGGGACCCTAAGAGTATTCTGAGTTTCAACTCCCGGAATTGTGAGCATGTGGGAAGAGGGAGAGTTTCCCACGCATAGCCTGCCTGAATCCCCTTAAGCACAGGAGGAGGAGGAGGTGGGAGGAGTAGATCTCCTGAGGTTCATCAACTAAGGATTTTGCTAATTTTTGAGGCTGATTTTGAGGAAAAAGAGCTTCAACAAATATTTCCTCAATGTTCACAAATCACACACAGTTCCCAGACATTAAGAAGAGGAAGTTGTAACACTGGATAGAGGACGGCCACCTATTTAGAAAGGGAAGACTTTAGAGAGACGCTTTCCTTCCAATCCCACGCCCATCAGCCCTGGCCCCATGGAAGCTGCTCTGATCTTCCGCGCCTTTGCAGGATCCCTTGGCATAGCGCACAGAGTCCACCAGGGGTCTCCCTCGTCAGCGCTTGAAAGGGATCGGCAGTCCCCTTCCGGAAGAGAACTGAGCATGCGCCTGGCTCTTTCCAAGTCGCGGAAAGGGCGGGGGGAGTTCGAGGTCCCATATTCCCCTGCCACCCGGTGGAAGGAAGGGACAGGTAGGGCAGCTCCGCACCTGCCGGGTTTTCTCCAGGAAGAAAATCGGTCGCCAGAAAGAGTGGATCCATTTCCCCTCCGTTTCCTCCGGCAAAGCTCTGCATGCGGGGGGAGGGAGAGGTTGCCTTTCCAAAACACAAGAGAATGTCTTGATTCCTGGACAATTTCCCGCACATTTCTTGGCCCCTTTTTCAGAAGGGGTTTCCCTCGCCTCCCCTTTCCTGGGCCGAGAGAAGCGACCGGCCAAAGTTCCTCCGGTTGGCTTCATGGGGTTCTGCTGCCCCAGGTTTTACTAGAAATTAAAATGTTGATTTGAATTGATTGAGCTTCTTGCTGAATAGATTTAGAGAGCCACCCACATGAATCTTTTATTTTTATGACTGGAGAGATAATTTGGATTGTGCAAAGGGTTGTAGGCAGCAACAGAAATGATTTGATATAAATAATTAGGAAATAGAAACCCAAAACATATTTTAAATGTATTTATCCAATATTTTGATTCCTTGATAGAAGTTGAGGCAGAGGAGTGCTAGCAAACTTTCCCCAAACAAAACTAGTATATCTAATAAGACCCCTTCCTTCCCCCACTTTGCAGAACTTGGGTTCATAAGAACTTCTTTTGTTGCTTTATTTATTTATTTATGGAGGAGGATGCTCTGTATTCAAATTTGCCACCCTGTTGAACACCCTTGTGTTTTCCATTTTAGTTCTGTAAGCCGGAGATCTTTCTGGTTCCTCTGGAGACCGAAGTACCTTGTGAGGGAAGAGGGCTGAATGGCGTTAGGAGGTTTGGCCAGACCTCTTGTGATTAGGAAGACCTGGGGAGATGCATGGGTCCATTTTGGAGCTGGATTAGAGACCAGAGAGAAGATGGAGGGACAACATCCAGCAGATGCAGGAGCTGGAAAAAGCCCTCCAGGTGCTCAGCCTTGGAGCTGTGGGAAGAATGGAGCAAGTCCTGGGCAGAAGAACCAAGAAGAGGAAGCCAGGAGATCAGAGGTCCAATGCTGTCACTTCAGAAATGTGCAGTTCCAGGAGGGGAAGAGTCCCCGAGATGTTTGCAGTCAGCTTCACTGCCTTTGCCGTCAGTGGCTGCAGCCAGAAAGACACACCAAGGCTCAGATGCTGGACCTGGTGCTCCTGGAGCAGTTCCTGGCTGTCCTTCCCCCAGAGATGGAGAAATGGGTGCGGGAGTGTGGAGCGGAGACCAGTTCCCAGGCGGTGGCCCTGGCCGAAGGCTTCTTGCTGACCCAAGAGTCTGAGAAGATGCAGGAAGAGTTGCAGGTGGGAGAATGTAACCATGGCAGCTCTAAAGAGAATCTTTCTGAATTTGTCAATGTTTCTCTGGCAGAATTTTCTGGGATTATGAGCTGCTAAGATCTCTTGTTCTATTCTTCTTCCAGAGGATGAATTTGGGCCAATTTTTCTATTCTGGCTTTCCAGCTTAAACGATGGAGATTGGTGTCTGCTTGGCTGAGTGTTCAATATTGATAATTGATTTCTATCTCTCTACTCTTCCTTTCTTTTTCGTGCCACATCTTCTCCACAAGTCCTTGCAAGCTATCACCGAGTATCCCCAGGGGTGGAAAGATTCATCGAAATCCTCTCAAGAGCTGCTATTCAGGGAGAGCTTCCAGGAAGGTCAAAGTCAGGACATCCCACCAGGTAACAAAAGCTCTTTCCATGGGATATGAAGTTCTGACATCCATCCATCTGATTGTTTTGTTCACTTTGAGTGGAATCTCTCTCTCTCTCTCTCTTTTAACAGTCTGCTTCTACCATTTTCTGCCCCACAGATAATAGAAAACTGTCCTTAGTATTTTTAGAACGACCTTCTCTTTGTGATAGAGCTGAAAGAGTGGCTGAACTTCTGCCTCAGGTAAGAGGAGAAATATTGGAAAGGTCCACGAAACTTGGAATGGTTTCATTTTATTCTGTATAATTTTCAATGAGTAAAATTGCTGTTTCCAAGCAAGACAAATTTTAGATTAGATCATTGAAAATTCACACCTGGCTGAACCTACCTGTCCCTTCGGATAAGCTTTCTCCACCCTCCTGCTTCAGGCTCAGATTTCATTGAACAGATGTTGTCTTGACCTGAGATCTTCCTCCTGTCTCCCATGGTCATTCTCACTACCATTACAAGCTCTATCAACACTTAATTTAATTTAATTTAATTTAATTTAATTTAATTTAATTTAATTTAATTTAATTTAATTTAATTTTTAATTTAATTTAATTTAATTTAATTTAATTTAATTTAATTTAATTTAATTTAATTTAATTTAATTTAATTTAATTTAATTATTTAATTTAATTTAATTTAATTAATTGTTCTTATATGCTGCCCAACTCCTGCGGGACTCAGGGCGG
Organism: Diadophis punctatus similis; assembly: GCA_023053685.1. Lineage (NCBI taxonomy): Eukaryota > Metazoa > Chordata > Lepidosauria > Squamata > Dipsadidae > Diadophis > Diadophis punctatus. Next base: position 247,003,208 of record JALIGW010000002.1, on the reverse strand, counting down.
CTTCCAACACAGATGGATTTCCCCTGTATTTCCTTCTGTCCACTCTAGGAAGAATTGGTGCCAATGATAAGTGGTGGGTTTAATACCCAACTGTCAATCTATTTTTATTGGGTTTCATTGAAAGGTATCACAATTCTCTCAATGTGATGAAATGTGCTTCAGTTGTGCAATCAGCCAGAAGTGGTGTGATCCCATTCTGAATTCTGCAGAAGATACCCATTTTGTTCATAGGATCTCTCTGCTTGGTGTGGTGAAAGAAAACTCTCACACTATTCTTGGGATTATCTTTTAATAGGGAAACCTGTTTCCTTGTTCAGGAAGTCGTGTCTTTTGAGGAAGTGGCCGTGTATTTCTCCAAGGAGGAGTGGTCTCAACTGGATCCTGCCCAAAAAGCTCTCCATGGGGAAGTCATGCTGGAGAATTCCAGGAATCTGGCCTCTCTGGGTAAGAACCCCTGTCTGTGCTCAGAAAAGTAGAGAAGGCATGGGTGGGTGGGTGGAGGGTTAGATATTTCTGATAAAAAAGAATAACTTTTTATTTATATCCTGCCTTCATTATTTTTTGAAAGCAAGTTAAGGCAGTGCACGCAACCAGTACTCCTTCCTCTTCCTTTTCCCCCCCAACAACAACGCTGTGATATGGGTTGAGCTGAGAGAGACACCCCCAAAGTCACCCATCCAGCATTCATGCTTAAGGCAGAACAATAGTACAGGTAGTCCTCGAGTTATGACCACAATTGAGCCGAAAATTAATGTTGCTAAGCAAGAAATTTGTTAAGTGAGTTTTTCCCCATTTTATGACTTTTCTTTCCACTGTTGTTAAATGAATCTCTGCAGTTTAAGTTAGTAACACGGTTGTTAAGAGAATCTGGCTTCTCCATTGACTTTGCTTGTCAAACGACCCCGGGACACTGCAACCATCATAAATATGAACCAGTTGTCAAGCGTTTAAATGCAAATCACATGACCACGGTGTTGCTGCAATGGTCATAAGTGTGAAAAATGGTCTTCAGTCACTTTTTTCAATGCCGTTGTAACTTTGAAACATCACTAAATGAGCTGTTGTAAGTTGAAGACTATCTGCACTCACAATCTCCCAGTTTCTACCTTGGTGCCTTAACCATTGGACCAAACTGCCTGAGATGTGCCCACTTGTGTTCTGGGGCTGGGGAGGTATTGCCATCCAGAAAGTTAGATGTTATTTCTGATAAAAAATAATTACCTTTTTTTAATATCCAGTGGACACACCTAGTACTCCTTCCTCTTCCTATTTTCCCCCTAACAACAACACTGTGGCATGGGTTGGGCTGAAGAGAGACTGGCCCAACCAGCATTCATGCTTAAAACAGAACTAGAACTCAGAGTCTCCCAGTCTCTAGCCTGGCTCTTTAACCATTGGACCAAACGTGACTGAGATGTGCCCACTTGTGTTCTCACTTTGGCATCATTGTAAATTGTGGGTGGGAAGCCATTGCCATCCAGAAATTTTATTGACTTTCAAAGATTCTGCTCTGCAGACAGATGGAGATTTTTCATTGAAATTGGGGAGCTGGTGGGTATGTTGCTGCCCCAGCATTATACAATCTCCAATGCCCTTTGGGGGTTTGTGGCCCTATGGAATTGTCCCAGGTAACCATGGGGCTCACACACACTGGAGCTCAAAGATTAGATCAGGCATTTGTCTTAGTTTTGTTGGGATGTCATCCAATTCTAAAATACGAGAATTGGTGGGAGCCCACTTGGAAATCTGTCTTTGGAAACACCGTAGTTTGGAATCTTCATGTTTGCAACAAAGCAGCCAAAATATATTGATGATTCTTTTGCTAAATTTCGGATATGAACATTCTCCTAGTTAGTTACATGTTATATTTTTCTCTTTCAAGGTTATAATGAGCAAGTGAATAAAAATTGTAAGGAACAATGTCAACCGGCACATCCAAAAAAGAAAAATGGGAAATTTGCAGATGAGATGCAAACAAAGATTGATGAAACAAACCGATCACAAAGTGAAATTAAAAAAAGCTTTCCTTTGGCCAATCGTCTTGTTAGCCATACAATCATCGATATGGGAGAAATAGCATATAAATTCATGGATTGTGAAATCAGCTTTAATAAATCCGATCATCTCATTTCCCATAAAGAGACACATTCAGAAGAGAAACAATATACCTGCATGGAATGCGGAAAGGCCTTCTGTGATTATGACTCTCTTACAATCCATCAAAGGAATCACACCGGAGAAAGACCTTATAAATGCATGGAGTGTGGAATGGCGTTTACTCGTAATAGTTGTCTTAATATCCACAAGAGGGTCCACACAGCAGAGAAGCCATATCAATGTCTTGAATGTGGAAAGAGTTTTAAGTGGAATTGTGCTCTCGCCTCCCATAAAAGGATCCACACAGGAGAGAAGCCATATCAATGTATGGAATGTGGAAAGGGCTTTAGGAATAATTGTGATCTTACTTCCCATAAAAGGATCCACACAGGAGAGAAGCCATATCAATGTATGGAATGTGGGAAATGCTTTTCAAGAAGATATAACCTTACTTGCCATAGAAAGATCCACAAATGGGAGACGCCATTTGGTGAGCTGGCTTACGATAAAAGGAGACATACAGGGGATAAACAGTTTGAATGCATGGAGTGTGGAAAGAATTTTACTTGTAGCAGTAGTCTTAAAACTCACAAGTTGATCCACACAGGAGAGAAGCCATATCAATGTATGGAATGTGGAAAGGGCTTTAGGAAGAATTGTGCACTTACTTTGCATAAAAGGATCCACACAGGAGAGAAGCCATATCAATGTATGGAATGTGGAAAGGGCTTTAGGAAGAATTGTGCACTTACTTTGCATAAAAGGATCCACACAGGAGAGAAGCCATATAAATGTATGGAATGTGGAAAGGGCTTTAGGAAGAATTGTCGTCTTACGTCCCATAAAATGATCCACACAGGAGAGAAGCCATATCAATGTATGGAGTGTGGAAAGGGCTTTAGGAAGAATTGTAATCTTACTTCCCATAAAATGATCCACACAGGAGAGAAGCCATATCAATGTATGGAATGTGGAAAGGGCTTTAGGAAGAATTGTAATCTTACTTCCCATAAAATGATCCACACAGGAGATAAGCCATATCAATGTATGGAGTGTGGAAAGGGCTTTAGGAAGAATTGTCGTCTTACGTCCCATAAAATGATCCATACAAGGGGAAAAAACCTATGAATACATGGAGTGTGGAAAGAGCTTTTGAAGAAGATACACTCTTACTTGCCATAGAAAGATCCACAAATGGAAGAAGACATATCGATAGAGGTGATATAAATAACTGAATTCCGATTTACTGTGTGAGACAGTGACTAGAGATAACCAGTGGGACTGAGAAAATATTTTTTAATGTAAAGTATCGGTGCCACTGGTTCCTCCCCACAAACCTCAACACATACATGTTCTATAGAAGAAGGTTCAGATGTAGATCCCTGAAAAGGAGCCAGAACTGTGGGAAATGTTATAAACACACATGCAAACGTTTTTCTTCTGGCAAAGTGCCAAATTATGTTTTAATTTGGAATGATAAAGTCTCAGACAAAAGCTAAAATGCAGATTTTTTTATACATGTACCTGTACCATTAGATTAAAGAAGTACAGTTGGTATGATTGTTTAACAGGTGGTCAATATATTCCAAAGGAAAAGGGGAATTCAAAGTATTGTGGCATCAGAAGCTATCGAGCATCAACTGAGGAAAGGGACTTTTGAAAACTGCAGAGCCTGAAATAAAGTTAGGTCAATCACTGCAGGAATTGGCTGTAGAGATCTGCCACATTGGGATGTGCTGCAATTCACTAAGGAATTACTACTACTTTGGGTTTTGGAATCTCACTCCAACTTGAAATCATTTACTCAAAAGAGGGCTTAGCAATATGCTGTCAGATCTCTTAGGTAGCCAGAGCGGAATAAGGCCAGACAGACTAACTCTATTGTAAGGCTATTGTACCACTACTATTCATACTCTATTGTAAGGTTGTATGAATAGAATTGTGCAAGCCTGAAAGGACAAATCTGCTGTTGCTGAAAGTTGCTACTGAGATGGAGAGCATATGTGTTGAATAAATAAATAATAACAGTCTGATACATCAATGCATATTGTTTTTAAGATTCCTTCCTTGCCAATTATACAACTGCATACTCCTCCACCTTTTATTTGATCTTTCCTTGAGTAGCATCTATTTCCCTTTTCCCTCAAGGTGATTCCCACAAAGCTTTACAAGTTCCTAGTGTTGTGGAAATATCCATACCTTTAAATCTTCTAGCTGTGTCCAAAGATAGTAACCGTGAAGGCAGGTTCTTTTAGAGGAAAATAACTATCCAGCGAAGCATTCAAGAAGAACCTAGATGAGTCATAAACAGATTTTATAGGACTGCATGACACACAGAATACATATGGGAGAATATTTGTAGCTCAGGGTTGAGATAAGGGGTCCTTTGTGGTCTCTGAGCTTGGTTGTTTTGCCATTTTTGGGCCGTTTTTTCAGCCGTTTTTGGCCGTTTTTCATCCTGTTTTTGCGGCCTTTTTTTGGGGATTTTTGGGCCAATTGTTCAGCCTGTTTTGGGCCTGTTTTTCAGACATTTTGAGCTCTGTTTTTTGCCCCATTGTTCAGCCTGTTATGCACATTTTTTGGCCTATTTTGGGCTCATTTTTGGGCCTTGTTTTTAACTGGGTTTTTTTGCTGTTTTTTGTGACATTTTTCATGCTCGTTTTCCGTCTGTTTTGGGGCTCTTTTGGCCAATTGTTCGACCTGTTTTTGACCTGTTTTTCAGCCCTTTTTGGCCCCATTTTTGGCCCATTTTCAGGGCATTTTTGGCCTGTTTTTGTCCCATTGTTCAGCCTGTTATGGGCATTTTTTTGGCCTATTTTGGCTCATTTTTTGGCCTTTTGGGGCCTTGTTTTTTACTGTTTGGCTGTTTTTTGTGCCATTTTTCATGCTGTTTTCCATCTGTTTTGGGGTTGTTTGGGCCTGTTTTTGACCTGTTTTTCAGCCGATTTTGGTCCCGTTTTTGGACCATTTTTCAGGGCATTTTTGGCCTGTTTTAGGACCAAAATGGCCCATTTTCCAGTTTGGCCCATTTTGGCTTAGTTTTTCAGGCTGTTTTAGGCCAGTAGAGTGCTTCAGGAGGTCATGGAGGGTGAAAACGAGATGCGGGTGGGGGTTGCGGCTTGTTTTAGCCGCTAGGCCAGTCCTTTCATATTTCCAGGGCGGCCCTGCGGGCTGGATTTAAGCACCCTGGGGGCCGGATGTGGCCCGCGGTTGTTGAGTTTGACATCCCTGTTGTAGATGGTTCCTCTTTCTTTGGGGCACCTCAGAAACCACAAGAGACAGCAATGGTTCCTGTAGATGCCATGAATACTTAAAAGGACGATTCCCAAACAAACCACAGGACTTAACCATGCAACCCTTTGTTTCAGCCAGAAGAACTTTTTTCTGTCCCTTTTCCTATGTCAGTGACCTTCTCAGCAAGACCAACTTCCTGTCCGCCTTCTGTGGCCATACCCTTCTTTTCCAGGGTCCAGAGAAAAGAAAAAGAATAGACGTAGTCCTCTACTTACGACCAGCATTGAGCACAAAATTTCTAATACTAGACGAGAAAGTCGTTCAGTGAATTTTGCCCCATTTCCCGATTTTCATTGCCCCAGGTGTTAAGTGAATCACTGTAGTTGTTAAATTAGTAAGATGGTTGTTCAGAAAATCTGGCTTCTCCATTGATTTTATTGATTAGAAGATTGCAAAAGGTTATGACATGACCCCGGAATACTGTAACTGTCATAAATACGACTCAGTTGCCAAGCGTCTGAATTTTGATCACAGGACCATGGGGATGGTGCAGTGTTCGTAAATGTGAAAAATGGTCATGAATCATTTTTTCCAGTGTAATTTTGATTTTCAATGGTCGTTGAATTACTGTCAATCGAGGACTATCTGTGGATGGCTGGTTTGATATTTGCTTTGTCAGGCAAACCTTTACGATGACTGCTGACCTTGTGGGACCCTAAGGGTATTCTGAGTTTCAACTCCCGGAATTGTGAGCATGTGGGAAGAGGGAGGGTTTCCCACGCATAGCCTGCCTGAATCCCCTTAAGCACAGGAGGAGGAGGAGGTGGGAGGAGTAGATCTCCTGAGGTTCATCAACTAAGGATTTCGCTAATTTTTGAGGCTGATTTTGAGGAAAACGAGCTTCAACAAATATTTACTCAATGTTCACAAATCACACACAGTTCCCAGACATTAAGAAGAGGAAGTTGTAACACTGGATAGAGGACGGCCACCTATTTAGAAAGGGAAGACTTTAGAGAGACGCTTTCCTTCCAATCCCACGCCCATCATCCCTGGCCCCATGGAAGCTGCTCTGATCTTCCGCGCCTTTGCAGGATCCCTTGGCATAGCGCACAGAGTCCACCAGGGGTCTCCCTCGTCAGCGCTTGAAAGGGATCGGCAGTCCCCTTCCGGAAGAGAACTGAGCATGCGCCTGGCTCTTTCCAAGTCGCGGAAAGGGCGGGGGGAGCTAGAGGTCCCATATTCCCCTGCCACCCGGTGGAAGGAAGGGACAGGTAGGGCAGCTCCGCACCTGCCGGGTTTTCTCCAGGAAGAAAATCGGTCGCCAGAAAGAGTGGATCCATTTCCCCTCCGTTTCCTCCGGCAAAGCTCTGCATGCGGGGGGAGGGAGAGGTTTCCTTTCCAAAACACAGAGAATGTCTTGATTCCTGGACAATTTCCCGCACATTTCTTGGCCCCATTTTCAGAAGGGGTTTCCCTCGCCTCCCCTTTCCTGGGCCGAGAGAAGCGACCGGCCAAAGTTCCTCCGGTTGGCTTCATGGGGTTCTGCTGCCCCAGGTTTTACTAGAAATTCAAATGTTGATTTGAATTGATTGAGCTTCTTGCTAAATCGATTTAGATAGCCACCCACATGAATCTTTTATTTTTATGACTGGAGAGATAATTTGGATTGTGCAAAGGGTTGTAGGCAGCAACAGAAATGATTTGATATAAATAATTAGGAAATAGAAACCCAAAACATATTTTAAATGTATTTATCCAATATTTTGATTCCTTGATAGATTTTGAGGCAGAGGAGTGCTAGCAAACTTTCCCCAAACAAAACAAGTATATCTAATAAGACCCCTTCCTTCCCCCACTTTGCAGAACTTGGGTTCATAAGAATTTCTTTTGTTGCTTTATTTATTTATTTATGGAGGAGGATGCTCAATATTCAAATTTGCCACCCTGTTGAACACCCCTGTGTTTTCCATTTCAGTTCTATAAGCCGGAGATCTGTCTGGTTCCTCTGGAGACCGAAGTACCTTGTGAGGGAAGAGGGCTGAATGGCATTAGGAGGTTTGGCCAGACCTCTTGTGATTAGGAAGACCTGGGGAGATGCATGGGTCCATTTTGCTGCTGAATTAGAGACCAGAGAGAAGATGGAGGGACAAAGCCCAGCAGATGCAGGAGCTGGAAAAAGCCCTCCAGCTACTCAGCCTTGGAGCTGTGGGAAGAATGGGGCAAGTCCTGGGCAAAAGAGCCAAGAAGAAGAAGTCAACAGTTCAGAGGTCCAATGCTGTGACTTCAGAAATGTGCAGTTCCAGGAGGGGAAGAGTCCCCGAGATGTTTGCACTCGGCTTCACCGCCTTTGCTGTCAGTGGCTGCAGCCAGAAAGACACACCAAGGCTCAGATGCTGGACCTGGTGCTCCTGGAGCAGTTCCTGGCTGTCCTTCCCCCAGAGATGGAGAAATGGGTGCGGGAGTGTGGAGCGGAGACCAGTTCCCAGGCAGTGGCCCTGGCCGAAGGCTTCTTGCTGACCCAGGAGTCTGAGAAGATGCAGGAAGAGTTGCAGGTGGGAGAATGTAATCCTGGCAGCTCTAAAGAGGATCTTTCTGAATTTGTCAATGTCTCTCTGGCAGAATTTTCTGGGATTATGAGCTGCTAAGATCTCTTGTCCTATTCTTCTTCCTTTCTTTCTCATGCCACATCTTGTCCACAAGTCCTTGCAAGCTATGACCGAGTATCCCCAGGGGTGGAAAGATTCATCGAAATCCTCTCAAGAGCTGCTATTCAGGGAGAGCTTCCAGGAAGGTCAAAGTCAGGACATCACACCAGGTAACAGAAGCTCTTTCCATGGGATATGACATTCTGACATCTATCCATCTGATTGTTTTGTTCACTTTGAGTGGAATCTCTCTCTCTCTCTCTCTCTCTCTCTCTCTCTCTCTCTCTCTCTCTCTCTCTCTCTCTCTCTCTCTCTCTCTCTCTCTCTCTCTCTCTCTCTCTCTCTCTCTCTCTCTCTCTCTCTCTCTCTCTCTCTCTCTCTCTCTCTCTCTTTTAACAGTCTGCTTCTACCATTTTCTGCCTCACAGATAATAGAAAGCTGTCCTTAGTATTTTTAGAACGACCTTCTCTTTGTGATAGAGTTGAAAGAGTGGCTGAACTTCTGCCTCAGGTAAGAGGAGAAATATTGGAAAGGTCCACGAAACTTGGAATGGTTTCATTTTATTCTGTATAATTTTCAATGTATAATATTGCTGTTTCCAAGCAAGACAAATTTTAGATCAGATCATTGAAAATTCACACCTGGCTTAACCTACCTGTCCCTTCAGATATGCTTTCTCCACCCTCCTGCTTCAGGCTCAGATTTCATTGACCAGATGGATTTCCCCTGCATTTCCTTCTGCCCACTCTAGGATGAATGGGAGCCAATGATATGTAGTGGGTTTAATACCCAACTGTCAATCTATTTTAATTGGGTTTCATTGAAAGGCATCATAATTCTCTCAATGTGATGAAATGTGCTTCAGTTGTAGCATCAGCCAAAAGCAGTGTGATCCCATTCTGAATTCTGCAGAAGATGCCCATTTTGTTCATAGGATCTCTCTGCTTGATGTGGTGAAAGAAAACTCTCACATTATTCTTGGGATTATCTTTTAATTGGGAAACTTGTTTCCTTGTTCAGGGTGTTGTGTCTTTTGAGGAAGTGGCCGTGTATTTCTCTGAGGAGGAGTGGTCTGAGCTGGATCCTGCCCAAAAAGCTCTCCATGGGGAAGTCATGCTGGAGAATTCCAGGAATCTGGCCTCTCTGGGTAAGAACCTCTGTCTGTTCTCAGAAACGTAGAGAAGGCATGGGTGGATGGAGGGCTTAGATCAGTGGTTCCCAACCTTTCTAATGCCGTGACCCACGCCCTGCCCCCCCACCGCGACCCACCCCGCCGCCGCCATTTGGGTTCTTTTACCCTCTGCGCATGCGCAAAGCTTCTGCGCATGCGCAGAGAGTAAAATAACCCAAATAATGGCATCCGGGCGAAGTCTCCGCTTGCTTCGCATGTTGCCTCTGGGAGCTTTTAGAGCCCCGTCACAAAAGGCGTGTTTGACTTCGGCGGGCCCAGGACAGGCGGCTGTTTTTTATTTGCAACCTGCGCTGGTGTAAATGCAACAGTACGGAGGGGGAGTTCACAAGTTGCGGCAAAGGGGATCTTCAACGGACGTTTCCGTTCCAGGGAAGCCCCCCCCCTCTTCGCTCGGCCCCCGGGATCAGAAGTCGGGATTGAAGCCAGCTTGGGGGAGGAACGAGAGAGGGGAGGCCAGCCAAAGAGGCGGCAGAGGCGGTGGCTGGCCGGTGGGACCCCGCGAGCAGCAACAGCGGCAGCAGCGGCCGAAGGGCAGCCGGGGCAGAGTCGGGCTTCCAGCTGCCACCTGTCACCATGTTCCTCGCTTTGCAAAAGCCGGGATTGAAGCCAGCTTGGGGGAGGAACAAGAGAGAGGAGGCCAGCCAAAGAGGTGGCGGAGGCGGCCGGCGGCCGGTGGGACCCCGCGAGCAGCAGCAGCAACAGCTGTAGCAGCGGCCGACCGCGGGTGGGTGCCGAGGCGAGCGGGGGTGGCCGTGGCGGCTGCCAAGGGGTTGCCCCATGTGCACGGCGCCTGCAGCCCCGGGGGCTCCTCCATGGCGCGCGGTGGAGCCGAGCATTCCTTGGCACATTCTCTCCGGGCGGTTGTGCCCCACTTGGCCGCTGCCGAGCGCGCAAAGCCGGCAGAGCAAAGCGAGGAACATGGCAACAGGCGGCAGCTGGAAGCCCGGCTCTGCCCCGGCTGCCTTTCGGCTGCTGCTGTTGCTGCTGCTGCTTGCGGGGTCCCGCCCGCTGCCTCCTTGGCTGGCCTCCCCTCTCTCGTTCCTCGCCCAAGCTGGCTTCAATCCCGGCTTCTGCTCCTGGGGGCCGAGCGAAGAGGAGGGGGGGCTCCCCCCGGAACGGAAACGTCCTTGGAAGATCCCCTTTGCCGCCACTTGCAAACTCCCCCTCCGTACTGTTGCATTAGAGCTCGTGAGGGTTCCAAATAAAAAACAGCCGCCTGTCCTGGCCCTGCCGAAGTCGTGCACGCCTTTCGCGATGGGGCTCGTAAAACTCCCAAAGGCAACATGTGAAGCAAGCGGAGACCTCGCCCGGATCGGAGACTTCGCCTGGACGCCGCCATTTGGGTTATTTAACCCTCTGCGCATGCGCAGAACGCTTTGCGCATGCACAGAGGGTAAAAGAACCCAAATGGCGGCGGCAAGGTGGGTCGCGGTGAGGGCGGGGGCGGGGGTTGTAGGGCACGATATGGCCAGGCTTGTGGCAGTGGGGGGGGGGCTGAGGATGCCGGGGCGACCCCTGGGAAATGGTCATTCAACCCCCAAAGGGGTTGCGACCCCCAGGTTGGGAACCGCTGGCTTAGATATTTCTGATAAAAAAGATCACTTTTTATTTATATCCTGCCTTCATTATTTTTTACAAACAACTCAAGGCAGTGGACAAAACCAGTACTCCTTCCTCTTCCTGTTTCCCCCCAACAACAACGCTGTGATATGGATTGTGCTGAGAGAGACTCGCCCAAAGTCACCCAGCCAGCATTCATGCTTAAGGCAGAACTAGTAGAGGTAGTCCTCGAGTTATGACCACAATTGAGCCCAAAATTAATGTTGCTAAGCAAGAAATTTGTTACGTGAGTTTTGCTCCCATTTTATGACCTTTGTTTCCATTGTTGTTAAATGAATCATTGCAGTTTAAGTTAGTAACAGGGTTGTTAAGTGAATCTGGCTTCTCCATTGAGATTGCTTGTCAGAAGGTCACAAAAGGGGATCACATGACCCCAGGACACTGCACCAATTGTCAAGCATCTGAATGTAAATCACATGACCATGGGATTGCTGCAATGGTCATAAGTGTGGAAAATGGTCTTAAGTCACTTTTTTCAGTGCCATTGTAACTTTGATTGGTCACTAAATGAACTGTTGTAAGTTGAAGACTACCTGTGATCATAATCTCCCAGTTTCTAGTCTGGTGCCTTAACCATTGGACCCAACTGCCTGAGATGTGCCCACTTGTGTTCTGGGGCTGGGGAGGTATTGCCATCCAGAAAGTTAGATGTTATTTCTGATAAAAAATAATTACCTTTTTTTAATATCCAGTGGACACACCTAGTACTCCTTCCTCTTCCTATTTCCCCCCTAACAACAACACTGTGGCATGGGTTGGGCTGAAGAGAGACCGGCCCAAGGTCACCCAAACAGCATTCAACCTTAAGATGGAACTAGAACACAGAGTCTCCCAGTCTGTAGTCTGTAGTCTGGTGCCTTAACTATTGGAGCAAACTGACTGAAATGACCCCACTTGTGTTCTGAGTTTGGCATCATTCTCAGTTGAGGGTGGGAAGCTATTGCCATCCAGAAATTTTATTGACTCTGCAGACAAATGGAGATTTTTCACTGACGTTGGGGAGCTGGTGGGTATGTTGCTGCCCCAGCATTATACAGTGTCCAAAGCCCTTTGGGGGTCTGTGGCCCCATGGAATTGTTCCGGGTCACCATGGGGCTCACACACACTGGCTCTCAAAGATTAGCTCAGGCATTTGTCTTAGTTTCGTTGGGATGTCATCCAATTCTGATACATGAGAATTGGTGGGAGCCCACTTGGAAATCTGTCTTTGGAAACATCGTACTTTGGAATCTTCATGTTTGCAAAAAAACAGCCAAAATATATTGATGATTCTTTTGCTAAATTTTAGTTGCGAACATTCTCCTAGTTTGCTACATTTTACATTTTTCTCTTTCAAGGCTATCGTAAGGAAGTGAATAAGAATTATAAGGAACAATGTCAACCGGCCCATCCAAAAAAGAAAAACAGGAAATTTGAAGGTCAGATGCAAACAAAGATTGATGAAACAAACCGATCAGAAAGTGAAATTAAAAAAAGTTTTCCTTCGGCCAATCGTCGTCTTAGCCATACAATCACCAATACGGGAGAAATACCATATAAATGCATAGATTATGAAAAGCGCTTTAATAAATCTGAGCATTTCATTTCCCATAAAAAAACACATTCAGACAACAAACAGTATACCTGCATGTATTGTGGGAAGGCCTTTACTCTTCAGAGTAGTCTTATTACCCACAAGAGGATCCACACAGGGGAGAAGCCATATAAATGCATGGAGTGTGGAAAGAACTTTTCTTCTAACAGTAGTCTTAATCGCCACAAGAGGATCCACACAGGAGAGAAGCCTTATCAATGCATGGAGTGTGGAAAGAACTTTGCTCAAAGCAGTAATCTTAATATCCACAAGAGGATCCACACAGGAGAGAAGCCATATAAACGTATGGAATGTGGAATATGCTTTCGGAAGAATTGTGAGCTAGCTTCTCATAAAAGGATCCATACAAGGGGGGGAAACTTATGAATGCATGGAGTGTGGTACAAGAAGGTAGACTCTTACCTTCCATAGAAAGATCCACGAATAAAGGTAGGACAATCGCTGCAGGAATTAGTGGTAGAGATCTGCTGAATGTGGGATGTTCTGCAATTCACTAAGGAATTATTACTACTTTGGGTTTTGGAATCTCACTCCGGCTTAAAATAATTTACTCAAAAGAGGGCTTAGCAATATGCTGTCAGATCTCTGAGGTAAGACAGACAGAAATCATAGCCAGACAGGGTAACTCTATTGTAATGCTATTGTACTACTACTATTCATACTCTGTTGTAAGGCTGTATTAATAGAATTGTGCAAGTTTGAAAGGACAAATCTGCCGTTGCTGAAAGTTGTTCTGAGATGGAGAGCATATGCATTGAAATAATAATAATAATAATAATAATAATAATAATAATAATAATAATAATAATAATAATAATAATAATAATAATAATAATAATAATAATAATAAATAAATAACAGTCTGATACATCAATGCATATTGTTTTTAAGATTCCTTCCTTGCCAGTTATGTAGCTGCATACTCCTCCACCTTTTATTTGATATTTCCTTGAGTAGCATCTCTTTCCCTTGTCCCTCAAGGTGATTCCCACAAAACTTTACAAGTTCCTAGTGCTGTTGAAATATCCACACCTTGAAATCTATTAGCTGTGTCCAAAGACAATTACTTATCAAGGAAGGTTCTTTTAGAGGATAATAACTATCCAGCGAAGCATTCAAGAAGAACCTAGATGAGTCACAAACAGATTTTATAGGACTACATGACATACAGAATACATATGGGAGAATATTTGTAGCTCAGGGTTGAGATGAGGGGTCCCTGGTGCTCTCTGAGTTTAGTTATTTTGCAGAGATTTCATAAGCCAAACTAGGTGACATCATCAGTGATAGTAAGGACTGGGATTTGCTCTCAGTTTATATTTTAGTGGCTTGCCCTGTCACTTTTGGTGGAGTTAGTCATAAGAGCTTCTTTGGTTGAGCTGCTTAATGTTAGCTTGCTTGGCAGTTCCTTGTTTGCGGAATTTACTTCTTGATTGTTGGTCTGGCCTAAACGTGGAGTTAATCTGAGGTCATCTAGGTGCTGATGGCTGGTGATAAGGTGTTTTGGTCCTTTTGTTTCCCTTTTGGCTTGTTGATTGACTCTTGCATAGAATGTAGATATTGTTTATATCTACTGTATGTGTCTACTGATGGCTAATTTGTTAGAGTGCCAGTCTTCTAGAGCAGTGGTCACCAACTTTTCGGACCTCAGGGATCACTAAATTCATAATTTTAAATCCTGCGGACCACTAATATGAATCCAGTGCGCCGCTCACTGAAGCACCTGGACTCCCAGTGACGGGAGGGGGTCCTTCAGGCACGTAACTTGATCGCCTGTTTCTGCAACCTTAAACACTCAAGGAACCATTTGGACCAGTTTCACAGAAAAGAATACACCGGGATCTCTCATATCTATCTCTTTCTCACTCTCTCACTCTCTCTCATCTCTCTGTCTCTTTGTCACACACACTCACACTCTCTCTCTCATCTCTCTGTATCTCTCTCATCTCTCTCTGTATCTTTCTCTTTCTCTCATCGCTCTTTCATCTCTCTTTCTCTCATCTCTCTCTCATTTCTCTTTTTCTCTGTATCTCTCTCTCATCTCTCTCTCATCTCTCTTTTTCTCTGTATCTCTCTCTCATCTCTCTCTGTATCTCTCTCTCATCTCTCTCTGTCACGGTGTGAATATTGTCAGTTGTATGTCTATGCAGGTTGATGCACCCCTATTCTAATATTATGATATATTCCAATACAAGCAGAACACGTGATATGATCTTGTACGCATGTCCACATTCCAGATCCACCATTAATCACTTTTGACTTGGCTCTTGACTGGAACGGTCGCGTTTTCTTAGCAAATATGTAATTATTCAGGATTTATTGTTTCTGTACTGAAATAAATATTTCTATTAGACTTTTAATCTCGGCTTTATTTCTAACTGCCTGAATTCCAAGTAACGATCAAAATCGCCTCTATGAGGTTTATTCTCATCTCTCAACACTCTCTATGATCTCTCTCTGTATCTTTCTCTTTCTCTCTCTCATCCTTCTATCTCTCTCATCTCTCTCTCATTCTGATCCTCCGGCGCTCTCTGGATCTCGCCAGCGCTTTTTTGGCCTTTGTTGGTGCGGGATGCACCTTGGTCGCTCGGGGAGACGCATGACCTGCTCTCCGCCCGAGACACTCGCCCGACTCAGCTGCAGCCAGTGCTCCGTGTCGTAATGGGCTCCAGGAGGAGGAGGGGACGCCGTCTCCCCCATTGTGAAGCATGCTAAATTTAAGTGTCCTGTGCAAGGCGCTGCAAGAGCAGCAAGCAGGCCATGGAAGCGATGAGAGCAGTGGTGTCAGCCACAGCCTGGCCAGCCAGTGTGTCGGGGTGAAGAGGAAGTCATGCGTGTCCCAGTCGTGCAGCACTAAAAGTGTTGGAAGAAACGCCTGCGAGACCCAGATGAAGCTTTGCTCCCGCTCCGGAATATGGAGCATATCTCCATCCCCCGCCCTTACATTCTCAGGCCAGGCCAGGAGTGACTGGGAGGTGAGGGTGAGGGGCGGGGCCAGCCAGTGGTGGGATCATCCCACAGGAAGCCACAGCAGGGGGACGAAAGAGCCACAGGTTGCCAACACCTGTTGCCAACACCAGCTCGCCTGCACCGCCACCCCCCCTCTTGCTGCAACAGCACTGTTACCTCGTTCCGGCAGCGAGTGCTGCACTAATCCTTGCACGTGCACCACCTGCAAAGTTGCACATTGCATGTACTACTCTCTACAGCGGAGATTTCCAGCCCCACCATGAGCTGCCTGGCTGGTCCCATATTCCAGAGCTCTAGTCACAGGACTGGCCCATTGGTCATCCCGGAGCAGCTCCTCCACCCGGGTGCACTGCGGACCACCAAAATTTTCTCGTGGACCACAGGTTGGTGACCTCTGTTGTAGATGATTCCTGTTTCTTCTTTGGGGTCCTTTCAGAAACCACAACAGACAGCAGTGGTCCCTTAATTGGTTCCAGGAGATGGCACAGATCTGTAAAAGGATGATTCCCAAACACACATGACTTAACATGGGTGACCCTTTGTTTCAGCCAGAAGAACTTTTTCTGTCCTTTTTTCTATGTCAGTGACTTTCCCAGCAAGGCCAACTTCCTGTCTGCCTTCTGTGGTCGTCTCCCTCTTTTTGCAGGGACCAGACAAAAGGAAAAAAATATATATGAAGTTCTCTACCTATGACCAGAATTGAGCACAAAATTTCTAATGCTAGACGAGAAAGTTGTTAAGTGAATTTTGCCCATTTCACGACTTTTCTTGCCACAGTTGTTAAGCCAATGTTTCTGAACCTTGGCAATTTGAAGATGTGTGGACTTCAATTCCCAGAATTCCCCAGCCAGCGTTGCTGGCTGGGGAATTCTGGGAATTGAAGTCCACACATCTTCAAACTGCCAAGGTTCAGAAACACTGTGTTAAGCGAATCACTGCAGTTGTTAAATTAGTAAGATGGTTGTTCAGTGAATCTCCATTAATTTTGTTTGTCAGAAGATCACAAAAGGTTTTCACTTGCCTCTAGAAGTTGTGAATTGTCGAACACTAGAAGTTTTAAAGAAGTGATTGGACAAACATTTGTCTGAAATGGTATAAGGCTTCCTGCCTCAGTAGGGGGTTAGACTGGAAGACCTCCAAGGTCCCTTCCAACTCTGTTATTCTATTCTATTCTACAATGAGGGAAACCAAGGAATAGTTGTTTGTGGGGGAAAGGGTGGCTGTTTCAGGACCTCGGAGAGCTCCCAGCACAAGTTCCTATGAGTTGCATTAACCTTGCCTGAAAGGGACACCACCCCAGATCAATTGGGTGTCTTTCATCCTCTTTGCATTCTGAAAGGGAAAGCTCATGCTGCAGGTAACCCAATATTTAGTTAGAAAAAGGACTGAAAAAAATCAGAGCCCTCAGAGGAAGAGCCTGATGCACCTCACCCCTTTCATCTTGGAATCATCAAGCAGGCCATCCCTGGGTGAGCTCACACCACCATCCTTCTGCTTAACAGCCAGACGTGCTAACCCCTTGCACCACAGAGACCCAACACAGGCCTCCCCCTAAGCTCCCTCAGCTTGAACATCCATAGCTGGGGCTGGCTAGACAGCAATAAGATACACTAGTCAGAAGACCCAGGGTGTTCCTCTCTCCCACTACCAGAGGTGAAAATAAATCTTGGGCATAAATATTTCTTCGCTTGAGGCAGAATCTCAACAGCCGTGCCAGTGATGTAGGGGCATCATGCCTCATGAACCTGGGACTTGTTCAAAACATGGCTGGCACACACCTTTTAACTTTTGCCCTTCTAGGGTGGGCAGGCAACATGAGCAGACCAAGTTTTCATTCCAGGTTTTGTTTTTGGTGGGAGAAAAGGAGCTAGACTACGAAAACCAAAGAACAGCTGTAGCAGAGTTATGAATCTTCCAAATGAAGGAGGCTGATGCCAAGCCCCATGCCCAATCTCTGTGGTGGAAGAGGAACCATACAATCATCGATACAGGAGAAATACCATATAAATGCATGGATTATGAAAAGAGCTTTAATAAATCTGAGCATCTCATTTCCCATAAAAAAACACATTCAGAAGACAAACAATATTCTCTCTCTCTCTCTCTCTCTCTCTCTCTCTCTCTCTCTCTCTCTCTCTCTCTCTCTCTCTCTCTCTCTCTCTCTCCCTCCCTCCCTCCCTCCCTCCCTCCCTCCCTCCCTCTCTCTCTCCCTCTCTCTCTCTCTCTCTCTCTCTCTCTCTCTCTCTCATTATCTCTCATCTCTCTCATTCTGATCCTCCAGCACTCTCTGGGTCTCACCGGTGCATTTTCGGCCTTTGTTTGTGCTGGACGCATCTTGGTGGCTTGGGGAGATGCATGACCTGCTCTCTGCCCTGAGACAGTCGCCAGACCTGGCTGCAGCCATAATGTGCCAAATCTTTTTGGTGCAAGAGGTTAGTGCATCTGGCTGTTAACTGGAAGGATGGGGGTTTGAACCCACCCAGGGACGGCCTGTTTCATGACAAAATCCAGAAGTGAAAGTGATGGATTGTTATTGTATGGAGCATTTCAACTGAGGGCTTCAATTCCCACACTGTCAATTCTTTTCCTCGCTAGAATTTAAATATTAGTTTTACCCTCTGGAATTTAAGATGGGGAGATGAATACCCATCACCTTTCTTGAGGATTTCATGGGCCACAGAACAGCACTGGAATGGTGTCTTTCTTAGGGACGGTTAATCTAATAAGGAGCAGCCCACACGGAGCTGTCCAGGGTGCTGAAGCCTGTCTTCTGGCACATGCAATTTTTGATTGCAGTGCTATTACTATGCAATCCAATGCTATTTTTCTTGAGGCTCCATGCTAGACCCCAGTACTATTAATGATGCTACTACTCTCCCATAGTGTCTTCTAATTGTCCTGTAAATGGTGGTTTAATTGTTTTTAAGGATTAATTGGGATTTGGGGGGAAATAATTAGGATGGGCAAAGCTTCAACTTTACATGATGGCCAGATGTATTAACCCCTTGTACCACAGAGTCTTTTCCTTCTGCAGCTCTTTCTCTCAGCATCAGCTGCTGGTCTTCTTTGAAGCAAGCAGTATGCTGCCTTTGGTGGGTCCTAAGATGGGATCTGACACATGGAGCTGTACCTCCCACTGGGAATCCTCTGGATGAATTAATTTCCCACTCCTAGGAAGTGAATGTGTTTGTGATGGCTGATGCCATCATGTCAGTCATCTTCTGGAAGTCCCAATGACTTATTCATTTATGAACATTATTGACTGCCCAACTTACCACAGGGTAACTCTGGGAGGCTTACAATCATAAAAGTGTGTGTGTGTGTATATATGCATATATGTATATGTATGTATGTATGTATGTATGTATATATGCATATATGTGTATGTATATATACACACACATACAGATAAAGAAGCGATAGCCATCACGATCTCTGGAACATTTAAAATTTTATTTAAAACTACTATTAAAATTGCTAAGCTTTCGTCAACCCCTGTTGACTTCGTCAGAGTGTAAAATCCCCATGGAAGAGATGCTTGCTTTTATAGAATGCCTATCAATTTATTTATTTATTTATTTAAATGGATTTATATGCCGCCCAACTCTCAGGGGACTGTAAAAAGTCTATAGAGGATCTTACGACGGTGGTGGTCTCTTCAACCAGGCATTGCAATTGGCCATATAGCCACTTGGCTAGGCCAAATGTGGGGGTGCCGCGGAGGGAGACAATGGGGCGTAAGGGTACCTCCGCCTTATGGATCTTTGGCAACCCATAAAATCGTACCATGGCTGAATCTTTTGGCCGGATCATTCTTAGCCCCTCCTCATCCATTTTCCCTTGTCTCTTGAGCTTATCAAACACCTTATTAATTTGATTTTTGAATGACACCATAGGGTCTTTATCCAGGAGTTGATAAGCACTCCTGTCGCTAAGGAGGTTATGGGCTTTGCTATTGTAATCTATCTTCTCCATGACTACCGTTGCCCTCTCCTTATCTGCTGGTAGTACTACAATAGAATTGTCCTTCCTCAATTCCTGGAGGGCCGATGTTTCAGATTTTGATAGAGTCTTGTTTTGCCTATGGCTGGTGAGGAGCCCTACCAGATGTTGTCTGATGGAGTTTTTTACTTCCTTGGTGGTCTCAAGCTGATGGATAGTTGACTCCAGGGCTGCAGCAAAGTCAATGGCCTTGGCATCGTATCGTATTTTTCGGAGTATAAGATGCACCTTTTTACCCCCCAAAAGAGGGTGAAAACTTGGGTGCATCTTATACACCGAAAGTAGCCCCACCCACCCAGCCACCTCCACCCTTTGGCCTCTGTCTTCCAACAATTTACCTGCTTGCAGCAAAGAGGGAAGAGCCTGTAAAGCCAAGCAAGTCTGTAGCAGCTTCCCAACCTACAGCTGATTTGCCACGTGCTAAAATGAAAGTGAAGCTAGCTGCAAAGAGGCAAATAGCTGGGAGAGACACACAGATTTTTATTTTCTGCTGAACTGGATGCATGGGGGTAAGTGAATAACTATAAATGTCTGTAGAATGTTCAAATTATTAGACTTATTTTTTAAAGACTGCTTTATTATTGTTCTAGAGCCAGGGGTCTCCAACCTTGGCAACTTTAAGACTTGTGGACTTCAACTCCCAGAATTCAACAGCCAGCTTTGTTAGCTTTGCTGGCTGTGGAATTCTGGGAGTTGAAGTCCACAAGTCTTAAAGTTGCCAAGGTTGGAGACCTCTAGATAACTTAACAAAATAAAGAAGCTTTTTAAAATAAATGCTTGCTCTGAAGAGGTCCAATGCTATTGTATCTTATTTTAAATAATAGAGAATAATGTATAGTTCTAGAAATTTTAATTAATTTTAATAGCTCTGTACAAGTATAGTCTGAAATGTAACAGTTTTCTGTTTAGTATTAGAGTTAAATCCTGACTTACCTTGGAGTAGATCTATTTAAATAATTGGGAGGAGTTAGTGTGACTACATATATATATATATATATATATATATATATATATATATATATATATATATATATATATATATATATATATATATATATATATATATATATATATATATATATATATATATATATATAATGGTGATGTTCGTCCATCCTATTCGAAGAGGACCTTGACATTTATCAATTGAGGGGGATGTCAAGACTTGCACGTGAATTGGATTAAAGTGAGGGAGAGGTGCGCATAGTCAGCCTCACTCTCTCTTCTGCACACACACACACACACACACACACACACACACACGGAGAGGGTGGGGTCAGGATGTGGCAGAGGTGGGATCGATCAACCATTTCCACTGTAATGCTCATATTCAATTGGCAGAGCCAAATCTTTTGGGCCCTATGAAACGTCAGTCTGAGAGTAAGTAAGAAATTGTGTCCCCCGTCCTTCACTCCACAAGCTGAGCTCTGGCTGCATCGCTAAGACAAGCAAGAACCTCATTCTATTTTCTATTTGATTGGTGAGCAAATGAATGAGGAGACCCTGATTTTGAGCCACCAGGCAATAGCAATAGCAATAGCACTTAGACTTATATACCGCTTCATAGTACTTTACAGCCCTCTCTAAGCGGTTTACAGAGTTCAGCATATTGCCCCCAACAATCTGGGTCCTCATTTTACCCACCTCGGAAGGATGGAAGGCTGAGTCAGCCTTGAGCCTGGTGAGATTTGAACTGCTGAACTAGCAATCAGCTGAAGGTCGCAGTGCTGCTTTTAACCACTGCGCCACCTCGGCTCGTCAAGGAAGGCTGGTCATCCAAAGTGAGCAGACAGTGAAAAATTAAAGCCTGTCTGAGTTTCAACTCCCAGAATTGTGAGCATCAGGGAAGAAGGAGGGTTTCCCACGCATAGCCTGCCTGAATCCCCTTAAGCACAGGAGGAGAAGGTGGGAGGAGGAGATCTGAGGTTCATCAACTAAGGATTTTGCTAATTTCTGAGGCTGATCTTGAGGAAAATGAGCTTCAGCAATGATTTCCTCAATGTTCAAAAATCACACACAGTTCCCAGACATTAAGAAGAGGAAGTTCTAAAACTGCATAGAGGACGGCTACCTATTTGGAAAGGCAAGACTTTAGAGAGACGCTTTCCTTCCAATCCCACGCCCATGATCCCTGGCCCCCGTGGAACCTGCTCTGATCTTATGCGCCTTTGCAGGATCCCCTGGCATAGCGCACAAAGTCCACCAGGGGTCTCCCTCGTCGGCGCTTGGAAGGGATGGGCAGCCCTCTTCCGGAAGGGAACTGAGCATGCGCCTGGCTCTTTCGCGAACTCAAAAGTTTCCGGGAAAGGCGGGGAGCGTGTCTGCTTTTTCTACGGCGTCCGATTCTGCTCGCCTCGCTGTGAACCTTCGGTTGAGCCAGGAGGCCGAGAGGCTGTAAGGAATTCTCTCACGGGGGGAGATCCAGGCGTGACTCGGAGTGAGTGGGGGTCTTTTCTCGGACGCTGGAGGCGAGCCTGGAGCATCCAAAGCTTCATCAAGTTCCATGTCGCGGAAAGGGCGGGGGGGAGTTCGAGGTCCCATATTCCCCTGCTACCCCAGGAAGAAAATCGGTCGCCAGAAAGAGTGGATCCATTTCCCCTCCGTTTCCTCCGGCAAAGCTCTGCATGCGGGGAGAGGGAGAGGTTGCCTTTCCAAAACACAGAGAATGTCTTGATTCCTGGTCAATTTCCTGCACATTTCTTGGCCCCTTTTTCAGAAGGGGTTTCCCTCGCCTCCCCTTTCCTGGGCCGAGAGAAGCGACCGGCCAAAGTTCCTCCGGTTGGCTTTGTATGCAAGGCTGCAGTTCCGCGTGGAAGGAGTTGAGTGCAAGGCGTGTAAGGACGGGACCTCTGTTTCCTCCCTTCCCGCCTTTCCCCACCATCTCTTTGGTGTCTCTGCGGGCAGGCAAACAAGGAACCTGTTTCAAGAATGGCAATGCATTGGATGGTGGCTTGTTAATTGTGGCTTCTGAGATGATTTTGTGTGTGTGTGAGAGACGAGATTTAATTTGGATTGTGGAAAGAAATGTAGGCAGCAACAGAAATGATTTGATATAAATAATTAGGAAATAGAAACCCAAAACATATTTAAATGTATTTATCCAATATTTTGATTCCTTCATAGAAGTTGAGGCAGAGTAGTGCTAGCAAACTTTCCATAAAAAAACAAAACAAGTATATCTAATAAGATACCCCCCCTCCCCCCCTTTGCAGAACTTGGTAGGTTCATAATAATGTCTTTTGTTGCTTTATTTATTTATTTATGGAGGAGGATGCTCTGTATTCAAATTTGCCACCCTGTTGAACACCCTTGTGTTTTCCATTTCAGTTCTGTAAGCTGGAGATCTTTCTGGTTCCTCTGGAGACCGAAGTACCTTCTGAGGGAAGAGGGCTGAATGGCGTTAGGAGGTTTGGCCAGACCTCTCGTGATTAGGAAGACCTGAGGAGATGCATGGGTCCATTTTACTGCTGAATTAGAGATGAGAGAGAAGATGGAGGGACAACATCCAGCAGATGCAGGAGTTGGAAAAGGCCGTCCAGCTACTCAGCCTTGGAGCTGTGGGAAGAAAGGGGCAAGTCCTGGGCAGAAGAGCCAAAAAGAGGAAGCCAACAGTTCAGAGGTCCAATACTGTGACTTCAGAAAAGTGCAGTTCCAGGAGGGGAAGAGTCCCCGAGATGTTTGCAGTCAGCTTCACCGTCTTTGCCGTCAGTGGCTGCAGCCAGAAAGACACACCAAGGCTCAGATGATGGACCTGGTGCTCCTGGAGCAGTTCCTGGCTGTCCTTCCCCCAGAGATGGAGAAATGGGTGCGGGAGTGTGGAGCGGAGACCAGTTCCCAAGCGGTGGCCCTGGCTGAAGGCTTCTTGCTGACCCAGGAGTCTGAGAAGATGCAGGAAGAGTTGCAGGTGGGAGAATGTAACCATGGCAGCTCTAAAGAGGATCTCTCTGAATTTGTCAATGTCTCTCTGGCAGAATTTTCTGGGATTATGAGCTGCTAAGATCTCTTGTTCTATTCTTTCAGAGAATGAATTTGAGCCAATTTTTCTTTTCTGGCTTTCCAGCTTAAACGATGGACTTTGGTGTCTTCTGGGCTGAGTGTTCAATGTTGATAATTGATTTCTATCTCTCTACTCTTCCTTTCTTTCTTGTGCCACATCTTGTCCACAAGTCCTTGCAAGCTATGACCGAATATCCCCAGGGGTGGAAAGATTCATCGAAATCCTCTCAAGAGCTGCTATTCAGGGAGAGCTTCCAGGAAGGTCAAAGTCAGGACATCACACCAGGTAACAGAAGCTCTTTCCATGGGATATGACATTCTGACATCTATCCATCTGATTGTTTTGTTCACCTTGAGTGGAATCTCTCTCTCTCTTTTAACAGTCTGCTTCTACCATTTTCTGCCTCACAGATAATAGAAAGCTGTCCTTAGTATTTTTAGAACGACCTTCTCTTTGTGATAGAGTTGAAAGAGTGGCTGAACTTCTGCCTCAGGTAAGAGGAGAAATATTGGAAAGGTCCACGAAACTTGGAATGGTTTCATTTTATTCTGTATAATTTTCAATGAGTAAAATTGCTATTTCCAAGCAAGACAAATTTTAGATCAGATCATTGAAAATTCACACCTGGCTTAACCTACCTGTCCCTTCAGATATGCTTTCTCCACCCTCCTGCTTCAGGCTCAGATTTCATTGACCAGATGTTCTCTTGACTGGAGATCTTCCTCCTGTCTCCCAGGGTCATTCTCACTACCATTACAAGCTCTATCAACACTTAATTTAATTTATTTTTATTTAATTTAATTTAATTTAATTTAATTTATCGTTTTTATATGCCGCCCAACTCCCGCGTAACTCAGGGCGGCTTCCAACACAGATGGATTTCCCCTGTATTTCCTTCTGTCCACTCTAGGAAGAATTGGAGCCAATGATATGTAGTGGGTTTAATACCCAACTGTCAATCTATTTTAATTGGTTTCACTGAAAGGTATGGCAATCATCCCAATGTGATGAAATGTGCTTCAGTTGTGCCATCAGCCAAAAGCGGTGTGATCCCATTCTGAATTCTGCAGAAGATGCCCCTTTTGTTCATAGGATCTCTCTGTTTGATGTGGTGAAAGAAAACTCACCTTATTCTTGGGATTATCTGTTAATAGGCAAACTTGTTTCCTTGTTCAGGGTGTTGTGTCTTTTGAGGAAGTGGCCGTGTATTTCTCTGAGGAGGAGTGGTCTCAGCTGGATCCTGCCCAAAAAGCTCTCCATGGGGAAGTCATGCTGGAGAATTCCAGGAATCTGGCCTCTCTGGGTAAGAACCTCTGTCTGTGCTCAGAAACGTAGAGAAGGCATGGGTGGGTGGAGGGCTTAGATATTTCTGATAAAAAGATCACTGTTTATTTATATCCTGCCTTCATTATTTTGTGCAAATATCTCAAGGTTGTGGACACAACCAGTAGTCCTTCCTCTTCCTATTTCCCAAGAAGAAAAATGCTGTGATATGGATTGGGCTGAGAGAGACTCGCCTAAAGTCACCCAACGAGCATTCAACCTTAAGATAGAACTAGAACTCAGAGTCTCTAGTTAGGTGCTTTAATCATTGGACGAAACTGTCTGAGATGTGCCCACTTGTGTTCTGACTTTGGCATCATTGTAAATTGTGGGTGGGAAGCTATTGCCATCCAGAAATTTTATTGACTTTCAAAGATTCTGCTCTTCAGACAGATGGAGATTTTGGGGAGCTGGTGGGTATGTTGCTGCCCCAGCATTATACAGTGTCCAAAGCTTTTGGAATTTTGTGGCCCCATGGAATTTTCCCGGGTCACCAAGGGGCTCACAGACACTGGCTCTCAAAGATTAGATCAGTCATTTGTCTTAGTTTTGTTGGGATTTCATCCAATTCTGAAAAATGAGAATTGGTGGGAGCCCACTTGAAAATCTGTCTTTGGAAACATCATAGTTTGGAATCTTCATTTTTCCAACAAAACAGCCAAAATATATTGATGATTCTTTTGCTAAATTTCAGAAGAAAATGTTTGATCATTCTCCTAGTTTGCTACATTTTACATTTTTCTCTTTCAAGGCTATAATGCGCAAGTGAATAAGAAGTGTAAGGAACACGGTCAACCGGTCCATCTTAAAGAGAAAAAAAGGAATTTTGCAGATCAAATGCAAACAAAGATTGATGAAACAAACCGATTACAAAATGAAATTAAAAAAAGCTTTCCTTTGGCCAATCGTCTTACCCATACAATCATCGATACGGGAGAAATAACATATAAATTCATGGATTGTGAAATGAGCTTTAATAAATCCGAGCATCTCATTTCCCTTAAAGAGACACATTCAGAAGACAGACAATATACCTGCATGGAATGCAGAAAGGTCTTCTGTGATTATGACTCTCTTACAATCCATCAAAGGAATCACACAGGAGAAAGACCTTTTAAATGCATGGAGTGTGGAAAGACCTTTAATTGTAGCAGTAATCTTAATTCCCACAAGAGGATCCACACAGGAGAGAAGCCTTATACATGCATGGAGTGTGGAAAGGCCTTTAATTGTAGCAGTCGTCTTAATTCCCACAAGAGGATCCATACAGGAGAGATGGGATATCAATGCATGGAGTGTGGAAAGAGCTTTACTTGTAACAGTCATCTTAATTCCCACAAGAGGATCCACACAGAAGAGAAACCATATCAATGTTTTGAATGTGGAAAGAGTTTTAAGTGGAATTGTGCTCTCACCTCCCATAAAAGGATCCACACAGGAGAGAAGCCATATATATGTATGGAATGTGGAAAGGGCTTTAGGAAGAATTGTTATCTTACTTCCCATAAAAGGATCCACACAGGAGAGAAGCCATATATATGTACGGAATGTGGAAAATGTTTTAAGCAGAATGGTGAACTGGCTTACCATAAAAGGAGCCATACAGGAGAACGACCTTATAAATGCATGGAGTGTGGAAAGACTTTTACTTGTAACAGTAGTCTTAAAAGCCACAAGTTGATCCACACAGGAGAGAAGCCATATCAATGTATGGAGTGTGGAAAGGGCTTTAGGAAGAATTGTGATCTTACTTCCCATAAAATGATCCATACAAGGGAAAAAACCCTATGAATACATGGAGCATGGAAAGAGCTTTTCTAGAAGATAGTTACTTGTCATAGAAAGATCCACAAATGGGAGAAGCCGTATCAATACAGGAGATGAAAATAAGTGACTTCAGATCTACTGTGTGAGATGGTGACTAGAGATAACCCATGGGACTGAGAATGTATTTTTCAGTCTAAAACCAGTCGTGTCACTTGTTCCTCCTCATAAATCTGAACACATATCTATTCTATTGAAGAAGGTTCAGATGAAGAGCTCTGAAAAGGAGCCACAACTGTGGGAAGTCATATAAACAGATATGCAGACGTCTTTCTCCAGTCTAAGATGTCAAATTCATAATTTGAATTTGGTAAATTTAACTTATCAATTTAGTTCACTGGCTCTCAAGGTGACGTCACTTTTCTCTCTCTTATGTCTTTCAGAATTCACATTTACCTGTAGATGGCCCTGTTGCTCTGCTCCCCTTTTTCTTCCTCTTTTAACTGTATATCTCCAAGCAAGTTATAAAATGCTATGTTTATAAGAAAAACTGAGTTCATATAGTCACTTTTATATTAAACAATACTTCCAAATTTAAAAAAATTCAGTCCAGATTTCTAACTTTACTCTTCAAGCAGATTCTTATAACCCAGTTTCTTGGTTTATAATGGCTCCAAAACCCTTCCTCGCAGCTTTTCTTCCGGAGATGGAAAAAAACTCCCAATCCTACCTTCTTTTGAGTCACACTTTCTTTTGTTATTTCCCGGAGGGCTCTTCTTTATTAAGTTTTAAAAATCTAAGAGTCCTGTATGAAAAGTATCTCACCCAGATGGATCACACCTTCTTTCTGTCTTCTCGCTCTGCCCCAGCTTCGTAGCGGCTCACAATGGCCGCCTTCCCAGCTGTCAATTTAGGGAGTCTTCTCCTGATCAATCAGGGAGTTTGCAGGCTCCCTGAGATCGATGGAGTGTGCTCCCCACATTTATAACCCCTACGGGGCTTTATTTAGGTCCGATTAGGATTGCCCAGCAGCTGGGATTTCAATGATCCCACGGAAATCCCCATGAGGCACATCGTCTCGCAGCGATGTCAGCCATGCCTCCAAGTGAATCACTGTAGTTGTTAAATTAGTAAGATGGTTCTTCAGAGAATCTGGCTTTTCCATTGATTTTATTTGTTAGAAGATCGCAAAAGGTTATGACATGACCCCGGGATACTGTAACTGTCATAAATATGAGTCAGTTGCCAAATGTCTGAATTTTGATCACAGGACTATGGGCATTGTGCAATGTTCGTAAGTGTGAAAAATGGTCATGAATCTATTTTTTCCAGTGGCATTGTGATTTTGAATGGACACAGGATTGCTGTCAATCGAGGACTATCTGCATGGCTGGCTTGATATTTGCTTTGTCAGGCAACATTTTACGATGACTGCTGACCTTGTTGGACCCTAGGAGTATTTTGTTGCCTGGAAAAGGGGCAGCCTCATGTCCTAGCAGGGAGCATCAAGGAAGCCAACCATGGATTATATAATGAGAGGAAACCAAGGAATAGTTGTGGGGGAAAGGGTGGCTGTTTCAGCACCCTGGAGAGTTCCCAGCACAAGTTCCTATGAGTTGCATTAACCTTGCCTGAAAGGGACACCACCCCAGATCAATTGGGTGTCTTTCATCCTCTTTGCATTCTGAAAGGGAAAGCTCATGCTGCAGGTAACCCAATATTTAGTTAGAAAAAGGACTGAAAAAAATCAGAGCCCTCAGAGGAAGAGCCTGATGCACCTCACCCCATTCATCTTGGAATCATCAAGCAGGCCATCCCTGGGTGAGCTCACACCACCATCCTTCTGCTTAACAGCCAGACGTGTTAAAACCCCTTGCGCCACAGAGACCCAACACAGGCCTCCCCCTAAGCTCCCTCAGCTTGAACATCCATAGGTGGGGCTCGCTAGACAGCAATAAGATACACTAGTCAGAAGACCCAGGGTGTTCCTCTCTCCCACTACCAGAGGTGAAAATAAATCTCGGGCATAAATATTTCTTCGCTTGAGGCAGAATCTCAACAGCCGTACCAGTGGTTTAGGAGTATCATAAACCTGGAACTCAGGTTCAAATCTTGGCTGGCACACACCGTTTAACTTTTGCCCTTCTAGGGTGGGCAGGCAACATGACCAGATCAAGTTTTATTCATCCCAGGTTTTGTTTTTGCTGGGAGAAAAGGAGCTAGACTACAAAAACCAAAGAACAGCTGTAGCAGAGTTGTGAATCTCTAGACTGACGGGTGCTGATGCCAAGCCCCGTGCCCAATCTCTCTGGTGCAAGAGATTAGTGCATCTGGCTGTTAACTGGAAGGTTGGGGGTTTGAACCCACCCAGGGACGGCCTGTTTCATGACATACTCCATAGATGAAGGTGATGGATTATTATTGTTGGAGCTTTTCAACTGAGGCCTTCAATTCCCACACTGTCAATTATTTTTCTCCTAGAACTGTGATGGCGAACCTATGGCACGCAGCGCCCTCTCTGATGGCACGCGAGTCATCACCCCAGTTCAGCTGCGCTACACACGCGCTCTTGGTTCCCGCTGGCCATCTGGTTTTAGGGTCTCTGCCACGCATGCGCGGAAGGGTCATGCACTCATGGGCGGGGTGTGTGTGGGGGTCATGAATGCATGTACGTTGGGATGGGGTGTGCAGGGCCGTGCCCGCATGCGTGAGGAGCACATGCTGGGCTGCACGCTGATTGCATTTTGGGGGTTTGCGCGCACCTACATTTGTGCACTTTGGGCACTCAGTTCGGAAAAGGTTAGCCATCACTGTCCTAGAATTTAAATATTAATTTTATCCTCTGGAATGTAAAACGGGGGTGAACACCCATCACCTCTCGAGGATTTTATTGGCCACAGACCCCGATGTGACTTTTTCAAAGTAAACACCAGGGACTGATCCTCTTCTGGGCTATCCTGCTTATCCAAATCTCCTTTGTGATATCTCAGGTTGGCCCCCTTTCCACTGTTGGTGACCACTATTTTAGACCATTTATATATTCTAGCAGAGTTTAACATTACTGTATCCCCCCCCCCAAACAAATGTTGCAGTGGGGAGATTTAGTCAAAGAAAATCTCTCAAAAGCCAGGATTGAACCAACAGTCTAAGAGTAAGTAAGAAACTGTGTCCCCCCCCCCCCTTCACTCCACCAGCTGAGCTCTGGGTGGAGACAAAGCATAAGGAATAACATCTCATTAACTCTTGTGATGCTGCAATCGCTAGACTGAGATGGCCGGCAAGCAATAAGGCCATGCTGATTCAGAGCAGCCCATACCTGTCGTTTCCATGGTGTAGTTGTTATCACATTTGCCTCACATGCCAAAGGTAGAAGTGCATATTTTTTTCCGCATCAGAGCCACTAATTGCTCAAAGAAAAGGCAGGAAAAGGCTGCATCGCTAAGACAAGCAAGAACCCCATTCTATTTTCTATTTGATTGGCGAGGGAATGAAAGAGGAGAGGCTGATTTCGAGCCACCAGTCAAGGAAGGCTGGTCATCCCAAGTGAGCAGACAGTGAAAAATTAAAGCCTGTCTGAGTTTCAAATTGGGAACATGACGGAAGAGGGGGGGGGGTTTCCCACGCATAGTCTACCTGAATCACCTTAAGCACAGGAGGAGGAGGAGGTGGGAGGAGGAGATCTCCTGAGGTTCATCAACTAAGGATTTTGCTAATTTCTGAGGCTGATCTTGAGGAAAACGAGCTTCAACAAAGATTTCCTCAATGTTCACAAATCACACACATTTCCCAGACATTAAGAAGAGGAAGTTCTAAAACTGCATAGATGACGGCCACCTATTTGGAAAGGGAAGACTTTAGAGAGAAGCTTTCCTTCCTATCCCACGGCCATGATCCCTGGCCCCCCGTGGAAGCTGCTCTGGTCTTCTGCGCCTTTGCAGGATCCCCTGGCATAGCGCACAGAGTCCAACAGGAGTCTCCCTCGTCGGCGCTTGGAAGGGATGGGGAGCCCCCTTCCGGAAAGGAACTGAGCATGCGCCTGGCTCTTTCGCGAACTCAAAACTTTCCTGAAAAGGGTGGGGGCGGCTCTGCTTTTTCTACGGCGTCCGATTCTGCTCGCCTCGCTGTGAACCTTCGGTTGAGCCAGGAGGCCGAGAGGCTGTAAGGAATTCTCTCACGGGGGGAGATCCAGGCGTGACTCGGAGTGAGTGGGGGTCTTTTCTCGGACGCTGGAGGCGAGCCTGGAGCATCCAAAGCTTCATCAAGTTCCATGTCGCGGAAAGGGCGGGGGGGAGCTCGAGGTCCCATATTCCCCTTTCACCCCGTGGAAGAAAGGGGCAGGTAGGGCAGCTCCGCACCTGCCGGGTTTTTTTCCAGGAAGAAGATCGGTCGCCAGAAAGAGTGGATCCATTTCCCCTCCGTTTCCTCCGGCAAAGCTCTGCATGCGGGGGGAGGGAGAGGCTGCCTTTCCAAAACACAGAGAATGTCTTGATTCCTGGACAATTTCCTGCACATTTCTTGGCCCCCTTTTCAGAAGGGGTTTCCCTCGCCTCCCCTTTCCTGGGCCGAGAGAAGCGACCGGCCAAAGTTCCTCCGGTTGGCTTTGTATGCAAGGCTGCAGTTCCGCGTGGAAGGAGTTGAGTGCAAGGCGTGTAAGGACTGGACCTCGGTTTCCTCCTTTCCCGCCTTTCCCCACCATCTCTTTGGTGTCTCTGCCGGCAGGCAAACAAAGAATCTGTTTCAAGAATGGCAATGCATTGGATGGTGAATTGTTAATTCTGGCTTCTGGCATACAAATGCAACTAATAAATAAAAATTTTGTGTGTGTGACTGGAGACATAATTTGGATTGTGTAAAGGGTTGTAGGTAGCAACAGAAATGATTTGATATAAATGATTAGGAAATAGAAACCCAAAACATATTTTAAATGTATTTATCCAATATTTTGATTCCTTGATAGATTTTGAGGCAGATGATTGCTAGCAAACTTTCCCCAAACAAAACAAGTATATCTAATAAGACCCCTTCCTTCCCCCCACTTTGCAGAACTTGGTGGGTTCATAAGAATTTCTTTTGTTTGTTTGTTTGTTTGTTTGTTTGTTTGTTTATTTATTTACTTACTTACTCACTTACTTACTTACTTACTTACTTACTTATTTATGGAGGACGATGCTCTGTATTCAAATTTGCCACCCTGTTGAACACCCTTGTGTTTTCCATTTCAGTTCTATAAGCCGGAGATCTTTCTGGTTCCTCTGGAGACCGAAGTACCTTGTGAGGGAAGAGGGCTGAATGGCGTTAGGAGGTTTGGCCAGACCTCTTGTGATTAGGAAGACCTGGGGAGATGCATGGGTCCATTTTGGAACTGGATTACAGACCAGAGAGAAGATGGAGGGACAAAGCCCAGCAGATGCAGGAGCTGGAAAAAGCCCTCCAGGTGCTCAGCCTTGGAATTGTGGGAAGAATGGGGCAAGTCCTGGGCAGAAGAGTCAAGAAGAGGAAGCCAACAGTTTAGAGGTCCAATGTTGTCACTTCAGAAAAGTGCAGTTCCAGGAGGGGAAAAGTCCCCGAGATGTTTGCAGTCAGCTTCACCGCCTTTGCTGTCAATGGCTGCAGCCAGAAAGACACACCAAGGCTCAGATGCTGGACCTGGTGCTCCTGGAGCAGTTCCTGGCTGTCCTTCCCCCAGAGATGGAGAAATGGGTGCGGGAGTGTGGAGCGGAGACCAGTTCCCAGGCGGTGGCCCTGGCCGAAGGCTTCTTGCTGACCCAGGAGTCTGAGAAGATGCAAGAAGAATTGCAGGTGGGAGAATGTAATTCTGGCAGTTCTAAAGAGAATCTTTCTGAATTTGTCAATGTTTCTCTGGCAGAATTTTCTGGGATTATGAGCTGCTAAGATCTCTTGTTCTATTCTTCTTCCAGAGGATGAATTTGGGCCAATTTTTCTATTCTGGCTTTTTAGCTTAACTGATGGACTTTGGTGTCTTCTGGGCTGAGTGTTCAATGTTGATAATTCATTTCTATCTCTCTACTCTTCCTTTCTTTCTCGTGCCACATCTTGTCCACAAGTCCTTGCAAGCTATGACCGAGTATCCCCAGGGGTGGAAAGATTCATCAAAATCCTCTCAAGAGCTGCTATTCAGGGAGAGCTTACAGGAAGGTCAAAGTCAGGACATCCCACCAGGTAACAGAAGCTCTTTCCATGTGAATATGAAGTTCTGACATCCATCCATCTGATTGTTTTGTTCACCTTGAGTGGAATCTCTCTCTCTCTCTCTCTCTCTCTCTTTCTCTCTCTCTCTCTCTCTCTCTCTTTCTCTCTCTCATTCTCTCTCTCTTTAGTATTTTTAGAACGACCTTCTCTTTGTGTTAGAGCTGAAAGAGTGGCTGAACTTCTGCCTCAGGTAAGAGGAGAAATATTGGAAAGGTCCACGAAACTTGGAATGGTTTCATTTTATTCCGTATAATTTTCAATACGTAATATTGCTGTGTCCAAGCAAGAGAAATTTTAGATCAGATTATTGAAAATTCACACCCGGCTTAACCTACCTGTCTCTTCAGATAAGCTTTCTCCACCCTCCTGCTTCAGGCTCAGATTTCATTGACCAGAGGTTGTCTTGACCAGAGATCTTCCTCCTGTCTCCCAGGGTTATTCTCACTACCATTACAATATGTCCCAACATTTCCCTGAAGGTGTGGAGTAGGGGAAAGAGTTGATCCCTCAGTGGATAAAGCAGTCCACTGGCAAAAATATCAGATGGATTTCCCCTGTATTTCCTTCTGCCCACCCTATTAAGAATTGGAGCCAATGATATGTGGTGGGTTTAATACCCAACTATCAATCGACCAAAAAACTAGTAAAACTGATTTTACTGATAAGTATCACAATCTTCCCATTGTGATGAAATGTACTTCAGTTGTAGCATCAGCCAAAAGCAGTGTGATCCCATTCTGAATTCTGCAGAAGATACCCATTTTGTTCATAGGATCTCTCTGCTTCCATTGGTAAAAGAAAACTCTCACTTTATTCTTGGGATTATCTGTTAATAGGGAAACTTGTTTCCTTGTTCAGGATGTTGTGTCTTTTGAAGAAGTGGCTGTGTATTTCTCTGAGGAGGAGTGGTCTCAGCTGGATCCTGCCCAAAAAGCTCTCCATGGGGAAGTCATGCTGGAGAATTCCAGGAATCTGGCCTCTCTGGGTAAGAATCTCTGTCTGTGCTCAGAAACGTAGAGAAGGCATGGGTGGGTGGGTGGAGGGCTTAGATATTTCTTATAAAAAAGAATCACTTTTTATTTATATCCTGCCTTCATTATTTTGTGCAAACAACTCAAGGCAGTGGACACAACCAGTACTCCTTCCTCTTCCTATTTTCCCCCAACAACAACGCTGTGATATGGGATGGGCTGAGAGAGACTGGCCCAAGGTCACCCAACCAGCATTCAACCTTAAGATGGAACTAGAATTCAGAGTCTCCCAGTCTCTAGTCTGGTTCCTTAACCATTGGACCAAACTGTCTGAGATGTGCCCACTTGTGTTCTGAGTTTGGCATCATTCTAAATTGAGGGTGGGAAGCTATTGCCATCCAGAAATTTTATTGAGTTTAAAAGATTCTGCTCTGCAGACAGATGGAGATTTTTCACTGAAGTTGGGGAGCTGGTGGGTATATTGCTGCCCCAGCATTATACAATCTCCAATGCCTTTTGGGGGGTTGTGGCCCCATGGAATTGTCCTAGGTCACCATGGGGCTCACACACATTGGAGCTCAAAGATTAGATCAGACATTTGTCTTAGTTTTGTTGGGATGTCATCCAATTCTGAAATATGAGAATTGGTGGGATCCCATTTGGAAATCTGTCTTTGGAAACATCGTAGTTTGAAATCTTCATTTTTGCAACAAAACAGCTCAAATATATTGATGATTCTTTTTCTAAATTTCAGAAGAAAATGTTTGATCATTCTCCTAGTATGCTTCATTTTACATTTTTCTCTTTCAAGATTATAATGAGCAAGTGAATAAGAATTGTAAGGTACAATGTCAACCGGTTCATCTGAAAGAGAAAAACAGGGATTTTGCAGATCAGATGCAAACAAAGATTGATGAAACAAACAGATCACAAAATGAAATTAAAAATAGCTTTCCTTCGGCCAATCGTCTTCTTAGCCGTATAATCATCGATACAGGAGAAATACCATATAAATGCATGGATTGTGAAAAGAACTTTAATAGATCCGAGCATCTAGTTTCCCATAAAGAGACACATTCAGAGGACAGACAATATAACTGCATGGAATGCGGAAAGGCCTTCTGTGATTATGACTCTCTTACAATCCATCAAAGGAATCACACAGGAGAAAGACCTTATAAATGTATGGAATGTGGAAAATGCTTTAAAAAGAATTGTGATCTTACTTCCCATAAAGTGATCCACACAGGAGAGGAGCCATATAAATGTACAGAATGTGGAAAGGGCTTTAGGAAGAATTGTAATCTTACTTACCATAAAATGATCCACACAGGAGAGAAGCCATATAAATGTATGGAATGTGGAAAATGCTTTAGGAATAATGGTGATCTTGCTTACCATAAAAGGATCCACACAGGAGAGAAGCCATATAAATGTATGGAATGTGGAAAGGGCTTTAGGAAGAATTGTAATCTTACTTACCATAAAAGGATCCACACAGGAGAGAAGCCATATAAATGTATGGAATGTGGAAAATGCTTTAGGAATAATGGTGATCTTGCTTACCATAAAAGGAGCCATACTGGAGAACGACCTTATAAATGCATGGAGTGTGGAAAGACTTTTACTTGTAACAGTAGTCTTAAAAACCACAAGTTGATCCACACAGGAGAGAAGCCATATCAATGCATGGAGTGTGGAAAGAGCTTTACTCGTAATAGTCATCTTAATTCTCATAAAAGGTTCCACACAGAAGGGAAACCATATAAATGTCTTGAATGTGGAAAGAGTTTTATGTGGAATTGTGCTCTCACCTCCCATAAAATGATCCACACAGGAGAGAAACCATATATATGTATGGAATGTGGAAAGGGGTTTAGGAAGAATTGTACACTTACTTTCCATAAAAGGATCCACACAGGAGAGAAGCCATATCAATGTATGGAATGTGGAAAGGGCTTTAGGAAGAATTGTGCACTTACTTTGCATAAAAGGATCCACACAGGAGAGAAGCCATATCAATGTATGGAGTGTGGAAAGTGCTTTAGTAAGAATTGTCGTCTTACGTCCCATAAAAGGATCCATACAAGGGAAAAAACCCTATGAATACATGGAGTGTGGAAAGAGCTTTTCAAGAAGATACACTCTTACTTGCCATAGAAAGATCCACAAATGGGAGAAGCCATATCAATACATGTGATGAAAATAACTGAATTCAGATCTACTGTGTGAGATGGTGACTAGTGATAACCAATGGGACTGAGAAAGCGTTTTTCAGTCTAAAAGCAGTCTTGTCACTGGTTCCTCCGCATAAACCTGTACGGATTTCACATTTACCTGTAGATGGCACTGTTGCTTTGCTCCCCTCTGTCTTCCTCTTTTAACTGTATATCTCCAAGCAAGTTATAAAATGCTATGTGTATAAGAAAAACAAAGTTCATATAGTCACTTTTATATTAAACAGTACTTCCAAATTTAAGATATTCAGTCCGGATTTCTAACTTTACTCTTCAAGCAGATTCTTATAAGCCAGTTTCTTGTTTTATGATGGCTCTAAAACCCTTCCTTGCAGCTTTTCTTCCGGAGGTGGAAAAACCCCCCAATCCCACCTCCTCTTTTGAGTCACACTTTTCTCTGTTATTCCCCGGAGGGCTCTTTTTTAATAAGTTTAAAAAATCTAAGAGTCTTGTATTATAAGTATCTCACCCAGATCGATCACACCATCCTTCCGTCTTCTTGCTCTTCCGGTGGCTGCCCCACTTGGTAGCGGCTCACAATGGCCGCCTTCCCATCTGTTAGTTTAGGGAGCCTTCTCAGGATCAATCAGGGAGTTTGCGGGCTCCCTGAGATGGATGGAGTGTGCTCCCCTCATTTATAACTCCTACGAGGCTTTATTTAGGTCCGATTAGGACTGCCCAGCAGCTGGGATTTCAACGATCCCACGGAAATCCCCGTGAGGCACATCGTCTCGCCGCGACGTTAGCCATGCCTCCAAGTGAATCACTGTAGTTGTTAAATTAGTAAGATGGTTTAATTTAATTAATTTAATTAAAAGTTCTTATTGGCCACCCAAGCCCGTAGAACTCAGGGCGGCGTACAATAGGAATAAGAACAATACAATAAAAAATGAAAATTAAAACATAACATCATTTAAAAACCATTCAGTCAGGGGGAATCCAATCTTCTTTACCCCGCCTGCTGGAAGAGCCATGTTTTTACGGCTTTGTGGAAGGCCAGTAGAGTGGGGATGGTCCGGATCTCTGGTGGGAGTTGGTTGTTCAGAGAATCTGGCTTCTCCATTTATTTTATTTGTTAGAAGATCGCAAATGGTTATGACATGACCCTGGGATACTGTAACTGTCATAAATATGAGTCAGTTTCCAAATGTCTGAATTTTGATCACAAGACTATGGGGATGGTACAGTGTTCGTAAGTGTGAAAAATGGTCATGATTCTATTTTTTCCAGTGGCATTGTGATTTTGAAAGGACACTGAATTGCTGTCAGTCGAGGACTATCTGCATGGCTGGCTTGATATTTGCTTTGTCAGGCAACACATTACGATGACTGCTGACCTTTTGGGACCCTAGGAGTATTCTGTTGCCTGGAAAAGGGGCAGCCTCATGTCCTAGAAAGGAGCATCAAGGAAGCCAACCATGGATTATATAATGAGAGGAAAGCAAGGAATAGTTGTTTGTGGGGGAGAGGGTGGCTGTTTCAGGACCCTGGAGAGCTCCCAGCACAAGTTCCTATGAGTTGCATTAACCTTGCCTGAAAGGGACACCACTCCAGATCAATTGGGTGTATTTCATCCTCTTTGCATTCTGA
Organism: Diadophis punctatus similis; assembly: GCA_023053685.1. Classification (NCBI taxonomy): domain Eukaryota; kingdom Metazoa; phylum Chordata; class Lepidosauria; order Squamata; family Dipsadidae; genus Diadophis; species Diadophis punctatus. The sequence goes on along the minus strand of JALIGW010000002.1, from coordinate 246,965,759 downwards.
AAGGGAAAGCTCATGCTGCAGGTAACCCAACATTTAGTTAGAAAAAAGACTGGAAAAAATCAGAGCCCTCAGAGGAAGAGCCTGATGCACCCCACCCTTCATCTTGGAAACATCAAGCAGGCCATCCCTGGGTGAGCTCACACCACCTTCCTTCTGCTTAACACCCAGACGTGCTAACCCCTTGCACCACAGATTCCCATCAGAGGCTTCCCCCTAAGCTTGAATATCCATAGGTGGGGCTGGCTAGACAGCAATAAGATACACTAGTCAGAAGACCCAGGGTGTTCCTCTCTCCCACTACCAGAGGTGAAAATAAATCTTGGGCATAAATATTTCTTCGCTTGAGGCAGAATCTCAACAGCCGTACCAGTGATGTAGGGGCATCATGCATCATGATCCTGGGACTCAGGTTGAAATCTTGGCTGGCACACACCTTTTAATTTTTGCCCTTCTAGGGTGGACAGGCAACATGACCAGATCACGTTTTCATCCCAGGTTTTGTTTTTGCTGGGAGAAAAGGAGCTAGACTACGAAAACCAAAGAAAAGCTGTAGCAGAGTTGTGAATCTCTTGACTGACGGGTGCTGATGCCAAGCCCCGTGCCCAATCTCTGTGGTGCAAGAGGTTTGTGCTGTTAAACGGAAGGTTGTGGGTTTCAACCCACCAAGGGACGGCCTGTTTCATGACATAATCCAGAAGTGAAGGTGATGGATTGTTATTGTATGGAGCTTTTCAACTGAGGCCTTCAATTTCCACACTCAATTATTTTTCTCCTAGAACCGTGATGGTGAACCTATGGCACATGTGCCAGAGGTGGCACACAGCGCCCTCTCTGATGGCACACATAGTCATCGCCCCAGTTCAGCTCCACTAAACATGTGCTCGCAGCTCTCGCGGGCCACCTGGTTTTAGGGTCTCTGCCACGCATGTGCGGGAGGGTAGTGCACGCATGTGCATGGGGATGGGGTGTGCAGGGCTGTGCACACATACATGGGGGGCACGTGCTGGGCTGCATGCACATTGCATTTTGGGGGTTCGAGCGCGCGCACCTGCATTTGTGCACTTTGGGCACTCAGTTCGGAAAAGGTTAGCCATCACTATCCTAGAATTTAAATATTACTTTTATCCTCTGGAATGTAAAACGGGGGTGAACACCCATCACCTCTCGAGTATTTTATCGGCCACAGAACCCGATGTGACTTTTTCAAAGTAAACACCAGGGACTGATCCTGTTCTGGGCTATCCTGCTTATCCAAATCTCCTTTGTGATATCTCAGATTGGCCCCCTTTCCACTGTTGGTGGTCACTATTTTAGACCATTTATATATCCTAGCAGAGTTTAATGTTACTATATTCCCCTTCCCCCCAATGTTGCAGTGGGGACATTTAGTCAAAGAAAATCTCTCAAAAGCCAGGATTGAACCAACAGTCTGAGAGCAAGTAAGAAACTGTATCCCCCCGTCCTTCACTCCACCAGCTGAGCTCTGGAAGGAGACAAAGCATAAGGAATCACATCTCTTGTGATTAACTCTTGTGATGCTGCAATCGCCAGACTGAGACGACCAGCAAGCAATAAGGCCATGGTGATTCAGAGCTGCCCATACCTGTCGTTTCCATGGTGTAGTGGTTATCACATTTGCCTCACACAAAAAAGGTTCAAAACCGGGTAGAAACACATCTTTTCTCAGCATCAGAGCCACTAATTGCTCAAAGAAAAGGCAGGAAAAGGCTGCATCGCTAAGACAAGCAAGAACCCCATTCTATTTTCTATTGGGAATGAATGAGGAGAGGCTGATTTTGAGCCACCATTCAAGGAAGGCTGGTCATTCCAAGTGAGCCGACAGTGAAAAATTAAAGATTGTCTGAGTTTCAACTCACAATTGTGAGCATGAGGGAAGAGGGAGGGTTTCCCACGCATAGCCTGCCTGAATCCACTTAAGCACAGGAGGAGGAGGAGGTGGGAGGAGGAGATATCCTGAGGTTCATCAACTAAGGATTTCGCTAATTTCTGAGGCTGATCTTGAGGAAAACAAGCTTCAACAAAGATTTCCTCAATGTTTGTTTATTTATTTATTTATTTTGCGATTCTTATGGGCTGCCCTACTCCCTGGGGACTCAGGGCGGCGTACAACATATATAAGAACAGCTGTATACTATAAAAATACTATAAAAACAACAATAATAAGATAGTAATTAAAAGGATAAAAAAACAACACAAGCAACAGTCTCAATCACCCCGCCTGCAGGAAGAGCCACGTCTTAATGGCTTTCCGGAAGGCCAGCAAGGTGGAAATGGTTTGGATCTCTGGGGGGAGTTGGTTCCAGAGAGCCGGAGCTCCCACAGAGAAGGCTCTCCCCCTAGGGCCCGCCAACCGACATTGTTTGGTTGAAGGGACCTGGAGGAGACCGACTCTGTGGGACCTAACTGGTCGTAGGGAATGTATGAGGTAGGATGCGGTCCCGAAGATAACCTGGTCCTAAGCCATGTAGGGCTTTAATAGCAATAGCAATAGCACTTAGACTTATATACCGCTTCATAGTGCTTTACAGCCTCTCTAAGCGGTTTACAGAGTTCAGCAAATTGCCCTCAACAATCTGGGTCCTCATTTTACCGACCTCAGAAGGATGGAAGGCTGAGTCAACCTTGAGCCGGTGAGATGTGAACAGCTGAATTGCTGAACTAGCAGTAGCCTGCAGTGCTGCATTTAACCACTGCACCATCTCGGCTTTAAAGATGATAATCAACACCTTGAATTGCACCCGGAGACCAATGGGCAACCAATGCAGCTGGCGGAGTATAGGTGTTACGTGGGTGTATCTAGAAATACCCACCACAGATACGCAGCCGCATTTTGCACCAATTGCAGTCTCCGAATACTTTTCAAGGGTAGCCCCATGTAGAGCGAATTACAGTAATCCAAACGATGTAATGTAATGTTTTTAAAATTTACTTATGCTATATATTGTTCTTATTCTTGCTGTACGCCGCCCTGAGTCCTGCGGGATTGGGCGACCTATAAGAACTTTAAATTAAATTAAATTAAATTAAATTAAATTAAATTAAATTAAATTAAATTAAATTAAATTAAATTAAATTAAATTAAATTAAATTAAATTAAATTAAATTAAATTAAACGAGAGGTGACAAGGGCATGAGTGACCGTGAGTAAAGCCTCCTTCTCCAAATAAGATCGCAACTGGTGCACCAGGCAAACCTGTGCAAAGGCACCCCTAGCCACAGCCATAAGATGTTGGTCTAATTTTAGCTGTGGATCTAGGAGCACCCCCAAGTTGTAAACCAGGTCAGAGGGGGATAATTTATCTCCCCCAAAGACCAAGGAGTTCACAACTCACACACAGTTCCCAGACATTAAGAAGAGGAAGTTGTAACACTGGATAGATGACGGCCACCTATTTGCAATGGCAAGATTTTAAAGAGAGGCTTTCCTTCCAATCCCACGCCCATCATCCCTGCCCCCCCCCCCCCCGAACCTGTTCCGGTCTTCTGCGCCTTTCCAGGATCCCCTGGCATAGCGCACATAGTCCACCAGGGGTCTCCCTCGTCAGCGCTTGGAAGGGATGGGCAGTCCACTTCCGGAAGGGAACTGAGCATGCGCCTGGCTCTTTCGCGAATTCAAAAGTTTCCGGGAAAGGCGGGGAGCGTGTCCGCTTTTTCTACGGCGTCCGATTCTGCTCGCCTCGCTGTGAACCTTCGGTTGAGCCAGGAGGCCGAGAGGCTGTAAGGAATTCTCTCACGGGGGGAGATCCAGGCGTGACTCGGAGTGAGTGGGGGTCTTTTCTCTGACGCTGGAGGCGAGCCTGGAGCATCCAAAGCTTCATCAAGTTCCAAGTCGCGGAAAGGGCGGGGGGAGCTCGAGGTCCCATATTCCCCTGCCACTCGGTGGAAGAAAGGGACACGCAGGGCAGCTCCGCACCTGCCGGGTTTTCTCCCGGAAGAAAATCGGTCGCCAGAAAGAGTGGGTCCATTTCCCCTCCGTTTCCTCCGGCAAAGCTCTGCATGCGGGGAGAAGGAGAGGTTGCCTTTCCAAAACACAGAGAATGTCTTGATTCCTGGACAATTTCCTGCACATTTCTTGGCCCCTTTTTCAGAAGGGGTTTCCCTCGCCTCCCCTTTCCTGGGCCGAGAGAAGCGACCGGCCAAAGTTCCTCCGGTTGGCTTTGTATGCAAGGCTGCGTTCCGCGTGGAAGGAGTTGAGTGCAAGGCGTGTAAGGACGGGACCTCGGTTTCCTCCTTTCCCGCCTTTCCCCACCATCTCTTTGGTGTCTCTGCCGGCAGGCAAACTATCTATTAGAAGAATGGCAATGCATTGGATGGTGGCTTGTTAATTCTGGCTTCTGGGATGATTTTTGTGTGTGAGAGAGACGAGATTTAATTTGGATTGTGGAAAGGAATGTGGGCAACAGAAATGATTTGATATAAATAATTAGGAAATAAAAACCCAAAACATATTTAAATGTATTTATCCAATATTTTGATTCCTTGATAGAAGTTGAGGCAGAGGATTGCTAGCAAACTTTCCACAAAAAAACCCCCCAAGTATATCTAATAAAACCCCTTACTTCCTTCCCCCCCCAAAACCCTTTGCAGAACTTGGTGGGTTCATAAGAATTTCGTTTGTTGTTTTATTTATTTATTTATGGAGGAGGATGCTCAGTATTTAAATTTGCCACCCTGTTCTACACCCTTGTGTTTTCCATTTCAGTTCTGTAAGCCGGAGATCTTTCTGGTTCCTCTGGAGACCAAAGTACCTTGTGAGGGAAGAGGGCTGAATGGCGTTAGGAGGTTTGGCCAGACCTCTTGTGATTAATAACACTTGGGGAGATGCATGGGTCCATTTTGGAGCTGAATTAGAGACCAGAGAGAAGATGGAGGGACAAAGCCCAGCAGATGCAGCAGTTGGAAAAAGCCCTCCAGCTACTCAGCCTTGGTGCTGTGGGAAGGAGGAAAGTCCTGGGCAGAAGAGCCAAGAAGAGGAAGCCAACAGTTCAGAGGTCCGATGCTGTCACTTCAGAAAAATGCAGTTCCAGGAGGGGAAGAGTCCCCGAGATGTTTGCAGTCAGCTTCACCGCCTTTGCCATCAATGGCTGCAGCCAGAAAGACACACCAAGGCTCAGATGCTGGACCTGGTGCTCCTGGAGCAGTTCCTAGTTTTCCTTCCCCCAGAGATGGAGAAATGGGTGCGGGAGTGTGGAGCGGAGACCAGTTCCCAGGCGGTGGCCCTGGCCGAAGGCTTCTTGCTGACCCAGGAGTCTGAGAAGATGCAGGAAGAGTTGCAGGTGGGAGAATGTAATCCTGGCAGTTCTAAAGAGAATCCTTCTGAATTTCTCAATTCTCTCTGGCAAAATTTTCTGGGATTATGAGCTGCTAAGATCTCTTATTCTATTCTTCCAGAGGATGAATTTGGGCCAATTTTTCTATTCTGGCTTTCCAGCTTAACCGATGGAATTTGGTGTCTTCTGCGCTGAGTGTTCAATATTGATAATTGATTTCTATCTCTCTACTCTTCCTTTCTTTCTCGTGCCACATCTTCTCCACAAGTCCTTGCAAGCTATGACCGAGTATCCCCAGGGGTGGAAAGATTCATCAAAATCCTCTCAAGAGCTGCTATTCAGGGAGAGTTTCCAGGAAGGTCAAAGTCAGGACATCCCACCAGGTAACAGAAGCTCTTTCCATGTGAATATGAAGTTCTGACATCCATCCAACTGACTGTTTTGTTCACCTTGAGTGGAATCCCTCTCTCTCTCTTTTAACAGTCTGCTTCTACCATTTTCTGCCCCACAGATAATAGAAAACTGTCCTTAGTATTTTTAGGACGACCATCTCTTTGTGATGGAGCTGAAAGAGTGGCTGAACTTCTGCCTCAGGTGAGAAATATTGGAAAGGTCCACCAAACTTGGAATGATTTCATTTTATTCTCTACAATATTCAATGTATAATATTGCTGTTTCCAAGCAAGACAAATTTTAGACCAGATCATTGAAAATTCACACTCGGCTTAACCTACCTGTCCCTTCGGATAAGTTTTCTCCAACCTCCTGCTTCAGGCTCAGATTTCATTGACCAGATGTTCTTCCTCCTGTCTCACAGGGTCATTCTCACTACTATTACAATCTGTCCCAACACTTCCATGAAGGTGTGCAGGAGGGGAAAGAGTTGATCCCTCAGTGGATAAAGCAGTCCATTGGCAAAAATATCAGATGGATTTTCCCTGTATTTGCTTCTGCCCACTCTAGGAAGAATTGGAGCCAATGATATGTAGTGGGTTTAATACCCAACTGTCAATCTATTTTAATTGGTTTCACTGAAAGGCATCATAATCTTCACAATGTGATAAAATGTACTTCAGGTGTGCCATCAACCAAAAGCGGTGTGATCCCATTCTGAATTCTGCAGAAGATGCGCATTTTGTTCATAGGATTTCTCTGCTTGACGTGGTGAAAGAAAATTACCACATTAGTCTTGGGATTATCTATTAATAGGGAAACTTGTTTCCTTGTTCAGGGTGTTGTGTCTTTTGAGGAAGTGGCCGTGTATTTCTCTGAGGAGGAGTGGTCTCAGCTGGATCCTGCCCAAAAAGCTCTCCATGGGGAAGTCATGCTGGAGAATTCCAGGAATCTGGCTTCTCTGGGTAAGAACCTCTGTCTGTTCTCAGAAACGTAGAGAAGGCATGGGTGGGTGGAGGGCTTAGATATTTCTGATAAAAAAGAAGCACTTTTTATTTATATCCTGCCTTCATTATTTTTTGCAAATATCTCAAGGCAATGGACACAGCCAGTACTCCTTCCTCTTCCTATTTCCCCCACCCCCAACAACACTGTGATATGGATTGGGCTGAGAGAGACTCGGACAAAGTCACCCAACCAGCATTCAAGCTTAAGGCAGAACTAGTACAGGTAGTCCTTGACTTACGACAATTGAACCCAAAATTAATGTTGCTAAGCGAGAAATTTGTTAAGCGAGTTTTCCCTCATTTTACTACCTTTCTTGCCACTGTTCTTAAGTGAATCACTGCACTTAAGTTAGTAACACGGTTGTTAAATGAATCTGGCTTCTCCCTTGACTTTTCTTGTCAGACAGTCGTAAAAGGGGATCACACGACCCCGGGACATTGCAACCATCATAAATATGAACCAGTTGTGAAGCATCTGAATGTAAATAATATGACCACGGTATTGCTGCAATGGTCATAAGTATGAAAAATTGTCTTAAGTCACTTTTTTCAGTGCCATTGTAACTTTGAATGGTCACTAAATGAACTGCTGTAAGTTGAAGACTACCTGTACTCACATTCTCCCAGTTTCTAGCCTGGTGCCTTAACCATTGGACCAAACTGATTGAGATGTGCCCACTTGTGTTCTGAGTTTGGCATCATTCTCAGTTAAGGGTGGGAAGCTATTGCCATCCAAAAATGTTATTGACTTTTAAAGATTCTGTTCTGATGGAGATTTTTCATTGGAGTTGGGCAGCTGGTGGGTATGTTGCTGCCCCAGCATTATACAGTGTCCAAAGCCCTTTGGGAGTTTGTGGCCCCATGGAATTATCCCGGGTCACCATGGGGCTCACACACACTGGAGCTCAAAGATTAGATCAGGCATTTGTCTTAGTTTCGTTGGGTTGTCATCCAATCCTGATACATGAGAATTGGTGGGGGCCCACTTGGAAATCTGTCTTTGGAAACATCGTAGTTCGGAGTCTTCATGTTTGCAACAAAACTAGCCAAAATATATTTATGATTCTTTTGCTAAATTTCTGATCTGAACATTCTCCTAGTTTGCTACATTTTACATTTTTCTCTTTCAAGGCTATAATGCGCAAGTGAATAAGAATTGTAAGGAACAATTTCAATCGCTCCATCCGGAAGAAAAAAACAGGAATTTTGCTGATCAGATGGAAGCAAAGATTGAAGAAACAAACCGATCACAAAGGGAAATTATAAAAAGTTTTTTTTCGGCCAATCGTCTGCTTAGCCATACAGTCATCGATACGGGAGAAATACCATGTAAATTCATGGATTGTGAAATGAGCTGTAATAAATCCGAGCATCTCATTTCCCATAAAGAGACACATTCAGAAGACAAACAATATACCTGCATGGAATGCGGAAAGGCCTTTTGTGATTATGACTCTCTTACAATCCATCAAAGGAATCACACAGGAGAAAGACCTTTTAAATGCATGGATTGTGGAAAGAACTTTAAGTGGGGCAGTCATCTTAAATGCCACAAGAGGATCCACAGAGAAGAGAAACCATATCAATGTCTTGAATATGGAAAGAGTTTTAAGTGGAATTGTGCTCTTGCCTCCCATAAAGGGATCCACACAGGAGAAAAGCCATACAAATGTATGGAATGTGGAAAGGGCTTTAGGTGGAATTGTGAACTTA